>OX465582.1:38701417-39416161 GCA_950022655.1 Alentia gelatinosa
ACTAACATCATAAGGTGTGAGTTGATAAGAACTTACAGTCAGTTATATGCATGAGCCTCTGATTATCGATGTGTGAAGTTACCGTGCCTCTATGGGTGAATCACAGCAAGCGATTCTACTAAACTCATAGGCAAGTTGACAAAGTTAGCCAGGAATTTATTAGATCTTCCAGTGATTCGACAGTTATTATTCCCCAAGTCTTAGGTAACATCTTTAACACCCCAAAACGGTAGAGTAAACCCATGTCATTTCCCTCAAACTTTTACAGAATATAGTATACATTGTACTACAAATCTAAGATTTAGAATGCATAGGTCGCCGTCAGTGTTTTTGAAAGAATTGAAGAAAATTATGTTTTGTTACATTTCCTATGTAAATCAGGCAAATGAAAATTGGCCTAATTACCTATTGGAATTGGATAAACTGGACAAAATGTTAAATCTACTCATTTAGAATTAGAATGAATCCAGAGAAACCGGTTTTGGCTGATAATTGTCATCATTTAAAAATCACCAGATAGCACAACTGTAAATTGTAGGATATTCCTTTAACGGGTATTTCAATAGGTACTTTTTCTTTTGCTCTCCAGCACTAAGTGACTATTTTCCCATAATCAATGGCTTTTAAGCCATGGATTTAAAATCCATATACAATGGTTATAGTTTCTGACAGTTTTTAAACAATTGGTAGTTAGTCCCCATCCATTTTAAATGGGAACTTCGTATACGATGGATAATAAAGTAAGGCAGCAATGGGGTGGATGTCAAAAAGGACCGCGAGAGAAACAAGAGCAGCGAGGAAAGGACAGAAAGGAGTCAACAGGTCCCGTGCCTTGGTGCAAAATTGGTCGGAGTCTGTCATGATATACTATCCCACCCTTTTCACACAAGAATGTGAGTGACATAGCAACACAAATAGCATTTTATGCCAAAACATAAGGAAAGATGACCAATGCTTTCAAAAAGGAGCACAGTCTCCAATGCATGATAGCATACCTTTTGATTATTCAGAGTTTTCACTGACATTCGACCTCCACTGCAGTGGCGTCAGAATAGGGGGGGCAGGGGGGGCGACTGCCCCCCCCCCCACTTTTTTGCCAGCCCAAAAAAGTCAGCAGCTTAAAATTTTACTCAAACGTGTGTAAAACCTGACTTGACTTTTCAGCATAGAAAAATGTCTAAGTCTGACTTTTTAGCATGCAATGATGGCTAAGCCCGACTTTTCACCGTGAAAAAATGTCAAAGTCTGACCTTTTAGCGTGCAATAATGGCTAAGCCCTGACTTTTCACCGTGGAAAAGTGTCAAAGTCTGACTTTTTATTGTGCAATGATGGATAGGTCCTGACTTTTCACCCTGGAAAAGTGTCAAAGTCTGACTTTTTAGCGTGCAATGATGGCTAGGTCCTGACTCTTCAACATGGAAAAGTGTCAAAGTCTGACTTTTTAGCGTGCAATGAAGGCTAGGTCCTGACTTTTCACCGTATGAAAAGTGTCAAAGTCTGAATTTTTAGCATGCAATGAAGGTTAGGTCTTGACTTTTCACCGTGGAAAAGTGTCAAAGTCTGACTCTTTAGCATGCAATGATGGCTAAGCCCTGACTCTTCACTGTGGAAAAGTGTCAAAGTCTGACTTTTTAGCGTGCAATGATGGCTAGGTCCTGACTTTTCACCGTGAAAAAGTGTCTAAGTCTGACTCTTTAGCGTGCAATGATGGCTAGGTCCTAACTTTTCACCGTGGAAAGGTGTCAAAGTCTGACTCTTTAGCAAGCAATGATGGCTAGGTCCTGACTCTTCACCATGGAAAAGTGTCAAAGTCTGACTTTTTAGTGTGCAATAATGGCTAAGCCCTGACTTTTCACCATGGAAAAGTGTCAAAGTCTGACTTTTTAGCATGGATTGATGGCTATGCCCTTACTTTTAACTGTGGAAAAGTGTCAAAGTCTCACTTTTCGCAGCCTTTTCGCAGATTCACAGTAAATCCAGAGGAACAGGCAAATGTCTGATTTCATACCAAGAAAATAGTCAGCAATTTTTCAGTTCGCCCCCCCCCCCCCCCCCCACTTTCAAAACGTTCTGACGCCCCTGCACTGTGAGGTGAATTTGTCACCGACAAATTCCTCTTCTTTAGGGGCAGTCATCACTGGCGGTTTTGGTCAAACATTAGTGACCCTCTGGACCCACCCTACGCTGGGACAGGCGTCGATGTGTTGGTAGAGTCAACCATGCAGTCACACTGACACACACACAGTGTCAGCCATTTGAAAAATAGATAATATGATTATTTCAATTAACTAATCCCTAGATATTCATATACACATACACCTTTTATTTCACTTGTCTCCATTTTAGTATTCATAATTTTACCCAATTCTGTTTTACAACTGCTGAAGAATTTAAGAAACACTAAAGAGAGCATAGGTTCTGCATAGAAAATAAGGCCTCGTGTGAGAGGTTACAATAAAGTACATGTTCATGTAAATAAGACATGAAGAGAAATTGTTATATTACCAAGATCATTTATAGCTATAAGGAACAACAAAGTACCAAGTCGGCAACTATTGGAGTGGCATTTCTCGGTAGCTACTGTCTATTCCTCATCGCCGGGTGTGTCCTCCCTCTTCACCCCTGCTATGCGATTTCTGCCACTGGGGAAATCGTCGGCGAGTGGTGCACTACTTCTCTGGGACAATAATTGCCGGGGAATTACTCGCTAGATCTATCACCCGCTGAAATAAAAAAAAAAGAGAAATAAGTTATATCTTCTCTTCCCATGAACTATACATTAGGAATGATTCTTATGTAGAGCGGGTTGGAAAGTCTAGTAAAACCAAATTGGAAGACATGTGGAAAGCGGGATTCACACGATGGGATCCACGTACCTCACACAGCGTTTGCCTGAGACAAATCCTATTGAGATTTGGTACTGGGAAACAATCTCCTCGTCTGAATTGTATGGTTCCATTTTGCTGAGTTTCCATTTGTTGCAGTTTTTTCCCTTGCAATTGTCGGCGACAATCACCTGTCACAAGGAACAGAAGCTCATGAGATTTTGATTTCAAACAGGTTTGAAATTTAGAGTGATATTTTGTTGAGACAAATGTACTTCACACATTCTCCCCCAGTTCGCGAGTTTTAGTGGTCCCAAATTACGCCTATTTACACAGAGAAGTGCCCTGAGTCGGCGACTGTGTTCCCTGTGTAACCTGTGTACCCTGTGTAGGGATTTATAGGGATGAGACTGTGTACCTGGTAAGTCATCCCATGTGAATTGAATCCGCCATGTTTCCCTGAGACTGTAGAACACCCCAAACTGTAAAACTTTGTGCCTAGCGGAAAATAGTCGGTGACTGGTGAAAAGGTGTGAAGTACACTAGTTTCAGGTCCATTTGTCCCTGCGTGTGAATCCCACTTTAGGAATAAAGAAAAATGGGGGATCACAGGAATCACCAGAACCCAGATGGACACATAATGGTTGGGGCTGGCCAATCAATATCCCTGAAGGCCACATCGAAAAGTAAGAGCAGAAAAAGAACATAGATTAGTTGATATAGTAAGTGACGACTTCCGCTTATAAAAACCTCATAATCAAAATGGGATTTGATTCTAGCCCACGCCGCTGGGGGCGCCTCCTTGACCATGCGCACTTCGAAGTTAGCAGCTAAAACAGAGAATACAAGTAGACATTTACATGATGTTCTTTTAAACAAAGTAAAAAAGATTAGTTACCATATTGAAGAGGTAATTAATGAATGATCACATTTTCAGGTGGCCTAGTTGCTTTGCTGAAGAACACGAACAAGGATGTATAGAGAGGGTGGGGAGGGGGTACATGCCGCTTGTATGTGCGGCTCTACTGCAAAGAATCCAGGTAAAAAATATTCACTCACATGTACATGTAATTGACGAAGAATTGGCCAAGGGCTTAAAGGACATCAGAAATTAAGCAACGTTATAGCAATTGCATGTTTAGGCCACTAAAAATTTTAGAAGATTTTTTTTTTTTTTTAATAAGATGAACCTCGATAGAAATTATGAAAATGATGTGTATTTGGTATCAAATTAAAGCTCCTCATACCAGGGATGCTTTCAATGTATAAGCAGTAAATCTGAAAACCCCGCATACGCAGACACCCTGCATAAGCGGACATTTTGGCCCGGAACAGAGGGTGACCGCTTACGCAGGGTTTTACTGTATGTCTAAAGCCCATTCTATGACACTTTTAAGCCATCTTTGATCCAGCAAAAAAAATAAAAATAAAAATAAAAAAAGCGCCCTCATCATATTTTTCATGGCTTGGTGATGAGAAACAGATATGTGTTTGAACAGGGCCTAGCGTCGAGCTCCTTCCCCACGGAATAGAGAGAAGCGGGAAGCGGGCCGCGGACGACGCCGCGGCCTCATTAACATACCCGGTTTTGTTGGATTTGATTGGTCGGCGCGTCACGTGAGTATCATCTGACCCGTGTTGTCATTTTTACGGCCGGCTGCGTTCGATGTGTACACATCGCCTGTGGGGTGTTGTGTGTCTGTCCACACAGTTCCTATGGAGTTTTTCTGTCAGAACAACTCCTATTCCGGGGTTTATACAGGCCCCAGTGCCAAGTTCGGTCAGAACATGGAGGAAAACCCAGGTAAGTGTAATTTATAGCCTTGCTGAGTGGCGTCAGCCCGATATTTTTACACTGACTTGACAGTATCACTGTCACATCCTCTGTGTTTGCTGTCTCTTGTTGATGTGACGTCATCCCGATTAGCTCCCCGACGTGTTAAACGATATTGAGGGTTTATATGCTGTCTCTTGTTGGACCTGCCAACCCGAGTAGCTCGTCTGGCGTTGTCACATCAGACTTATGTTGTGTAGCGAGCGTGATTACACTAAAAAAAAAAATCCAACAACGGATTTCGTACGGAAGTCCAATGGAACGAAGAAATTACATACATTGGTGATGAGAAACAAGTTTATCCTTATCCTTATCCATTTGATTTTCCGTCATTCTTTTCCTTCAAAGTTTTAGGAACAGAAAGGCTACCTCTTTTCATCTAATGATAGTTCCCTCCTAATAAGACAATGGCACGCTTATTAGGGAAATGGTGTCTTAGGCACGTCCCAAGAAATTTAACCCTAAATTAATAACCAGTGATTTACTGGAGAGTGAGATAGAGATAGCATCAGTCTCACCCAGTGAACAGCCATTGTCTTCAACCTGCGACTGCGCATCCTTACCCGCGCATATCGGAAGCTGGTCGGCTAGATCAAAGGTTTGCCGCTGCCATGACGACCACGTTTAGAAAACAAACGTGGTAGCCACAAGCCTCGACGAAGGCCTCCCCTGGCTTCTAGGTTAAACAGTGTTAGGCTGACGTTTCAGGCACCAACCTCGCCGGGCCTTTGATGTTCACCGCCTTGTTTACACCTTCAAGTTTTTGCGGGTAGTTGTGCTCGCCAAAGCCACTTGCCCGCGGGCCACTGCGAACTAGAGAGCAGAGGTTCCCGTTTTTTCGCCGTGGTGCCGTCCTCAAGTGTTGCCAGCCGGGTGGTTCGCTCAGGAGGGGACTGCGAGCGGCTTCCCTTTGATCTAGGCCGGTTATGATCTGATATGATAAGTAGACAAATAGTGGAGTCGTACGATGACCCGTCCCGCTCCTCCCAACTGCCCCATCCACCACCCTCCATCCCTTTACACACCCTCCTACATCCCTCTCCCACCCTTCCCCCCTCCCTGCCCACTCATCCCTCACTCAACATGGAGACCGTTTTGTGGATGTATCTGGAGGACGACTTGAAGCCCCAGTCTGGAGAGTGAGACCTCGTTGATGTGCTTAGAAGTGGATCTCTTGGAGAGGGTTCTAAGTAGGATCAAGTGCAGTGCAGAACTACTCAATATTCAGGATGTACTGTTGCTTAATTAGCATAATCCAGTCATTAACTAACACCTGTTTCTTTCAGTAAATTCAACAATATCTAAGATCTCATACATACCACAGGGGAAGTACTGTCCGCCGTGGCAGAACTGGTGTGTTTGATTAAAAAAATCCAAAACATACACTATTATGTAACAGCTATATCTTAATGGTTTCAAAGGCAATACATTTTCCTTTGGATGTTCCCTATAAAAGGTCCACCGTGATAGCCAATGAATTATCACAATTTAATTTTTTTTATGTGTAACATAACATTGAGCCAAACACAAGAGTGTTTTCTAACAAGTTGTAAAGTTCTGGTCTATACATCCCTATCGTGGCCATGTAATATTGGTTTCTATGAGAAGAAAGTAATCATCTAAATTACCCCTAATTATTGAGGAACAAATTGACTGAATTGGAACAGTCACCATTTTGGTTAGTAACCTCCTCCCTGATGTTTACAGTACGGCTGCCATGCTTGAATGGCATATAATACCCCTATTGTCGCTCAGCTCTAGTTCCCAGTCTGCCCACATGAGGGCAGGTCGCTCTACCAATGACACTTGGAGTTGTTCAGTGTCATGAGCGGCCTCTTGACATGTGCGACAGACCGGAACGGGCGCTCAACCGGAATGGATTTGGTCTTCCCCTATTGGCTGTTGGTACAACAGCCAATGAGAGCGCAGAGCTCACAGATGCCAAGCCTGTCATGTCAACCCCCTGCTAAGGGTATAAAACAAGGATCCCTTCTTGTCAATAAACAGTTAGTTAAGTTCTTGACTCATAGTAGTACATAGTACCTCTGTGTTTGAGTTCTTCCCTCTCTTCTTAAGGTCTACTCCTTACGCAAGTAGGCTGTGAGACTTTACAAAGTGTCAGACAGTGGTTGGGGCTCACCACTCTCCACCACTCACATTAAGGATCGTCGCACATACTTTATGGACCAATAGTAGAAATCACCCGTCAACATATCCAAGTATGCTGGGCCTGAACATTGATACCACTAAAGTAAGGAGGCCAAGACACTGGCCATACAAGAGTGGAAACATAGTACTGTGCCCAATTAAAACTTACCTACAGTTTATGAGGTAGTGAAACGACCAAGGTCTGCCATCAACTGGGCTTCTGCAAGGCTTAGAAGGCACATGGAAAATTGGCAAAGTTCTGAATCGGTGACTACTGTGTACTGCCTTCTCCCTCCTCACTGCTATGGATCATCTCTATACATCAACAGGTAAAGGCAGTGCTTCATTGTGCCCATCCATGTTTTCTCCATGTTCTCCCCTCGTTCTTCACCAAATCATGCAGTATTGTTCCTGCCCCCATCTTATCATAATCGGTGGTTTTGCTCCATTAGCTCTCCACTCCTGACAGATTTTTGTTGTCAGTCTCTCCTTGATTGGCACTGGGTCAGACCACTTGCTCCTCTGGACTACATTAACACGATAGTGGAGATACCCACGATCAAGGGCTGTCTGTCACACCGTCTGGTGGACATTGGCTGTGTTAACGTGATTTCTCCATTCAGTCAAGAGTGGTGCTTTGAGGTGCACAATCCAATGTAACTTGTATTTGTATGGAATGGTGAACGATAGCTCGTGAATTTCTGCTGAACATTGCGGTTAACGGAATAATGCATGTAAATAAATATATGAGTTGATGTTATGAATGTGTTTAGCACACTCTGCTGCTAAAATGCTGGCTAAACTACCAAAACTCTCTGGACTTTCGACCTCCACCTGTGGGATAGCGGTTCGCGTGTATCGCCTGGGGTCCCTGACATCATCTGTTGCAGTGGAGGCAGAGAAGCAGTCAATGCCGGAGCCAGACATACATCAAATCGGAACAGTTATCAGCTTTTCAATTTCCACTAAATACTGCAGTTAACCGAACGGTGAAGCTAAACAAGGATTAGCCTTGATATTAAGAATCTTTATAGGACACTCTTGACCTAAATTCTTTTCCAAGCTCACAAAAATTTGTTACTTGAGTGGGTACCACATCTGAAATCTCTAATGACGTCTCAAGCATTTCTTCCCTGCATCAGGAGTGGTAATGTGATTGGTGAAAGAAATAATCAGAAATCAGTAGAGATACTATTGTGATCACTAGTCGAGTATGCGCCGATGATTGCGACCCTAGATCCACTAGAGCTCCTCCACCACAAGGAGGCGATTAAGCATTAGCAGTACCCAAAGGATCCCATGATGACTGATACATGTACATGTATATATTTTAATGGACTGTAGTGATCATGATAGTTTCTAACCACCAAAAGGACTATTTTATCATTCATATTAACGCCACAAATAGTAGCAACTGTGAGGTACATTATTGAAAATTGATATACGCAATATTGACTTGGTTCAGAAACAAGCAGCCAAAATCTCCCAGAAATAGATTCATAGAAATATCTGAACAAATGCGAGGATATAGCATAGAGTCTAGTCCGCATTTATATGAAACCATGTTATATTGTATTTATTTAGCATTGCATGATTACATTATCAAAGAAAAGACAAAATTACCGTCAATCTTCTCGGACACTATTTTGCACACAAGGAACTCTCTCTCCCCCTTGATATCCGCTCTTTGTAGGCTGGAGATAACGACCACCAGTAATCTCCGCCCGGTGAATTACACACTCCCTATAGCTTTAGTACGGAGACTCCCTATACGCCGGATGATAAATGTAAGTATGGGGCCATCCATAAAGTACGTACGCAGAATTTCTGAAATTTTGGACCCCCCACCCCCTCTCCCAATCTTGTACGCAAAAGAACAAAGAGGGAGCATACGCAAAATTTCTGAAATTGTTGACCCCCATCCCCCCTTAGTGCGTACGTACTTTATGGATGGCCCCTATACACTTTCTTATTTAGAACATATATTACACATACATATCTACATATGGTTATTTGTCTTCTTGTCTATGAATAGAAGATATTACAAATTATCTAAATTTTCTTTTCATTGTATTGGCTAGTTTAAAAGATTTGGTCCTAGTTTGTATATATACTTATGTGTGTCCCACTTACTCTACTGTCATCTTAGTAAGCTTACCAATAGTATATTTATCAAGATGACATTGTCTTTACATTTCTATATATTTCAGAAGACAATAGTTGTTTTTCACTTTTCTTTACCAGGCCATATAATAACGAACCTTTTAGCATCATTGCAGCTAGCCATTTATTAGAGCGTACTTGATGGTGCTTGATATATTTGGATCCTAGACTCAGGCATCTGCAGAGATGGCAAATCAACTGGGTTCAAATGGGTTACAGAAAACGATACATAGACTGAATGAAACCAAAACCGTTCAATTGCACGCTCTAGCATCAATAATGAATAGATAATTTGCTCCCAGTATATCCATGCAGTATAGTCTGAGGTAAATTTAGCCAAGGGATCTAATTGCAATCCATTCAGAAATTGCTGTAAAATCATAATTGCAAATGAAGGTATTCAAATTGTAACATACATGTTGCAAACTAGCGACTTCGTCGCATCGTATTTGCCCCCCCCCCCCCCCAAGTCCCTAGTCCGTCCAAGGAACGTTCCCTGCTAGTGTAAATCTCCTGGTGGTAAAGGTAGGGTAAGGGCTTAGTGGCGCCTCCTACTATCAATACCTGGAACTATCATTCAGTTCCCAACCATCATTTCATGTGACACAGATTTTACAGACTACCAGCGCAATTGAGTCTCAGAGGCTGATCTCAGGGCAAGGAGATTGGAAAACTACAGTTCTAAATTTTGTTTTTAGTGTGGCGAAAAACAAATCCTAAGGATACAAGTATATCTGTGTATAGAAATACGAAAAAGAGTAACAGGCTACAGTTTAGTACTGCATGAGAATCCTTCTCTCGTGGCACGTCAGTCTCCATGCTTAGGTCTGGTTCATTCTGTCTTTATGTGCGGGAGAAACTCCAAGTGGGTCTGACAGAATTCTAACGTTTTATATATCGTAGGTAAAAAGCATATATCCATAGGCCGGGTGTGCTTTATTATAGACATTTGTACCATGCGTTCCTTTTCAATGTAATTTGAAGCAGGTCATACATAGACGTAAAGTTCTCGCTAATGCCATAGTTTGCCTGCAAGTTTTTCAGGACATGTTTGGAGCAGTATGCCTCGATGCGGTCGTTGTAATGGCCACACGTTTCGCCAATCTCGGGATAGGTTGGTGATATGGTACATATATTGTATAGTGAATAGAAGCCTGTAGAAATAATAGGGAGGCAAAATATTGAATTCTAAAATGGGCGTTTGAATACAGTCAAAGATATTTCCATCGGGCTTGGAGGCGGGATATTTATCTTTAGTCATAGAGTTTCAGTCTAATGTATTCGGAATATTCATTCATTGGACGCAAATCTTTAGATATAACTAGGAGATGGCCTTCTTACGCTGGGATCGACATATTTGTCGATCATATGGATCCTGAATCCGGAGGAATTAAACATTGAAAAAAAACCCAAATAACCTATCACCACACTTTGCGGCCTGAGCAATGATACCATAAAACGCATACTAAATCCAGCGCTGTTAAAAGTTCTAGGCCAGTTTTCTCAGGCTACACCTGCCAAGATGGTACATGATTGATCTGGTGTTATACCCGTTGATTTCAAAATAAGTAAAATCCTATTAAACTGTAATTCCAATCTATTGGTCCCCTATTGTAGTAATATAGATTCGAATTTTATCGATGAGATAGAAAATAAGTCACATAGGTCACAATAAATCCTCTAGAATGGGCACCACTAAAATTTTTTACTTTCGTACTAGTCGGATCTCTTGTGTAATTGGTTGCCCATGGCCTACGGTCAGGGGTGGTCATTGCCCCCCCTGGTGAAACCACTCTACACTCGCGCACCCCTGCGCCACCTCTCCACTCTCGGCCGCACTAAACATCAAAGTGCGCGAGGCAGACACTGTCCTCTGTCTCATTCGCTTCTCAGGCCTCCTACACTCAACACGTATTTTCTATCGCTCCTTGGCTTATCGCCCATCGTACCTCCGGTCTCCATATTCCCTTGAATATCGGCAGACGAGGACAGGCATACCAAGCGATTCAGTGGTTTAGAGATATATCGTGCAGTTATGTTGACCAGAAGCGCTGTGGCGGCATCCGCATCCGCGGAGGCAGAAACGGACTCGGAGATAACCATACGGCAGCCTGCGGCCGAGAGCGACCAAGTGGACTCGGTCTCTCAACAGGGTACGAGTGCCAGCGCGGGGACTCGGGCATCTTGTATCACAGCCCTAGAGGCCAATCTCGGAGGGGTGAGGACGGACGTGAACGAGGTAAAGACGGATGTCGGCGAAGTAAGGACAGACGTGACGAAAATCTCTCGGCAGATGGACGGCATGATGGACGCGATCGTGGGTATCGCGGAGGGCCGGCTCACGGGTCTCATCAGCGGCTGAACGGACAAGGGACTGGGCCCAGGAACAAACCGAGCGCCTACTACCCCCACCCAGGGCACTGCGGGAGACATATACAAGCGAGGAACACCTTCAGCGGGAATTCGGCCGTGAGGCCGACCAGGTCGAGTCCGGCAGGATGCGGTGGTCAGTTCACGGCCGGATACAGGAAGAACGTGTCCGGCTCGCGATGACCGACGCCCACACATCTAACGCCAGCAACAACACGGAGACCGGACGTGCCCGGGGGAGCGAGGCCCCGTGCCGGGACTTCAATGGAGAGAGGGGGTGCCGCCACCGCAGCGACCACACAGAAGGGGGCATCCGGTGGTTGCACGTCTGCACCTTTTGCGACTCGGTTGGCAGGAAGTGCGGTCACTCGGTGCACGCCTGCAACCGAAAGCTCACTTACGGCCACGGCTATGACAACACGGCCGCTCCCCCTGTACCCACACCACGGCGGGTACCACAGGCGGGGTACCAACTCCAGTCGACTACGCGGCCGGCGGCAGCGCAGAGTGTAGTACAGCAACCCCAGCCGAGTTAAAAAAACGGGCAGGCCGCGCCCCGCCAGTAGACGAGGCGCGCAGCCAAGATGAAAGGGGGGCCGGCGGCACGGAGTGTTATGTAACCAAGCCGGCTCCCCCACGTGACGTCACCGCTCACGTGACCCCCTCGGCACGTGGCCGAGGGGTAGTGGTAAACAACAACAAAGGCGCGGGGAATACACTCCCGGAGGAGGCACGCCCCATTCCCGCAGCGCCGGCCATCCTCACCTCCGCGGCCGGTGTTAGTGTTACTGCCCCGGGACAACGAGAGGAAACTAACACTCCGGATTTCAAGGCACTTAAGGAAATCTGTGAGACCGGGGTTCACCGGGAGGGCGTGAGGACGGACCCGTTCGCCTTCCGGGAACACCGCCGGGAGACGTGGCCGGAAGGCGAACGGTCCCCAACGCTCCCCAACGCTCTCGGCGCGAGGATCGAGGTGCCTTCGGATCTCAACCTGGCAGCATGGGACCGTTACCTGGGGACCGTGGATGGGGCGCAGGAGCTACTAGGATTCCTTCACTACGGCTTCCCCCTGGGATACCTCGGGCCGGAGTCCGACACGAGGGGCGTGGCCAACCACCCCAGCGCGAGTGCTCATCCCGTGCAGGTTGAGAAATTTTTAAGGAAGGAAGAAAGCTTCTCAAATATGATGGGTCCTTTTGTTGAGCCACCATTCAGCCCATGGTGTCACGTTTCGCCACTCATGACACGGGAAAAACGTGGCTCGGATGACAGAAGGATTATCACGGACATGACTTTCCCGCGGGAGTGCAGCGTGAACTCGTTCATTATTAAGAACTCAGTCTACGGGCTGGAGCGAGATCACGGCCTCCCAACGGTGGACGAGTTTGTAGCGAAACTCGTTAAGGCAGGCACGTCGTCCTACATGTCGTCCATCGACGTGTCACGTGCCTACAAGAATTTCAGGTGCGATCCCCTCGACTGGCCACTGCTCTGTTTCACGTGAGAGGACGGGCACTACTGCGATACGGCCATGCCGTTCGGTGCCCGAGCCTCCTCCTACCACATGCAGTGTGTAGCGGAGGCCATCGTGGGGATCCTGAGATCGAAGGGAGTCACGGCCGCGATGTACCTCGACGACCTCATCATCCTCTCCGAGGACCGAGGTAAGGCGGCCGAGGACTTCAGGATCGCACGTGAGCTTTTTGCGGAATTGGGCCTCCCCGAGGCACGCGATAAAGCTCAGGAACCCAGCCAGAACGTCACGTGGTTGGGAATTGAGATCGACGCCCGTACCATGACTCTCTCGATCCCCACGGCCAAGCTGGAGGATATCCGCGGTCACGTGTCGGCCGTAGCGAAGCGCCGGACGTTGACGAAACGACAGCTCCAGTCCG
The DNA here is from genome assembly GCA_950022655.1 of Alentia gelatinosa. Taxonomy (NCBI): domain Eukaryota; kingdom Metazoa; phylum Annelida; class Polychaeta; order Phyllodocida; family Polynoidae; genus Alentia; species Alentia gelatinosa. The sequence goes on from OX465582.1 coordinate 38,714,657, forward strand.
TGCTGGGCAGGATATTACACGTGGCCAGGTGTATACGACCGGCACGCGCATTTGTATCGAAGTTGCTCGAGGCACTTAGAGGGATGAGAGGCTTCTACATGAACATCAATTCGGAGATGCGCCAGGATCTCGATTGGTTCGTGCAGTTCGCCGAGGGCTGGAACGGCCGCGCCCTCATCCCTCGAGGCCCGCCGACGAGGAGGATCACCATGGATGCCTGCCTGTCGGGCGTTGGAGGAACTGATGGCCGATTCTCGTACTCCGGCCAGGTGTGCCCCGTCCTCGACCCCGTGGAGTGCATCTCAGAGCTCGAGGCTCTGAATACCATATACGCACTCTACACATTCATCACAGACAGGGATCGGGGATCACGGATTGAGGTGTTCTGTGATAACCTCGGCACAGTACAGACCCTCAATAGTGGGCATGCCCGCAACCGAGTCCTGGCGGAGTGTGCCCGCCAGGCATGGATGGTGAAGGCACGTCTGCAGGTGGAACTCGTCTTCAGTCATATCCCCGGGGTGCAAAACGTGATTGCAGATGCCTTGAGCAGAGCCCATCTGTCGAGGACGGAATACGATAGGGCCACCTCCCTCATTCAACTTCATGAGCTGTACCCTATCGTACCATGTACCCATGCCTCATTTGTACCCGTACTCCGTCTCTTCTGCAGATCGGGCGCTTCTCTTACTCCAGGCGAAGGCATCTGCGAGGCAGTCAGAGGCGCGTGCCCCAGGTACGCTCGCCAACCAGCGGTCCGCAGTCACCACCTACCTGGCGTTCTGCAACCGGATGAGAGTGGACCCCTGGGCACCGACCGTGAGCCTGATCACGTCTTACCTGGAATACGTGGCCGACCACGCCCCCTCGCCGGCTACGGTCGCCAACCAGCTATCGCACGTCCGTGCACATCTCCGACTGACGGGGGGGGGACGTGCGCCAACAGAGGATCATCGGGTGAAACGTGCCCTCGAGGGCATGAGGAGGAACAAGGCCTACGTGCCAAATGTGAAGGCCCCTATCCGGATGGACGTGTTCAGAGCGGTTCTCGAGGGACTAACGGGATTCCCCCTCCATACGGCCATGAGAGCGGGCCTGCTATTGATCTTCTATGCGGCCCTACGGCAGGGAGAGGTGGCGCCGCAATCCGCTCGGGCATTCGATCTGGCCCGGCATCTCACACGGGGGGACGTGGTCCTCGGCCGCCGGCACGTAACAATCACCATCAAGGCGGCCCAAAATCTACAATACGTGGGGCAACAGAAAGTAATGCGCCTTGAGGCCGCGGACGATACCCGAGTGTGCCCGGTAGACGCGGTTCGAGGTCTACTACGGGCGGCCCCTACGGGTTCACTGCGGGACCCGTTCCTGACACTGCCCGATGGAACGACCATCACATCACGGGTAATGTCCAACGAATGGGACCGCCTCCTACAGGCCACAGGCCAAACTGTGAAGACGTACACCCTCCACAGCCTCAGGAAGGCCGCTGCCACTCAGGCCTTTGAGGCCGGCATACCTGAACTTAACATTCAGCGGTACGGGGGGTGGAGGTCGCAAGCTCACAGGGATTACATCAGAGTCTCGGACCAAGAGACTGTCAACAAGTCTCTCATTGAGTCTCTCTCATTCAAAAAGTGACTATAACAAACTTTCCCACCCTCCTCTTCCCATAACTATTGGCTTCTTGGCTATTTCTATTATTTTATTATTACATGTTCTGTATAACTATGTAATATTACATAATCTTCATTTATCTTATCACAAATATTATCACAATTGACAAACACATATCTATGTCAATTTCAATATTTGTCATATTGTCACAAATCTTATCACAATTGACAAACACATATCTATGTCAATTTTAATATTTGTCTTATTATTGATATTCATGTATTTCTCTTATTCATATCAATAAGACTCATAAAATTAAATAAAATTTTATAGGCCCACTACGGCTTCCACTTTGTTTCATTGGGGATCTGGGGTAATGGGTTGCCCATGGCCTACGGTCAGGGGTGGTCATTGCCCCCCCTGGTGAAACCACGCTACACTCGCGCACCCCTGCGCCACCTCTCCACTCTCGGCCGCACTAAACATCAAAGTGCGCGAGGCCGACACTGTCCTCTGTCTCATTCGCTTCTCAGGCCTCCTACACTCAACACGTATTTTCTACCCACCCACCCACTCCTTTTCCTCTTCTACTCCTTACACTCGTAGGGCTATTTCTATTATTTTATTATTACATGTTCTGTATAACTATGTAATATTACATAATCTTCATTTATCTTATCACAAATATTATCACAATTGACAAACACATATCTATGTCAATTTCAATATTTGTCATATTGTCACAAATCTTATCACAATTGACAAACACATATCTATGTCAATTTTAATATTTGTCTTATTATTGATATTCATGTATTTCTCTTATTCATATCAATAAGACTCATAAAATTAAATAAAATTTTATAAGCCCACTACGGCTTCCACTTTGTTTCATTGGGGATCTGGGGTAATGTGTCTATCAAAGAATGGTCCCCTGGTTTTATCATATGCAATAACGGTAGCACTACATGGAGGGGGGGACTACTTAAGGTCTTATTACCAGATGTTTTAAAGGAAGTCGCTCTTGAGCCACAATTCAGCTTCCGGTGACTGACAATATCCATTGGCAATCAAACTTACACACTACACACGTATTGAACTATAAGTCGCTGTCGTCACTGGACAGCCTAAATTCAGCGAAAATCCCAGGACGGCCTTTGTTGCCCTATGTCTTTATTTGATGTTCATGCTAAATAAGGCTAACACCAAGACCCCTCTTCCCATATCAGCGAGGCGCCGCTAATACCGTGAACGGGCACCACTGATTTAGAAAAGTATGCACAGTGCTGCCCTCTGGTACCACCGACGTGTACATATGCACTTCCCTGCCACCTGACTGCTGCATTTTTACTCATCAGGCTTGACAGGCTTGACCCTTGAATGCAATGAGAGGCCGGCATTATGAAATCGATTTTGGTAAAAATAAAAATACACAGTTCTACTTAAGTATCATTTTCTACAGACAAGCTATATTGGTTTTCGATGAAGTTTGGAACATGGATTACAGGAAAAAATTATAGAAAGATTCACAGATCACAGTTCTTGGTTTTTATTTATGTATCGTGTCGCCTGTCTTACTTAAAATGGCGCGTCTATATTTTTGTGTAATCAGTGTGAATGTGATTAACATTCGAGATCGCTTGGCTCCAGACATTAATTGCTCTTGTTTGCGTATCGTTATATATGAGTTTTGTAGGTGACCACAACATCAACATGTAAGGTAAATGGGAAAACGTATCCTATTCATTACAGGGGAATATTATCATAGGGGTCACCTAGCAGCCCCTTAAAACCCTTAATCCTTTAACAGCAGGAAGATGCCTCCAGACATTCCCCTGGCTATGGCAGGAAGATGCCTCCAGGCATTCCCCTGGCTATGGCAGGAAGATGCCTCCAGGCATTCCCCTGGCTATGGCAGGAAGATGCCTCCAGGCATTCCCCTGGCTACGGCAGGAAGATGCCCCAAGGCATCTTAGAAGAATCATTGATACTTATGTACAATATTCAATAGATAACAAGATAATTGTTTGATTTACATGACACATCACATGACATTGCTATTTCCCCAAAAAGGATGCTTGCCATAGCAGGGTCATTTGGGCAGGCAAAGTATAAAGGTCATATTTGATTTTACTTTTTTATAACAAAATATTTTCAGGTACTATGGCGAAGTGATCAAATTACTAATTCCGAAATAATTTGCCAGCGGTAGGGCGGATGCAATGCCTGCACTATAATGCTGTACAGGGGAATTTGGAGCTGCAGAAAAATGATTATGACCCGTTTATCATAACCTTTAGTGTTCACTGTTTTGAAAAAAATAACAATATGAACAATTCTTTTCTTTATTTTTATGGTAAAGGAATAATTCTACTGTTGACAATTGTATAATATTACCTATTGTAAATGCTGAATCTGTCGGTAGCTCCAGGAGGAATATGATATGTTTATAGCCAGTAGAGAACCTTAAACCTTGTTAACAGTGGAGATAATTCTGGTAATTTCCCAGAGTGGAGAATAGGATATAGCCTCTGTTCCTAATCTATCTCTAGGCCTTTCCTAGGAACTTTGCTAATGAATCATTCACGTTCATATCCCAATAGAGAGGGTAAATAACACTATCCTTTAAGTGGATTCGAATAGCTTCCATACAGTTCACGGTTAAGAAAACCCGTTTAAAACCAGAGTAGACTAAAGCATGAGAATGATTGGGGAGGAATCTTGAGACTGATTTTAGGAACCAACCTCTATAGCCTCGGACCGGTCTATCGGCACAGCACTGAGCCTAGTTTTCATGTGTCTGTGGAGGTGAACTAGTGTAAACAGGTATCTGTCTTTGCAGCCGGTTCACTTTTGCTCCCCGTGGGTGTTGTTTATTTCAGCACGTTGTCTGTTTGGTGTGTTGGAGCCGGTTTGTTCTTAGGCCCCTGGACAAGCTTGTTTTTGTCAAATGCATCATCAAGGGACGGTGCTACATCCGCGTATCACTTACGTGCGGGCTGCCAACTCTACCTTGCACAACAAGGTAGTTTTTACATACTCCTAGTCATCACTGTACCTAATACATATACACCGGGTCAATGCGTCTAGAACTGAACTGTCAGATTTATGGCCATAATGACTGATGAGGTAGACCTTAAACGTATAAGAAAAACCTTATTTAAATAAATATCAAATCTTGTAGCTACACACTAATTAGAAATAGAGGAGGAAGGGCAAATGATAAAAACAGTATGAATTTTTTCTCTTTAGATATAGACAGCAAAACTTGCAAATGTCCATAGACTGTTTACTTAACGAATCAACAATTACTCCATCTCGAATTCTGAAGTTGATTAGTAGGATTAAGAAGACTGAATACATACATACATATATATATATATATATATATATATATATATATATATATATATATATATATATATATATATAAACACACAAAGCTTGGTTCTACCGAATTCTAATCACACTTTATAACAGGCAATACCACCATGAAAAGGTTGAATATTTCAATAAAACCAAAGGAGAATTCCTGTGAGATGAGGACTGTATCACCTTGCTGACGTTGCCATTGCTTCTACATACATGTATAGAGATTAGATGGATGCGCTTCGATTAGATAGATGGCAACATCTAAATATCTGATAAGAATTGTCTTTAAAACAAGATGTGCACGCATAGATATCTGTGAGTCACACTAACGGAAGGCGAGAATATTATAAATTCAACAACTCAATAAGGACGAATGTAGAACACGTTTTTGCACTAAATATCTGGTTTAGGCCTATTGTTGGTAATAGTACAGCGTTATATAGATTACTGATGACAGTGACCGTCCTCAATTGTCACCTTGGTGTTCACGATTATTCTAGACTTTAGCACAGTGATCGATCTTTGTACTCTTGATAGGCAGCTAAAAATATTGCCAATAGAACATGAATCTAGACAAATTACCTCTCAGTAACAGATACTGGTAGTCGATATTAAAACCCTTGCCCCGCCATTTCTGCCCTGTGCCCCTGATACGATCGGTTCTTGCTCTGTTAGGAGAGCGAGAATGCCACTACGAGTCTTCAAACGGGTAATAAGGCAGAATTTTCTTTAGAAATGGTGTCCAGTCACACGGGTATACCGTAACTAGTAATGTGACATTGATATCACTATCTGTTAGGGGATGGGTCAAGGATGGGTCAGATTCAGATTCAGGTAACCACTCCTCCTGCAGACCACGCCCACAGGCACACACCGCCACCTGTTAATGATACCTGGATGTAGGGCGATCCATGTCTTTTCGTTATTGAATTGAATTTTTCTTTTTCATATTCTTTTTTTTACAAAGTTGTTGTAATTCTTTCTTTTGTTCATAATAAGTTCATTCAATAAAGTGGTATGGACCTCAGCCTAATCTAAGGCTGATTTTCATTGTCCCGCCTTGACAAGACAAGAAAATCAAGGATATAGATTGGAAATAAAGTCATCCCCGTTGGGTTTCGCAAACATATAATTATTTTGGAGATACATTTTTCTAAAAAAGAAAAAAAGAGACACCGCTAGAAAAATCACCTCGAGGATTTTCCTAAGGAGCCTAGTAAAAATACAATATAATGATGACATCCCTCGGCCAAACTTATACAAGTACCTGAAAAGATTAGAATAATGAAATTCGGTATGAAAAAGCAGAGGTCTTGTTTCAATATTTACCGCGAATATTACCATAGTTTCCTCTACTATTACCAATGGAATTGCAACTTTTTAGAATTATACTTTTGCTTAACCAGATTTAGAGCTATTGAAAACTGGTTATTTGTGAACCTTGCTGGTATTTAAACCTGAATACCAATAAATAAAAACTGTACTAAAGTCATAGCCAGAGTGTTCGGTGTTTTTTTTGGCCAGAATCCGGGAATCGATATTAAATAACTACTCAAGGTCGGGCTATAAACTATATCCACCCACGTTGCATGGTATCGTAGCATCTGAAAATTCCAAACCGGTCCCATTCTGTTACCCTGTATGAAATATGTGACTGCGTTCATTGTCTGTATGATGAGTGTATATATATATCCTACGGTCGTCTATCACCTGTTTGAATGCCTGTGCTATGGTTCGCTGCGCCATTCTCTACAGACTGCAGCATATAATCTGAGGTTATATTTTACATTAAGGTAGAGTATGTATAATCTTATTTGCCTTCAACATAATCTGTCCTATAATTGTTTCTGATCTATTTCATAGATTTACAATTGCTGACTTTTACATATACATGTGGTGGGGGAGCAGATATGGAACTTTTCAAAATTCCATGACACCCCTCACATAAATAACATGTCTCACTTCTTCTGGGTAGTAGATACCTTGGGGAATCAGGAATGGTCGTCAATCAAATCAATTGTATAACCAATAAGTTGCTAGGATGGGTCAAAGTTCATCACATTTTCGTGGTGATTTCAGACTTTATTTTGGTCTAGTTTGACAATCTTTGAGCTGAATATAACTTCACATTTAGTACATATAGCATATTTGTATATACCTGTGGTAGTATATGAGACTATACCCTACACATACGGGCCGCTCCTACCCATTTCGTATTCATATACGTACGACACCTAGGTGGCGTACGGGGTATGTATGTGGCATACGGGGCATGTACGGCGCGGAAATCAAAAGACTCGCCCAGAAACAAAGGGAAAATTTGATATTTTAAGGTATATAATAATATGAAAACAGGTATACTATGTCTGTACGTGATAAATACTTGGTAAAATTGACGATTAAACGAACTTCTGCCTTCGGCATCGGTTCGTTTTATCGTCAATTTTACCGCGTACTTATCACGTACAGCCACAGTAACCCTGTTTCCGTATATTACACATGTGTATGAGGCAAATATCCCACAGTATTTATGTGGCCATGAGTGATTGTTAAGGTAATTATTTTCAAAACAAAATAATGGGGTTGCTTATGTTTCAGTTACCATGGCAGCGTTAATATAGAATATAATGGTTGGCAAGAGGGCTCTTTCGGAACATTATCATCTGTACCTTCATATGATACCAGGATTGCTTAGTTATGTAAAGGGTTATCATGGTTACTAGACCAGTCTTTTAGATACTATATCAAAGACACTGCCTTTTGCGGCTGTATGATACAACGAACAGCCTATATTGGTTTCATGCCTTATGAATAGTTAATGTCCCATAATCCATCCAAAAGATATTTCACGACATGTCTTTAGTTGGATGATGTGAAACGACGACATCTTATTTCAATTATCTGTTGCATTTGCTGTTGGCCTTTACGAGTGGCCGTAATGATCATGGCTGAAATTCGCTTGTCACATTCACATTGACCTGAAGATATTTTATAGCCCTATCTAAATAATATGATCTGCAACAGATGTTCAAAGTGGACATGCCAAGTAAAAATGACGGAGACGTATTTTGTATCGATGACTTTATGAGTTTCACTATAACTCGTAAGTCGTGATTGTAATTTAGCTATTCAAGTCACATGAATCCATAAAGAAATTGTCTGTTTATAGACCAAAAACAATATGATGTTATACGAGAAATAGTGGTATTATTTGTAACCGTGGGACCACGCTCAGCAATTCTCCGGATAATAGATTTCGTGTACCTCGAGGCCTACAGATGGCAGCAACGTATGAGCATGGCCGGGGACCCTTTGGCAAGGGGCATATCCCTACTTAAAGCAAACAGAAAGCGGATATAATTGTGAAGCCGTTAAATTGTAAGGCTCTAGTTGACCCATGGCCCTAACCAACTGCTTCACTGTCTTTAAATGAACTACAATAATGGCAGAAACAGCGTAGTCAGTCCATTACTTCCACAACCACTCCAGAATCGTCCTACTGGAGGACATATTTAACCTTTTCCGTACACCATCTACATCTATTTATTTGAATGAATGGAATCACACGTGGAAATGAGAACTGGTATGACCCTTAAGTACTTAGGTTTAAATTGAATGTCTTTACTTTTCGATAGACTTATCGATTCTTGTTTGCCACAAAGGCCTTTAGCGGACCAAAAATGATATATCTAATGTTCGTTGCTCCAAGAAATATGGGAAAAGCGTTGCTCTAGTAATACCACATCGTGTCGTCTGGAATAATTATTTTCATGCTGTACAATACCAGCGACACAAAGTGAAAGGTTCATTTGTGTAGGAAAGCCCATCGAATTGCGATCACATTTTGTGGCGAACGGGCGTATTGTACATGATAACCTCATCAGTAGGTCCCAATGCAGGGTCATCTGGAGACCCAAATCATGGTCGTGGGAGGGGATGGAACAAAACGCGAACATTCAACTCTAAATATATCAGGAGCTATATGAATTCTCATTTTTGGCAAACTCGTTGGCTGTATGCCTGAGGGAGAGTGTTCCACTCTCCAATCACTACCCCTAATGCAACATGACCACAATATTTCATTTGGGTAAGGTGGGGCAACTTCATTTGGGTATTCCAAGGGGGGGGGGGGGGGTTCTTTTGGTAACCCAAGGGGAGAGCCAACCAGACTCCAATATTTGTGTGTAATGACAAGAATAAATATTTGTGATGAAATGCATTCTATCATATCACAACAAATCAGCTTAGTTGTGCTACTAGTGTAACTACAGTTGTATCACTCCCTGGAGATCAGTTTCTATGGTTACAGCCTTGTTTCTCTACTGGGAGATGAGTGTGCACCCTCCCTCAGTTTGACTGATGTGCAGGGAGACAGCAATGAACAAACATTAGTATGTTTGTCCCAGAATCAAAGCAGTCTCACAAGATCATAATTTTTTTCTTCAACATCGATGAATTAGGAGCATTTACTACAAAACGACAAGTGCTGCAAAACACCCCTGTTGATGCCCATATCAATAACATTACCATATCTATGGAAGAGCACTAGGATCAAAGAAAACCCTTCATTGAGAACTCTATATTGAGTACTTGAAGGGGTTTTGCATTAAAAAATGGGACCTTGTCTTCCTTCTGTAGTGCCACCCCATGGGTTGATCCACTCATACCAAGGATCCCACACACCATACCAGACTAGAACAAATTGCTGGAACGTCTGTATTTACATGTCAATGATACTGCTACCAGAAACAGTGAAGGTCCTGCAAGGCTCTGCAAGGGAACCTGATAACTACCAACTGAGGGCACAAATCAAGAAAGCAGTTGCTGCGGGATAGTTGAATGTGAACAACCAAGTCTCAATATGTGACTTCAGTGAGAATAAGATTCTTGGTATTCAAGCTTTACGAATGATTACATGTGTACAGGAGAGATGGGGACTTCCAGCATGTCTGCTAGCTGCCAACTATGGCCTTAATTCGACAGGGTTGCATCCCTGATTTTGGGTTAGAACATTACAGAACCTTACAACTATAGAGACTAGGAGCATCAACTCAAACTGTTACCATAGCATCATATGGTAGTGCAGGCAACTTAAACCAGTTGGCATTGTGCTTGATGCTATCATCTGTATGTAGAACTACATATCAACACAAAGTATAGGGTCAGAGAGTTATATGACATCACACACCAGCCTTGCTTTGAGCTTAGAAGTGGAGAATTTCAAAAGTGGCAGTAGGAAAGACTTAGTGCTGGATTTTGAAACTTGTTGGCAAAACTTACATGAGGCTTTGACCAGTGTTTGCCCAAATCATATTTGCAATGGCTCCAACAGCTGAAATAAGGTGAATATCTTAATGTTTTGAGGTATAAAGTAATGAGAAAACTGTAAATCTGTGTTTAGGATCTTCTGATTCCTCGCCTGTATACCCTGATGTTTAAAACCTTGTCTAAAGACCTCATTTTGGACACCTGTGGAATGCAGGTTCACAGATATTGGAAGATTACTCCACAGGAGTATTTTTGTCGTAATCTGCTTAAGTTAGCTGAAGATCTGCAAAGCAATGAGACAAAGGTCTTATGTGGTAGCAGATAGTGGGTGAAAATCCTCTATATATATATACGCATACAAATTATGTACAGTCAGTTAAAACTTTGATAACCCTTTGCCAGCTGCAGAGGCTATTTGGCCACGCCCCTGCTAATTTATGCGGCGACATTGACTGCGCTTGTTCCCGGTTCATGCCACCCTGAATGAAAGGTCGTCCAGTATGTCGTTCATCGTTCGATATGTCGTATCGTCCAGCCTCATGGACGACAAAATATTATTCAACGGCCCCCAGGCTGCCCAATCTCATCAGTCCTCGGTCGTGGCCTCCACCTCAGCAAACAGGACAAAACAGGCCGACCTCTACCTCCACTCACTCCCGCAGTTCCTTGCAAATTGCTTCTATGAGCGGAACTATGAATCTGGCGCCCGCACCTGGGTTATGCTGGCGGGCAGTGAGCCTGTGGGTTTCCACTAGCCCCCTTACTCAAGCCATCGCAAGAGGTGTTCACAACCTTGCTTCTCACGTCCCTGCCTGTACTCCACCTGTTCTCCCACCATTCATACTCGCCATTGCCAAATATCTTGACCAAGTTGGCTACTCAGGCCTAGCTCCCAAGACAGCCCTACTCCTCAGCTACTTCGTTCTCCTTAGATATGGTGCCTGTGAAAGGCCTAGTAAGACCGTGGCACCATGCATGCAGTTAGCAGAATGTCGTCCCGGGCTAACAAAGTCTCACTATGCTCCTCCACTCCTTGAAGATGAGGACAACCTCAGAGCCAGCCCCCTTGCGGTCCCTTCTCTCCCAGGATCCTCCACCTGCCCTGCTGCTGCATGGGAGGGCCTACGCACAGGTCTTCCTGGGGCCTAGGACAGCCTTTTCCTTCACAGACGTGTCGGACCTACCCCTGATGGTCCCAGCGCTCACCTCCATCCTGAGAGCCGCCCTCGCCTCTGCCGGCTCCCCCCGTGCCTCTACTGCATCCCTTAACTCTCTTAGGCGGGGCAGAGCCCAACAAGCTGCCCTTCACTGCCCAAGTAGTTGTGATCACCCTCACTTCTGCCTTTGGCGTCATTGCTCAGTACTGCAGTCGGACAATAGACTACTACTTCAACTACCTCAATTGCGATCTATTCCTACAATATTAAAAAAAGAAATTCTCCACCCTCTCTGCGCGTTGGTCATTGTGGCCACCACCTTGGCTATAATGCGCACGGGAGAGGGTTCCACTTCCCAACCACATTCCAGATGACACGTGACCATAACTCTCCACTTGCATCCAATGGATTAATGGAGCAAAAAAGCCTTTCCACCCACCTACTGTACAAAAAATAATATTCCTAACTCCTTCCCTACTCTCATTAGTAGGACGCCATCACTTAGTTAGTTAGTAATGCACATTAACTCACCAGTAAAGGATGGCAGCCTGTCAGCATGGCTCTGCCAGTTGCTGGTTTTAATCAGGCACCATTACTCTTTGTTAGCATAACCGGCATACGGGCTCCATACACATATATAGAATATTACTAGTTTTGTAAATAAAACCTTACCACATCGAGATATCTGCATTCCATGTTACTACTGCTAATAGTATCATCTAATTCACTTGCCAGTATGATAGACTACTCCTTCAACTACCTCACTCGGAATCTACTTCTCGATATTATCAGTAAACCTTAAATATTTCTCCATCCTCTCTCAGCGGTAGTCATTATATCTATTTTATTGACACTTTATCTTTAATATTAACAACTAGAAAAGTATAATGATCTTTCAAAGATTAAGGGCTGGAACATAGAACTGGTTGTTCACGGCTGCCCTTGGTTCCCCTGCAAATCTTTAATTCGCTTTGAGATGCTAATAGCAATTAACATTTTTTCTAAGACTGGCCAATTATTTTCAACGCCCTAGATAATGAAAGCGGCACACTTGATAACGAAACTAGAACCCTCTGTAAGCGCTACGTAGGTGTAAGGAGTGTGCGGCCATGGGTATATGATGAAGGGAAAATATCGAAAATAGCTGGTTTAAAAAAAATTGGTTTGAAAGGCACCTAAATATTCACCAATTCCTCTAAATGACCGCATTGTGGCTTCAAACCGCAGCCACCGTTATCATTTGGACGAACCATCTTTCATAGATAAATCCATAGAGTATGAATTGTTACAGTCTGGAATGTTTGCAGGCCAGACAAGCATGGGAAGTGTTAGACTTCTTATGTCCAACCCAGAGTAAGACACACAGGAACGTATTTCACTACCAAGACTCTATCATGGGCGTTCCGGAAGAAAGACTGCGCAGACGTTCAGCGTGACGTCAGACGCGGCGCAGTATAATGTGGTCTGCTGAAGGTGCGCGCGCACACGGTTCCCAGAAGCTGTCGTGTTGGTGAGATCGTGCATGGACTACCCGTACCTGCCCGTATAAGTTCTTTGTCTATTGTCACAGAAGAGACATTCTCAGGAAACAGTGGGTTTACGAAGGATACTCTTACATGACGCTCCCTCACGGAAATTCATCATCCAAACAACTCACCGGCATCCGCATTTGAGTAAGTTTGCAGCTCGTAACATAATTTGCAAAAATGTTCAACCTGTTGAAAGATCTTTTCAAGAACGCCAGAGTTATTTTCTCAGAAGACTTTCTGATTGTTATTGGGTATCATCAAGACTAAATTCACAAAATTCCACTTGCTAAACAATTTTAAATTAGAACTCAATAAGAACTACGCCCTATAATACATGAATTCGACATCAAACTCTTTATTATCGATGGAGGAACGAAGGACAGGAAATGGGAGTCAAAAAGAAGAGACAGAGGGAAACAGAAAAAGTAATGCTTACACAATACTCCACTCTATATAAACTTGTGAATAGTGTACACTAGACTTATAGGCTTACTGAAGGAACTGATTTTAGATTGAAATCCTCGATGGGCATGCAGATACGCACTTCAGTATAAGGAGTCTTAACCTCCTTGTATGGACTTCCTTTATCATCATAAATACATGTGACCTGAAGCACACTTTACACTTGAAGCACAATATTCCTATTTACAAATATTACAGTACATTGACACGAAGATCACTTAATAAATACATTGGTCATGGCCCGCCATCTTTGACAAAAAAAACCAAAAAAAACCAACCACTTAAATCCCCCAAGGATTGTTATTACAGCATTTGGTGTAATACTGGAAATTAATAGAACAACCAAAATTTAGGTTGTCTCAGCTTACCTCGCGGTTTTTCTTTTGAGTAGATTAGATTTTCTGCAGTAGGTTGACCACATCAATATACGTTAGCAGATAGGGGATAAATAGCTTATCAGTGCAAATAAACCTAAAATCGTACAGTCATTTTTATCATCTGGCTTGATCAAAGAAGTGCCTAATGCATCATTATACAAGCGGCTTCATGTTCCGTCAGCAAATGTCGTGTAACATGCACATTATTCCTGTATATTAAAACATAATCTTACAATCGACCTTCAACTACATTTGAATTTCACATAGGTGCATAAAGCAGCTTATGTATACATTTATAACCAGCAGTGTTTATTTTCTACAAAGTAGCATCATCATTAAAAGGTAGATCTAGATCAACACGCATTTCTTAACTACATTGTAAAAACGGTGTTTGCTATCCACACGCCAGTGTTTAGAAGTTAAACACTTATTTAAACACTTTCTTGTCCCATTTTTCTAAACGCTTTTTTGGGGTAAACACGTTTAACTTTAAACATGTTTAGGTAAAAAGTGTTTAATTTTGAAAAGTGTTTAAATTGCAAAGCGTTTAGTTTTATAGTGTTTAAGTTTGGGAAGTATTTATATTCATAGTGTTCGGGATTTGGAAGTGTTTACATACATAGTGTTTAACATTAGGAAGCGTTTATATAACAAGTATTTAGCTTTAGGAAGTGCTTAATTACAAAGCGTTTAGCTTTAGGGAGTGTTTTATTACAAAGCGTTTAACTTTAAGAAGTGTTTATCATTAAGAAGTGTTTACACACAAAGTGTTCAACCTAAGGAACTCTCTAGAAGATTTTATTATCATCTTCTTGTATATAATAATTACAGTTATACCATAGATATTGTATAGAAAACTGTGACAAAAGTACTTTGTTTTATATACATGTAGATTTTATTGCCATATATCAAGATCAAAACAACTAATACAATACAATCAATACAAATGGACAGTGATTGCTAGTGACACTCATATGTTGATGGGTAAGCACTTGGATGGAGACTGAAAACAAATTAACAATAATCCCCCCATGATGTTTATGTTCTAAATCCCCCCATGGAAAATCTATATTAGCTTCTCTCAGAGAATGACCCCACCCCCCTCCCCACTTCCACAAAGGGCACAGGAATACATTGGCCCACCTCCCCTGACATCTTTTCTTCAACCCAACACCCACCGGAAATATCAAAAAGGAAAAAAAAGTACCCCCTATGAATTTTATTTCCCAACATGGAAAAAAAAAGGAGATGGGTGGGCAGGTAGATGGATAGGCAGGTAGATGGATAGGCAGGTAGATGGGTGGGCAGGTAGATGGGTAGGCAGGTAGATGGGTAGGCAGGTTGATGGGTAGGCAGGTAGATGGGTGGGCAGGTAAATGGGTGGGCAGGTAGATGGGTGGACAGGTTGATGGGTTAGCAGGTAGATGGATGGGCAGGTAGATGGGTGGGCAGGTAGATGGGTAGGCAGGTAGATGGGCAGGCAGGTTGACGGGTAATAGGTTGATAGGCAGGTAGGCAAGGTGGTGCGTAGGTAGGTAGGTGCCCGGCTCTGTCTTGGATTCCAGCCGCACTGCTGACTCTCGCCGGGAATAACACCTAAACGGGTCCCGGGACCAACTGGCCCAGGACCCAGCCATTCGCACTCTCTGAGGCACTGAGTTGTATGTACTGGCTCCACAGTCTCGTTAACCTGCAAACATAATACATTATCAGAGACATTATACAATTTGTGTTCACTCTCAACCTATGGCTCTCTTGGCGTCACCTGAAAGCAATACATAATTATCATTAGATATATGAAATAGAATATTCTATTAACTTATAATACACCCACAGATACACATTACTAGATCTTTCTCTAGATATCTCTAAATATTTCTCTGAATGAAGGGAACAAAATCAGTCACATTCAAATTAGACCAAGAGTGTAGACTATGTCATAACAAATATAGGTGCGAAAGCGGAGACAATGCACTGACTCCGGTCGGTACCCTGGTCGGTACCCTGGTCAGTAGCTGTCTAACCAATGCCAACTGATAAATGTAAGTCCAGCCGTGTATGTGAATGCGACTTTTGCTTGACCTATATAATATATGTGTACGCGTTTGTCAAGTATATATGTGAGATATTTTTTATAGGAACCATCTCCCACCGATAATTTACCATCTTTAATAGAAGAAATTATCAGGTGAAATATTGAATAATAGCTCACATACTTGCAATTTTGTGTTGGTGATTCTGGAAAACGCTGTATTTCTTGCTTGGTATGTCGTCAGCTTTATATAGAATAAAACCGGGTTTACATATTGCAGTATAGGATACATTGAATGATAACATGCTATGATGATAATGGTATTATTTAATTAGGTACAAGATAATCTTTATAAGAAAAAATTCCAGGTGGTACAAAAAGTTTGGTACTTACTTTCAACCACTTCTCTCCACTTGCTTGTAAAAGTGTGTGGCCACCTCGATGTGAATGAATGTGCTGCCATCAAAACGAGGCCGGGGGAGATACACACAGATATGTGTAAAACTAAATGCCTCTAGTGTAAATGCTAAACGGCTAAACACTTAGGAGCAAAGTGTTTAAGTGTGTAAAAAATAAGCGTTTAAGTAGCAGAACAAGTGTTTAGAATCAAATGGCATTTAGATACATGTGTGTAAGTGTTGTAAGTGTGCAGGAATTAAAGGGTGTTTAGGCAATCTAGTGTGTATAACCAAACACACTTTTTACAGTGTATATGAGAGGAAATAGCCTCTCCCCCACCACCTCCCTCTTCACTGGATGCTTGTATACGCCTACATATGAGGTGTATACACACGGGGAATTGGACGATCTTGTATACGTAAAATACCTACTTATATATGCCTGGCGCATCCATATGTAAAATAATGATGTTTTTTCAGTGTAGGGGAAAGTCCCCCTCTAAGTCTTTTCCTCATAAATGATATGACATCACGTGCAAATCTAATTTGGCAAAGTTTATTACAACGAAAGAATTATGCTGTCACAATTAGTGAATTAAATTAGTCTTACAGCAAATGTCATTCGGTGCAGCACATCAAATCCATGCCGTGTTTCCCCCCAAACCAACATCACTATGGCTGTGGTGCTTGTGGCAGGGGGAGGGGGGTGAAGCTGTGTTATTCAGCTTTTTTTAAATAAAAAAAAACACGTTTTATTAGACGAAAAAGGAGTTCACAATATATGGTGTCGTGATCTTCCACTCGAATCCGTCATACAAAGGAGATAATACACAGGCCATACGAAACATAGTGATTGTTACACATCATCTGGGCAAAAAATATAAACACTGATGTTCTTACAGGTATGTAATAAATGTGGTTTTTCACTAGTCCATTTGGGGAGAGTAATGGAAAACTCGTTCCACTAGGCACAAAGACAACACAAATGGCAATTAACACATAATACATAATAACGTTCAACATAAACTATGATTGTCAGGGGTAGGAGAGGGAGCACAGATAAGTCACACAGAATACCAACAAACTTCATGCATTATCTCAGAATGACGGGGAAATTTTGGTTGTCACACATGACAGACTTCAGTTTTGATTTAAAAACACTGCGTTCTTGAATCATTTGTGTATCACTACCAAGGGCATCCCAGAGTTGTACTCCATGGTACAGGGGGGAACGTTTGTATAAGTCTTTTAGCGGGCGCCTAAGCTTAATCTTTATTTTATTAGCACTTCTCGTAGCTCGGGTTCGTTCAACAACCAGATTGTTATCATCCGTAGACCACCAGTGTATTAGGGCCAAAAGATGGCGCGATCGTCTAAGTTTGAGGCTGTCGAGATTTGCTCTTGTGAGAAGGCCCTCGATGGGCACTCGGTCCCTGCGTTTAACATTGAAGCAGCATCTCAGGGTGTCATTCATCAAAACTTGCAATTGAGAGTGCTGGGGATCCGTCAGGATCACCGCAATGAAATCACTGTATTCCAACTTTGTTAGAATCATGGACTTTGCCAGGATTACGGCTGTCTGGATATTCATGTATGGACGTAATTTATGAAAGCCGAAGAGCCTAAGGGATACATCATGGCGAAGTTTATCAAAATAGGCCTTAAAGGTCAGTTTTTAATCGAATAGTACACCTAAATAGCTATACTTTATCACTTGTTCTAGAAATCTGTTGTGAATTATGCAAGTTGGTAGCTCATCAGGGGGCTTGCGTGGAGGGAACCAGAGTAATTTAGATTTGTTACTGTTTATTACTAGTTTATTATTAGAAAACCACGAACTGATTTGATTTAGGTCTTCTTGCATTAGGGATGAAAGGACCATTGAGTCTTTGCCACTAAGGGTCAGCACAATATCGTCGGCATACATAATTATACTTGCATGTTCTAGACATCCTACTACCTCATTCAGATATAAAACCAATAGGATGGGACCTAAGACGGATCCCTGAGGGACGCCCTTTGTGATCTTTGCAAATTCAGATACGACTGTGCCTACTCTAGTAGCTTGTCGTCGGTCTTCAAAATAAGATTTTATTACTGACAGGATCTCAATACTAGACCCCAACATTCCAAGTTTACTTAACAAGAGACTGTGTTCGATGCAATCAAACGCTTTATGATGGGTAGACAGCTAATATGTGATATATAAATAACTCCGGTGGGTGAATCCCCTGCAAGTCTCCTGTGGACTTTTTTAATGTCATTTGTGACTATGGATAAGATAAGTCATTGACTGCCTGTTTATAATCTGAAACCAGCACCATAGTACTTACAAGGGAAATGGTACTATGTACATTACTATATACCTGTGGGCGAACGTCTATGAAATACTGCCCGCTGCTAGGGGTGCAGTATAAATACTGTTCGCTGCCACCGTGACAGCGGGCCGTAGTGAATGGCCTAGGATTGTACAGTTAATAAACAGGCGTTTTAATCTAGTAGGAGGTATGTAGTAATATGGCCCTCCCGCCTGCGGCGTCGGGCCATATTTTTTCATCAAATGACCTCGAACGGCCACCCGTACGGGCTCAGTAACCACGTTTTCTCATAATCATAACTGACTAGGTAACAAAAATCAAGTAAGAAGTTATGAACAATTATGTAACATGCATTGACCAGATTCATTCTGAAATACAGTAAAACCCCACTTATAAGGGGGCAACATCTGTTCTGAGCAAGATGTACCTTTAAGCAACGTGTCCCCTAGAACAGGGTTTTCAGTCTGTTGATGGCTAGGCGATGTAGTACATAATGTGTATGATAACTGTATACTGGAGCCATTGCCTGGTGTCTAATTGTCTAGACGCCAGTCTACCTGCCTCACACAGACACCATGAAAAAAGCAATCAAGATGATCTGGAGTATTGTCCCCACACTGTTCCATCACATCTGATTAGGTGCCCCTCCAAGGTGACCCCTTAAGCAGGGTTAACCCATTCACGGCGGGTGATGCCATATGGCATCAACTGTGCTGGGGCGGGTGATGCCATATGGCAACAACCGTGCTGGGGCGGGTGATGCCATATGGCATCATTTTCTTAAATTTGCAAAATTACGTTTTTGTCGAATAAAATCGGAAATATTGGATTTACAATCATGGAATTTTCACAGAATATAGAGGCAATACACAGCTAATGATTCTGGGTGAAATAGATAGTAAGATTAATGATCGCATATTTCATCATATCTTAAACTAGAGAACTATTACAATAGGCCTGAGACCTCCCACCCTCTGGCGGTATACATTATCACTAGTACCCGCCCTTTACCACATACTAATGCCACAGATACCCGCCCTTAAAGGGTTAAGAAGCATTCTGTATACTTACTGAAATCAGGTTAGACCCCAGTGGGGGACCATCATTGATTACATTTGCACCAACTGTGACCATATAAACGAAGCCATTGTTCCAACGAATTGTTAAGCGATCATCACCCTACTTTGGTGAACTATAAAATGAAACAAAGAGACAGGAAATCAACAACTTTCCGTGGGCGTAGTTACAAAAATTTTGAAAGTTTTTTAGTAGGTCTCGACTGGGATCCCCACAATTGTGCAAACAACATAGACGATTCCTGGGACCAGTTAGTTATTCTTAACTACATTAACCACTACTGCCCAGAGAGGTTTATGACTCTAAACCAACCTGGATGAGTAGAGCTCTGTTAAATCTAATTAAACACAGACGTAGCTTACTGAAATACTTCTTAATTTGACAAGCCTTGAGTTTGTAGCTTCTATGATATTTTTGAGAAAGTCATTCAGGCTCAGGCTGATGCAGGACGATGCACTCACTGCAACTACAGCTAGATGTTAAAACAACGCCAACTGATAATCTCACGGCTAGGTGTGTCTGTGTGCATGCATCTAGGCTTGACCTACATAATATTTAAGACACCTTAGGGACTGCAGAAGATCACCACTATACATGTACATTATACCGATATTGTAGAGTAGCAAACTGGTGTAGATACAAGGGCGATATTGATACTACTATCTGAAGTATCTATAAAATTATGTGATATAAATACATGTGAACAAATTGATACCTACTTTTAACTCCACCTCTCAGATGTCTTGTGTGTGTGGTCACCTCGCTGCTCATTAGTATTCTGCCGCCAAAACGAGGTTCAGTTGGTGTTGTGAATATAAGCGTTTAAAACTAAACACTTAGTCAAAGATAGTGTGTAAAACCTAAACGGCTAAACACCTATTCACAAAGTGTTTAGGTGTGTAAGTTATAAGTGTTTAAAGTATCCGTACAAGTGTTTAATTCTAATGGTGTTTGGATGTATGTGTCTAAATATTGTAAGTGTGCGAGAATTACACGGTGTTTACACAATCTAGCGTGTATAACCAAACACACTTTTTACAGTGTATACCCGGCGTATATGCGAAACCCTATAGTGTTTAACTTTTAAGTGTTTAGTATTAGGAAGTGTTTTAATACAAAGTGTTTCACCTAATGAACTCATTAGATCTTATTATCATCTGCCTATAAATAATAATTACAGTTATATTGAAGTTGTATAGAAAACTGTGACAAAGTACTTTGTTTTGAATACACATAGAGTTTATTGTCATATATCAAGATAACAACAACCAACCTCAAACAAGGCAATACAAAGGACACTCATTGTTGGTGACACTCATATGTTAATGGGTGGGAATGTTGGATGGAGGCAGATTAATTGTTGAGCAGGTTGATTTGTAGTTGAGTTGTTGGCAGGTGGGCAGGTTAATGGATGGGCAGGTTTTATGTGAGTAGGTTCATCAGTGGACAGGTTGATGGGTGAGTAAAGTGATGGATAGGTGGGTTGATGGGAAAGTTTACTAATATCTAAGAGACAAAATTAGTACCCCTATGAATTTTGTTTACAAAAGCCCCCCCCCCCCCTGGAAAAACTGAAATAAAATGAGTCGCTGTTCCATGGAAGTAACCAAAATAAGTGCACTGCCCTCATGAAAATACAAAATATTACCTGAGGCACCTGAAAAAACTTGCTCTTCCCCAATCTTTTCAAAAGACCCCCCCTTCAAGAAATATCTGAAAAAATAGCTTACACCAATCCAATGGTTCTTTTTACAAAGGCCCCCCATAGAAAGAAGCTAAAATAAGTCCCTCCCCACCAGAGTAACCAATATAAATCCCCCCCCCCCCATGAAAATTATAAAAAAAACTTTTTATAAGAAGCCCCCCCCCCCAGGAAATTTCAAAGAGAGAAAGGATCTGTATCCCATGAATATTTTTGAATTCCCCCTGGAAATGTGAAAATAAATTTAGCCTGCCACCCTCCAAGTTATCAAAACAAGTCCACTGCCACCATGAAAATACAAACACATCACTAGATGGGTAGGCAGGTAGATAGGTAGGCAGGTAGATGGGTAGGCAGGTAGATGGGTAGGCAGGTAGTTGGGTAGGCAGGTAGATGGGTAGGCAGGTAGATGGTTGGGCAGGTAGATGGGTAGGCAGGTAGATGGGTAGGCAGGTAGATGGGTAGGCAGGTAGATGGGTAGACAGGTAGATGGGTATGCAGGTAGATGTGTAGGCAGGTAGATGGGTAGGCAGGTAGATGGGTGGGCAGGTAGATGGGTAGGTAGGTAGGTAGACGGGTAGGCAGGTAAATAGGTAGGTAGGTAGATGGGTAGGCAGGTAGATGGGTAGATGGGTAGGCAGGTGGATGGGTAGGCGTGTAGGCAGGTAGATGGGTAGGAAAGTAGATGGGAAGGCAGGTAGATGGGTAGGCAGGTAGATGGGTAGGCGGGTAGATGGGTAGGCAGGTAGATGGGTAGGCAGGTAGATGGGTAGGCAGGTAGATGGGAAGGCGGGTAGATGGGTAGGCGGGTAGATGGGTGGACAGGTAGATGGGTGGGCAGGTAGATGGGTGGGCAGGTAGTTGGGTGGGCAGGTAGATGGGTGGGCAGGTAGATGGGTAAGCGGGTAGATGGGTAATCAGGTTGATGGGTAGGCGGGTAGATGGGTAGTCAGGTAGATGGGTAGGACTTCAGGTAGATGGGTAGGCAGGTAGATGGGTAGGCAGGTAGATGGGTAGTCAGGTAGATCGGTAGTCAGGTAGATCGGTAGGAAGATTGGGTTAATAGTCTAAATAGATAGACCCGACGTGTTAGCCCGGTGTCCGGCCCTGGCTTGGAGACCCGGCCATACCGCTGTCCCTTGCCGGGACTAACACCTAATCAGGTCCCTGGACCAACTGGCCCGGGACTCCGACCATTCGCACTCTCTATGGCACTGTGGTGTACTGGTTCGACAGTATTGTGCACCTGCAAACATAATAAATTATTAGATGAATTGTACAAAATGTATTCACTCTCAACCTATGGCAAATCTTAGCAAATAAGACCAAGAGTCCGGAATATGTGGTAACCACACTTAAGTGTGAAAGCGGAGACAATGCGCTGACTGCGGTCAGTAGCTGTCAAAACAAATCCAGCTGATAATTGTAAGTCCAGCCGTGTATGTGAATGCGACTTTTGCTTGACCTACATAATATGGTACCTTCTTACATTGTATGTGTATATGAAGTATATATACATGTATGTGAGACATTTTCTCATAGCATATCTCCCATCCATAATTTAGCATCTTGGAAGCAATAATCAGGTGAAATATTGAATAATAGCTCACATACTTGCCACTCTGTGTTTGTTAATCCGGAAATCGCTGCATTTCTTGCGTGGTCTGTATAGAATAAAGTAGGGCTTATATATTGCAGTGTAGGATACATTGAAGGATAACATGTTATGGTAGTATTGGTATTAGTGATGAGGTACAAGATTGTATTTCTAAGATACAAGAAATAATTCCAGGTGGTATGTAAAGTTTGGTACTTACTTTCAATTATTTCTCTTCACTTGCTTGTAAACGTGTGTGGTCACCTCGCTGTGAATAAGTGTGCCGCCATCAGAACGAGGCCGGGGAGATACACACAGATATGTGTAAAACTAAATCCCTAGTGTGTAAACGGTAAACGGCTAAACACTTGGGAGCAAAGTGTTTAGGTGTGTAAAAAATAAGCGTTTAAGTAGAAGAACAAGTGTTTGAAATCAAGTGGTGTTTAGATACATGTGTGCAAATATTATAAGTGTGCGGGAATTAAATGGTGTTTAGAGAATCTAGTGTGTATAACCAAACACACTTTTTACAGTGTACGCATCATGCAAATACATCTTTATTTCATCAAAATCGTACAGTACCTGCTGTTTGTCCTTTTTGTTTTTTATTGACTGTTTGTCCGTTTAACCTACAATATAAACACTTTTGAAAATCTCTGTGAGTCTAAGGTTCAGTGGATAAGAATAAAAGTCACCCGTTTGTTTTGGTGAAGACTAATAGATAGTTGTCAATAGCGAAAGCAGTGAGAAACGAGAGAAAACAGCAGACAGGTAGAAACTTGAACATAAACGGGAATAACACACATTGCAAGACAGACTGTAAATGGTACATATAGTAAGTGTAATTGCAATCTAGACAGAATTTAACCCAACAAAGACCGCCGTTTAGTATACAAGATACCTATTTGTACGGTACATTATGAGAAATTCTTATATGGATATTTCAGTTTGGCCCATTTCTGATTGAAACGAATGAAAAATATTTATCTGTATCACATACATATATTGTATCCAATAGCCATGTATATCGAAGGCCCATATAAGGTTCAGCCAATGTTTTGACCAAGCCTACTATTTCTAATTAAGGCCTTGGAGGATTTAAACAAACCGACAGTAGAATTGGGCATTACAATCGCCAGAGAACCTCATTTAAGTGTAGGCTGTAAAATACATGCCGCCTATTACCACGAGGCGCCATAGGTTCCAAATGATGTTGATATTTATTAGTTTGATTGCCCTGAGGGACGCACCTCTCGAAGCAGTTAGACTCCTTCACACTAAGGAATAACAAGATCCTCATAAGACCCGTTTCCATTGGCCGACGAAAACGGCGTAGAATTTTTAGTTCTGCAAAAAGCCCATTTCCATTTTGCATCAGCAGTGTTAAAGGTCCGTCGGTGGTTCCTGACTGTATATCGGTAATGGCTACCATCATGGAACACTTTTTCACTACCTGACTCACTATATATATATATATATGTATTTGCAAACAGAAGTAGTATTGCTACAGGGAGCCCTATTTGATGCGAAAGATGTTTACTCATATTCTATTATGATATGAACACATATTGGACAGATCTATGACTTTCTATTAATGTTCCTTCTGGGCTCATGCCAGGATTGTCTTTGCGAACTACTTTGAGGCCTGCCTGCATGGGGCAGGGTCATTGTGTATGCACGGTAGTATTTCATAACGCCCAAAACACACAGCTCGACACACCCTCCACGGTAAAGTGAGCCACCGAGGCCAGAGGCAGGCGACAATACGCTTAGACAATTCAACACAATACCTTGTAAACATAGGAATATAGTCCATCCTTTCTGTACACACGCATTAAGTGGATTGAGTTCATCTTCAGTGTCCGCCGGCGTGCTCCGTGTCGAGGCACTGGTTGTGTGCTACGTCTGTGTTGAGAGCCCGTTTCAATTGGCCGACGAAAACGGTGTAGATTTTTCTAGTTCTCCTAAAAGCCCATTTCCATTTTGCGTCTGCAGTGCTGAAGGTCAGTCGGTGGTTCGTGGGTGTGGATCGGTGATGGCCAATGGAAATGGGCTTTTAGGAGAACGAAAAGAATTTCGTCAGCCAATGTTACGTCCATGCGGGTTTTAGGGGTCAGAGGTACATAACGGGGAGATGATGGAAGAAACACTAAAACTTGTAGTAAATGTCGTGTCTACTGATGTTTTCATATATCTACGCCCGTATTGGGCGAAGCGTAGACAGCGTATATGGCATGTTTGTCGTGTATCTACATGGGTGTAATCTATGTATTGGGCGTCTGGCGTAGACAGCGCAACAATGTGATGTCAACATCGACGTAGACATTGCAACAATATAATAGATAAAATCATACAAAGGTCTACCCACAGTCCACCATGCACACGTTAGGAAATAATAGATTCCTTAAGCGCCAGATCCACTAAGGCGATTTTCCATGCGAATTTTGGTTCGTAGACGTTCGCAGACGTTCGCATGGACATGCGAATGCCTTGCAACAATATTCAATATATTGAATATCGTCGCATGGGATTTGCACAGTCGCATGGATCGCAGACGCATTCGCTTGGTCGCCTTAGTGGATCTGGCGCTTTACACCAGCACTGACTTTGCCTTATAGTTTCTACCCGCTCCCCCTATATCACCGGATTACAAGGTTATGAGGATGTTACAATCATATTTTGTTCATTATGTGTTGCGTATCCGACACATCTGCTTCTACACGTTCTTTAAACATCGCATAGTTTTGATAATGCGATAATGATATTCGATTTCATTTTCTCTATGTGTCACGTCTAACTTACCTGAAGTACTTCTTCGGTCCCATCATTATAACAATTTTCAACTGATGCTACCATGTAGTTTTCGACAGTACTGTCCGCCAAGTGGGGCATGTGGGACAAGCAGAGCAAAACAATAAATTTCCGCACCATGATTTATAAAATAAGATCTAATCAAAGAATGGAAAAAGAATCTGTGAGTATCCTCGATGGCGGATTAAGGTGAAGAGATTCAGTCGCATGCTTTTGAGTTTCTTTAGCTGGATAACTTCCTCAGGATAGTCCTGTAATTATCCCGCCCATAATATGATATAACACCCACACCCACACAGATATATGTATATATACGCACAAACGTACACCCTTTTTTATTAAGTATTATATGTGCTATACATTTTGTGCCTGTAAATACATCCCTCATCGACAAATGACATTCGATGTACGTAGCCAATACTTAATATTGATTTTCAGGGATCTAATAATAACATTTATGCCATTCATATGTACTCCAGTGAGTTGTCCTGGTGACCGAGCCCATTCATGATAAATATGATGGTTGCTATGAAACTATTGATTACAATTCAAAACGATAAAGTTTTTTCTATCCAGCAACTAATATTGGTTCAGAAATATTCAATATTTCTATTGTTAGTGCGTACATATAATTTTTTTACTAGTCTGTATTTCATCACGATGATGATACTTCCTTGTTTATATCGTTTTCATAAACGAGTGGCCGTTTAGCGGGAACGCTGGTAGTCTGCGACAACTATGGAGGCGAATCGGACCCAATTAAAAAGAAACTTTTAAAAAGAAATTTATCACACTAAACTAAAACTTTTGAATCTTTTTAATTGGGTCCGTTCGCAGTACATATGACGCAGTCTACCACTTTCCCATTTTACATAGTCACTCTGTTTCCACATTTTTAAGCACACCATAGACGAAATATAACGAATTTATATACGAATATATAATTATACAGTGCCGCGATAAGTAGATGATGCTGATTGCTCTGAATTATTTCGAGTAATCAGTAGTAAGTATCAGTTTGATTGAGAGATTGATCAATGGTTACAAAGGTCGCAACTATACATTTGTCTCGTAGGGGCTTAGATACAGTAGTCGGCAAATACAGCTTATGGGCATACATGTAAAGCGGGATTCACACGATGGGACTCATGTATCTCACAGGTTGTTTTTCTGAGACAAATCCTGCTGAGATTCTGTACTCGAATACAATTTCTTTGTCTAAATTCTAGGTTTTTGGACATTTCCTTGAGACATGTTTTTTTCTGCAATTCTTGGAGACATTTACCCCTAACAAGAAACAGAATCTCATGAGATTTTGAACCCTGTGAGGTGCATGAATCCCACCGTGTGAATTCCACTTTAGATTGTCGTAACACCCGGCGCCACTACGACGGATTCGTTGTATCGCACACGCGCGCAACCCTCGGCCACACTGGGGAGATTGTGGGCGATGCGACGAGCGGCGCCGGTTTTATGACCCACGGCCGGCGTTTATTACATTTTATGGATTTGCGACGGATCCGTCTCTCTAATGGAGCTGGGCATGTTGGCATTGTGATTTGAAAAAGAATAATGAGAGACGATTATGGATAATGGTATGATATCACAAACCATAAAACATCCGTTCTTCTATCTAATACTATGGAGGATATTCACATGCATATGATTCTCATATCTTATATCATGCTATTTACCAAGCTCGGTTGCCAAGTGGTAGGGGTCGTCACCTCGAGCATGGGAGGTCATGGGTTCAAACCACGGTCAGGTCATACCAAAGACTTTTTACACAAAAATGGTAACCTACTGCCCATTCGGCTGAACACTCGCCATTAGAATGAGGAGTAGGGGCCTGGGCCTGAGTGGAAGAACGGCCGTACAGCCGAATTCGTTGGTTGTGTGACACAATATCCCCTTTAAAATTGTTGAAAAAAAAAATTATGGACCAAAGTTGAAGAGGTTATAAGACACGACTCAGAGTATCGTCTCGTACTTGTTTCAAAGTATTTCCCGTTACAGCGTCACAAGGAAGGGATATGCAGCTACGCAACCGTCCAACCACCCTAAAGGTGGAGAGTGTATGTCATGTCTTGATGTGGGTATATAGTCACTGCATATTTTGTGGTATTTTGTATGAGGGCTCTCCGGCGACCCTGATAGAATGTAACACCACTCGGTGGTACTGGTCTGGTTTGATGCAATACACAAGACATGCACCGGAAAACAGTTTTGCACTATCTTAAGTAGATCAGATGTTCTTTGACTTTGCCTCATTTGAAATGGCAAACAATCATAACTGATCTCGAGAGAGAATAAAAAAAATACAGCAGTACTACAGAACGAATAAAAAAACCCATTCAGATCGTCCTTAATTGCCATCAGGTGGCCAGACTGCACGCGATGACTCTGAAATACCATACAGGCATTTTCGGATATTGATAATCTCCTGTTCTTTATGACTATCTGTAGCTACATTCTATTCATAGAACAACATAGCAGAATCGTTACCTTTTTGCGCACTTATATCTAGAATAGTTATGTATGCATGGGTAGTATCACTAGCTACTATAGCAGAGGGAAATTTAGTCAACCACACCTAAATCACATACAGTAATGGGAGCAGATATATGGAAACGTTCCATGACACCCCTTACACAAATAATATCTCACTGTTTTTGCGAAGTCGATACTCTAACCTGTCATGCATGGCCACTATATAAGCCGCGCAACCATATTGGGGACTGATAACTTGTTATTTTTGGCATGGCCACTATAGGCCGCGCAAACCATATTGGGGACTGAAAACTAGTTATTTTTTACTTGATATACACAAATTCTCATGGCTTAGTCTGTAAAAGAGATGCAGATTTACAAAAGGTACCATATTAAACCAGAGATTATGCGCTTTATTGCCATAAATGTTTTTGATTAGTTAATTCATCTGTTTGCATTTTTTTATGTATTTTCTCTGAAATCATGTTAAAAGTTAGGCAAAATGTTTGACTTCTATGATATGAGTGAAGATTCCACAGAATTCTATATGGAAGCAAAATTAAAACCCAGTTTAATCAAGTAGAGATTTCCTTTACAATCATCTTGATACTTTAACATTTGTTGTATTCATAGCAGAAGTCAAAAGAGACTTTTGTTATCAAAATAGAAAAATAGCAAGAAGCCCCTTTTTGTGATATCTGCCATATGTCAAAGCACTGTCAGGGTAGGCAGAAGGAAAAAAAGCTTGGTTGAAAATAATGCAATATCTATATATTGCAATTTTAGAGAATGTATTTCCTTCAATTATTATCTATAAACAAATGCTTACTTAAACTAATTAGATATGTAGCACAAGACAATCTACAAGGTTTCTTTTCCTTGGAACCTTTCCACTTTTACACGAACTAATTCTCAATGATGGGTAATTAGAAGTTGTCATTGTGAATCTAAAAAACTGGAGGAAATCAAATTATGTTCTTGTGCATTCTTTTGGAGATTATTTGCTCTATCTTTCCTCACAGGTTCAGTTTTTAAGATTATCATTTTAGAAAATATATACCTTTGCCAGATGTATTCATCATACTGATGACCTTTTTTCCAATTATGATCTGTTTCTGTGAGGAGGAATTTAGACATACAGATTCCAACAAACATACTACGATAAGCATACCAACACACACAATTCCATGTATCGTAGGGCCGGGAGACCCCGTCCAGAGTCTCCTTCACGACACAGAATTTTTCATCATTCCGACACTGCGCGATGCAGTGATTCCGTTTTATACTCTGACATTCCATAAACCGAATTGTTCAACATTCTAAAAAGGCCATGATGCAGTAATCTTTATTCATAGCTATGCCATGGCCATGTCGGAGCCATATATCGCAAGCGGTGGGTGCCCGGCTTTAGGCCCAGCTCCCACCAATGCCGATTCTGGCCTCACTAGGCCTTACGATGGACTTGCCAATTAGAATCAAAATTTCAGCGGAAGGTCATAAAAGATCATGGCTGTGGACCACAATTCTACAAATTGCAATTGACTTGCAATTGATACCCCACGATTGGCTCCAGACTCGCTACGATTCGAAACGCCAATCGTAGCTCTCTCTATTCATAACTTCCAACATGTTAGAATATTCTTAGCCTGTCTATCGGGAGCTTATGTAATGGGAAAATATTAAACAAATAAGGAAAAGAGCAGCCAAATGAGAGAATGTCTCTGAGAGAAGTGATTAAATGTAAAAAGTGATTAAATGTAAAAACAGAGAGTGCTGTTACACTTGGAAGAGCTCCCTTTTTTGGTTAATGCCATGGATTCCAGTTGAAAAGGGATAACAATTTCTGGTCAATGTTAGTGTTATACATACAATCTGTAAACAATCTTACTTATATTGCTCCAGTATTTTCTTGAAAAGACGATTTCTTGTTAGAACTTGCACGAAATGTCCTGATCTGTGATTGATATTCCACTGCAATATTGGTCAATTCAGCAATCACCTCAAATAAAAATCAAATGTGTCTGTTTTTGTGATTATACCTCCACTATGATTGATATTGTAGGAGTCGGGTTGATTTGGCGGTGGTT
Organism: Alentia gelatinosa; assembly: GCA_950022655.1. Lineage (NCBI taxonomy): Eukaryota > Metazoa > Annelida > Polychaeta > Phyllodocida > Polynoidae > Alentia > Alentia gelatinosa. The sequence goes on from OX465582.1 coordinate 38,744,951, forward strand.
TGTTTCATTTTGGGATATGTCTGCCTCATTACCTAAGAAATGTCTAAACCTTGATGAAGATCCGGGGACTGTTTTATTTTCTGCGCGACGAGAGTAAAAACCTGAGGAGAGGTCATATGAGGGCTTGGGTTTGATTATGCAAAGTATCATGGGGAAGGACAGTTTTAGCCGACGATCCACGAGCTCTCGTCCATTCGCGATTTATTATGTATCGTAGGGCCAGGAGACCTCGTCCAGAGTCTATTTCACCTCTATTGGTGGGCAACACCTCTAGGGATATCAAGGTTGATTCAAAATAACAAAGAAAAGCTTATTTATTGATTTAAACTAGCGGAAACATGTTTATTATGATTTAAATTTAAACTGGAGGTGTTAGATAGAAAATTACTGAGCTATTTAGCTAGATCCAGATACATTTATAAATAAAGAGATTAGTTCCCCAAAATACCACTATGTATCACCACCTGCAGTGATTACGAGCCCTCGTTCAAGTCTCCACCAAACTGTCTTCCGGGCTGAATTTGTCCTGGGGATCACTCAAAGGAGAGTACGGAAGAGGATTTCTCTCCTGATGGACGACACAGACGTAATCAAACGCGACTGACAAACTCTCGTGGAAGGTGTCATCCGTGGACGTATCCCGTGTCGGGCCTGTCATCCCTTATGAAGGTCAGAAATAAAATGATCCCCTGTCGCAACCTCTTCTCTCCATCATTGTTTTCCCCGACAACCTATCAGACTGATTTTCTATGTTCCATTTTTGTAACTAAAACATTGATTAGGTCATCAAAATGTGGTTGCTCATGACCCATGTACCTTCAAATGTGCAATATTCACTTTGAGTCACCTCCAACATGCTACAAACAAGGATATTAGGACATTTTCTAAATCATATCTACAATGAAGCATCTCATGTTAATTCCCCACTCTTAAAGTGTTGAAATATGCAGAGAAAAAGCGTAACTCCCTTTTCTTGCCAAGAAGCCAAGAAAGGACATGTTGAAAACAGGCAAAATGTGAGCTATACTTTACTTGATTACATACATCAGGAAAGCATATAATTTTGAACTGACTACTGCTTAATTATCACCTGTGGAGTAGTTACATGGTAAAAATGATATCTTTATGTGGGACTTTTAAGGGGGCTTTAAGTGGGACAATATAAATTATTTGGTCTATTATTTTGACAGTTCTTCTCATATGGGTGGCTTAAAAACGAATTGAAGACTCAAATTTTCCAAATTAACAAGAGCTATAAGTAGTTAATACACGAGGCTTCTTTGTAGTACATATGTGATTGCTGATAATTATTTGCATCCAGGTGCTCTAGGGGTCTAAATCTTATATAAATGAAGAACACTGACCATGTATTTAAGACACCCATGGTCTTTGATATAGCTTGGGTGCTACAAGACTTCAGTTAATTTTGATAACACAACTTGCACAAATGCTGTCTGCTGAAAGTCAACATTCCAAAAACCAATAGTTTGAAATAATTTTTGTTTTGTATTACCCACTCAATATGAAGTCTCCATTGGAAATGTATAGAGCACCTGGAATATACCACACAGAGATTGTGGCATGTCAGACTAAGTCAGTCAGTCCTGGACAGTCCTGTGGCATTCTGGAATAATCTGAAACTATGTGTACTTTTTGTTGCAATAGACTTCTTATCAATCCTTTGGTGGATGATAAAACCAATAATGACTGGTTATGTGTATGAGTGGCTGTAATCACCTCATACTTGGCAACATAATATCCTTGCTGTTGCTTGGATATTACTACGCATTAATTACTCATAGAATTCAGCCACTCGTAAACAAAACCAGTCATTATTTCAATGCACATTTACTTATTCAGTTGAACTTTTCATATAGAATTAGATTGACCATTTTAAGAAGCAAATCTGGCCGTTTCGTAGACTGACAGCCGTTTCGTAGGCTGACACAATGATGACATTTGTGATGAAATTATCTTACTCCAAAAGAAAAGAACATATGCTGATTTTCATTATTCAGCGTGATAACAAGGATGATTTCACTTCAAAATTTAAACATATTTTCCCTATATTTAGTTTTCGACTACATAGTTGTGAATGAAGGTCATTTTCAATATTTCACTTGGCTGAGTTTAGCCTTGCATAGAAAATATGAGATATATAGTAAATATTGCTTCAATGTAAATGTTGTAGTCAATTTTGATATAAAATAAGATATTTAAAACAGCAGTTGGTCCTTCACAAAGTGGCCATTTCATAGACTGACATAATGTGGCTTGGTCATTATCAGGGTTTGGCTGCTGCTATATGCAAAAGCATCACAGAAATGCATATACAGTAGAACACTGTGTAAGCGGACACATTTAGTTCCGACTCAAAGTGACTACTAATTTTCTCCAAGCGGTTCAGTTTTTATACCTACAGTGAAAGTTGATAGAACACCCGAAAGATTTGAAACTTGCTGTCGCTGGATATACTGTCCAGTCTCTTCTATTCAGAGTACATAGACCAGCTTCACAATAATGCTATGATTAATCCTAATTCTTATATGTAGCAAATATAAATGAGTTGCTGTAAATATTAATATGTCTATGATATGAACAACTTTTACTCATAATTCATAAAAATTGCATTTAGGCACTAGAAAGTAGATAACATTTTTTAAATTAGTGTACACTACCCATAACCTGTCTAATTTGAAAAATAAGCCTTCCTACACTAAATTATACATCCCTACTGTACAAAGATGCAAATATCAGAAGTTACTAGTATGAATATAATACCGTACTTTATGGCTCAGTGAACCCATATAGGTTTCGGACGATCCGCCAAACCTTGTGCCTGGGACAAGTTTGCTATGTCCACACAGAAGCACCTGTATCAAGAGATACATAAAATGTAGCCTGTTGGGTGGTGGTATCCAGAAAGACGATGTAAAAAAACTCAAGTTGAAATTTTGAAGAAGCAAAGGATTAGGTTAACTTTCTCACAACCAGTAACGCCCACTAACACCCACTAACAGATGCTCCCACGTCTCTACTATATGAAACAAATGTTTTAGAAAAAAACAAAACGATTTGGCACGTACACCAAGGCCCAAACAAAAACTGTAAAATAGTTTCTGGTGTTCCATACAACATCTTCCCCCTGTATATTGCCCAATGTCTGCAAAAGGCAGGGTGGCCTGTAGAGGCACAAAACTTGTTACATTACTAGGAAACATCCATATGTACCTCTGTACATAGGTACCTAGCTCGAAAAAGTATATAATTTTATGGAAAAACTGTGGCATATTTGGAATAATAAATTTGAAAATCACAAATCCTTACTTTGTAGAGTTAGAAACAAGTGAAAAATGCAAAGGATACATTGAAAATGAACCAGAGCATCTACAAATATGTATTATAAGTTAATTGAATTTTTCTACCACCATCATAAACAATTTAACAACTCTGTTGGCCCAGGCTGCATTTATAAACTGAAGGATGTTTTGGACATTCCTCCATGGACAATTTGAGCCGTTCCAGCACCCTTATATCCACCATTCACTTACAAAAGATCAGAGAAAATGCACAAACCAGATTGCAGAAGTACAATAAATTACAAGGAACATGCCAGACTCTTTAACATTTGGTAGACAATTCAGAAATGACAAACTTTGACATTTAACTAATGTTGTGAAGAAAGATTTTGAATGTGAGTGATTTGTGCTGGTGAGAGTTCAAAATGGCCCTCAGTCCTTTCCCAGTGGAGACCAGCTTGGGGACTGTACACAGCAAGGGGCACATCAGGCCACTTCAAGTTGTTGCGACATCCATTATCACAACTCTATTTTGGTGAAGCAGGCTCATCAAGTTCAAAGAGGATGTGACGCTCCCCTCCATCGCGGTAGAATATTAACAACACTGAAGAAAGCCAGAAGTCTCCAGGAACACAGCACATAATGGAATGGGCTTTCATTGAGCTGGGTACTGCTATGTGTTTCACTGCAGCACCAATCCCATCACAGGCTCCCTCCCCATGACCAGCCTCAAAGTACAACCAAGTTGTCACACAGTTGAAGAGCTGCTGGTGTTCTGAAACAGGCACTGTTCCGGTACTGTGACGCTGGGCCATCAGTCACATACTGAACACAAGAAACATTAGGAAGTTCTCCAGAAATAACTTTGTTAATAAGCTTGATAAAAGAAAACACAGCTGCAGAGTCATGCCTCTGCTTGTCAGAGATGATAGCTTCTATGTTAGGGCTATAGATAAATGGAATGACCTAAAAGACGACTATATATAAATAAATGGGGGAAAAGGTTTCAAATTAATCACTAAGAAAACATACCCAGATTGTCTTAAATCTCATTGTCCATTGTAAAACACTATTGGTGACCAGCAAATTGTATAGATGATTAAGTCTAGTTAGATTGTATTGCAACTCTACTGTATGAGTATGATTGTTTCTCTGCCTTATTAGGGACATATAATGTTAGATTCCGTTGCAACTAACAAACAGATGTCTCCTTTCCTGTTTGTGACATATAATGTTATATTGCGTTGCAACTAGTATTGCTGGATTATCCCTGTCAGTAGCACACAGCTTCAACAAAAATAATCAAGATTTCGAAGAGCAAAACATTGCACATCTTACCTCATGGGGCAGTCGAAGATTCTAGAGGCTGGTATAATGTATTTTTGGCGCTACTTCCACATTGTGGTGCAATGAATGGTTTCCCCCCAAAAAATTATGATCCTTCTGGATTTTTCAAAAATTTACAAATTGCTTCCCCACAAGTTGACAAGGCATTCTATCTTTATCATTTTTAGGGAAGATACACACTATAACATATTAAAGAAGAAAACAAGTTTTGGTCAAAGTCATCCTTCTCCACGAGTTTGATGCGGAGTGATATTAACGAGGCGACAGCCAAGTCAATATCACATAGCATTCAAACGAGTTGGAGAATAACTTCTTTGACCAAAATGAGTTGCTTTCTGTATTTACCTCAGCCCTGTACACACTAAAAGAATGGGCAACAAACAGGATATAGACTATGGAGAACGGACTGCAATGCTACAAAATCTGTACCATTGTGGGGTCTAATAAGTTGTTACCTAGACCTGGGACAGCTAAACCATTAAAGTCTCCGAAGTTCCTAGTTAGCTCTCTAAAGAAGATCGTAAGGAGATCGTAGATACTCTTGCAGCGGCTTAACCACAGCAGCCGGTAACCTCACAGTACTCCGTGGTTAGGGGTATTAACTCTTTCAGTCCTAGCAATGCCTGGAGGCATTCCCACCCAGGGGACAAGGAATGGCTGGAGGCATTCCCACCCAGGGGACAAGGAATGGCTGGAGGCATTCCCTCCCAGGGGACGAGGAATGCCTCCAGGCATTGTTTAAAAACATATTTATGTTATGTGTCATCATCACAAACGTTGTTTTATGAGAAATAATGAATAGATTTGCACCATTTTTTCAAAATAGATAAAAAATACTATGTTCATCATTATAATCTATGGGCATTTGATAAGTAACTATAGTAACTTGTATCTAAAGGCTACAAAATGATGCCCATATGACAAAAAGATGCCATTGCGGCGATAGTCTCGTCCCCTTGGGGTTTATAGCGATATTACACACTGTCCTTTAGTGCGCGTGCTCCCACTCAGGCTCGGAGAGAAAGAGTTAAGGACAAACAATGAAGTCTTATTTCGTTGTTTAATTAACAAGTGAACACTCCAGTTTCAACAGCTCCATGATGAATCAAGACCTAGAGACCTTATAGGTGCGAGCTTTCGTTCACACAATGGTCCATAAAGTGAATCATATAAAACCAATACTCTCACACTTACGTGTTTCACATAATCTAATCTGTTAAATGTCTTATTAAATATTCAAATGTTCAAACCTACTGTCACAATTGTTTTCTTTAAATATGTTCATATTATAGGCTCTTAGCCAACTTGTCTGATCACTTTATCGTTCCAAACCTTCATCCTTATAGATGTCCAAATAACTCCATCAATGATCAAAACTTTCACATTCACATAAGTCTGAAAATTGCATGGGCACCAAATTTGGACTTTGAAAAACACAGCCTATGTGCATTTACAAGGTGGTGAAAAGATAAATAAACTGCACTTCATGCTGTGTAAAAGCCTACTAAATCATTATAGTCCCCAGGACACTGGCTTATTGTAATACTACAGCTTAGTATGCTAATCTCCATCATTAAAATTGTATATTTAGTATTAGAGGGAGCAGGAGGCAGAACGCCCTTGGCCAGCGGAAAGGCTTAGGCTGAGTCTGGATGCTGTCTTACCCTAATATATTTGATAAAAAAACATACAAAAACTTGCAGGGGATCCACCAGGGGATCCACCTACCTCTACAATCCTATACAGTTATCAGATATTAGCTGAATAACAACCCCTATCAACCGTGGTAATGTTGGTATTGGGGGAAACAGGGCATTAACTTGCTGCACCAAATGACACTTTCTGTATGACATAAGACATGATTATTGCAAAAACCTTAAACAAAAACTTCCATCTACCGAAAAGAATGCGATGTGCCTGTCCCAGTTGTGTTTTGATCCATGAGCCTGCGTACAGAAGTGCCACAGGTTCGCACATACAGTAGAACCCCGCGTAAGCGGCCACCCTCCGTTCCGGACCAAAGCGTCCACTTACGTGGGGTGCTTGCTTACGCGGGGTTAAAAAAACATCTAATAAGGGGGAACCGTTCTGAGCTATTTTTTTGGGTTTTTTTGTTTAAATGTTTATTGTCCTCTCTCCATACAGAAGTTCTTCTGGGCAATAAGTCGCACAATGGTGTCCATTAACGCAGAATGACCGCTTACGCGGGGTGTCCATTAGGCGGGGTTCTACTGTACTATGTTATTGTATATAAGGCTGGGCCCTCAGCAGGAAGACAGGCCACCTTAATTTATGTATGTATACACGTCTGGCATATATAGCTATGATTTTGCGTAAATAAGTGCACCGCTTATATATGCTTCATCTATAGACGTATATAAGTGCATATAACGTTGTAGTCATATATATATATATATATATATATATATATATATATATATATATGTATGTATATATATATATATATATATATATATATATATATATATATATATATATATCATATATACGCCTGATTCTGTTGTATTTACCCAACTATCCAATAATTCCGATATCTGCACCTAGGCAACACTCCGGAATAGTCCGTCCACACACACTGGGGCTGGGGGGGAGGGGGGAGGCTGTGGGGAGTCTGGTAGAAGTTGGGGAGGGGGGGGGGGGAGTTAGCGAGGGAGAGGGTGCTCTACCAAGACTACAGCACAGACAAATGGTCAGAAATTGAAGGGGGAATGGAGCGGGCTGGGCGGTCGGGTGGCCTACCTTTTATACTTTTTATCAGAAAACATATATATATATATATATATATATATATATATATATATGTATATATATATGCCAAACATATATGATTTGTATACGAACGGGGCTTTGCGGCAAACAGAGCCATTACGCTTATATAATATTATATTCATAGCAGCAGTCCCTATTAATAAGAACTTTGTGCATATGTATTAAATAATATCAAACAATAACCCTAGTACAAGGTCTCCTTGTACCCCATACTTCAGTAGGCTTTATTCAACAATCCTCTGGCAGGGCCCTCATATGTATATATGTATCTTCTTATGTGCAGTGATCTCTGTTTTCAGAAGAGGCCACAAGGAGACGATACACGCCAGAAATTTCTCCCCAGGATCTCCAGCCATGCCTCGCCCAGTGGTAGTTCTTTGGCTCTGTTTGTGTACTTTAGTACTCAAATACAACGGTAGGTAGTCTAACCGCACACTATTGATTAAGCATTTCAGAATATATTACCAATAGTCAATGAATATAGACTATATAGACTAAAGGAAATGTACAATAATTAAAGGCACTTACTTAAATATTCTAACTATTGAAAAACAAAAAACAAAACATTCCATGGGTGAGCCTTAGAGATTCTGCCACTTCAGGTTTCAATTAGAGTTGCTTTTAGAGTTTGTGGATTGGATGGCTTAGGTATCTTCAGTACTGACATCTTTTGCACTGGCGTTTTAGGTGCTGGTGTCTTCACAGGCACTTAAGTGGGTGTCATTTTAGTCACAGTATGTTAACTCACTGGAGTTGGTGTAACAGCGATAACAGGCTTATCTGGTGGTGGTGGTCAGCTTCAGGGACCTCTTTCACTAGTTTCATGACATGTCTAGATGGCGTCTAGATGGTGTGTCCTGTTTCATAAGAACTAGACATTAGACTTCGTTTTGTCTGTTCTTGCTTTCACTGTTGGTGCCGCTTTTCATGTCTGTCTAACACTTTTGTCACGAAACTAGTGAAACAGGTCCACGATGTGTAGATTTGTCTAATTCTTATGTTTGAGGTCTGTAATATCCTAAGGGCAGCTACTTGTGTTTTCACGAAACTAGACAGCCCCAATATCTGTATGGTGTCACAGACATGTCACAAAACTAGTGAAACAGGTCCCTGGTCTTTATGGTTACAGTGGTAATTGCGACAACCACACTCAACAAGATATGACCATGTCGGGTCATGGTGAGAGATAACAATTCTTGTAAGCCACTGATTAGAATTTGGCAGCGGAGACATTCTAATGCTGTCAGCAGGTTTCAAGACATTTGGGATGCTTTCGGTTATGATGCTCATGTTGTTTCCCTTTGTCTGCATTTAGTAGTTTTTATACTTGTGTCAGATCGCATCCCTTGGTTTGGAGGAGGTAGTAGTGTGATACTTAAGTAAGGCTAGTTCTTTCTCCTTGGTCTTTTCCCAAAGGGCTCAATAGTCTGCACTGCTCTCTCAACCCCTCCATTGGACTGGGGATCCCAAGTTGGAGAAATAACATTTTCAAAACCCCAGGCTTTGCTAAATTCTGTGAATTCAAATGAAGAGAATTGGGGGCCATTATCGATCATGACCTTCATCGGGATGCCATGACATGCAAATGTCATCTTCAACTTGTCTATGTAAAGTCTGTGTTCAAACTCAAGTAGGTCAGTGCCTACTTCAAGCCATCGGGCATCAGTGTGAGGGTAGGGTGCAAAGTTTTCAGATTCACATTTGTATGTGTTGCACACAACACAGTAACTGACCACTTCCTCAATGCCTGTTGATATTCCTGGCAAGTAGAGTGTTTCACTGGCACACTGTTACACTTGCTGATTCGCATGTGACTCTTATTTACCAGGATTAACATGGTGAAGTGCATAATTGGCAGCACCATGATTCTCATGCCCTTATATATGATACCATCATATGCTGAAAATTCATCTCGCACAGTCCAGAACTGTCTAATAGATTATTATGAAGTGCAACTCATTGAGCCCTTTAACAGTTTCACTCTGGAATTCTTGGTATCGCTTTGGAGAAGAAGTGTTGTTGATCTTGAGTTGTTCAAAGTCTTCCTCACAGTCAGGCAGATTGGCTCTGCTGAGAGCACACCAACTGGAATATCTTTACCATATTTGTAGACTAAACTGATGACATATGGCTGAAGTTGCTGACGCATGCTTTGTAATCTCATTGAGGCTGCTAAGAGTTGTTTTGTGTAGATGACCTACAGTGGCATATGATCAGACCTCTAGTCTGAATATGTAGTGATGGAACTTCTTGCATGCATGAACCATTACATGGCAAGTTACTCTTTCTCGATCTGGCTGTATCAACCTTTGGTTGGAGATAAGGCTCCGGATGTGTCAGCAATCAGCTGTCCATCTTGCAAGAGTACAGCTTCCAGAGCGTACTTGCTTATGTTATATAGTATTACCAGGTTCTTCTTGAGGGCATAATATCCTAGCACTGGTACCTCAGTTATCATCTTCTTCAAATGATCAAGGCTTCTGTTTTGAGCTTCTCCCAGAAGTATCTGTCAATGTCACTCAGCTTCAGAACAAACTTTGCTAAATACTGGAAAAAAACCAAGGAAGCATCTGACCTCTGATTTTGTCTGGGCCAGCCTTTAGGCCTTCATCTGTCACAAGATGACCTTCATATTTAACGACCGCCTGGCAAACTTAGCACTTCTTTAGGTTAACCTTCATATTCCATTCCAATGCATGCTGTATGGGTTGTCTTAGGACAGCATTATGTTCTCCTCTTTTCTTAGCGGCAATCAGGATGTCATCCCTAATCGCCCAATAGACGGGGATACCTTCGTGAAGTCATCTATGGCATGATGGTAAATCTCAGGAAACCAGTCCTAAAAAATTTAAAATGTATGACTGTGATACAACATTCATACTTGAACAAATCAGGAAAACCCAATGATGATATCATACCTGCCGGGATTACCTGCTGATTCCTCACAGTGTCAGACTGAGAGAGTATGAGCTGCTTGGTCCTAGAAATGTTCACCCCAAAGCTGACAAAAATGAACATCAAGATAACACTAACACATGTTTTCGATGTATCGTGGCCTGCGAAGAATCTATTTTCAAAAAGAAATTCTGGAAGACCCTAAATAATGTATGGAACCCTCAATGCAGTGTCACATGAACAATAGCTTGAAAAAGCTGAGTTATTAAATAATTTTCATACAAACATAGGAAAGGAACTGGTAACTAAATTTGGTGACTCTCCGGGAGAAGTAGAGATTAGCGCAGGAAACAGCCCAGAAATTATAAGGAAGTATCTAGTCTCATATGACATGTCGAACCTTGTCATTGGTGGTGACAATTTGGGCGACAAATTCACCTACGAAAAGCTACAATTATCATTACTATAGCACACCTTAAACTGTCATATGTGTCAGAGTTAACGATTGTTGGCCGATCCTCTAAATGTTCCAGATTCTGTTGCCGCTATAGGGGTGGTGGTGGTGTGTGTGTGTGTGGGGGGGGGGGGGGGGGGTAAGCAGGCAATTTGAGTAGTTTGCCATTTTGTGAAACAATATGTATGTTGTATTTATATTTATGAGTTCCCTTCTTAAATATGGTACTTCCCTCATGCATGGTCATAAGAAAAAGGTAACTTTAAGTCAATTGTATACGTCTTATCATTTTTTCACAAAGGTTTATAGAGACAACAATTTTACATATGAAGGTGATATTCTGACAATTTCCTAACACATACAATAAAAACACATAATGGTTCCGACAAACTGCATTATGTACCTTTCATATATAACTTGAATAATTCAAATTTTCGGGCACCCCGATGCTTCTACGTCAGCTAAAATATCAAATTATATTAATTTATGTATATACACATGAGTAATGATTCACTTTTACCACTGGTGAGTCTCGGTACAGAATTTGTGGCGTTAGTTGGTACTGCTTACGTCTAGCTGTAAAGTGTAACATCTTTGTTTTGTTGATGTTGACAGTTAATTTGTTCTGGTCGCACCAACACTCCAGAGTAATTGTGTATTTCTGTAGTTTTTTTTACCCATTTTGGTGATATGATATGATTTTAGAATAACTGTGTCATCGGCATAGGTAGGTTTTTGCATTTAATAGACCTTTAACCCTTTAAGGACGGCCGACTATGGCAGAACTACACACATGGGGACGGCTACTAGTGACTATGTACAGTTCTAGGGGACGGGGGCATTTTTCTCTGAACTCAAAATTCGAAGATTTATCACATGATACAATTTGTTATCCTTAATATTTCTATTTCCATTATTTAGAATTCTAAAATATGAAGTTATACCTACATTCTGTGCAAATTTCAAGTTAATTGATAAAATATTTCCTTTTCAAAAGCAAAAATACATAATTTCATAAATAACCAGCAAATGATGCCTTAAGGCATCATCCGCCCCCGGCCGGGTGATGCCTTAAGGCATCATCCGCCCCCAGCCGGGTGATGCTTTAAGGCATCATCCGCCCTTAAAGGGTTAAGTAAATCATTAATATACAATAGAAATAGTAGAGGTCCCAGTATAGATCCTTGGGGCACCTCACAGTCGACCCCCATACATTTTGAAGATGATCCATTGACTTTGACTTTCTGATATCTGTTACTGATAGTTGCTTACCTAATTTAAACATTTACCCTGTATCCCGTAGACCCGTAATTTTTATATAGGATGGAGTGACTGTGAAACACCCCTTCCTAAAACAAAACTGATTATCACAAAATAATTCCATATAGTTATTCATACAAGTATATACTATTCTTTCTATAAGTTTAGAAGGTAAGGGTTCTATGGTAATTGGTCTAAGATTTTGAACATCGTATTGATTGCCTCCTCTAGGTATGGGTGTTATACAGGGTTTTTTTCAGACACCGGGCACTTTACTATGTATAAAAGAGTAATTAAACAAGTCGGCAACAATCCCTGGTATGGACAACCAGGCATCCTTCCATATTCGCACGTCAACACCGTCTACAGCTGACTGTTAATAAATGTTTATATCTTTTAGTATCTTGGTGACCTCAGCTACATCTGTTCGAATTTCAGTTAGGGTGTTGTCATTGAAAGTTTGATCATTTTTCCAGGGTGTGCGCATGTTACTCGACAGATTAGTCCCAATTTTGAGAAGAATGAATTTCTGTGATCGGCAGTATGCATAGAATCAATAAATCTACCAGCACTGTCCTTCAACCTGAATTGATTTGATTTGTTATTAGCCACACCTGGCAGAATGCCTTTAATGTTGCGCCAGAATTTCTTGTGATCACCCTGACTCTATTCTATCCGTCGCTTCAGGTACTCCTGCCTTGCAATCCTAATAGCTTGATTAGTGTCATTACGTGCTCTTCTACCATTTGCCATATCAAAGTCTGTACCAGATCTCTTTGCAAGTTTTAGATGTGTGTTTTTCGCATAGATTAACTCTAATGATTCCTTGGTTATCAGGGTTCTTGTTAAGTTTTAATCGTAAACTTAGTGAGCGAACACATCTCATCCAGTATTAACCGTAATTTAGATACAAAAGATAATTGAAGATAACTCATCCCGCCATTAGGCTTCCCAGTATAATAAGTGATTTTCGCCTACTGTTCGAGTTTTAACTTGAACACCAAAAGATGCACTTGTTCGATTGCTCTAGATTACATAATCAGTACCCCTTGCCTACCAATGAATAGACCACAATAAGCGTACAGTCCTTATTTTTCCACTCTCATAATCAATGTATTTACAACAAAACCTACAACGAATCCTCGTGTAAATGTGCGGAATACTGACTTCGTTTGTGCTCTTGTTAACAGATATGCGGGTTGGTTCACAATTTGGGCCGACTCGACCCCAAAACCAAGGTTGCGGATGTCTGTACAATATGTTTGCCAATATGCCAATGAAGGAAAGGGAGAAAAGAGGTAGGAAAACAAGATTATGACTTCTCCACGCTTTGCCGAATGTTGAACTCTGTAGATAACTCAACCATACATTTACCTTAAATTTGTATAAAAGTTTCATTTTCCATATCCCTATTTTGATAATAGGTCATTTATCCATACTTGGACAGCTATAAAACATTTTCTCCTCATTCTCTGACTATAAGACTTCAGAAGTATGTTAGTGAAGATTTCCAAGAATACTATGGATTATACGTTTACAGGGCACTGCATATGATCAGTAATCTTAGCAAACACACACATCGTTTTATATATTGACAGATAACTTATGTACATATATATAGAGTATGTCCTTAATCTTTAAATCTATGTGTGGTGGTAGATTGGCCTTAAGGGATGGTTTCACCTTAAGCATGCTGTATGTATAAATATTACATTGCAATTATATGCTGCTAGAAAAAGGACGACAAGGTATGATTTTGTGATAGCTGATTCTTTACATGGAAGAAGAATCATAGTATATAGTGTATAGTATAGTACAGTATCTTATGTCAAATTCTGCTATTTTGATGCCTGCTCTATAAAATAAGAAAATATACATTTACAATGTTTTCAGTAGCGTAAAATGATCCGATATGTCTAATTGGCACATAACGGTATCTTTCAGCTTGTGCTATGGAAATATGAATTAAGGTGCTTTTTCTAGATAGCCATACTTCCGAGATTCCCTTGACATAACTTGTCCTCGCATGTTGGACGCCGTTCCCAGGATAGTTTCCATTATTTCGTTACTGTTTTCTTTAAAAGAAAACCAAACAAATAAAAACTTATATGATTGTGTGTTCGTGTTCTGTTAGCATGCCACAAAGGCCACAAGGAATCAGGTATGGCTGTGTTTAACCTAAGGTTAAAACGAGAATAACTTACAATAAATCTAGACTTTATTGTTTAAGTCACAAGTCAAATCCAACCCTGAGTACATATGTCCGTACAAATGTATGTCGATAGGCTGAACTATATTCGGATAAATTATTTCAGATTTGAGAGGGACTATGAATAACGCAATGCTAAATCATACATCTCGGAAAAGCTAGTCATATTGCATAGCATGTAGATGGAGTAATCTCCAAATTAATCCTTGATATCATGAGTTCATCAGAACGTGTAGATATACTATGCATAACAATGTATGACGTATTCATATGTAAGGGAGTAAGTAAAGCAATATTATTAAGATGGTGAAATTCTAACGGATTAAATGACATATCAAATCCACTGTATGTAAGAATTTATATTTTTGCTATTTCTGACAGCCTGTTCGCTGGATTGTGTATACAGTGAAATAAATGGTCGATGTAACAACAGATGCCACAACCACTGGGGTCAGGCTATAAGACCCTTTGGTCGACTTCTTAAACCTGACTACTGTCTTAGTAAGTTTAATCATCTATTTGGTCTTGCATTCTACGAGATATTATGCACTATTATCTCGAGATCAGACAGTCTGTATATCATCTACCTTCTCCTCCCAACAGCTATTCTATGAGCTATATTAATTGATCGAATGGTAAACTTTAAAGTGTATTGCTTTATATTTGAATAATTTTATTGATTCATATGCGAACAATCTATGAATTTTCAATAAGAATTCTACTCTATGAATCGCGAACGTCAGTATACATTGCATACTTATTGCCATATATTTTTCGATATAACGCAATAATATTTTCAGAAATATCGCAACCTTTTCTTGGTCACATAATTGTATCGTGGAGTAAGTGTAATTTTAATTTTTTGAATGGATTTTCTTAGGGTTAGATTTGCACACGAATAGATTACTGCGCATATGTCCCATTAAGGGCTCAGTACACATGTTTGTTACTATTGTTCTTTTCCTGTGTAGATAACGGTTTCGATGCGACCCGCTGCGCGAAGGATAACTCTCCTCTGCCTAACGCCCGCCTCGTCACCAGAGCTCTCTTCATGGACCGACCCAAAAGAGACCTCGATATGTTCCTCACATCTGCTCACATGGCCTTTGGACAGTTTCTCTCTCACGACTTTGGCAGGAAAAATGAACCGAAACCTAGTAAGTTAGGACTAATATATTCATGGATGTCCGGATGGGCATGTTCTTGTTTCCTGAATCAAACTAGAATACTATTGCTGGCAAGTAATAAGTCGTATTGAAAGCTTTGTATCGACCTTTGGGAGCCAAACAAGAGTTTGCCATTTATCTGTGAAAAGATTTGTATCAAATAAAAAAGACCAAATATTGAAAAGTATAAATTACTCATACCCTCTGGATTCGTTGAATAAACACTATTTAATAAAATTTAAAAAAAAAAAAAAAAAGATAAGAAAAACAGAGGGCAACACCATCGATCTACCGGAAACTTGGGACAGTTCGGTGTATTGCTTCAATTTAAAATGTGCTACAAGCAGATTGTACCATATAGTCTCCCCCAGACATAGTAAATTAAACGGAGCCGGAACACACAACACTTAAACCACCACTCTTCAGAGACTATCGATGGTGGTGTTGGCCAGGATTAGAATATACCTTGACCATAGTTGAAGTTGATCCACCTTTCTCTACCCTTTGTTTCCCCCCTAATCCCAAGCATGACCTGCGGTATACCTCCCTACTCTTTGATTTACATTACATCACCTCTTTTGATATCACAATCGGATCAAAGGTTCGAAAAGTCAGGGAAATGAATTAATCTGTTTCTATATTCAACTTTTGAACTAAAAGTGAAGGAAATAAAATTACAAGAAGTGGTGGACAGTGAGAAATAGTCAAAATGTGTGTGTGCGTCTCACGCTAAATACGTGGTCCTTGGCAGCCCTGCAGAGGGTGTGTTATCAATACAAGCTGTGAAATCGACAGGCTGTGGCTGTGGCTCTAGGTGTGAGACCACGTCCATTATATTCCTCTTCCTTTCCTATATTTAATTATCTCTAAAAATATTTCTGAATGTGAATCATTTCGAATATATTTACACTGTTTATCAATATATATATATATATATATACCACTGGTATATGGGTCGGCTGCAGTCACTTTTTTGCTTTGCGACAATTCCATCGCATCAATGTGGTATATCCTGTACTTTTCTTGCAATTGAGTGCAACATATCTATCACAGTTGGGGCAATGAAATGGATAGGCCATTTATAATCCCATAAAGTATGTGCAAGGATCCCGTCGCATCAGTGGAGCCAGGGCTTAACCCCTGGGCTTGGCCAATAGAGTGCTCATATGCACGTATATATCATACGGTATTGTATTGATATATGGCCAAAACTAACAGAAAACGCGCGAATGATTCATTTGGGGCCACTGTTATTGCTATTAGATCAAAATGATAATAATTAACTCTTTACTCTGTAATAAGATATTATATTCCGGGAATAGATAACCTTGGGCCAATATTCCGCTCCTTAATAAAATGCGTTAGGCTTGGAGAGGATGTGTAAGGAAATAGACGAAATCCTAGACCCATCCATACCTGAAATTAAGTCTTTTTAGCATTTTATCAGATTTGTCTTTTATCTTATTTCAGCTGATAAGAATGGCGTCAACCTGTGTGGTAAAAACCAATGTAAACGAAACGCTGTCTGTACTCCAATAGATGTGTTTAGAGGTGACCCTGACTTTGAATCGAATATGTGTCTCAGATTCCAACGGTCTACACGCAATGATTCGCCCGACCACGGTAGGTATACATTTTCTTTATTACATTTGTCGGGACAACAATATTTTTTCGCAGCTGGAACTACCGTTATTTTGATTAACTATCGAGTACTACAAGCTCCAGTAACCTGGACTTCACTTAAACCGCGAATCCCGAAGGATTGTTTTGATTATCAATCCATACCACAGATGATTCTTTTCATGAATCTATGAGCTCTGATAATATCATCTGTATACCGGACCCTACCTGTCGAGTAACGCACCTTCAGTCATGGTATCAGCCTTGATACCCGTGCCTTCAGGACCTGCTTGTCTTAGCAACTGCAAGTGCACAGTTTGCTAATAGTCAATTTAGAGAATGTCTATCGATAGAGTTTCTGATTCCATCTTCGCTAATATTGTCCTTATTTTGGAGAATCTATACACGCCTTTAACTGAGACCTTAATTTCTCTGCCTTAAGCTGTAACATCTGGGGCCTTCTAGTTGCTCCCCCTGTCTCTCACTTTGTAAAACAGCTATGTTCCAGATGTCGGTGACCAGGATTGAACCCTAAAATCTTTCGAACATTAAAATATACTTGATTCAAGTGAATTCATAAAAATAGGGCATTGGAATATTTGGGACATATCCCTTTTGTTTTGCAGCGTGATTTGGTAGTACAATCCTGATATTTTAGTCAACTGTATACTGGTATCATATATTTTCTTTATTATCCTTACATTGACATTTAAGCAGTGTTTTTCGTTCATTAAAGAGTGCAAAGAGCAGCAGAATGATGTTAGCTCGTACTTGGACCTGAACACTGTTTACGGCGGTACAAGTGATGAGATGATCTTGCTCAGAGATGCGCGTTCTGGTATGAATATATTCAATTTTCACATTCATGAATCACAAGTTGGATAACTAAACCCATCATAAATTAGAAAATGTCAATTCACAAAATGTTGAAGACAATCAAAGAATGTAACATAGAAGGTAAATGTAGGCGTCACAATATAGCTTGATTGAGGTTAGTCTTTTCAAGGATAATATGATCATACTGTAGTATTTTGCTATCGTCTAGAATAAACTTCATAATAATCATTCTGGGAACTGTCAATTAAAACCACTAATAAAGAGAGATGTGATATTCATCTAAACTGATTGACTCCAACAGTCTCTTCCACTAGATAAATGCAACTTATTAGTGCAGGTATTGACGTTGCCATTGGCTTCTCTTTTACCTTGATAGAATACAACGCTTACCTCAACATGACCCATCTCAGTCAGCTGAACCTCGGGCAGCAAGGTAAACCACTCCTGCCACAACTGGGTAACTCTGACTGTCGCGGCAAGACAGATACAATCAAATGCTTCCTGGCAGGTATGTATGATACTTTCGTCACACCTCTATGATAATTCAACTATTGCGCTGGATCGAAGCTAATTATCCTATATCCAGTACGCTACCCCCTAAACCACTCTGTTATCTTGACAGAGAACAGGTTATTCCATGCATAGTATCCATCATGAGAAGTGATAGATCGACTGTTAAACATTGCAATATTCCGAAGGTATAGAAACATTACATTAGCTAATATTTATGTATATGTTACAAACAATTGGAGCTTTAGTATGATGTAGAACCGACTGGAAAATTGATCGATCAAAGTGCACAATTGCTTGTATGCTAATGATAACCTTACCGCATCTGATTTTACCATGATATATGAGAATTTTCACACTCTAATTGTTGTTAGGATGCTACTGATAAAAAAGAGGTGTGTTTCTGGTTTAAAAGGATCCAGAACCTCGGTAGGGAGGGGGATTTATATATCTTTTGAATATATGTTTCCATCCATTCATTCAGTCAGCATCAACAACGAAGTCAATATGATAACATACAATTTCTAGTCTGGCTGAGATTGTCAGGATATGATTAATCACAGACCTTCACTTTAGAGAAAAACTAGAAGGATAACATACTTATCACAATATGAGAAAGAGCCTTTCCTGCCGTTATCAGCCTCCAATGCCAAACATGTAGCCCGTAGGTCACACTGGAACTCCCTATTAGCCATCTAGCAGATGGATAGCTGATGAAGTAGGGTGTCATATAGGCGGATATTTATGAATAATTATTCCATAAAACATAAACACCAAGGGGTATGGAGTATGGGAAATGGTGTATAATTTTTCTCCTTTTTTTATTTATTAATCTTGCATGTAGCCCTTCTATCGTACACAGGATGGAACGGGATGTCAGTAAAACCTTTCTGAAAGATTTTGTGCTTTTCCAGACCTCTTTGTTAATCTATGTTCTTACTGGAATGACGTTTCACTAGTTTTCCATGTCAATCATCAGGAATAGGGTTGAGATAGGCCCTTTCACTGCATTTGAACCCTAATTGGATATTGATTCCAACATGTTGAACCTTTCCTTCAAAGGTAAATGCTTAGATGTGATTCTAAGTATCCCCTTGTCAACTACTGAGTGTGTTCATTCCTCATTTAGCTGAGGTAACTCTCAATGAGCTTGGGGGTATCTGCCTTTAAGTTGCACTATTTCTGTGCAGCATTTGCCTCAGAGTTTACGAGGCCCTTGGGCCACATTTTTAAGGTCAAGGCTTAGACCTGGATCACACCATGTTTGTGCTGGGGCATACTCTGCTCCTATGCATAGAACAAGGTCAAGATTCTTAATAATATAGATAGAACATTTCAAAGCTTTTTATATATAATGCAAGTGTGAGTGCCTCCATCAGGGTACTTTATTTTCAGCCTTCCTGCCTTGGATTCTTGAACCTACTTGATAATGCATTATACCTGAAGGATGTTGATTGCTGCAACAGCAAATCATTAACAGCTATTGGTACAATAGCAACAGTTACTGATACACAATAGCATGTTTCTTATTTGACTGTTTTTGAGATATTGAATATTTCTATACCCTCTAGGTGATAAACGAGTCAAGGAGCAGCCACAATTAACCGCCTACCATACCATCTTTGCCCGAGAACACAACAGAATCGTCAAGGGGCTGGAAGAAGTAGTCGGTGGATGTTTTACACAGGAACGTCTTTTCCAGGAAGCAAGGAAGATTAACATAGCGCAATGGCAGGTAGGTTCTTGTATATATGCAAATACACGTGTCAGGATGGATACAAATCGGGGATCATGCATGCACAATATTCATTGGTTTGTAAGGGTCAACAGACGACCACTAAATGACAGGTTTTAGTGTTCAATGTAATAGGTTATTCACCAAAGTCACTTCTCGGACTGTTTAACGGGTTCCCACGAGCATCAGAGTTCATTGTAGAGGGTTCTCCACTAACGTCTCTCCTCACTGTAGAGGGTTTTTACACCAGTATCATTGTGAAGTATCGAGCTCTTCACACTGGCATTGTCTAATTACTAACGCAGAGAGAGGGAATTACTACGGGAATATTCATTGGTTCAAGACAAAAGCGATGAATATTTCTCCTTAGCCAATTACCGGGGCAATTGAGAAAGTCACTCACGAAGCCCTAGAAATGGATTAGAACTGATAGGCATTGTTCCTGTAGGGTGGGCGGGAGGTTCCGTAGCGATCAGCGGGGAAGGAGACAGTGAGGCCGGCTGCACGCAGTCAGCGGAGATAAGCCCAAAGCTACGTGAGCTGCAGGGGAGGGTGGGGTGCTCGTCTCTCGTCAACTAGTTCCGGGTGCACACGTGAGTCGTCCTTAGTAACAGCTCAGCTCTCTCTCTATAAACTATCGACCACTCACCCCCACCCCCCTCTCAAACGAAAATCCGACAAAACACACCCTGGAATTGACAGCGTGTATACACTGGTAACGCTATACATTCTTAGGCTAGACACAACAAATCTGCACACCAGGATAGCTTCTTTAGTTCTGCTGTATTTTCTTTATTTTCTAAGTTTTATTTTCTCCTTTCTGAGTACCCTCCACCCTTTCCTTTAGTTCCCCGAACCTGGGCCCTGTTTTTCAGTCACGACATAATCGGCCAACGATATGCTGAGACATCTCTGCGATTGGAAGACAATTTGCAAGACACAAAATGGCTGCTGTGCTATAGACACGGTCTCAGTGCGGCGCGCTCGATCGCCGCTAAAAGTGTCTCAAGTATAGAACTGTCTCAGGTTCTTTGAAACCTCTCTGTGCGTATATAGAGGATTTAGCAATGAAATTTTAACACGAGTAAGGGATAAATATAGCCTATAATCGTACCAAATATGAAGAAGATCAGCCAAACCGTTCCGCCGTTATTCGCATTTGAATCTTGTCAAAATAATTCTGTACGACATGGCCATAGATGTCTTAGGTCTAAGACACTTTGGAAGACATTTTGAACCACGTGACCCTAAAGATGTCTTATCTATAGTACACCTGGCTGCAGCCTAAGTGCCCTTGAGGGACAATCGTTGGCCTATCCCCAAAGATGTCTTATCTATAGTACACTGACAGCTGTAAGATGTCTTACAAAGAGGATATCGTGACTAAAAAACGAGGCCCTGGCTCTTAATTGGCTAAATCGTCCCAACCCTTGCCCTCCTTTAGCCACGCCTAGGCTACTAGTTGGTTTACTCCTTTTTATAGAGAGTATTTGTGGCTCGGTTCCATATTGTTATATTATATTCGTCATATGCATATTACACCTTACCTGTTTCGCATTACAAATACACACAGCTCTTCATATTCCGCAACATATACAACATACACCTTATAACAGTATAACTGCTGCACGCTTCTGCACTAACTATTATATGTTGACTGGTAACCACACTAAAATCCTTTAGAATTGGGCTGCAGAATGCAACTAAAACATTTCTTTTGTCTCAAATAGCATATAGTTTACAATGAATACCTGCCATTGCTGCTCTCCGATGACAACTTGAATTACTGGCGTCTAAAATTGGCCGACTACGGTTACACATACTGTAAGTATATTCAAAAGACGTCATGCAAGTGTTCTTGCATATTTGAATGACACAGTTTTTAATTATAGAGATTTGAATAGTCTTGTAGCATCCTTTGCGTAAAAAACAAAAACGAAACATTAATTACGGTCCCATAATGCAATAAAAACGGATCTTTTCTGCTTGAAGCAGTTTAGTAAATTTTACAACTACATTGAGATCTCCTTTGTTGTCCTTTGTTGTTTATCCGTATCTGTTCGTATCTTTACACTCGCAAAACCGTCCTTAGATATCATATCCAATGTACAACTTTCTTTAAAAATAGATAATCCCATCCTTATTTCAGACTACGATAAGAAGATAAATGCCACAACTTCCAACGTGTTCATGACGGCATCGTTCCGATTTGGGCACACTCAAATTCCAGAATTTGTGGCACTTGCAACGAGTGACTTCTTCGTTTACGACAAACCCGTATTCAGCGAGGTGATTGGACTCCAGATTAGAGATTATGGATAATCCGCGATAGGGATTACTTCTAATCAAGTGCTTGCCATCAGAATGTGATATATACTTTCAAATTTAGCAGAGGAAATCCAAAGACTATTTCTAAAGCCAGCCTTAGGTGTCTTCTATAGTGAATTCTTGGGGATTCTTTTCTCATTTAATATGCTGAATAGTAGATCCTTTCGATTTTCGAGCCATAAGATAAATATCTATGTAGGCATATATATATATATATATATATATATATATATATATATATATATATATATATATATATATATATATGTGCACACCGATATTCCACAAAGTCAATGATGATAATTAGTGTCATTTCCATACAGGTATTCAATAATCCCACCCTGGTCTACAATCCTCGGCGTCGAGGAATTACTGGTATAGATGCCATCACATTCGGCATGGTGGCCTTCTCATCTGAGGCAACGGACCCCTTCTTCAACAAACAAATAACACGAAGTTTTGACGCGGAAAGCAAGAATAAACCCTCCAGAGACCTGGAAGCCTTGGATGTCCAGAGAGGCCGAGATCATGCTTTGCCCGGTGAGCCATTCTAACATAAATCGTATCGTTACAGTCATTCTAACATAAATCGTATCGTTAGAGCCATTCTAACATAAATTGTCTCATTCCTATAATTGTAAATTTCCATTGGAGACGAAATCTAAATACATACATACATACATACATACATACATACATACATACATACCTACATACATACATACATACATACATACATACATACATACATGCATGCATGCATGCATGCATGCATGCATACGAATAGCGATTATATTATAGCGGCTGTCTTATGCTTCTGATGTTAATGCGATCATACTTTGCCACTCTCCTAATTGAGAAAACTTCCTGACGAATAGGATCCTTTGTATATTTTGTTATCATTGGGTGCATCTGACAGCTGAATTGATTTTCTTTATACCTCACAGGTTATATGGAATGGAGGAGATGGTGTCGTCTGCCTACAGCCGATAGCTTTGGCAGCTTGAAAGATATCTCGGTAAAACATCGTATTACACTGTCTGAGCTCTACAAGACTGTGGAGGATATAGACCTGTTTGTGGGAGGCGTGCTGGAGATACCACACCGCGGCGACCTCACTGGTCCCACCTTCTCCTGTCTCAATGCTGAACAGTTCCACAGGGCTAGGTTTGGAGATCGCTTCTGGCACGAGGAGAAACTCAATGGTTTCACCAGAGGTAGGACACGTTAACCATTACATCTTCTCCTTATGGCCCATTAACACACTGCGACTATAGAGGGCTTTTGACTGGGTAGTCAACGACTAGCGGTACCTGTACCTAGCTTGAGACTGAATGTACCAGTGGCAAGGTATCCTCTATTATGTCTGTGAAGCGCCAACTAAGGCGGATTTAGCAATCGCACGCCTTCGTCCGGAGGTCGCTCGTTCGCATAAATAGTCCCAATTCGCTTTGGTGGATCAAGCATTTGCATGGTGGTTGCCTGCGACAATATCAAAATCTTTTGATTTTTTTGCACGTCTTCACATGGTCGCACGTATGTGTATCCTCCAGATCCAACATGGCGAATTTCTTGTGAATTTGCGTTAGCACACGTACGGCTAGAGTTTTGACGGTGTCATGAGAAAAGTCGCTTTAGTGGATCACGCGTTCACTTGGCGTTCGCATATTGTTTGATTGGAAGTCGCATGGCTCATGTGAATTCCAATGAACATGAGACCGGCATGCGACTACATCAAAACCTTGTCGCATGTGGTTCTCACATTTGCACGTATTCACATCGCCGTATAGCTTGTGGCATTGCCCGAGAATTCTTATGCGAATTCAATTGCCTTTGTGGATCTGGCACTTCGCATTGGCGCCTGGTCTTATCAAATCCTTATCTGAATTCAGTTACTTTAGTCGATTTGGCACTGTCCCTGCAACTAGAGGGCCTGCGACTGGGCGTATCTTGGTATGCCCAGTTATATCACAGGAGAAAGGGCGTACCTGAGGTATTCCCAATTGTCAACTAGCGGGAAACGCCCGGTTCGCACTGTGAGATTTGACGCCCTATATGGTCCCTGCCAGTTACACCGAGGTACGCTCAGTCGCAGAGTGCCAACGGGGCATTACATTATACTCCTTACTAAGGGTTTCGCTTTTTCACAATTACTATTTTGAATATCATAATTAAACAAGTTTCTATGAATCAGCATAGTATGCAACCTTTCGCTAAGAAGGTGTTGTACTATCAATAGAAACTGTCCAATAATGTCATGAAAACATTATACAGATCCATACTGAAACGTGATTTAATATAATTTCGGTTACAGATCAACTTCAGAATATCAGACAAATAACTTCAGGAAAGATATTTTGTGACAACTTGGACTCTGTTACTACCATGCAGCCTTTTACACTGGCACATCCCAAATCAGTGGCACGGAAATTGTAAGTATGCTCGTGTGGCACAAATTCTTAATAGATATCTTCAGCAGTAGAACTAGTGGATATATGAAAGTTAAATGTATGCTCAATTAAAGAAACTGCTGTCGCGCTCCGTCTTCGAATCTTATTCAATCGGGTAACGATTATATTGCTGCTAGAGGCAGGGGAAAACGGCATCAACCGTTTCAAGAGGGTACCCGTAAACTACAATCAGCGATAGAGCACTATGAATGTGAAATCAGTTTCAGGTACTATTTAGAAGAAGGTATAAGGTAATTTTTGCCATTTGATCCTTTTCAAAATGAATTCAAAGAAGAAAAGTATAATGAACATCTTCTTATTGATTTGGCAAAAAGTAGGTTTCATCAGTCGCACTGTACAAAACCCTTTGAGGGAGTAAGTAGTATATGAAAATTGGAGTTGGTGGGTGGGCAAAGGGTTTGTAAACAAAGTTGCAGTTATAAAAGACTGCACAGAATGTGTTTCCCCAAATACATATCAAATGGTATATAAAGTATACAAATAATATATAAAATGAATACATCTCATGGATGGGATCATAAATATCTAGGTACAAGACTCCACCTACCTTCTACAATTCATAACTATGAAAAGGCGTATATTGCCAGGCTGTGATAGATATTTCCTGAGGTACTTTCAGAGCATTATGGCAGATAACAAAGAGTCCAAAACAGCACTAAAACGTGATTTTCTGATATTAATGGAATTTTAATACAATGCATAGATGGACACTGCAAATAATTACCTGTAAAACTAACATTAAGTCAATAAGATAACATAATAGCTGTTAGGGCTTTATCTACAAATCGCTCTTTATTTGAAGTATCTATGCTGATCAATGACTAAAGCCCAACGCACACTTGGTGACATTTTTCCTTGCGATATGTTTGAGACTTTTTAGGGAAATTATCGCAAGGGGGGTGCAATAAACACAGCAGGGGTCGGGAAAAGTCGCCGACAAATTTTGCTCGAGCGTCGGTCCCCCCAGCAGGAGGTTTACCGAAAATCACTAGGCCTATCCATGCACACCTTGAGACTTTCCTTGAGACTTTCCTTGAGACTTTTCCTAGCAGAAAGTCTCAATAATGGACAACCGGCTTCTGGTAGCCAGAAAATGGATGCGAGTTGGGGCATTTTGGTACTTATGGTTTTTTTAACCTTTATTTATACTTAATTAATTTAACTCAATATCAAGTATGAATAGGACAACACTGAATCATACTAAAACGATTCTTTTTATGCAGAACTATGTTTTCCAGGGTCTTCCAGGTTTTTTCAGTCTCTCTGTGAGAATGCCAGGCTTTTCCAGGGCTGGGAGACCCCAAAGCATAATTCCAGGACCCAGGACCCGGGCCAAAGGCCTGCCCAGCGGGAGGTGGCGTCCAAAAGTCAAAAGTCGCATGCGATGAAATATAACATGTTATATTCGAAAATCTCAAGGAAAGTCTCAAGGAAAAGTCGGCGACAAACCCCAAATCAGCGGGGGGGGGGGGAAGGGGGTGCATAATGGGGTCTGCGATATCGCAAGGAAACCATGGTACACATAGCGATATTGTACCGTAAAAATGTCTCAAGGCCAGTTTTACGGCGACTTTTCCGCTAAAAACGGGAAAAGTCGCTTAGTGTGCGTTGGGCTTAAGATATGACCAAAAGAAAATCAAGTCAGGCTTGTTTACTTATAATGCCAGTATAACGGTATATATACGACTCATTCTCACATATCAGAAGGGCTTATGGTATGAGTTACAGTGAGGCTGTGCCATAAGGTTGAGGATGGGTCTGAAGTTGAATATGTCAAATTTCAACATATTTCTTTCTCAAGATGCCAGAAACAAACATAGATAGATAGATGAAGTAAAGACCCCACGTTGGTTGATGGTACATTATCAGGAGTTATGGCTCTAATTAAACTGTTGGTCTTAACGATATGATTAAACTGGTCTTCATAACTATAGAACACCAATAATTTTGCATTCATTTATAAAAAACGAGTGTGATCAACGGATGGAAATACGTTTTGCTTTGTTTTTATGAAAACTATTAATGATTTTATTACAGAGCTGCTGAGACGGCCAGTCCTTGGGACCCTGAACTTGTGTACGGCCAGAAACTAAAGACGGACAATGAGCGAGTGAAATGTCGTAACCTTCCAGGCCTTGATTTCTTACTCTGGCAAGAGTATGGTTGTTGTTAGGCCAAGTGTGACAAATGTTGAAAATTTGTCTTCAGTATCTCGGAAATGATGTGGTTCAGCATGAATAGGTTAAGCTTCTTGAACCGCCATGGATGTCAAGAATAACAAACTGGGACACAGATTAAATGAATCTGCACATACAATATGAAGGAAGAAACCATCTTAGATCTAACAACTTAATATATTTGGATATATGTGAGGTTCGCAGAGATATTCAGTAGGGTCTTATTTGCTCGTTTATTTGATCTACTAAAGTGAAAGGTCGATAATAAGTTTTCGTAACGGTTTTCTTTTCTAGATTTGTAACATCAAACGGTCATTATAGGACATGGAAAGTTATGACCCTATAGTTATTTGTCTCATCTTCAGCATTCTAGCCCCAAGTTGCTTGTATGTGTTGTACAAATGACGATATAGTATTCAAAATTCCATTAAAAATAGGGTCCATTAATGATATATATATAGTGTTGATCTAATATACGGCAATAACTATGCAACATGCTTGCTTTGAACAATGTATTATGACAGGTGTGGACATATTATACTCTAGAATGATATTTAATACCGTACTTTCATGGCGTCAGGCTGAAGGTTGTTCACAGGTTACAGCCTGCTAAATCCTGGCTGAAAAGATTTTGCCTCCGGCACCCTTACGGCATCAGCCATGTAACAGGCCATGTTAAGCATGTTTGACAGAGAGCTGGCGGGGTTAAAATGGGGCCTATCTGGTGGACCACACCTCTTACAGGATAAATACAAATACAATATGTTTGATTTTATGCAACGTGCGGTCGAGGTGGGCCTGCATATAAGATGTAGATTGAGGAAGATACGTTGCAAAGGATCGCTATTTTACGGAAGGGTAATTGTAATCCTTAAGTTATCTTAGAATAGTGCTACATTTTATGGTTAATCGTGTAAATAGACAATAATCGATGATTTTTGGAGAGGTGATCGGAACCCCGTGAGGTTGAATACGTGGAAATACACGAGCATTAGCAAGGGTATTTTAAAGTCGACCTCGAGTGTTTTACAGAGCCGCCTGTCCACAAAACCATCGCCTGTTGTATTTATTATCCACCTTCTCGAAAAAGATGGATAATAATGGTTATGGGTACTGACAGCTTAGAAACAATGAATAATGGTGTACTCTGGCCCATACATTTTCAATGGGGACATATGGATAATAATGTATAAGGAAAAATAAAATGAAAAACGGAAAAGGAGTCATTGTTATTTGTCGATAATTGCTGAATATGATATTTGCCAGAGATATTGATCTTTTTACTTAAATGAACTATAAGCTTTACCATGAACTAATTTGAATCGGTTTCTTTCAACCACAGTGTAAATAATTTCCATCATTTTATTAGGGATATGTGTAGTCTTAGTGGAAACTAAATTGCCATGGTACTAGACTGACGAATCTAACATAAAGAATCATGTAGGCATAAAGAGTGAAAGACCTGTTTGCTGACAAGGGTGTGGTAAATGTAACATAATGATGGATATCCAACCAGTTGCATTGACAGACTTAACACAATTAGCACATATACATGCAGAAGGGGACTTGAACAGGTAAAACAACAAGTGGTTTTGAAAAATAAGTTTTTAATGTACAGTTACCTTTATACAATGTGGAGGTGATATTTAACGCCGAACCCCAAGCTATCACTCGATGAAGGCGGGGGTATTACACTTAATGAAGTGTTTTTTAGTAGCAAAGGCTTGGTGTCCGGGTGTCTTTCCATACTACTGCAGAAAATTATTCAATAAATTAGATAGCAAATTGTTTATACAATCAGAAAAGGAATATGGCACTATAACGCCTCGATTTTCCGTTCTAAAGATGATATGGACGTATCATTAAACTTTATTTCGAATGCTAGTTTAATCAAATCAAGAGAGTACAAATTAGCTATCGATCCACATTATCTGTATATAACTCCACTTTATCAAAATACTAAAAGCCAACAAGCCTCCCTATACCAAGTTTCATATTAAAGTGATACATCATCATTCGGATAGCCAGCGTGTGCAATATACCAATACATGTACATGTATATACATACTTATAAATTTGGAGATTGAATGGTAGCTCTGTCGGTATGCTAATAATTTGGTACACACTCCTTTTACAGGCAAATCCTCTGTGTATTTTATGCTACACTAGTGAAATAGCAGACTGGAGTTTGAAGTCATTTATCTAAATTCTATTGGATAGCTATCCTTTATATAATTCCATGTGTGCAGTTTCGCAGCTTGCTTAATTTGCATGACATACACATATCACCAGTGCCATTGAATTTGGCACAATAAATAGTGAATATATGCAATATCAGTAAATTATTTCCATGACTGCATGGAATTAAACAACTGGTGCTTTACGCAACTCCACTCTACCTTAGTAGCAAATATCACGTGAGCTTCTTTTATCATCTTTCAACCACTCTCTAAAATGGCTAAGTTATAGAATTGCTTGCATGAGAGTGGGAAATAGGATATTTTCTTTATTCCTTGAAGGTCAAGGTGGGTCATAACAACGAGCGTTCTTACAAGTTTGGCACAATAACATGATATGCAATGCTCAATTCTACCCAACCCGTGGCAAAGACAACTTTAACTATCAAACTAAGGACAGTTCAGAGCAATGAAGATGAAGGGGCAATGTTCTATCTGATGTTTCAACGAGTATATTAAACAAATCACTTGAACTTTGACTCAGATCTATCAGGTTTTGTTAAGTATAAAGACGCGAATGACGTTGTGATGCTCATTGTAATGAAAACAATGAAAATAATTCTGATGGGTTAGCGGGAAAATAAAAAACTGCAATACAATCTTTTAGCTTTATCATTAGCTATTGCAGGTTATTTACTCCGATCTCTATTGGTTCGGTCTACATGGTGCAGACTATCATAGCTTAGAGCAATGCCACCGGCGGATAAACCCAACAACTGGAAAAACAGAAATAAAATATCTTCCATAGGCTAAAAATGGAATCAATAATTACTTTTTTTAAGGTCTTCCATTTTAAGGAAACGAAAATATAATGATGACTGCATGCTTTGTAACAGATGCATTTACATGAATGAACAATATGTTCATCATGTTTTCAGAGGACATGTAGGGAAGGAATATATATGGCCAATACAAATCTGCTTTATCTAAGCATCAGAGATAAAGGTACTGCTAAACTCAGAGGTACGTCACCTACTACGGCACCGACGTAGTGTAATAATGATAACAACGACTTAGAAATAAAGGTATCACAGACACTTGCTATCACAGCCTCACTCATATATATGTATTCACAAAGAGTCTCCCATTCATGCATATATATCTATTATCAGATACCACTCATACTAGTCTCACACTCAGGCAGGCACATTATTTAGAGGTCATATCAAAGTCTCACTCTATGTTCATATTTTAGATACTGCTCATACCATTCATACACACACACATTCTTTCGCACACACACACACATATATATATATATATATATATATATGTATGTATGCCTCCTTCTTCCGTTCACAAGTTTATTCTAAGTGTCAGTCTCACACTCATACGTATGCATATATTCTCAGATACTGCTTAAATGTCCCATCTTCACGTATGTTTTCTCAGTTACTGCTCATATAAGTCTCACACTCATTCATATGTGGTCTCATATCACAGCTTCACACTCACATATATGCACTATCTTAGATCTAGCTTATATATCAGTCTCACAATCATAAATATATACATATTCCAAGATGCCGCCCATGTAAGTCCTACACTCATATATACGTGTATATATAGTCTTTGATAGAGACCATATCACACCCACAATCACATAGATTGATTCTATCACCAACAAAAGTCCATGGAACAGGCAGCCCTATCACACAGCATCTAATCGAATTCCACCATTATGATAGAAATTCTCTATGAGCGATCCACGTGAGGACTGAACATCTCCAAGACTCTCACGGGAAAAAAACGAAGGTACAAATCTAGAATTAGCACAGTTAGAATACGGTACTCCGGGTCATTCGACGGAATTCTCAGCAGTTTGTATGGTTACATTACTAGCTAGGCTTGCTATCTAGGAAGACAGGTAGTAATAATCGATATGAATTTTTCATCAAACTCGTCCATGATCGATCATGTCAGCTGACAGTTATCTATATGTAATACCTCTACAGACCCGTTCACGTACTTAATTTTGGCTAATTATGGTAAACTGCCGGATCTCAATAACATACCTAACAATATTGGAACTCTATTGAAGAATAAGGTACAATGGAATATATTCCATTGTACCTTATATACAACGCCCTGCACCTTAATGTGTTTCCCATTGAATGTTTATGTTACATACGATGAAAAATGTTAATGGAAAAATGTCTCCGTTTCGAGTAACAATAATAAAAGTTCAAAAGATTCAGTCTAGAGCGCACTAGAAGCAAGTCGTGCTATGGCTGAATGTACGATATCAAAGCCATAATAACAGAGCAGTTATCTCAGCCGAAATCATTTGATGAACTTCTTGGTAGGAGGAAGTGGCCGTGTATGGTTGAGTCTCTCTTCGTGATGAGGTGAGTTGGGGAGCGGATCGAGTCTATTTGACCCTGAACCGATTGAGGTTAGAGATCCATTACTACCTGCATATTTCCCCATCGACATAGGTTTTTCTCCCTTTTTCTGCAATGAAATATCATTTAACTCGTAAATCTCAATCAATGGATTTCATATCATTATCACAAAATATGGGCCCTATTAGAGCAGGCTGCCTTCTATTTCTTTGGTACGGATTGAGAAGGGAGTGTGCATGGTTTGAGTCTAAAACCGATCAGCTCATACCTATCAAAGTCAGTGGAAATATATTATTTTAAATCAATTTTGGATCTGATCATTTGAATTTAGGAACCTTGCTGAGGCAGGAGATATGATAATAAGGGGTACTAATGATAAGGTGTGGTATGGTATTCCTACTGATATGACTGAGGGAAACTTACCCCTTTGGGTTTGCTTGCTCCTAGAGGGTTGAGTACTCCCACCTGGGGGTTGGCGTTGAACATCTTGTTAAAATTGGTTTCACGATTTACAAGCTCCATTTGGAACTTCCGCTTCTCATCCTACAATATAGGACACAAACGCAAAATATGATCACACGTTTCTCTATCATTCACAACCGAGTTTCGACCAATATGAACAATCTGCCTTCATCGGATGAATACAATATATCTCTAAGGCCTACTCTTTTTGGTTTTAGATGAGTCACCATACATGAGCAATAATGTTTACTGAATATCAAAGTTCATTTTATAATGCATGATCTTATGCATGATTCGACCCCCCTCCCTTTTTTCTGTTTTTTTTTTGTTCTGACAAGAAGAAATTGCCAGTCGCTGCCCTTCACCGAGTCGGTTTTCTGACCTGGACCCCATTGTAAATGGCCGTCTACTCACATGAAGCTTCCTCAGTTGTTGCTCACGGTCGTGTATTGCACTCTGGAGGCGCTGGATCATCTCCAGGTCCTCTTCCCGGGACTCCCGGTTCTTGTACCTATCCTCAGCCTCCTCCAGCCTACAAAACAGAGCACAGGTTTGCCTCTATTGTATTATTGACTTACCTACTGTCTTAATATCCTCTGGGGTCTATAGGAGGTTATACTATTATAAAGATGACCTGTACTTTGGGAATAGCAATTTAAAGGAATAGGAGTGGATGAATGAAAGAAAACTCTTGCTATCCCATTTTAGATATATCTTGTATTCAGTCGGATCCAGCCCGTACTGTTAGTGTAGTCCCTATAAAGGGCGTGCTCTACCAGGCCGGCAGTATGGCTAAAAAAAAGAGCGTTGCTTATAGTGTAAAACCCACAGGCCCAGTCACCACCAGCAGTTGCTGACTGGTAACTGGCTGGCAACTAGTGAAGCCCAATTTATTAGGTTTTGCCCGTTTATCGCCGGATTGTTGCCATGTGGTTCCTGCCGGTGGATGCGTAACTGCTCGGCCGCGCCGGTCCCATTACTCGAGTTAATAATGCTATTTGGTGCACTTTCCATGCCATATCGCCGGCCCAGTGGAGCACTCCCTTAAAGCAACCACTTTGTGTGGGGATCCAAGATGTTGGCGCTCCCTCCCTGAGAAAAAATACATTATGTGGTGGGGAGGGAAACTTAAATGAAATTAAATTTCCCCAATGTAGAATTCCAGGCAAGCATAAGGTCTCAAATACATTACTGGTCAAATATCGCAACGGTATCCTTTTAAGTCTAGAAGGCCGTAACCACTGAGTCACAATACTTTAATTGACCACTCCCATCCCCATGCCCTTCCATAAGTACAGACATTCCGTGAAAGGGCATTTTAGGCCAATGAAATACTTCAATGAATATATGTCTGTAAACGCATCATTCATAGTAAATGGTTTGATGACTGAGGTGCACCAATTAGTACTTACATGAGTTGCATAGCTGCGATTTTGTCCTTCAGCAGTTGCTGTGCCTCCATGAACTCTGAAAGCATGCCTTGCTTTTCTTTCAAGTATTCGGCAGATAATTCAGTCATGGCTTCCTTATTGATCTTTAACAGATGTTCTTCCTTTGCCCTGTAAGTACATTATTAGAGTCATAATCCAACTAGCATTTTCAGCATTGGTAATAAAAACGATTAGTATATCCAACCAATATGCTGTCTAGGAGCAATTGATTTGTATCATCAGCGCTTATTAGACAATATAACAGAATAATGTGTGGCACATTAACCTAATGGATATCAAATTAACTGTTAGCATTGTAACTACAAGGCTTAGGATCATGGGGTCCAAGCGTATCTCAGTTACACCTACTAAATCAAAACAGATTGCTTTGTAAATCCTGTCCCTTTATGGCCGATTGGATCTTTGGTCTTGCCTTGATTTAATAGTACTATACTAATCTCTTGTATTTTCCCCACATCTTTTACTTTCATAGAAGTATCTATGGGTTACCCATGATATATATTAGTTGTCCAGGAATGATATTGTGAACTTGAGAAATATTTGGACGCCAAATTCTTCCTCGATTGAATTTTGTAATCTCTTTGGAATTTCAAATGGTGAACAAAAAGCATGGTCTATCGTATTTTCACTGTTTAATATATAGTGTACACAAATTTACACGTCAACCAGGGAATGGAAATTTCGATTCCCATAAAACAACCCAAAGCCATAGAACCCATTCCTAAATCAATTCACTAAGTTAATTTCCACAAGAAATCAGGTCAGAAACAAATGATTACGATGACAGATAGTTCTGATGACGCTGAGATAAACATCTCTTGATGTACAGGTTCTGTAGCTAATAATAGAAATAACAACACGTCATGATAATCCACAACACAAGCGGCAATGTTCCTGCTAGACTAGTCACAGATTCAGATTGGTGAATACATGAAACTCCAAAAACTTTCCTCCAGTTCCGACACCGTTCGTGCAATTCTCTGTATAAGAGAAATGATAGAAAATCAAGGCAGCAGATTCTATCTGCAACAAATTGCTGACTTAGAAATAGATTATTTATATAAAAAAACCAATATTGATTGTCAGCTGATTAGATGACACACGTGTCAGAGGAAAACATTAATAGAGAATTGTTTGCTCGTTAAAGGTCTGTAGTTCTGTGCAGGAAGTAAGTACTATCGTAAAACCGGATGAGTTTTAATCTTGGCTCCCGTATGCCACGACTGGCGTTTGGCGTAGTGATATCACGAGGCGGAGCCGAGTGGTATCCGGAACGAAACGCCAGGAGTGACATACGGGAGCCAAGATTAAAACGAATCAGGTTTTGTTTTTATCCTACCCCTCTCTACAATA
The DNA here is from genome assembly GCA_950022655.1 of Alentia gelatinosa. NCBI lineage: Eukaryota > Metazoa > Annelida > Polychaeta > Phyllodocida > Polynoidae > Alentia > Alentia gelatinosa. Next base: position 38,779,897 of record OX465582.1, read on the forward strand.
TTTTAATATCAAAATCATGAATGAAAATCATCAAAATTCCGTATGCCCCTAGTGCATACAAACGTCCGTATGCCAGTCAGCGTGGCATACGGAATCTCAATATTAAGCCTATGGGATTTTATATTAGGGGTAGGATAATTCCCAGTATTACGGCCTTTGGCAGAACCCTCACCCCACCCCGACTATTATAAGACAAGAAAAGTACACACGAGTTCCAAGTCACCGTGAGTTTCATAATATTCTCTGATGGTTGATCCCGAAAATGGTTTGACAAATGGCAAACAGGCCTGAAGGCTATGTTGATTAACCTTTTATTTTGCATTCCGTTTCTGTCTTCCTCTACTCAATGTCCATTACATGTATGTTCTCCTTAAACAAGTACGTCAAACGTTCTGTTTATATATGTTCATATATTTTGATTGAAAAAAAAAAAAAAAAGAAGATATAGAAATAGGACATGGGTAAAAGAGCTGTGTAGTCAGCAAAAAAGATGCTCTACAAGGCAGGAGTGACTCACTTGATTTGTTTGTTGGCGTCACTTCGTATCTTAAGCACCTCTTTGCCCTTGGCTTGCAGCTCCTGTGTCATGTTAGCGACACCAGTCTCCATGCGCTTCATCTCCTGCTCCAGGGTCTTAATAGTCTGCTCCCGGAATCGTATGTCTTCCTCCAGCTCGCTCACCTTGATCTGAAAGTCCACCTCCTGAATAACAACAACAATGGAAAAAACATTATTATCGTCCTTTACTTTCGGAAGATACAGTATCGGAGAAGTGAATACATTTTGTTTTTTTGATAAATATTTTAAACGGCCATGCCCCCCTTCCTTTTTTACAGTCTACGTGTATAGCATCCTTAATGTATTATAGGACAAGGATGAACTTAACCCTATAAGGACGGGTACCTGTGGCCAAGCTACCGCCTGGAGGACGGTTGCTGGCGGCCCTTTATACCTCTAGGGGATGGGCACAAAATCGTTTAAACCCACAATTCAATTGTTTAATTGTGTGATATGATAAATAATCCTAAACATTTTATTTCTTTTGAATAGAAATATCAATAATGGGATTATACATACATTCTGTGAAAATTTCATTAATGTTCCTCCATTATTTTTTGTTTAAATCGATTTTGTAGATTTTTGAGAAATGATGCCTCAAGGCATCATTCGCCCTGGGCTGGATGATGCCTCAAAGCATCATTCGCCCTTAAAGGGTTAATCGCATGACAGATGCTATACTTGTATCTCTTACCAATAAGTATGATGCACATGACAGAGATACTTATTACACACACGGAGATGCATAACTGTGAGCAAACAAGGATACAATAATACCTTAGACTGGCCAATCAAATCTCTATAAAGAAAAGAATATATGTATAGGTATACAAGTTATTGGGTTTCAAATGTAATATAACACAGCATACGAGATTGAATGTGAGGTACATATGGAATGACATTGATATCTTACTTTTTGTTTGGTGACGTCTATTGCTCTCTCTAGCTCCATACGGGCGGCTGCGAGCTGTTGTTGATGTGATCTGTTTGTTGCATCAAGTTCAGCCGCATGGTGCTGCATCATCTCTGTCTTCAGAGAATCTGTAAGGCAAACATATTTGACGTATACAGTCAATTGCGCATTAATGGTGACTTTTTTGTTTGTTTGTGTAGTTTTACGTCTCGGTAGGCTAGTTACGTCCTTTAGAGATTGACTTGCGGTGAGGGAATATCATTTTTTTGCCCACAATGTTACTATAGGTCTAGTTTCTTCTTTCAGTCTTGCAATGTATCTATCTCTCAGAATGATGCCCTGGCATACTTTAGAATATCCCTTTTTCTCTAAGGTCAGTGCTACATAATTTTGGAATATGATATATATCCTCAACACTCGTACTAATTCTTTTAATTATTTATGGGTGGGATGGGGGCTGGGATTGATACAATCTTACTTGTATGTACGGTGGAAAACATTACAATTAATGATTATCACTTTGGTGCGAGTAGAAATAGATATAGATGATTGTAGATAAAGAAAGCCAAAAAGGTAGTACACCAATTCTCTCAACTCACTGACTACGTCCTCGTGTTGGGTCTTTTGCTGTGTGAGTTCTGTTTTCAGTTTTTGATTTGCAGTCTCTCGGATCGAATCCACTGCAGCCTTGTGGGCAGTTAACTGCGCTTGCATGTCCGTCACATGACGTGACTTGAGCTCTTCCTCCAGGGTCTGCAAGAGAACCTCATTGATAATATCCACCGCACTATGAAATTTCATCATGTCATGCCTGATGTTTATAGATGATGCCTAATGATTATCTTCCGAATTTCCCTGAATTACACCACACTTTCGTGAATTACACAACATATATATATTTTTACAAGTAGCAGATTGCTTCCGCTACAATAACTACTTCCTGCTGGGATATTAAGTATCAATATCGGGGATACCTATGAAAGTTTAGGGTCAGAGCTCTTATCCCATCGAATTTGAATCATAAAGTGATTTACAAGGCGAAGCCATGTGAATTATGTAGTGATTCAAACGAGATGGGATCGAGCTCTAACTGTAGACATAAATAGGTTTCTGAATTCATCTCACCCTTCACATGGACTAATGGGCTAACCTTTGTGACATAATCCCCTTTGAGTATCTATTCCATAGGCGTTGGAAACAAGTTCCCAAGGTTAAATGTATAGGAAAAAATACCAGGGATGAGATAATCGTATAAAACCTCCATCTATATCTATGATATAGATATAATATTCTGCAATGATAGGAGAAAACGTATTATGAACCTGAGCCTCCTTGATTTTCTGTTCCTCCAGATCGCTGATACGTTTTGTGTACATAGCCTCCATTGACTCTATCTTCTTGGCATACTCCTCTGCTTCGGCCAATAGGTCAGCTCTGAGCTTCTGGTTTTCTGCCTCAGCTTCAGCCTTCACCTGCTCGATCAAGCTCGCCTGTGACTGTTTCAGCTCATCAGCACTAGCCTGCAGCACTGCCAGCTGTGAAACATGAAAGACGTTAAAGGCATATATCCTACAATTCATGGCGGCAGTGCCAATTATCAATTAAAACTCGCTCTGTTCGATTTATTCTGATTCCACTTCACTGAATCTAATGCTTTATCCAGTTTATCCAATCCTAATTGGTAAGATAAGCCAATTAAGATTTGCTTAATTTACATCGGAAATGTACTCGAAAATATGGTTTTCTTTAATTCTTTCAAAAACAAGGACGGCAAACTATGAGTTTAAAAACTTGAATGTGTAGTACTATACATCTACTATGTTCTGTGAATGTTTGATGAAAATGATATGGGTTTTATTATGTGAAAAAAAACTTAATAGAATTTCTATATATTCTATTATAAAATGACCATAATTCAGATCTCTAAATCAAAAACGAGCACAGTGACCCTTGATATTCAAGTTAAATAAGTGTTCTACAACACAAAGAGATCATCATATTCAAGTTTTAAGAAAATTACATGGGTTTTGATTTTAAAGCCAAATTATCCGATATGCCTTGTAAGATGCATCATGTCATACCACGTTCCATAGATATCTAATGAATGGACCTACCATACAACAGTTCATCTACTTCCTAGAAATCATGAATACAATTTACATATTCTTACCTGTTTCTTGAGATCATTGATTTTTTGTTGTGATGTGAAGCGTTGCGAGTCGACTTCAGCATCTTTCATTTTGGCGAGCTGAGCAAGAGCAGCTCGTTTGTCCTCCTCCTTCTGTGCCGTCACCTGCTCAGCGATCTTCTCTCCCTCCGACCTGAACACCACAGAATACATTAAAGGCATATCCTACAATTCACAGTGGCGCCACCTAATGACTTGTAAATATTGACAATTTTATGTTCAAACTGGTTCCTTGTGGCCTAGTCTAATGCCAAATGAATAAAATATCAAGCATTATCCAGTTTGCCATAATCCAATAGGTAAAATAGGCCTATTTCCTCAATTTATATACGGTTTTCTTCAATTCCCTCAAAAATAAGGACGGTAACATATGGTGTTTTAAATTCAAATGTACAGCGATACACATTTAATGTATTCCTTGAAAGTTGGAAGAAAATGAAATGAGTTTTATGATGTAAAAACCAACTTTGTAGAATTTCTATATATTCTCTCATCATATCATCATAGCATCAATCTCCAAATCGAAAATTCACACAGCCCCCCCCCCCCCCCATTTTTAAGTTATATTTGTGTTCTACAACATTTTGAGATCATTATATTGAATTTTCAGGAAAATGACCTGGGTTTTTTAATTTTCAGAGTAATGCCAGCGATATATGCCTATACTACAAATATAACATTTTACTCGTCCGTCTGCCATGTTCTACCCCTCTTCATATTGAGGCTGAGAGAAAAGCAATAACTATTGTTTAATATCATTCTAATGTGTGTTGATGACCTCACCTGAGTGTGTCCGTCCACTTCCGGTCAAGGTCTGCCTGCAGTTGCTGAAGACGTCGTTTGGTGTCCTCTTCTGTCTCCACAATCTTCTGGTCATATTTCGCCTTCAGGGCGTCATACTCCGTCTGGAATGTGAGGAGAATGTACAGTGAACTGTTACCAGTTTTCCTGCCATATAATCTGAATATATATGTTTAACTGTTGGAGTTATCAAACCGATTAGTTTAGCCCTTTCCAGGCAGGAATGCCCAAAGGCAGTATGTCAGTAGGAGAAAAAAAAACATTAATTTAGAAATATATCGATGAATACATGAGCCACAAATGAATTGAGAATATATATGGAAAGTAAGTGTATAAGCCATTATATTGTTTTATGAAAAGCCATAAATGACTATGATGACAGCATTTTAGGTCATGTAACAAGGGTGATTTTAAAATATGCCTTGAAGCAGCCTCACCCTCTAATGACATTCTCGTCATTGGAGGTATTACTACAAAATCACTATAATGCAGCAAGACGTGGAATTCTAAAGGATAGCAATCTGTGATTCGACTAGACATACCTGCAGGGTTGATAACCTATTTTTGGTTGTTCTTAGCTCAGTCTTGGTAGCTTCTAGGTCTGTTTTGAATCTCTGGGCTTGGTCTCGCAGACTGTTGAGTTCGGAGTTGGCTGAACCAAGGCCTTGTTTGCTGTCCTGTACCTGACCTGTTAGTTGTGCGACCTGTAGCGAAAAGTATCATCTATAGGTTTCAGGTATCATTGTTCTTAGAAATCTTCAAGAAAAGATTATTATCAATTGAATAGAGTTTTAGTTTTTACCATAGTAAACTGAGAAGACCATATATATATGATACAGTTTTTTTTGTTTTTTTTAATTTAGTACTGTAGAAGGATACAAGTATTGGCCTCTGCATAGCAGATTTTCAGGCCAATTTTCTCTTAACAAAGAATGTGTTTCGGAACAGCAAGAATTCACGACTCTATATTATGTACAAAGGTGATTGTGAGATAATGAGGGAAAAAATGGGATAATGAGTGATAAAAATGCCTACTAATTGGCTGACACTAGTTTGATTATGGCAAACCTAACTAGGGAGCAGCTCAATCAAATGAGTCGTAAAATTTTCGTCTCAAGTTTCTTATAACTTCAGTTATGAAAACAAGAAAAGATGTGTCCTTTTCCATACTTAGGTTTGGATGGTTGAGGAGTGAACTTAAGAGTTATGTATTTGCAATTTGTGTCATAGATATAACTTACAAGATACCTGTTCACCAAGAGGCCAGTATAATATCATAAAAACTAGTGTGAAATTCACCACAATAATGAACCATTTTGTGAAAAGATGCAATGATTGAACATTTTCAGTATACTCGTGCAGCTAGCTCAAAAATAGCAACGGTTTGCCTAGGCAAACCTCAAAGCATCTTGACGCGTTTTCTAGTGTGGTTTGTTTGTTTGTTTGATGTTTGACATCCCAGTTGACGTTAAGGGTATATATAGGGACCATCATGCAATGATGTAAACTTTTCTCGTTCCTAGGCTAATTTTAGTCAATTATTTCCTATGTTTTCAAATATTCTACAAACAATCAAAGAGATTTGTCTGTTTCGCAAGACTGATTTTATCTTTCTTCGGAACAGCCTTAAACATGTTCATGTTTGGCATAATAGGGGATTTTCTCTTTTCAGTAGGTCTCCTTGCGTAAGTCTGGAGTGACCAATTTTCAGACGGGTCAACTCCACTTGTTCACTATCACTTAAATCCCCCACCGTTTCTCTTCCCATTCATAGTTGAATGAATGGTGTGCAGTTTGTTTCTAGTGTGGCAATGAAATGAAACATTACATTATATTCTCTGGTAGGGCCGAGGGTCATCACAGCAAATGGACAAATTCAAACTAGGGGAGCAGTAAGCTGAACCTACATTTGGCTTTGCGAGCACTTACCTGGTCCTCAGCGGAGGCGAGACGGTCGAGAAGAACAGCTCGGTTCTGGTCGTACTCCTCTTCCTTCTGCTGTTTTTCACTTAAGAACCGACTCATCTCTGCGTCTAGCTGTACCGCCAGTTCCTGTCAACACAAAATGTACCTCAACATAATTCAAAGTGCCAGACAGTAGTATATAGCAGTTCAGATTGCCGCATTTCAAGAGAAGATGGCTCACAGCTTCATTATAGTAAACATGAAGACGAAATCTGGAGAAGGAGGAATACCTGGGTTAGCATACGAGAGTCCACGGTTTAATCTTCATGAGTATTGCTCTAAATTCTAGTCCTTGATTATCAGTCATATTGCGGTAGCGTAACTGACAAAGTTTTTACTATAAACAGCATGAAACCATAAATCATACATCTTTTGATAACCTATTTCTAAAAATTCTTTAATGAAAACTGGGAGAACTTCACTTTTAAATGAAAAACGGTTTGCACAGAACCAACATATTTATTGGGAGAAATCTGCTAAAAAAAATTATGGATAAAATTAAGTCTAGTACCTTTGGGATAAAATACATGACAACCAAGAGAGCTGTCTAGTATTCGAGGTTTTCTTTTTTGAGAAAATTATTTTCCAATGAGACTAAATTGCATGCCATATTGAATGCTCAAGAATATTTCAAAATGTGTAAGGTGCAACTAGTGGAACAAAAGAAATGTAAGAAAACATTCACGATTTAAAATCACATTCCAAGGTGCAAGTAGTCCATGTTCACTGGCAAAGGGTTTAACGATATTTGAGAATAAACTCACGATGAAAGTCTGAGACTTTCCAGGTTCACTAAAGGAAATTTAGCCCTTTCCGTGATATGTGATTTATGTATTTATTTATATATTCGTTTTTCTGTGAACATGTGAAAAAAATCTTGGTACAATGTGTTTGGTCAAAATTGTAGAGTAAAAAGTATTTCATAGTACAAAGGTGTCAAAAAATATTATTTCAAGGGGCAACCATTTAATAAGTAAGTGCATTAGAGAGCAAAATATTTAAAACATTTAAATACTCACATGTATGAAATACGATACGTCAAAATTGGATGGAAGAATTATGAAAATTGTTTACGTATGTTCAAAGGGGGCCACAAAATTGCTAATTGTTCTGTTAACAATTAATGTTAACTGTGCTTCTGAAAGTAACTTGTGAGTGGTGTAAAATTCTCAAAATATTAAAAATCACATAATTTATTTGTCATATCAAATATAATCTTTTTATGTCCTATATGGGACATACGACAGAGTCATTCCTTAAATTGCGTGGCTAAACTTTATGATCTGCTGATTTGCTTGCTGCTTAAGTTGCTAATCTTACCTGAAACTCCTGAAACAATCACCAGCAGGAATAAGAATCACAGGGAAATGTCATTGAATGTATCTAAATCTATCTTCCTGACATGGACATCGTTACCTGGGCATATCTAGTCGGGAAAGTATAACCTAGCTGTTGCTATCAGGATGTAGAAAATCTGGAATCTTCATAGACCTCTGTCTAATCATACCGCCGATATAGAAAATTAAGTGAAGGAATAAATAAGGACAGCATACGTGTAAAATAAAAAATGAATCTGAGGTAGTTAGGATAATACATCTACAAAATTATTAGCAAAAACACAATATAAAGAAGGCGCTAACTCCCATTCTATAACCCCATATATCTCGCAAATGGTATGCGTGATTGATCCTAGTTGGGCTCATCTGTTTAGAAAACGTTACAAATCCCTGCACAAATGTCACCCTCATATGCGTGATGTGGCAGACGTGGAGTGCTGGCAATATGCAAATGTTGTGATGAGTGTAAGGTTGGAGAGGTAGAGGTAATCGTTGTTGCCACCGCCATGAGAAGTTGTATTTTAGAATGGAGCATATTGTCGTAAAACTAGATGAGTTTTCATCTTGGCCAATGTATGCCACGACTGGAGTTTGGCATAGTGACTTCATGAGGTGAAGCAGAGTGACGTCCAGAGTCAAAACTTCAGGAGTGGCATGCGGTGGCCAAGATTAAAACGAATCAGGTTTTGATCTTATCCTACCCCATCTCCTCAATTTTGGAATATTACATGATGATAATTGTGTATACCACTAGTGGCATATAAAACTCTGTATGCCAGTCAGCGTGGCATACGGAAACTGAATGTTAAGCCTATGGGATTTTATATTAGGGGTAGGATAAAGCTCATAATGGTGAGAGGGAAAACAAAATGTGCCACAATAACTAACATATTCCATAAATGCAAAATAAGTGTTAAATAATATATCCAATACCTCCTTGGTGTGCCAAGAGATGTGCTCCGTTTATGAAGATTTCAAAGTTATCTAACAAAGGAGAACTGATTTCCAAATGATTATGAAATATTATCGTAAAACTGGATGAGTGTAATATTGGCCACCGTTTGCCACAACTGGAGTTTGGCATAGTGACTTCATGAGGCAAAGCCGAGTGATGTCTGGAGCCCAAACTCCAGGAGTGGCATGCAGTGGCCAAGATTAAAACGAATCAGGTTTTGATTTTATCCTACCCAGTCTCCTCGATTTTGGATTATTACGTGATAACAATTCCGTATGCCACTAGTGGCATATAAAACTCCATATGCCAGTCAGCGTAGCATACGAAAACTCAATGATAAGCCTATGGGATTTTATATTAGAAGTAGGATAAAAGATATTATTGTATACCTATGACCAAACGTCTATAAAAAACTACTCCCTGCTCGGGGGTATAGTATGAATAACTTTCGGGCGAACTGTGCCCGTAGTGAATGAGCACCAGCATCCGATCAACACTCTGTGAATCAACGATTTCTTATGTAAGTGAAATGGCGTTTCCAATATTATGTAGGTATGAAATAAGTAAATGTGGTGACTGAGGCCCTAGGAATTAAAGGTTCTTGGCCTTTTGTAACATAAATATGCCATTCGACTCAACAGCCATCCCTGTAGGCTCCGTAACCACGTTTCCTCTCAATACTTAGAAAGAAAAGAAATTGATCTGTGCCATACTCTTCCAAACGATACCCAATATACTTTGGCTGGACGTGGCGGCCAATGCGATTATAGAATTATAAAAGCAAATAATTTTGTTTTCTTATATACAGAGTTGATAAATCATCATGGGAGTATGAGGCCTTCAAAAATAGGAACTTTTTTTGTTGTTAAATGGATGCCCAACATGTGCGGTAGTTTTTCTAGTTTATGACATTTTCTTTCTTTTCAAGATAGCAGGGATGTGTACCGAAGGAATATGCTTTTGAAGCAATCCCTTGCTAAAACAGCATTATTTAGCGGGTTTTCTGTCACAAACGCGGTTGGCTTTAATGATTCTGAATCATTTTTAGATACCAACACACCATGTCACCATCACTGCATTGTGAACACAAAAATGTATCCATGTTCTGGCCTTATTGGACTAATTGGCTTCAACTATAAAGGTATCCATTGTCTGTGACGTTGTATTAACTGTTCCATTAAGATTTCTACTGCAGCTTAATCCGTTACCTGCTTCTATTAATGACTAAACGATGGCTACAAAGGACAATAGAATATCACACACAACATAACATATATAACTATTGGTATACATCTCAGATTGTGACTGCAACTGACTATCTGTTGACCAAACATGGAACTATCGTTTTGATTATCATACATGTAATACCGGTCTATTGATTGACTTCACGAAATACCACTATTTTCAGCTTCACTTATTGACTGAGTGACTGATCTCAGACACTTGTAGCAACCTAAAAAGCATATCTTAGATATATGACAAGGCGACGTCCGTTCCCTATGCTTGAATGAAAGTGAAAGAACTGCACCTAACCACTGTAACTATGTACACTGGTGTGCGTGACATCACACAGTGATACCTGCTCTCCCTGTGTTGACAGGCGAAATGCCTGGGAAATAAGGACATACCAGCCAAAAAAAATTAAATAAATAAATATAATCCGTATCTTGTATAAAATTGACCTATTGAATTCATTCCCATCTCATTATCATAGAGAGTTAAGGGCAGCAACCTGCCATACCGAATTGCGACATGTGCCTGAAGTTATTGGGACCAGGCGGATGAACAACGCTGAGCCGAGCAAGGATAAACACAATGTAAAGATTGTTATTAACCCGAGTTAACGTCCAGTTTCGTGAGGGCCAATTGCTTACGTGCATGTTATTTACATCAATATAATGCTACAAACTTGCACAGAGAAATAACATGCTGCTCGTTCAAGTAGTTATCTAATTCCATGATAACCGGGTCATTCCAGAAGCTTTCTCTTGCACTCGCAGTGAAAGGTACGGCCATCTGTGTGGTTAGGTAGAGTGAAACATCCTATTTTGAGTTACATGAATAACATAATTGAAATGAACTTAATCTTGAAACAATGGAAAGTTCACTCCATTCATTTAGCGTCTGCAGGACTTCAGTTATGGAAAAACAACCGTAAACCTTTTTTCTTTTAATCACATTAAAATTTCATATTGATAGAGTATATGATATTATTATCCACCGAACACAAACCTGTCATTTTAAACGCATATAGTCCTGAGATCGCTACCAAGGAGAATATTTATATAGAACTGCATCGAAAAATCGTACGAATAGACAATACTCCACGAGTTTGGCTGGGCCCCAATCGTCATCGAGGCGAAGCCGAGTGACGATTATGGCACAGCCAAACGAGTGGAGTATTGTCTATTCATACGATTCGAGTGCGGTTCTGGATTTATCTTACCCCTTTCTATCGTTTAACTCCAGAATAATCGGAATATACTTAGCAAATCCACTATGCCACGGCCGTGGCGTAGTATTGTTACTTTACCAGGGTGATCGTTGAGTATATTTTTCTAATGTTATTCCTATGGCTAAACTTGGACGAGGGGTGAGATAAATGAATCGGGGGTTATTTATCGTCCCTTGGACACCGTAATTTTGCAATGCTGAATGATAAATCAATTACCATGATTTTGATCTGCGTGGTCATATTCCCTTCGCAGTTGCAAGTATTCTTTATGAAATGTCCTCGTATTAGTTAATATATTACTACACATCATACAGGCGACCATGCAGATCGAACAATGGCGATATTGTGCATTTATCATTAAATGAGCGCTCTTAACGTAATTGTATCTATTGGGTAAACTTATATGATGCAGAAAGAGTATATGTTGTGATAAAAAATATTTTCAATTGCATCTGCCTAAATGGTTATTTCTAAGATTAACTGAATTTAGTTCCCTTTGTTTTCTATATTACTCTAGAACTTTCTATCATCAAGTAAATTCAGGAGAATAGGTGCATGTGCTAAACCTCAACGTTGATAGTACTTAGAGCAATTTCACTTTAAATTTGATCATCAATATCTTCAAATAAAAAGGCCCAATTTTCTTTTCATATTTCTATTTGGTAGGATTGAAATGATTACCATTCACCATCACAAACAACTCCCCTTACTGAATCTTCCCATTCACTCCTATCTTTCTTTTTCTTTTTCTTTTTTAAATCTTGCTCAGTTGATTCAGAGGTAAACGAGCTGCTCACCTCCTTCATGCGTCGCAGTTTGTCCTCCAGGTCCCTGCGCATCATCTCTGCCTCGTCTGCGTGCTGGCGTTTGAGCTGCTCGAGCGCCGCCTGGTGGGCCTCATCCAGCTGCCTCTCCTTGGCGGCGTGCCTCTCACTCTCCTCCCGCAGCCTCTGCTCGTATTCCTCCATTTGTTTCTGTTTCTCTGTCGATAAGTCCTCCAGTGACTGTGGGAAAAGGACACCGCATCGAGATTCTAGAAGGTGTTATATAATAGAGGAAACCTCTGAACATTTAGGGTCAGAGCTTGTATGCCATCGGGTTTGAATCGTGTAGTAATTCACAAAGCATAGACACGTTAATTATGTAGCACTCCAAATGAGATGAGATCGAGCTCTGACCCTAAACCTGAATAGGTTTCTGAAATTGTCTCATCCTTCATAATGACTAATGGGCTAACATTTGTGACATAATCCTCCATTTGAGATATTTTTCCTAAATATCACATGGGCGTTGGATATTAAGTTCGGAATGTTAAGTCTATGGAGATAAATTACCAGGGGTGAAATAAAGTGTAGAAATATAATCCCGCGTATGCTAATGACCATCCTCTATCACAGACACAAGTAGTTAATGTTACGGGGTTGTCCCATCACATAAAGAGGTAAAACAAACATGAACTACGGAATTCTGTTTCAGGCTGAAATGCATCAAGTTGTGGGCGCTCCTCTTAACGGAGAGTCCAATGACGGGGTTCGACTGTATTTATCTTTTTATTTGAAGGTTCCATCACTCTATTCCATAGGTGCATTGACGCATGTGGCCAGATTATCAAGGTGGATTCATTGATTAAACGATCTCTGTAGATTCCTGCCATGGCCAGTAGTGTCTGAAATCCCATCATATCTACATCAGATGAGAGGGGTGTGTATGGTGGACACCTCGTCTTTTTGTGTGTGTTTTTTTAATTCAAGATAAATAGGATTTGATACGATCATCTCAGATGGACGTTCTTCCTAGCACCGATCCAAAAGGAACATGACAAAAGTGTAAATAGTGTATTAACCGACACCCGCCCCGCTCCCGGCCCCCACTGACCCAGAAACACTCCTTTCCCAGTTTTAAGGAAAGGAACTCATTAAAGTTTAGAACAACGAACCTCCCGTAACAACTAATGCACAAATATTTGCTGAGTGACACTAAAAGCACCACTTAAATTCTCATGTTTCCAAATATCATACTTGATGGAGCATTCATGTAATATCTATCTCATGCTACATTTATTCTACATTTCCCAGTTGCCCGTTATGTTATTTTGCATTTGATTCTAAATCTTAAGAAAATAAGTATAAGAGAAGATATGGTTTGACAACAGACAGACAGAACATTCGATCACATTCACACTGGGCAAACGGCTGTCTACCTTCTCAAGTGTTTGTATTTCATCCAACTGTTGCTTGGTCTGCTCGCTTGACTGACTCTCCAGTGCCCGCTTGGCAGACTCCAACAGTTTGATGCGGTCCTGCGCCTTAGAAAGCATTCCCTGTAACTCCTGGATCTTCTTCTCATACTGTATTTTTACTCCTTCCAATTCTCCCACTTGTGCTGTGAAAGAAACCAATGATGACCCATCAGTTGAGTAAACATCTGTAGATATTTTTATATGTGCCAATATTATAGACCTCATTATATGTTAGAGTAGATCTATATAGCTAGTTTTCCTCGTATTGAAATTGTTTGTTTTTATTTTCGGGGGACTTCGCTGTGTGACACCCTACTGCCCTCCAGGAGATGAATCTATCCCTACCATGGAATGTTAGGGTACACAAACCTTACAAAAATATACATCAATTAAAAGTCCATATGATATAATTTACTGGTTGTTATAGTTACAGAAAAGCTTTGTAAGTCAGCTAACTTACAAACTATTTATAACAATTCCATCCCTGAAGAAGGCCACACACCCATATTATCCGAAATGTGAGCACTATGAAATCCTAATTATCACATATGAACTGATGTATGAAAATGAGTGTCGATAAAAATGAACAACAAAAACTGATGTTTGATGTGTGGTTTGTCGGTCATTTCTCCTAATATTTTGAAAGCATTCAATTTTGAAAAACCATGAAGTGAATATCCTCTCTTTCGCGGCTTGCATCAGTTTGACAGGCTTTCCCTCGCACAATGGATTCCATATTTAATAGGTCTATCGTTAATTCTAAATCAACATCATTGTATGTGACTTGTAAATTATGATTTAGGAATCAAACTATCGATACGTTTGTAGGTTCTTCTTACTTATCTGGACTGACTGGTAGGAAAGAAAGAGGAGAAATAATATTCCCATATTCTAAGGGGCCTATCATTAAAAAAAAACTTTTAAAAAACCACGTTTATATATTATAGAGAGAAATGTCAATTTATGCTGAAGAAAAATGTTTGTAGGATCTTAAGCTACTTGCTTTTGTCATGCCATACCAACTCAAAAACATCTAAGTCAGACTGGAATGTTCCAGAGATGATGAATAATTCATGAGGAAATATCACATATATTTGATAACAGGGATTGACAACAGCCAGGCGTGAAAGATATACATCACATGCTTGGAACATATTTGTGAAAAGGGACAAAACTACACGCCTATCATTATTTCACGGTCCCAGAGGCATAAATGTAGTTGCTTAGACATTCTTGAATATACCTTCTCCTAATAAGGATTGAAGCACATGTGTTAATTTGATATTTCCTAATATCACAAATCACTAATATTACTTGGATAAGAATCTGACTTATCAATTTGATATTTGTTATCAGAGGAAATACTATAAGGTTTACATCAAAAACATCCCTAAGAACACGATTGGGTTGGGGTCGGGGAGACACCTTGCAGATTTTCACGTAAATTCCCCACCTACCCACAGTTGGGTACTCCCACTCGTACCGTCTCTACCATACACGGACTCACCCCCGTCTATTAAATGGTCATCTTATAGTGGGCGATTTATATACACATAGAAAAGAAACTGAACAAAGACCACCTGGCAGTGAAAAAAAACAAGGGAAGTCTATAATGCTCTTTGGCGATGGGGAAATGCCTGTGCAAGGCCACGCTACGTACTAGTGTTGGCAACGAACCCTATCCCCCACCACTACCCTCACTCTTCTCACCACCATTTGCTGTCTGTGATCTTTATATCTTTTCTGTACATACTTCCAAAATATTCTTCGAAGAAGATCAACAAATATATGTTCCCACACACACAGACAATACCATAAAGTCACATCACAAGGTAAAGGCAGTTCCACGACGCTGCACCCATTGTTTTCTATGAAACGCAATCCTCAAATAGTCTCATCCATAACGTTTTTGTATGTGTGTATTGTGCTGAGCTACCATAAAATAATATAATTTCGTTTTTTTTGCGAAGTGAAAAGACAACTTTTTTTAAGAGACAACCATGTACATTACAGAATATTGCAACCTGTTTAGAATATACAGTAGAACAGTGTTATTACGTATTGACGATTTAAAATTTTAATTGTAATGAATTAAACAATTATACAAAATGATCGACTTGCAATCAGCATAAATAACAAGTTTAGGACAAATTACAGATTCATTTCCAGTAGTGGGTGTGCTGAATATTGGACAGCCATGTAAAACCTTCACTCTACACTTTATATGGCTAGAGGGATGCCTCAACTTTTTCACGAAAAATATGATAAAAATCTGGCACTTCCTTTCTTAGGTGACGGCGTCAAACGGTTCCCCTTGCGTAAATCTGCTTAGGACTAGTTGGACTCAGGAAAAGCGAGCTATACAAACCAGTACAAAGCGTCAAAATACCAAGAAGTAAAAAACTATTGAACGAATATCTAAAATTGTCTTCCCCGGTATATATCTTAGTCAGATATTGCTTTATACCCACGAGACTCAGTGAAATTGCAGTCGCGTCGATGCTTTCTAGTCACTATGTATTTTGCACTACGCTCAGAAATGGTAAAATATACAATAGGCCGACTTTTGTGATATTCCCAAGTAATGGATTTCACAAAATATCAGTTATATTTACATATGGAATGAATATCAACACCACATATATACGTGACTGTTATTACAGAGCTGCAAATAGGGGTAGTTACCATAGGCTGTCTTTTCCATATAGTATTTGTATATTTTTTTATTTCATATCTTGTACATTTACCATGAGTAGATACAGTTAGTTCTAATGATAACTGGGGATTGACGACATCACTTTAATGAAATAATATGGTACATTCTAAGTGGTCTCTATGCACATGGCCGAATTACAGAGTTCCATATACCTCCAATGCTAAATATATCAAGGACCTTAAATGCGCTTTGCCTAATCCCTATCCCGTGAGTAGATTTAAATCATGTGATCAAACAGATCTAGGATACGTCAATACTTTGTCAAGGTTCACTTAGCGTCAACATCAGGAACATGCTCTAAAAATACACCAATGAGTCTATCAAATAAATCCTTCTTGACTGTGAATATGGCCGGCCACCTAGTGTGTGAGCATGTGTTTATTGTATGGTGAATAAAGTCAAATCAGCCGATCCCTCATGGGCCAGGCCATGCATTTTCTAAAACTTGGGAAATTCCCAAGCAAGGCGTTCATATTAGAATAACAAAATACATGATCTGTTATTACTGTTATGAAGAACCATAATATAATGCTCTCAAATTAGCATGAGACATATGGTATGTACTAGTCTTGGCTTTACCATCGGCACCTGGTCAGAGCAAATACTGTAAACAGGTTTTCACACGGTGACCAACTGAGCTTAGCATATTGTTTAATATGGTGTTGGACGACCACCCACCAAGTGATTATAGATCGCTGGCGTAGTGGGTGTGGACTAAATTCAGCTCACAGTTAGTCCTTCCACTGCAAGTGTTTGTTTTTCTTCACTCCACACAAGTTGAATCATTGTGAACTTGATAAGATCTAAATATTATTTTGCGTTGTGCTGTGTGATGTGTATGGTGAAGTTTAACATGCTCTTTCACCTAGTGTGATGCCTATCTATGTGAGCGGTGGCATGAGTAAATAATGTGAATTGTTCTATAACTGTCATATTTTGACAATTATTAACCAACCTTGTAGCTTATCATACTCTGTAATACAATATTGTACTTCAGCATTTAATATTCACAAATTATAATCGGGGAAATGGCTAACGGTGTCCTATCTTTTTCATCATCAACCACTAAGCTCACGACGATATTTAGCGGCAACTTTGATATCTTTGTAATTATTTCGAAAAATTAGTCAAATCTCCTAGATATAAGACACCTTTAAACATTGCTCTATTACAGCAACGTGAAAGTAAGCATGTTTTGAAATCGAACTTGTGCATGATTCGGATTCTCCTAGATCTTCTGAACTGATTACCAGACCGGTAGATATAGTTGACACATGAAAAAATATGAGACGCAATATAAAGTGCAATTATACGTACTGGATTTCTTCATCAGTTCTTTGGCTTGCTGTTCACACCTTTGATTCGAGGCTAGCAGTTCCGTCTCAACATTTTTTAATTGTGTTAATGCTTTAGAAGTTTCTGCTTTAGCATCCGAAATCTGAAAAAAATGGGAACCAATAATTATTGTTTTATTTGTGCCAATAGTTCACAGGAATTATTTTTCATCTATGTCCCTTGTATGTATATATAATGTATATATGCTCACTATGATCATTAACAAAGTAAATTTGTAGTTCACCATGAAAAGGAAATAAAGGGTGTGCTTAACTGGACTGGCAGTATGGCATGAAAACGAGAGTTAAAAAAGACATGGTTATTGTGTACACACCCATCAACCAGGTCACTGCTGGCAGCTACCAGCTGGTAACCGGTCAGTTACAAGCAGGTAACCGGCAAAATTTAATTTATCAGGTTTTGCAGGTTCATCGCCTTATTATTAACGTGTGGCCGCGGTGGTGGACGATGACCTGGTCCACCATCCCGGTCTCTATATATGCCCTGGAATACAGGCATTCTAAGCGGACAAAGGAAGTCACCAATGCATCCTAATAGCACGGCGTATGTCAATTGTCCAATATTACTTAATCAGATTGATAACATTGTATAACATTTAAATCCAGTTTACTGTTCTGGATGCTGAGAAATAGTTTAGCCAATTTAGCACGTAATTCCTTTATTATAACATTATATAAAGGCATCTAAGATTGAAAAAGATTTATATATGGATTGATCATTTCACGATCAAAATACCATACATATGTTGTCAACAACGAAATGCCATCTCTGTTTATATTACAGTGATGGTATATTAAGTGGGAATTGTTATGGATTTACCTGTTTATTTAGCTCTACCACACTGGAGTTGTTGTTCTGTAAATTTGACTCCAGCTGTTGAAGTTTATCACGGTGCATGTTCACCTCCTCCTCCCTCTCCGTCACCTGGTCTATCAAACCATCGATCTGCTTTTTGAGCTCCGACTTCTCATAAGCAAAGTCTTTCACCAGTTTCTTTTGCTCCTCTTGTAATCGCTGTACCTCCTCCTCTGCTGATGCACTCTGAGAGTCCCTCAGAGCTTGGAGTTCTTTTTCAAAGAAGGCTTGGGCTTTGCTGATTTTAGCCTCGTATTCCTCACCAATTTTAACCTTCTCGGCCGTCAGAGCCTCACAGGTTCCTGTCAGTTGGGCAATCTCTGCTCTATACTGCTCCTGAAGTCTTTGTTGCTCGAGCGACTGTTCGCTGGTGGAGTTGAGCGAATGTGTGAGATCCTCGAGTTCCTTATGGTGCTGGCGACGCTGGGCCTCGAGCGCCTCCCGCTTTTCTTGTTCGAGCTTCTCACGAAGCGAGTCTAAAACCTGAAGCCGTTCTTGAAATTCCTTCTTGGCCGTGAGCACCTCGTAGGACATGGTAAGCAGTTTCTGGGAGTGCTCGGTACGTAGTTCCAGTTCGCGATCGTCCTGCTGTCGTTTATACTCCTCAAATTCAGTCATGGCCGTGCGTTTGTGCCTCTGGGAATCCTCAAGCATGACTTCGAGTTTTTCAAGCTTTCGCTGCTGACCTTCATCGGTGCCAACCCGCTGACGAAGCTGGTCCACCTTGGCTTTGGTCTCGTTGAGGATCTGCTGTATCTGCTCCTCGTGCTGCTCCTTAATGGAGGCCACGATGGCCTCATGCTCGTCATTTTTCGTGTTTAATGCATAGATCACCTGCAGTAAAATAGATGGAGTATTGTTATGATGGTGTTGTCATTTTTATAATAAAAACTTGGTCATTGATTTTCCTGTCATGATAACAATTTCACTCACACTGGGATATCTATTCAACGTCAGATCTTTCTCTGAATCAACTGCTGATTTTACATTAGCAAATCACATCAGCCTTGTTGAATCAAAGATATGGACAAGGCAGAAACACTAATTTATTATGAATTATTACCAGAATTCAATCTGGTACCAACCTGTTACCATGTTATCTCCCAGCAACTATTCTTATATGAGTCAACAATGTCAGGTTATTGTTTATTCTCTTTGTATGTGTTAGTGAGGTAGGCCCATCCATTAAGTATGTAAGCACTGGGGGGGGGGGGGGGCAATTATTTTGGAAATTTTGCGGGTTTTTTTTTGTTCTATTTCGCTTAAGATTGGGAGGAGGAGGGGGTCAAACCTTTCGGAAATTCTGTGTACATACTATACCATCTTGACAGTTTCTATTGGTAAACAGGGAAAATTGTATTTTCTGGGAAAAGTAATTCAAAGTTTCATCCGAGTTGGACTTATTGATAAAAATAAATACCGGGAGTAGGAGTAAGATGAATAGGGTATATGGCCTCTGGTATTTATATAGAACGACCTGCCCATGGCCATGCTGTAAATCATACAAAATGAGATGGGCCAAGTTACGTAAATAACATCAATTCCCATCGCGTTTTGGAGCATGTACAAGCATGGTGGGTTGTCATATATTTATTATATACCCGAAATTAATCAAATTTTGCCATATACACTATACAGTAAAACCATGGTTCCGGGGCATCCCGCTTAAGGGTTCAGTACATAATCTAGATCTATACTGCATTGGGAGAAGCAGTACATAATTATCAAATATACTGCATGGCTATTAATACTATTATTTATCTCACCCCAGATATTTTTTCTCCATAGACTTAACATTGGAAACTCGTATCTAACACCCATTAGATATTTAGGAAAAATATCCAATGGGGGATAATGTCACAAATGTTAGCCCATTAGTCAATATTAAGGGTGAGATAAATTCAGAAACCCATTCAAGTTTGGGGTCAGAGCTCGATCCCATCTCATTTGAATCACATAGCAATTCACGCGGCTTCGCCTTGTGAATTACTACGTGATTCAAACTCGATGGGATACGAGCTCAGACCCTAAACTTTCATGGGTTTCTTCTATAATAATGCATCACATTCGTATGGCCATAACTTAGCATAATGGCACAGAGTAATTGCTAGTGTTGCCATCATTCGCCAGGAAATTGTAAGATAGTGCAACTGTACAGTACTAGATCTAGATCTACTCAAAGAACTTTGGTACACGTTTAGGTATTTTAGTAGTTTGATCTACTATAGTCGCCCCTATAGTCTATACGATATTAATAATGATATGTTTGACATGTATTTTGAACACTCGATCTAAATACCTCACTATTATTAGTACCGTAATAAAAACCCTCTGGCGCATGCACATGTATTCTAATTAGAAATATGTTATGACTTTACTGAATAGTTTGGCATCAAATGACAATTAGATGAAGAGAATTCTGATAGACAGGGATATTCATGTGTCTGTGATACATGAACTCTGATACACCAGTCCGAGAGGCTCTGACTGTGAAGCGGTGTCCGCTAGGCAGTCAAAGTCTCTCGGACTATGAATGATACCCTAGATACGTAGAACCATTACAGTATTTCATGTCAGTTGTTACCGCCGCCACTGGAGCTTGGGCGGAGACAAAATCTCGATCTGGTTGCGTCGCTGTCAGTGTAGCTGACTGTCAGTGTATCGAGATTCTAGAATTCTAGTCAGTGAGTCACTGGGTAGACTCTAATTTCTAAATATTTTCCGATGGACAAAACGTGTATTTATTTGAGACTTTACAATTTACTAACCTTTGTTAATTGGGCAATCTTCTTGGACATTTTAAGGTGCATATCCTGTGTAATCTCCATATCTTTGCTGGGGTTTTGAGGAATAGTACCATATTTTCCAGATTGAAAGTGGTTGTAGGTCATTTTGGCCCCGGTGGCCATCTTGACTTGGTCAATCGTTTGCAATTCACTTTTCAGCGAATGACAAACGCAACTCTAAAGCAAAACTCCAAACCTTTCCTATAGGATGCCAAACAGACTACTTCCGCATAATGCTAACAGTTAGTTTACATTGACGCATTATCGTTCATATTTACAGACTGATCAGACAATTTCTCTCCGTCTGCACGTCCAAGCGGCGGAAGTTACCGTTGCTATGATACTGTAAACATGAGTACCGCACTTTGTTTTGGTTCATGGTGTACATGTTGTACGTCAGATGGCTCTGATGGTAAACTGAAGTTCATGAACTACCTACTAGAGGACGCCAGAGAGTACCAGCAGAGCCGACGTTTGCTGAATCGCAGCTCAGCGGAGGGTAAATGTAAAGAATTCGTGCACTGGTATATGATAACGGTATGTACCTTCTGGACTCAAATCTGCCGCTGGGAGAGCCGATGGCCCAGGTCCGGGGTCCCGAGAAAAGTCTCAAGGCACACGTGCACACTAGCAGTCATCACTCCCCTTGCTATACATGTTACCCGGTATCGGTACCCGTCCAGCAGAGCTCTACTCTAGGCCCAAACTTATTAGCATATCTCAAGGACAAAAGTCACAAAGTGTGCATTGGCCTTTATCAATCTACTCATCCACCATTTTAAAAAAATACCTGTGTATTGAATTTATAAACAGCCTACCCACCCAACAGTCTACTGTAGGCCTACAACCTGCCTACCAGCCTGCTTATGGCTCGTTCACACCGGAGTTACGGAAGCCTACCGTAAAGTAACGGAAGAAAAAAATGGTCATCCGTAGACGTCCGCTTTCTTACGTAACTCTTTCGTTAAAGCTCCGTATTCCTCCGTTGGCATCCGTACACATCCGCAGGCATCCGCAGGGGTCCGGAAGAGCTCCGTCAAAGTTTTCAACATGTTGAAAACTTTGAACGGAACGATTACGGAAGACCATTGTTACGGAAGCATTACGGAGAGCTTTCTCACTATACAGGTAGGGATGTGTTACATCCTACATCACTACATGAGTACATCCTACTTCCCTACATCCTACATCACTATACATCCTACATACCCACATCCTACATCCCACATCCCCACATCTTACATCAGTACATCACTACATCCCAACATCCCTACATCTTAGGCCTACATCCCTACATCCTACATCACTACATCCTACATCCACATATCCACATATCCCCACATCCTACATCACTATATCCTACATCCCAACATCCTACATCCCTACATCCTACATCACTACATCCTACATCCTACATCACTACATCCCAACATCCCTACATCCTACATCACTACATCCCTACATCCTACATCCCTACATCACTACATCCCTACATCATACATCATACATCCCTACATCCTACATCCCTACATCATACATCACTACATCCCCACATCACTACATCCCCACATCCCTACATCCTACATCACTACATCCTACATCCCTACATCCAAATATCCCCACATCTCCACATTCTACATCACTATATCACTACATCCTACATCCTACATCCCTACATCCTACATCACTACATCCTACATCCCTACATCCTACATCCTACATCCCTACATCATACATCCCTACATCATACATCCCCACATCCCTACATCCTACATCACTACATCCTACATCACTACATCCTACATCCCTACATCCACATATCCCCACATCCCCACATCTCCACATCCTACATCACTATATCACTACATCCTACATCCCTACATCCTATATCACGTGGTTCCCATCAACGCAAATATGTTATTCAAAAAATTAAATACAAAACATACCTACTTTCGAAAATCAGGAATGTAATTGATTCATTTACGGCCCTTGAAATCTATAAGACAACAATCCTCCCATATTTTGACTATGCTAATATTATATACGACAACCATACAGAAATAACCCAGACTGAATTCCAGTGATTACAGAATAAAATCCTGAGGATAATACATAAAATTAAGGTTGAGCCTAACCCTATATTGACAACAGACCAACTCCATTCCCGATCTAAAATAAGATTCCTCTCCCATAGAAGAGACATACACTTGCTCAGTTATGCCCATACACTAATCCAAGACCCTGATCTACATGATAACCGCAACCTACCCACCAGAAGGAAAACTGGACTCAGACTTATTCAACCACCATTAAAAAATGCTCTCTTTAATAATTGTTTCTACACTAGGGCCATCTCAAATTGGAACAACTTAAAAGAAGTATACAATATAATCCCAAATAAAAACCGCTTCGAACTTCTTATAAAGAAATCATACCCCGAATGTTATATGTAGTCTCCAGCTTGTGCTACAACTGGTCCCACCGATGTTGCTTGTGTTACAACACCCTATCCAACCCCCTAAAAGAAAAACGTTTGGTTTGGTAGCTTGTGTTACAACTACCTGGTTAGTAGAAGAACAGTGATTGTATTACAACACCGGAACCCCCAAGTATTCCCCATGGTATCAACAATGTAGAATACAGAGCACTAGAATGAGGAAAAGTATGTTATGTGAAAAAAACTAAGATCAAATCTTTTTCATTCCATCTCATTTCATTTATTCATTATTATTCCCTGTAAAAGGTCATCATCTTCTTATAAGACAATCTTGTTAACTAGCTATCAGCTGTAGAAAACCTGGTTATTCCCCGTTTGTTAAGGGACCGGGTGGAAGAACGGCTTGCCGAGCCCGTGTATATCTGTAAGATATTGTGAACCCTAATAAAAATGATAAAAAAAAACAAAAAAAAACCAACTACATCCTACATCACTACATCCTACATCACTACATCCTACATCCCTACATCCTAAATCACTACATCCACATATCCACATATCCCCACATCTCCACATCCTACATCCCTATATCACTACATCCTACATCACTACATCCTACATCACTACATCCACATATCCACATATCCCCACATCCCCACATCCTACATCACTATATCCTACATCCCAACATCCACATATCCCCACATCCCCACATCTGACATCACTATATCGCTACATCCTACATCCCTACATCCTACATCCCTACATCATACATCACTACATCCTACATCACTACATCCACATATCCACATATCCCCACATCCTACATCACTATATCCTACATCCCAACATCCACATATCCCCACATCCCCACATCCTACATCACTAGGCTATATCACTACATCCTACATCCCTACATCCTACATCCCTACATCCTACATCACCACATCACTACATTTAGGATGTGGGGATGTTGGGATGTAGTGATGTAGGGATGTAGGATGTAGTGATGTAGGATGTTGGGATATAGGGATGTAGGGATGAAGGATGTAGTGATGTAGGATGAAGGGATGTTAAGGATGTTAAGGATGTAGGGATATATGGATGTAGGGATCTATGGATATGGATATAGGGATGTAGGATATATGCTTCCGTAAAGTTTCCGCAACCTTTTCGTTACTCTTCCGTAAATATCCGTATCTCTTCCGCAATTTTACGTTAATCTTCCGTTTGCGTCTGTAACTCTTCCGTACGACTTGCAGGTGCTTCCGTTTTGCATCCGTAATTGTCCGTCATTGTCTGTAACTCTTCCGCAACTCTTCCGTATTTGTCCGCAACTTGACCGTTTCTCTTCCGGTTCGTTGCATTGGGGTCCTACATCTGTTCAACTTTCGCCTACGGATGCCAACGGATGGCACTTTTTTGCGCTCGACACGTCGGTACTCTTCCGTAACTCTTCCGTTTCCCGGTGTGACTGAGCCATTACCAACCAACCTGCCCACCCACCAACTAAACAGCCTGCACTGTAAAAAATAAATCAATAACATATACGGGATACTAGGCCTAGGCTACTGTTAACATGGACGGTATATTACCGTAGTCATATATACAATTAAAAGGCTGAGGCCTTTTGCCACTTTATTGAGATGAGATTATGCATGTAAACCGCCATGTATGTTGTTACCCTGATGCTCAATAAAGAAACTCAAAAAATTCATACCGTATATTTGGTATCAGATAACGGTATTGTACCGTAAATGCATTCAATACTGTAAACCATCCAATCTACGGTCAGTCTACAGTATGAAACAGTAAATAGGGATACATTAGATACAATTAGAATAATTCTAGGATTAGCAAAACATCTAAGTAAGCCTAGTGAAGAAAATCCTGAAGTTAACTTAATAAAATTGTGTAAAGATATTCATTTATCTTCTGTAAAGTGTCTGCTATTTAAAATATATCAGTTCTCAAGTTGAAATGACATTATTACATTCAGAGTATTATTCACCACTTTCATGGAACATTTCTAAAACATAAGTAGAATTGACTTTATCCTCCAATAGAAAATTAAACCTTGTCAGTTTCTAATCACTACGACTATGGTATAATCTGCACTGACAACATCAGAATTGAAAAAAACTTCATTGGATGTTGAAATAGCACTGATTACAATGATCTATGATATTGATAATCACTACACTACAAGCTTACACTAAAATACGGACCACCTAGCCATACACATTTATTAAAATTTTGGTTAAGATAAATGAAATTGATTTTTTTTTCTAATTTCGGGTATCTAGTAAATATATAACGTCCAACCATGCTTGTACAAGTCACAGAACTCGATGCAAATTTACCGTTTGTACGTAACTCGGCGTAAACGCCTCGGTCCGTATAAACGGTAAATTAGCATCTCGTTCTGTGACTTGTACAGCATGGTCAGGACATTCTATATAAATACAAATCTTAAAACGGATCTAGAGACCTGCAGTAAGAAGGTTTAAGGAGTACACATATTAATTGGCCATTTGTATGGTACATCTATAATGTTTTGCAATCTTATATTTACTGCTAACAACCATAGTCAAAATATGGTTTATTACAGTTAGGAAGTACAGTCAGAAAAATATTACGGTCGCCCATAAAATTTACGATATTTCCCTGGCACCCCAGTTGCCAGGGAAAAACCGTAAATTCAGGGACAATTTTTTACAGTGTGTCAACCTGCCTAACTAGAGACATAGCCCCTACAAGCCTGCCCTCCTACTTACCTGCCTCCTCATGAACCTGGCCAACCATTGTCCTACCAATACACTAACCTACCCACCCACCATCCTTCTTGAACCACTGACCTGCTCACCCAGCAAGCTGCCTATCTTCCAACCTTCCTGCCCTCTTACCTTAACAAACACCATAAAACTGCCCATCAAACATTTTGCCTCTCAAAGAAGCTGCCCGTCGACTCACTTGCCTATACAACAACCAACCTCCTGACCAACTTGTCCAACAACCAGCCTATCCATCCACCAACATGTATACCAACCATGCTTCCTGCCTACCCATCAACCTGTCTACCCGACAGCCGGCTTACCCACTAACCTGTCCATCCATGATCCTGCCAATCCACTAACCTACCTACCTGAAATCCTGCCTACACACTTAGTAACTTGTCCAATGACCAACCTGTCTGACCACCAACTTACCTATGCATCAACCTGCCCACCTACCATCCTCTCAACCTGCCAACCCTTGAGCCTGTCCACTTGCCTCCCTGGTAACCTAGCGACCCGCCATCCTGCCAGACCACCAACATACCTACCTACCATCCTGCCCATCTATCAAATTCCCTAACCGTCAAACTGACCACACACTAACCTGGCCACCTACCAACCTGTCTTCCCTCTAACCTGTCCAGCTAACATTTTTCCTTTCCAACAACCTGCCCACGAATTCAACTGCCTATACAACAGCCTGCCTACCCACCAACTTCCCATGAACCTGCCTAACAACCCACCTACCAACCCACCTACCTGCCTATCAACCTCTCAGCCCATGAATGTGCCAACATATTAATCTATCCACCTAACTACATAACCACCCACAAAACATCTGCCCACCTACAACCAACCAAACATAGACTGCCTATCATTAGCGTACCTGTCATTGATCTGTTTGTTTGAAGACATTCTGTCTCTGGCCTGCCTGTCAGTAGCCCATCTTTTGGTGGTCTGCACTGGGCTGCCTCTCAGGACAACTGACCGGTATGACTCTGAACTAGCAGCCTGCCTATGTGGTTGCTTTGTGAAAATTTAGGCACTATCTTTGAAATAGCTCCTAAAAGTAGATAACTGGTCTACCACCACCTACTGTGCATGTGATGCATGTAGAACATAAGAAAATTGTGAGGTCTTATAAGAACTTTCGAAATGAGAGAGGGGGGGGGGGGGGGGGGTCAAAAACTGCATTTCTAGGATCCAAACATATCAGGCACCAGTTGGTCGATAAGGTAATTTGGTAATAAGTGATTGGTTATGGTCAGCCGGGCACACCTTTAAGACCCTAGGACACTGGCCCCCAGCTTCCTTCACAGCATCACAGTGCATAGCATGCAGATCGTGGGGGGATAGTTTTTGTGTCAGCTGGGAGTTCATGTGCACAATCTAACCTTTAGGCAACGCAACCCCATTAACACTAAAAAGACAAGACAAAAATTTGGAACATTAGAAACCACATCCCTTTGCATCGTTCCTTTAAGGCTATGTTTTAGATATAATAAGGAACTGCATCGAGATCCATAGCCACTGAAAATATACCATGAGTTTGGGTTGTACAGTAATATCACGAGGCAAAGGAGAATAAGATTACCTAGTAGACCAAAACGAATGGAATGTTTTCACCGGCTCGAGTGCAGTTCAGATTCTATCTCACTCCTATCTTCAAGAGCTGTGCAATGACTAGTATTAAAGGTTAAATGACGACAAGGGAGTTGGGGGGTTTGCTATGGAGATGACGGTTGTAATTGTTTTTGACTGGGTCTGAGAAACCTCTCTCCTTGTGAAGTGTGATATAGTCATCAAATATGGACTGAGCGATGTGTATTTCAATTTGGTGGACATGTTTGCTACATATCTAATCAACGTTCTGGTCGAGGCAGGGACTGAACACAGTTCATGAGTATTGTAGAAAAGGAGATAAGATTTCCTATGGGTTAAATAAGCCCTACACATATTATGTACAAAGGCATTACTCCAGAGCTCCTTTGCCCTCACAAAAATGTCCATTATTTATATAGCTCACTCAATTCTCGATGGCGCTTATCAGCAGTCTTATCCCGTAGAGGCTGAGCCTACGCGTCATGTCAACCAGCTTAGTGCCCAGGGTTAGTATACAGCCTTCACCCAAAAGTTGAAGATAGCAGACAGCCAGAAGCTCTCTCTCAGACTGTTTGTTACAAGGTAGTTCTTCGCTGCTCCCTAGTTAATCAAAGCCACAGCCACCTGGTTATCTTAATACATGGCCAATAACTCTATTGGTATAAGAACTTGGCTGCTAGTTCCATTGTCAGGGTCTTGAGATAAGTAATGGGGAGGCTCTGCACATGTACAGGCAATCCTCCCACTTGACATGAAACCAGTACCCACCATGGAACCCCCTGCTCCAGAGAAACAGGCATCAATGGTAATTGGGGTGTATTATAAGCCTGTTTCCAATAGGGGAACTGAGCCATGAAAACAATCAGGAAAACGGACCACCATGTGAGGTTGGAACATATTGATGCAGTAATCCTTGTCCTGTGTGATGGGGCTTTATGTATCATCATCCTGTCCATGAGCCGCCTTGTGAAGGAGCAGCACCCACCGATTACACAGGAGAGCAGAGCTTCGCCACAAGTGACAAAAGCTTCTCTGAGACTCTGGTCTTTCAGAAAACTTCTGTTATACTCTTCGAGTTGTTTGACCTTCTTCTTTGGGAGTCCGAACATGTGCATGTTTACATCTATCTCTACTCCTAGAAAAATGACAAATTGTTGGCATCACTACTTTGCTATAATCGATGTTAAAACCTAGATTTCTCACAACCCTCATTAACATATTCAACACTTCTTGACAACTTTCCTTGGTTTCTCCTCATATAAGGAAATCCTCCAGATATGCACATATGTCTAGATATCTCCAGTCTCTCATTATCTTTCTGACACTTAGTCTCACTACAAACATGAGGTGAGTTTCATGCATGTAAGTCACTTGCACTGATTTGAACTCCCACGGCAAGCTTGCCAGGGGAACATCCTCCTCATATATATATACACACACTCCTATTTAGGCACTAGATAAATTGAGCTTAGCAATGTAGTCTCCCTTGATAGCTTGCCGACTCCTCAAAGTTCTGGTACTGGAATGATTCGTTGGTCATAAACAAGTCCAGAGATTTACCTTCTGGCCTGCTGCCTTCATGGACTACCCCCTGATGACTTAGTGACAGCTGCCATGGCTGATAGGGCATGGGCTTTATTAGCTGCGATCACATACCTGCCATTCTTAATCTCCTCCTGTATCTGTTGTTGCACAGTCTCTCTGCACCTTGGGTCCAATGCTGATTTGTGGTTTGGTTGTTCTGCTTGTGCCTCATGCTTGTCCATGCAGATTGGAAATTTGGAATCTGTGCTTTACTCCCTCTAGTATGTTGGCCCTGTCCTCCTGCAGCATCCAGTATTCCCAGGCCTCAAACCGTAATGCTCAGTCCCTGGCTGAGGCCTGAGAAACTTCTTCCTATGCTGATTTATGGCAGTACCTACATTTCTCCTCAGAGGGGCACTCGCCTGTGCTGCCATATATCGGGCATATCTCCTCTGGGTTGTAGCTCTTGTCTGGCTTTTTACCTCTGCTCTGATGCTGTGTCTTCATCTTGGTTGTGCTGCGACCACTATTCTGCAACCACTGTTCTGAGCCTGGAGCTCCCGATACCTTACTTCCAGGCTGGCGAATTTCCAAGCTAACTCAAAAATGTAAACTATGTAGGACAGGTCGTCCTCGATGTTCCTCCTAGCCTCGTCCCCCATTTTCAGGAGCTGGTGCAACACCCTTAATTTGGCCACACCCCACTCTGCTTGTGGCACATATAAACTGGGGCCTGCTCCATTGTCCCATCATCCACTTCCGTTAAACTAAAAGTATCCCTCTTCTACATGGAAAGACTCGACTATCTTTACCCATCCTAAGGCTGCCTTCTGCAGTGCACCAACACTTTTCTCAAGTTGCCAGTCTTTCTGCTTCACCACCTTTTCCGCACGCTGCTCACCAGAGTTGGGGTTTCCTAGCTTGGCCAGGCCCTAATCCAATCAACGTGCTTGTCTCGGTAATATCAACAGGTCCTTCACGTCTTCTGTCGTCATTATCAGAAGGACCTCATAGTCCGCATAATCATCACCGATCAGCACTTCCGTTGTTTTTTGCCTAAGGTCTGCTGCTTTGGCCCAAGCTGTGAAGTCGAATTTCACCAACATTTCACAGATGCCCCCGCTACCTTTATCCGCCATGTTTAGCTGGTAGACCGTGAGGTCCTGCTGACTGCGTGTGTGCAGGCAAGTGAGGGGGTGGCATGAGATGATAGTCACTCAGTGCAGTTCATGTGCGTGCGCCCTCTGACGTCCCCTCAATTAAACTCACATATCATCTAAATGTCTCCAAATAAAAATAGGCTTCAGCATAGGCATCTATGAGAGCAGGCATATAAACTGTGGAGAGCCAGCATTTTATCTGTCATCTTTTCTTCCCTGCTGCAAGCCATGTGCCTACCCATCAACATGCCTACCCATCTACCTCCCTACCCATCTACCTGCATACCCATCAACCTGCCTACCTATCAACCTGCCTAACCATAAACCTAGCTACCCTTCAACCTACCTACCCATCTGCCTGCTTACCAATCAACCTACCTACCCATCTACTTGTGTCCCCATTAATTGGCCTACCCGTCAACCTAGCTACCCATCTGCCTGCCTACCTATCAACCTGCCTATTCATTGACCTGACTACCCAGCAACCGCCTACCCATCAATTTACCTACCCTTCAACCTGCCTACCCATCTACCAACGGGCCATTGACCTGCCTACCTATTTGCCTGCCTATCCTACTACCTGCCAACCCATCAATTGGTCTATGCATCAGCCTTCCTACCCATCTTCCTGCTTACTCATCAACATACCTACCCATCTACCTGCCTATGCATCAGCCTATCTAACCAACAACTTGCCTACCCATTAACCTACCTGCCCATCAAGCTGCCTATCCATCAACCTACCTACCCATCTGCCTGGTTACCCTTCAACCCTTCAGCCTACATGCCCATCAACCTGCCTATTCATAAATCTACCTACCCATCTGCCTGCTTACCCATCAACCCTTCAACCTGCCTAACAATCAACTTACCTATCTACCTACCTATCTACCTGCCTACCTATCCATCAGCCTGCCTACCCATCAACCTGCCTACCATTAACCTACCTATCTACCTACCTATCTACCTGCCTACCTATCCATCAGCCTGCCTACCCATCAACCTGCCTACCATTAACCTACCTTCCCATCTGCCTCCTCACCCAACAACCCTTCAACCTATATACCCATCTACCTGCCTATCTGTCTACCCATCTACCCATCACCCTACCTATCCATCTACCTACCTACCCATCAACCTACCAACCCATCATCCTACCCACCCCTCAACCCAATTAACAATCTTCCTACCTGCCCATCAACTTGCCTATTCATAAACCTACCTACCCATCTGCCTGCTTACCCATCAACCCATCAACCTACAAATCCATATACCTGCCTACCAATCAACCTACCTACCTACATATCTACCTGCCTACCTATCCATCAGCCTGCCTACCCATCAACCTTCCTACCCATCAACCTGCCTATCCATCTACCTGCCAACCCACCAACCTACCCAACCATCGCCCTGCCTACCATTAACCTACCTTCCCATCTGTCTACTCACCCAACAACCCTTCAACCTACATACCCATCTACCTGCCTACCTGTCTACCCATCTACCCATCACCCTACCTATCCATCTACCTGCCTACTCATCAACCTACCAACCCATCATCCTACCCACCCCTCAACCCAACTAACAATCTTCCTGCCTACCCATCAACTTGCCCACATATCAACTTACCTACCTATCTATCTGCATACTCATCTACCCACTAGCCATTAACCCACCTATACCATCAACCTACCTGCCCATCAACTTGCCCTCCCCTTAACTTACCTACCTATCAACCTACCTGCCCATCAACCTGTCTATCCATCAACCTACCTACCCATCTGCCTGCCTACCCATCAACCCTTCAACCTACATACCCATATACCTGCCTACCCATCAACCTATCTACCTATCTATCTGCCAACCCAGCTTTCTGACTACCCATCATCCTACCTACACCTCAACCTACCTAACAATCTACCTGCCTACCCATCAACCTGCCCACTTATCAACTTACCTACATGGTCTATCTACCTGCGTACTCATCTACCCACCAGCCATTAAGCTGCTTACCATCAACCTACCTACCCATCAACCTGCCTACAACTTAACTTACCAACACATCCACCTGCCTACCATCAACTTACCTACCCATCCACCTGCTTACCCATCAACCTACTTACCCAATTGCCTGCCTACCCATCTACTTGCCTGTCTACCACCCTGGTTAACCGCAATTTTTCCCACCCAGTAATCAAAACCTATTAACCTACCCATTCACTAACACACCAACCCATCAACATTCAACAACCATAAATGTCATTTGTATTGCCTTGTTGGCGGTTGTGACAATGAAATATGGTAATGATATGACACTTACTTCTCATGGTTTTCTATGCAACATAACCTTTTGAGTGACTCATGTTGTAATTTTTGTGCGTTTATATAGATTTATATATAGGGCGTTTGGGCGTTTGGTAAATCGTCCCCTGCCCTGGGAGAGAAACTAGGACAGATTGCTCTACTTATTTCTGATTGGTCGGCGGAAAGTTCATGCGGTCATGGTTGTTTACAGCGTCAGACAGCAGCCAGGGGCGAGCCTGTGGGTGTGCAGGTTCTCGCAGATGTTCCACTGCAAAACAACACGCATGGCAGATAAGCACTCTTCAAAGTGCCCCCTTATCGATGAGAAAAGAGGACCCTCTTCTGCGAAACACATGACAGATCAACAAGACGATGCCATCAGCTGTCGACTGGTCAGAGTTCAGCACATGGCAGTTCTCAGGGATCAATCTAAACCTCAGGAAGAGCACTGACATTATCGACTTCGCCGGGTGTCCATCTTGCCGGGAAAACCGACGGGAGAAAAACACCGTTTCGTCGGGAAGGAAGGCCCACTGGTTCCGTGGTTGTGAGACCACCAATATGTCCAGTTTACATCAAGCGTATGCACAATTTGCTGCAGGGGCAGTCGGTAAGTCATTTAATTAACATTTATTTTCATATTCCATATGTTCATTTGGTACTAATTTGATACTCTGTTTTATGTTCACAAGTTCCGCCCGTATCGGATTAGAATCCGCAATCAAAGAAGCAAAGTTGGCTAATGAACTATAATTAGTGTAAGAACCTGCTGACTCTTATTTATACCCATTCCTACAGGAACCTGGGGACTCAATTTCTACTCACTCCACCGACGGAGTGACTTCGGTGGAGTGACCACAATCTATGAATAATAAAACCAGCTAAGACTATAGGAAAACATTTAGGACCTCTGTTATAAGCACGATTCCAGTGATATTATTGCATAAATTGTCTCGTATAGTGATTCATCCAAATGTCCAGGTGTCAGATGGTTAATGAATTGGAATTCGAATATATCGCAAGCCTGAATTAGGCTATTATTACATAGGGCCTATAAGTTAGGAGGTGGCAGGTAGACTATTGCCCTGTATGTTGCCGCACATTTGAGACAATATAGTTACAATTTGATATTAAAGATGAGCTTGAGATTCCACGTTGCATCTCTAGCTTCTGCTACCATTCCATCCTTGGAGTTCTCGTATTGGCATCATCACGGACTTGGGTACACAGTCCGAGTCCATGACATGATTATAAGACTAACTGTTAAGTGTTGGTTCCACCAAAAAACAAGATATAGCAAGACTTGTCACGATTTGGTTGTCTTGCTAAATCTTGCTAGGTTTTGAATAATCCCATGCATATTTCTGACAATGTGTGGTTAAGCACCTTAATACCGTAGTCTTGCTGCGATAGTTCACGGTTTCCCTAGTCGGAGAGGCTCTGACTGTTAGTGGTGCAGAGAGTCAAAGTGCACACCCATACAGATCTAGGCAAACTGGTCGACCAGATTGGTACATCTCAGATCAGCCGGCGTTTTACATATGAACAGAGGTAGAATCTTTCTAATTTTGTGGTAGACAGCTTCCTGAGGCAAAATGCAGTAAAATGGCATTCATTTTCTACCTTTGCGTTAGTTCTAATTAATAGAGCGGCCAATGTTTGTAAATTCCATGTCAATGCACACTGCAGTTGGAAAATTTATAAAAAGTTGGTACCAAATGCACATCTATGATCCCACACAGGGGTTTGCTAGGAACCAGTTTATCAATATGGCTGACATGAGTTAGAAGTGATGAAATGTGGTGAAATTAGTTGTACAAAAAGGCTCCAAAAAGTCACACTTAAGAACAAAACAGGAGTTTCTACCATCAAAAATGATTTATTATACATCTTTGAAGGTAAGGGTGCATGACATTGACAGGATTACTTAGAACCAAGGAAGTGTTTTTCTGTACTATTGGAATGAGCCCATGTGCTCTCGCACTGTCCGCTAGGCAGTCCAAGTTTCTCAGACTAGGTTTGCCATGAGATGTCGGCTATAAATCTGGACGTGTTGCAGTGGTGGAGCAAAAATATAGACACACAGCGTTGTGAAAAATTGCACACATCATCGCGCACGACCTATCGTGGCAAAGAAGAGAGGACGCGATCCTGTAAGATATAACAAGCCATATCAAGATATAATACGGCAAATCTATTGTGTTGGTGGAATCAGACCTTTACAATGGTGAACAACACCAACATAAATATGAAATAAAGAACGATTCTTAAAAGAAGAGAGAAAAAAGCTACATAAAGAAACACGCGTAAACACGTGTTTAGAGTTAAACCACCTCACCGTTTCCAGGAGTTCTATTTTCTCTTGGAAATCCCCAGAGGCCCAAAAGTAAAGGGAGGAGGGCAAGACATGTAGTCTACCCCACCCACCCATACACGCACACACACACACGTACACCTCTCAGAACTGCGGGACATGAATTCCTGATAGCCCGATATATTCACGATTCCTATATACCTATGAGCGAACAACCTATGATTATTTAACGCTGCTGGGGGTGGAATAACTTTTGTTTACTGCCCAGGTTGAAGTTACTGCCCAGGTTGACATTTACTGCCTAGGTTGACGTTTAATGCCCAGGTTGACGTTCAGATACATTCAGTTTTTATCGATATTAGCCGACAATTGAAGGTATATAGGAATAGGGAAACCATGTACCAGTGGAAATAAGTCAAAGTTACTCGGTAAGGCTTGGAAAAATTACTGCCCGCGGCTACGCCTTGGGAAATAATTTTTCCAAGCCCTACCTCGTAACTTTGACTTATTCCCACCGGAACATAGTTTCCCTCTATTCCATAACGCATGCGACGTACAGTGTTCTAAAATCATCTTTTCCAATTACAGTGAATATAATGTTAAGTTGATAAGCCTGTACCTCGCCTTGAGCCGGGACTGATCAGCGTCTGTAAATCAACTCAAAAACGCTATGTAATAACCTGGATAATACCGGAAATCGTGGTGTAATTGCGCATTGGCGTGGTCTAAATTTCGCCTGCTTGTTGACAACATTATGCTCCACTGATCATAAGCGGGAGATGACTTGACGTCACGTCACAACCCTGAAACCAGCCAAGCAGGGACGCTGACGCCAAGTATAAGGTCAGGCTGGCGACCTTTGTCACCGCGAAATTAATATACTGCCACAGTGAAACCCCGGTGCGCAGAAACCATAGGATATCATCGTGGTACTGCCGTGTGCGCGCACCAGGCGTGCACGTGGTCCGGTGTGTTAGCCCTACTGACCCACTACTCTGCTCTCCAAGCAGATATTGTAAGCACATATCATAAACAAACAAGTGGGTAGTGTGGAGAGCTAGAGATGGGCTATGGTGGGAGAGGCGGTCTGTCTGTATCCAAGGAGAGAAACTGGTGCGACTCGGAATCCTCCGGGATACAAGGGTGTAGGCCCTATACATCGGGATAGACTTGCTCCAGACTTTGGCTATAAACGTTCAATGTATAATTGATTTAAATCAGAACAAAATGCACTACACTATCTACACTCTCTGCTCTGGCAGGCTCAGGGGTTGGGGTAGATTGAGGGGTTGACTGGGATACTCAGGGACTGAAGCAGAAGGTCAGGATGAAATGATCAACAATACATCATATGGTCTGTATAGTGCATTAAGTGAAGTACTTACCCCCAAATCTATGTCCCTGGTGCGTTCATATGTGCATCAGGCCTGCAAAAAATCGCAGTATTGCATTCTCAGCTTATGGGTGTCGCAGAGATATACGTGTTGGATTTGGAGGTTTTCATGGGAAGCTTTAGGAAGGCGTCAAAAATCTTTTGATGATATTGAAGCAAATTTGTTATGCTGTGAAGTCTGCGATGTCAGATTTATTAAATAGTTGCTATCACCAAGAGACACTTCCTTTATTTCAGCGGGTGTCACATCTGGTATTGAGTAATCATTCAGCGTTCGCTGAAGAGGAATGACGTGGGGTAGGTGGAGGGCTAAGAAATAAACACTGCATGACGAATTACACTCGTAGGTAACATTTGGAGGCGTTGGATTCTACGCTTGTCTGTCTACGGTGGAACTGTCTCTGCTCCTTGTATATAGACCAACTTATCGAAAGCCTGATGTATACATGGAAGCACCAGGGACATAGGCTTGGGGGCAAGTATTAGTTCAGAAAACAAAGTACTTTCCCCGTTGTGTTATACCAGGAATATGTGTGAAATATCTACATTTATTGCCTCTATCAAATTGAAATACCTCTTATATTTTACAGCAGTATTGATGCAGAAGTATTAGCGGGAGGGGGGGGGGTCACATCCTTTCCTTCTCTTATCAATGATGAGACAGCGTCATGCGATGGACAAAAGTTCACTTGAGATAAAAAAAACAACTGCTCACACTTATTTAGAGCCCCTCGGACTATTTACACCGTGACTGAAGGGATGTTTTGTTGAATAAGTGCATCTTCTCTTAATCCGTATGAAACAAGAAACTTGGCCCTGTGATCACAGGCTCCTGACCTTCGGTGACCCTTAGGTCTACACATCATGGCACATTGTACTTAGTGATCACGTGATATATGAGGGGTCACATGATGTCAGCCTTCCGTGTTGTACCACGTCCGATCATGTTGTTGACATTTGTGGCGAAATGGTTGGTTTGTGGTTGTTTGGTCGCATATCTGTAGAGATAATTCGTTGGAGTCACTTAGTACCCATTCCTTCGATTATAATTTTATCTACATTCTTAATCATTTGGATTTTATCTAGTGCATACTTTCAGGCTTACGTCAATGTATGCTAACCCTACCTATGATCATTTATATAACCGAACGATGAGTCTAGAGACTTTGAGGGCGGTACCCGATTATTGTCTAGGGGACTGTCCATAAATAACACCTATTTTCGACAATTTTTTACCCCCATCCGCCTCCTTGTCATGCTTTGCCATACAACCCTTTATATTGCTCTTGATCATGACGACTGGAACCCCACCTCCACCACCCGCTGCATGGCGTCATTTATGGACGGCCCCTAGATTTATGTTATGAACTCTAACGTGTTCAGCAATAACCCATCCCCTAATTTTGCTACACTCCAATAGCGATATTCTCCCTTTAAAACCTCACGAACCATTCCTGCATCGAATCTGAAGCGCATTTGTATAGTGAACACCAAAATTAAGAAGTCAATAGATCCCCCCTGTCTTTATGTCTAGATCCGGACGATCAATTTTGTTTGTACAGCTGACTAACCAGCCTCTAGGTCAGATTTCCGGTTCTATCCGGTCAGGACAACCTTAAACTGCGCATTCTAGACATCCTATAGTAAATGTATTTTCTTACATATTACAACAAATCAAACTGTGATTCGAATATCAACATGATTAAATGTATCTGACATCTGGGTCTCATGAGACATCCGATTAAATTTAGTGTGGAATCAAGTATAACAGGGGGTGTGTTAAAAGTTCAACAGTTCTCATGTCCCCATACCTGCATGAAGTCGTGTTAGTCCATTGAACTATCCATGTAATTAATATCTCTTAAAATAAAAGGTCGCATATTTCGGTCCAGAACCCGGTGTTATCAACAAGAGAAAGTCCACCAACAGAAACAATAGAAATACAAATTAGGCGAAATATTGAGCGTGGAAAGTGTACTGTCATTTGACCATATTTTCAAACAAAATATATAGATAATTTACATGCAGATATATTTATAAAGGATGTTATATTAGACATCCAAAATCGTGTTTGTAGTCTGCAATAGTCTGTATATTGAATTATGTCGATGTAGTTGTCGTGACATGTGATATTAAATGGGTGACAAACGAATTCCTCTTCTAAAGTACGATCTAAATAACAGATGCAGACTATGTAGTAGGAACGAGTTGAATGGATTGTTACTGATGGGAGGTCGTATATGTATGTCAGAGGAACTTAATATCACGCAGAGAGGATCACACGAACAAAAAGCCACGTAAAAGAGAAACAAGATCAACTGTGACAGAACTGCGCTGCATGATAGGCCATTGTCTAGATTTAGAGTGTACATATGTTAACCGACCTCTAGCGATTTGCCATAAATCAGGTCAGTCATACAGAGTGGCGTGTTGTTCGGAACTAGAGCATATTGAGGGGGTACGAATTGTAGGGGGTTATGTATACATTACCTGTTTAAAAGTAATTCCCTAGATAGGAATGAGAGTGAACTACGTAAATACGAAAAGAAAACAAGTGTTTATGATGAAGCGTAGATATTCAACTTTGTTGAATGACTGAGGAGCCAGACAGGCACATCTACTGCAGGCTTCTATGGCTTGATGGTTTCATTGG
This sequence comes from Alentia gelatinosa, assembly GCA_950022655.1. Classification (NCBI taxonomy): domain Eukaryota; kingdom Metazoa; phylum Annelida; class Polychaeta; order Phyllodocida; family Polynoidae; genus Alentia; species Alentia gelatinosa. Next base: position 38,819,185 of record OX465582.1, read on the forward strand.
TTTATATCCTTGTAGGAAGGTCCACAGTATATGAATAAGTTCAGTGTATGACCAATTATAAATCACTTTGTAGACAGAGAACGATTCATACACTAGTTATGCCAGTTGATTTGTAGAGGGTATCATTGGGAATGTATTTATATATACACGTAGACATAAAAGACGTTAGACAAGACAAGACATGAAAACAGAACCTAGAAATAACACTTGTGGCAATGTTAAAACGGTAATAAGGAAATAAAGTGTTAAATTCATGTACAGGATATGTACATTAGGTCTACGGGACTCGACTGCACACATACGCCATACTTATATAGGCAGTGTGACATAAATATCTTGACATTCCTTTTGGTCAACCTACCGTACATCTCTACCAGTGACCTGAAATTACGTCATCGGCATACTCAAGCATCTATCTATCCTTGGAGAGGATGCCCATCAACAGTCTGTCCCCCTCTATATCACCTCGAATCTGTATCGAATCTTTAGAACCACAGATATTCATCCAGATTCAGCGGGGACATTCATCAATTGTCCTCCCCCATCTATACCGCCCCTACTTCACTAGAACCTCTAAAAATACCAGGGAACTATGGAGACCCCATCTGTGTTATATAATTTAATTCACAATTAAGACATTTATTATTGTTTTAACAACCTTATGTTCTCTCTCCACTTATCGATTTCTTCTGACTCATTTTCTGAATTGCATTAGATGGTTTTTTTCCATTCTTAACAGATTTAGAATATTGGAAATACATTAGTGGAGATGAGCCAAACGGCGGCCGTCATTGAGGATTATGCTACCTTGAAAAAGGAAAGAAATATAGGATGGTCGTAGAGGCTCGTAAGCCACTCACTTAAGAAAATTCGGAAGACATAAAAATGTTATTATTTGTTATGTATAAATAGACAATAATCGATGGTTTTGTGGACAGGCGGCCGTAAACCACGAGATGTTGACGCGTAGTAATACACGAGCGCTAGCGAGTGTATTACGACGTCAACCTCGAGTTGTTTACAGAGCCGCCTATCCACATAATCATCGTTTGTTGTATTTATTATCCATTATTTCGAACGAATTAAACCCAGTAATTGCCATATTAAAGGGTATAGCAATAGGGACTATACAGGGACTATTTTTCCCGTATACCATGGTTTTGAGGCCGTATACCACAGGTTTGAATCCGTATACCACAGTCATGGTATCTGGCAGGTTTTATACAATGGGTGGTGGTTTACTGGGTCCCCATACATTTTCAATGGGGGCTTTGTATACGATGGATAATAAGTAGCATTATATTCTATGCTTCTTCGAACTAATCCGACCTACTTGAAATACTAATGATATTTTTTTTTAAATCCCGATCTTCTCGCAATGTGTCTATAGGAAGTTCACACTTAACTAGTTACCACTCCAATTTCCTCGTTTCAGGCGGGGGTACGGCCACTTATACGACCCACTGGCTCGACACTATAAAAGTCAAGATGCAGACGTTCCCGACCGACTACCGCAGTGGTGCGTCCTGCCTACGTCACACCCTACGTAACGAGGGCGTGCGCGGGTTGTACCACGGGGCGGCGCCAGCAGTCCTCAGTCAGGCCACCAAGGCCGCCGTGGTGTTCTGCTCTTACGGCGTCTGTGAGGAGATCGTGCGCCAGGCCATGGGTAAAGAGAGCACAGACCAACTGCTCGTCTATGAGCACGCCACTGCCGGCGCCATGACGGGCATCGTCGGCTCCTTCTTCCTGTGCCCGATGGAGCTGGTGAAATGTCGTCTGCAGGCCCTGCACCATCTGGCGGCGACTAATAAAGAGCTCTCTGTGAGGTATGAATGTCATGTATGCACTACGTTTTATTTAAAGAACTATATTTGTAAAATCATCAAGTTACTATATGTATTCCTATTACGAATATATACTTATGGTATAATGTACTTTTAATTTTGTTTGGTAAAAATATACTTGATCAATTACTTCCTATTTGATTCCAACTGAAATGCCCTTGGTCGGTCATGTAATTACCAACAAGTTGACTACTAAGCCTCTATATATGTATTTTAATTTGTCGTAGCGCATATATGTATATGAACCATAGTTTCCTATTTCCACAATTCCCTGTTTTTACCTATATACATACACTGCAAGTATATGTATCTCCGACATAATGATATTAGGCATACACGTTAATATAGCCTTTCCTCATGATTACAATATTCTACTGAATCAGTTTATATTGTAGAAGAGAAACACTCCTTTATACCACCAAACTACGTCACTTAAACCTATGGTCCTCATTTTAATTTCCCTTTTTGCGGTAGTTGTTTGCAGCGAATCAAAGGGCCCTTTGTTCATGAAAAAAACCCGCATTGAGCAGGCGACATTTGGCATGCTTTCAGACCACCTCTGGCGCTGGCGCGGGAGGTGGTGCGGGAAGAAGGTGTGCGAGGTCTCTACCGAGGTCTCAATGGCATCTGGGTAAAGGAGATACCGGGGTCCTTCATCTACTTCGGCTCCTATGAGACTGCCAAGTCCGCTGCCTCTACCTTCAACCCAGACCATAAACATGGTAAGGGTCTATTCAATTTATCTTATATTGTCTTCTATATACTAACTACGGATTTGCATCTCTTCGAGGTAATTAGTCATAAAATGTATTCCCATATGGAAATAACATTATTTTGATATCTGTTCAAATCCAAGCTGTATGTCATACATTAAAATGCATTTAGGTATACATATATACAACTATAGAATAGCTAATATAGATAAGTGTATATTTAAGTTTATCATCCATCGTATACAAAGACCCCATTGAAAATGAATTGGGATTCAGTAAACCACGATCCATTATATAAAACCTGTCAGATACCAAAACTGTGGTATAGGTATTCAAATCTGTGGTATACGGCCTCAAAACCATGGTATAGTAGAGAAATAGTCTTTTTGTGCAATAGAGGAAAGAAATAATCCCCATTGTTATTCCCTTTAATATGGCAATTACTGGTTTTAATTTATTTAAAAAGATAAATAATAAATGCAACAAACGATGGCTATGTGGACATACGGCTCTGTAAACCACTTGAGGTTGTAATAGACTCGATAGCGCTAGTGTATTACTACGCATCAACCCTGGTTTACGGCCGCCTGTCCACAAAACCATCGATTATTGTTTATATGATGTGCTAGTGTTATTGGTAAGTTATTGATATTAAGGTAGTATATTTGAGTTGTATTCTTTAGTCTTCATAAATGAGTTATGTACATGTGGTTTATATAGAGGACACAGACGTTTATTGGTTGTGTTTGAGGTGTATTTAGCTAATACAGGTGTCAGAATTGCTGGATTTAGTTTTGGGTGGTATGCGACTCTCTACATATATCAGATTTCCTTGCTTGAGGTGTAGGAGGTGGGGTGTGAGTTGCCACAGATGCCTGAGATTGTGTCTGAGGTGGTGAGTTTCTACAGACTTCCTCGGTGGTGTTGGAGGTGGTATATGAGTTGCTCACTTGGTATTTATGTGCTCCAGGTGACAGCGAGCTATTTGCATGCGGCGTGTTCGCCGGGCTTTGCTTCTGCATCACACACCCTGTGGAGTCTGTGAAGACCAGGGTGCAGGTCATGTCAGCGGTCAACGAGCCACAGGGATTCCTCTCTGCATTCTCACAGATTCTCCGCAATGAAGGTGAGCGAAATCTCCTCATCACACAAAAGTATTTAGATTATTATTCAGAAGAGGATACCTCCTTTTGATAACAATTTCATTTATTGCACAATTTTATGTGAACCCTTTGATTGTCTATAAATCGTGTAACAAATGATTTAGTTTGTCAAAGAACTCCTTTGGGAAATTTGACAATAAAGTAGTATATTTCCAGAAAATTGATAGTCCGAATTAGCTTTATCAGAGTGAAAATCTGAAAATATTGATAGTCCTTCTATATCCTCAAGGTCATGCAGGATGTTAAACCAAACAGACATTCCATTGCAAAATCAATGCTTACTTTTACTTCAACATGACTTGGATTTCCTTTTCACAGGTTTCAGACCTCTTTGTAACGGACTGCGACCCACGATGCTTCGCGCATGCGTATACAGCGGGATTCAGTTTATGATGTACGAGAAAACCAAAGCCCTCGTTCTCGCCGCCGAGCACGATGACGTCACGCAGGACTCGTAATCCCGAGTCGCGCCACCTGCAGGCATCTATATGAACTGTGATCGGAATTCTCTCAAAGCTGTCTACAGAAATACCATGTTCTTTACGACGGAGTCGAACTGCGGCCTTCCATTCAACACATCAGTTACTCTCAAAAATTCATTTCCTCAGGTAGATTGTATATTTTGGACGAGCAGAAGAACATGTGTGACTGGGATCGGTTTATTTTAGCTAAAGGACCAGGATCTGAGTGTTCGGACAGGATATGTATACGTTTGTCACACACACAAAAAGACTGGTATGGTGTACAATTACAAGACTCCCCTGCTCAATATGCAGGTCACAAAACTGTAATCATGTGCACAGAATGTTCGTCACTACCAAGGTGACAGAGACTCAAATATGAGAACAGTCATAAAAGCAATGCATCGCGGATGGCGATATGAACAGAGAATATAGGATTAGACAAACAGAGTTGCTCATCCACGCAACCAGGACAAAAGATAAGGCTTTAAATAGAGTATGACGGCTCATGAAAATGACTGATACCAAAGCTTTAAAGCGGAGGATACGACGTTGGAGGAAGACTAATACGAGAGTCGCATACACGCGACCCAATGAGCCTCTCGCTATGAATATGTATATATATATGTATACGGAACTGTAATGTGTGCATGGATCCTGTTTATGTTAGGACTATGCACAGCTCTTGAGCGCTGATGAGACTCTACAAGTTGATGTTAATCGTGCTACCTCTCAAATCGACTGTTCAAATAGGTGCACCCAAATTTAGAACGTCGCGGAGGGTGATAGTAATGTTGTTTATTATAACTGGGATGCCACAAAAGGTGTTTGTTGCACTTAAATGTAGTTCAGATGGAGTTTGTATTGAATGTCCTTGGGGTTATGGTGTTTTGTTAGATTGCGTCTCATGGAGAAATGGTTTGACGAGTGAAGTGAACTTTGATAGATAATTGTTGATAGTAGACCTGGATGTTTAGACTGCAGTCCAGCAGGCGTGCTCAACGTGTCAGGATAATGCCGCGTGGTGTGGAATTCTGTATCCAGAGTCCATAGTGCACACTGAACATATCATTTGTACTGAACCCAACACATGACGGAATCTATTAGTTATTGAGTAGCACGTGTTAAGTTGAACATTAAGTCTGCCGCACACCATCTAATTCCCGCTTTGTGTATCTTGGAAACGTCTACTACTACATTGTAAAGTGGCTAGAACCTCAATGTCAAACTGCGTGGCTACACTAGCTCTGTGGTATTAAACCACACGTTACTCTGATTTTCTGTGTACAATAATTCTTCATGTGTTGGAAATGTTCAAATTTCAGTACAGTGGAACCCCACTATAATGGACGCCCTGAATAGTGCACAACTCGTCATAGCTGTAGATAGGCACTAGGTTCTAGACACTCTAAGCTGCAGTACAGACTCAATCCAATCCGCTGAGACATAATACAAATATAGGTTTAGTATAATTAATTCCTCTATGCAATTTGGATCCACTTATCTATCTTATGAGTAGCGAAAATACGGTGGAATCAAAGCCTGATGATCATATTTTAATCCTTCAGTTGTGCATATTCTGTGTACAGTAAGGCATAATATTATCTCATCTCCGAGGTAGTGTTTGCCTCTAAAACGGGTTTGAACTCAACAACTAGATAGATTTTGCGGATAGATAGTGCCAATTCTACCTCAAACTATTCAAAATTCGGAGGGAGGGCGGAAGTACCAGGTTCAGCGAAGATCTGAAAACTTTATTTCTTGATGACGAACAAATATTTGTTTATTACTGATAATATCCTCGATGACACTTTTTATACTCATATTTGTGTGAAACCATTCCTTCTGAGAAAGATAAAATTATGAAATAAATAAAGGCTCTGCTATATGTGGTCTGGATCTTCTGATTAGTGTGATTTGATAAAGCAGACTTTGATTTTACGGAAATTCCTTAGTGTTTACCGTGCTTGGCTATAAATGAATATTCCTGTGTTAATGAGGATATAATAGCTGTTTTTCCGTTCAGCGCCGCCATGCGGTCATGTTACATGGCAACGCGGCCGCTCGGCCAAACATTGCGCCGTCCGACTGCGGCCAAGGCTTTCACACATAGGGTGTGGGTGGCGGGTATGAATGCAGAGGTGTTGTTTTCTTCCAGATAACGGTATTAGAACAAGCGAGGGTACTCTTCAAACTAGGACTGGTTGTCTAAACTTTTAGAGTTGATAATTGTCTTGATTTTTATTAGCCAAAAATTAATTCCTTACAGGTCTTCAAACCTTTATATGCAAAACGGGTTATAAGAAATACTCAGTTATAACAAAGTAGTTAATTTTATAAACCCATAGTCAAATGTAATCACCTCTTTCTATTGAAACAACATCTTTAAAAGAAATAGGGCAAGACATATTCCTAAAATATAATCCAATATATTTCCTATTTCTAAAAATAGCTGGATATATTTTCTGTAATATCTAAGCGGGGTTTAAAAAGATTTATATATATATATATGTATAGACAATATATTTATTTATATATGTAAACATATCTATATGCTATGATATGATAATTGTTTTGGTTATTCCAGAGGGGAGGATAAGCCTATAGTGCCCAGGCCTATACCAGTATATCTCTGCTACCTGTGTACATTGTTTCTATTTTATCTTATAATATCTGAAGTATTATTGAGGATATATGTGTTTAACCTACCAAATTAAAACTGACATACCATAGAGTACGATAGAATCGCTTTTAGTTTTCTAGAAATAACATACACAGGTATTATAAACGATTACGCTCATAGACTCAATCATCCAATGCTAAAGAATACGTTGCCAGGGGTTTGCTTGGCTGCATGCATTGCGTAACCAAGAAGATAAGGCGAGACACCGGCCTGCGGAAAAAGGCCTATTGATTAATTAGCCAAATGCTTTTCCCAGAAGTTTTATTGGATAACTGATACTGGAAGGGTAGCGACATTGCTGTGTGTTACGCTTAGTGTATAGTAGAACTAAAGCGTGAGATCCACCAAGAACTGCAGAGGCGACGTCCAGCCGGCTTTGAACGACGGCCATTTCTGCTATAATCGCCTAGGCCGGCTGTCCGGCCGTCTCGAATTCTCCGTGCTGATCCACCAAATAGTTATTTCCAGCCGGCCGACGTCCACACGGCGCTCGCGCGGACGGGCCAGCCGAGTTCTCCATTGATTCGATAGGCGGCGCGCATGGTATTTTACGTAGTAATCGAGTTCCTCGATAGGCGGCGCCGCGTGCGGCGATACACTTCGACGCTCTAAACCTGCGAAAGCCGCGTATCGAGCGGAGCAGTGTGTCGGCATGCCGGAATTTGTACGGGAACGATCAGAAAACATCAAATAACAGCGGAAATACACGTTAAATCGAACAATGAAGGTAAATAAAGATAAGGATTAATGTTATGAGTGTGTATGGCACACTATGGGGCTAGAATTCTGACGATAGTGTCGGAGTTTTTGATGTCCGTTCGCGGCTTCGGGTATCACCGTGTCGGCCACGCCGTGTTGGCGGCGATCCCTCGCCGCGGAGCCCGGCAAAGCTTGTGGGCGGGTGTCAAACTCTTCAAATGCATCGACATCAGCCGTCCGGCCGCCTTTAAAAAATCAAATGAATCAGCTTTGCGTCGGCTAGGGTCGGCTAGTGTCGACTAGGGAGTTTCCAGCCAACTCCACACGGCTAGAGATCGGTGGATCAGCAGAACAGTGACATTTAGGTGAGGCGACGACCGGACGCCGCCCGGACGCCGCCCGGCCCTAATTTTCACTTGGTGGATCACTGCCTTAAGCAGGGAACAGCTCAGGGCCGTCCATTGTCTACACGCTGGCTACATGGAAACTCCTGCGACACCTGTGCAGGAACGCGTGCCCAACCATTCTAATGGACGTGGCTTACTGGCCGGCCGCTGGATGGCTCGTTTCCAGGCATGTATGGATGGCTACCCAAATATGAAACGTATACTAAGCGATTTCTGTATCAATTCTATAGGTTCCACATTCATCACCATATTATACAACAGTACACTCGTTGTTTAATGGGTTCCCATGAGGTTATTATCATTTTCAATTTGGGTATCTGCATGCATCGGTGAATTCTTCGGATGACAAATTGCTGAAGAGCTTTGAATACATGTAGTCCCTAGACTGATATAATGATCGACAGAGAACGACATAGATCCATATATCAGTGACAGAAAAAACATCGATGACGAAAATTGGCCTTTCTAATTCTACTGCTCAAAGTATTTTCTGCTATAAGGTAGATTGTCAAAGGTTGAGGTCTTCAATTAAAATTGAAAGATGCCAGATGCACTTGATTTCTTCTACATAAATTGTTTTATATCAAGTAAATAGCGTGGTGCATTTATAGTGATGACTACAGAGAGCATTCGCTCTTAAGAATTTCATCTATTTTGATCTATCTATTCGTCCTTCCTTCCCATTTCTCATAAGTCGTTTGTATTTAAGCGGTTCATGAATCTTTATCTATGAAATAATCTAATTGATATGGAAAATCATTCATGGAGTCAGTGATCTTCATGTTGTGTGTATCATGTATAAAGGTATTTACTATATGTATCATAGGACGAAAATTTGGATTTATTAATGACTACGCCATGACGTAGACATGCAAATATACTCTGTGTTTACTAATGCTTCCATATGAATACGTCCATATTGGCTGCCCACGTATACAGCATATAGAAGATATCTGACGTCTGTATGTATACGCGCACGTTTTGCTGTATTGGGCGTCAGGCATATGTATATATTTACGAGTAGTTATATGCAGGTTTAAAAATACATGAACATATAGATAAAAAAGATAAACCCAGTCCCCTAAACTCATATTATCATGTATAGCTTACACCAACACCGACCTGGGTAGACGTGTGTGTGTGGGCGGGGGGGGGGGGGGATGGGGTGGGGGGGGGGGGGGGGGGCACATGAGCGGCCAGGTGGGTACACAATTCAATGACAGCTTGTGCTTCATAAACAAGTTAGGCTGATATCCACAGAATAATAGTATTTTTAAAGTGAATACTATAAAAAAAATGAATTGAATTTTCCATGGATCGATATGTGGCAAATTTTAAAAATCCACAGTGGCGACCCCTATGTGCAGAGATAGGAATAATCAGACAGTGGTGTAAATATGCAGAAACATACCTCCAACTGGCCTAGCACAGGATTAAAGACAAATGCGGGTAGGTATCGTAGTGCCCTCTTTATCTCACCCCTGGTACAAGCTTCGCCATAGAAATAGCACAAGGAAAAAATACTCAACGATCACCCCCGTAAAGTGATAATACTATGCCACGGCCGTGGCGTAGTGAATTTGAGATGACTTCATAAGGGTTTGCTAGGTATATTCGAAGTATTCTGATATTCTGATACTATCTAATGTCATAGAAAGAGGTGAGATAAATCCAGAACCGCACTCGAATCGTAAAATAGACACTACTCCACTCGTTTGGATGTGCCATATCATCACTCGGCTTCGCCTCGATGACTATTCGGGCACATCCAAAGTCGTGGAGTAGTGTCTATTTATACGATTCTCGATGCAGTTCTATATAAATATCTATACTCGAACTAAATTTCATACAGGTGCTGCCATCTGATTCCATGAAAATATTGCAGTTTCCCATAGACACCCATACTTAAGCACTTAGCTTCTACAGATGGCCTTCCCAGAAGTTAGCATGGTGACATGCATTTTTTCATTTTCTATTTGCTGATATATGAAATTTATATTATCCAGAGTTATTTGCAACGATCAATAGAATTTAGAAATCACCCAACTACCAGCCTTTGCCTTTAAACTGGAAAGTTTGTGCTGTGCCTTTTATGAATCACTGATGATTTCAAAAGGAACATCCACGGGGTAAATTAGGCAAATAGTCCACATGATCTGTCATATATGAGACATAAAAATGTTAGGAAGAATATGGAAAGCTGATATTGCGTCTTTACCCACCGCTTTCTACATTCTGTGAAAATTTGATTAATATTACCCCCATTATCTCCTTGTATGTTTTTGAGAAATGATGCCTCAAGGCATCATTTGCCCTGGGCCGGTTGGTGCCTCAAGGCGCCATTCGCCCTGCAGTGGCGTCAGAATAGGGGGGGCAGGGGGGGCGACTGCCCCCCCACTTTTTTGCCAGCCCAAAAAAGTCAGCAGCTTCAAATTTTACTCAAACGTGTGTTAAACCTGTCTTGACTTTTCAGCATAGAAAAATGTCTAAGTCTGACTTTTTAGCCTGCAATGATGGCTAAGCCTGACTTTTCACCGTGGAAAAGTGTCAAAGTCTGATTCTTTAGCATGCAATGATGGCTAGGTCCTGACTCTTCACCATGGAAAAGTGTCAAAGTCTGACTTTTTAGCATGGAATGATGGCTAGGTCCTGACTTTTCACTGTGGAAAAGTGTTTAAGTCTGACTCTTTAGCGTGCAATGATGGCTAAGCCCTGACTTTTCACTGTGGAAAAGTGTCAAAGTCTGACTTTTTCGCATGCATTGATGGCTAAGCCCTGACTATTCACCGTGGAAAAGTGTCAAAGTCTGACTCTTTAGCATGCATTGATGGCTAAGCCCTGACTATTCACCGTGGAAAAGTGTCAAAGTCTGACTTTTTAGCGTGCAATGATGGCTAGGTCCTGACTTTTCACCGTGGAAAAGTGTCTAAGTCTGATTTTTTAGCGTGCAATGATGGCTAGGTCCTGACTTTTCACCGTGGAAAAGTGTCAAAGTCTGATTCTTTAGCATGCAATGATGGCTAGGTCCTGACTCTTCACCATGGAAAAGTGTCAAAGTCTGACTTTTTAGCATGGAATGATGGCTAGGTCCTGACTTTTCACTGTGGAAAAGTGTCTAAGTCTGACTCTTTAGCGTGCAATGATGGCTAAGCCCTGACATTTCACTGTGGAAAAGTGTCAAAGTCTGACTTTTTCGCATGCATTGATGGCTAAGCCCTGACTATTCACCGTGGAAAAGTGTCAAAGTCTGACTCTTTAGCATGCATTGATGGCTAAGCCCTGACTCTTCACCGTTGATAAGTGTCAAAGTCTGACTTTTTAGCGTGCAATGATGGCTAGGTCCTGACTTTTCACCGTGGAAAAGTGTCTAAGTCTGATTTTTTAGCGTGCAAGGATGGCTAGGTCCTGACTTTTCACCGTGGAAAAGTGTCAAAGTCTGATTCTTTAGCATGCAATGATGGCTAGGTCCTGACTCTTCACCATGGAAAAGTGTCAAAGTCTGACTTTTTAGCATGGAATGATGGCTAGGTCCTGACTTTTCACTGTGGAAAAGTGTCTAAGTCTGACTCTTTAGCGTGCAATGATGGCTAAGCCCTGACTTTTCACTGTGGAAAAGTGTCAAAGTCTGACTTTTTCGCATGCATTGATGGCTAAGCCCTGACTATTCACCATTGAAAAGTGTCAAAGTCTGACTCTTTAGCATGCATTGATGGCTAAGCCCTGACTATTCACCGTTGAAAAGTGTCAAAGTCTGACTTTTTAGCGTGCAATGATGGCTAGGTCCTGACTTTTCATCGTGGAAAAGTGTCTAAGTCTGATTTTTTAGCGTGCTAGGATGGCTAGGTCCTGACTTTTCACCGTGGAAAAGTGTCAAAGTCTGATTCTTTAGCATGCAATGATGGCTAGGTCCTGACTCTTCACCATGGAAAAGTGTCAAAGTCTGACTTTTTAGCGTGCAATGATGGCTAGGTCCTGACTTTTCACTGTGGAAAAGTGTCTAAGTCTGACTTTTTAGCGTGCAATGATGGCATGGTCCTGACTTTTCACTGTGGAAAAGTGTCTAAGTCTGACTCTTTAGCGTGCAATGATGGCTAAGCCCTGACTTTTCACTGTGGAAAAGTGTCAAAGTCTGACTTTTTCGCATGCATTGATGGCTAAGCCCTGACTATTCACCGTTGAAAAGTGTCAAAGTCTGACTCTTTAGCATGCATTGATGGCTAAGCCCTGACTATTCACCGTTGAAAAGTGTCAAAGTCTGACTTTTTAGCGTGCAATGATGGCTAGGTCCTGACTTTTCATCGTGGAAAAGTGTCTAAGTCTGATTTTTTAGCGTGCTAGGATGGCTAGGTCCTGACTTTTCACCGTGGAAAAGTGTCAAAGTCTGATTCTTTAGCATGCAATGATGGCTAGGTCCTGACTCTTCACCATGGAAAAGTGTCAAAGTCTGACTTTTTAGCGTGCAATGATGGCTAGGTCCTGACTTTTCACTGTGGAAAAGTGTCTAAGTCTGACTCTTTAGCGTGCAATGATGGCTAAGCCCTGACTTTTCACTGTGGAAAAGTGTCAAAGTCTGACCATTTAGCATGCAATGATGGCTAAGCCCTGACTTTTCACTGTGGAAAAGTGTCAAAGTCTGACTTTTTAGCATGCATTGATGGCTAAGCCCTGACTATTCACCTTGGAAAAGTGTCAAAGTCTGACTTTTTAGCATGCATTGATGGCTATGCCCTTACTTTTCACCGTGGAAAAGTGTCAAAGTCTGACTTTTCAGACTTTTCGCAGATTCACAGTAAATCCAGAGGAACAGGCAAATGTCTGATTTCATATCAAGAAAAAAGTCTGCAATTTTTCAGTTCGCCCCCCCACTTTCAAAACGTTCTGACGCCCCTGCCCTGGGCTGGATGACGCCTCAAGGGTTAAGACTGCGATGTGAGTTAAATTTAGTTTTGGTTTGGATATACGAAAAGTGTACATAAGGAAGAACTGACTACTGCTAGAAGAGCATATGAATAAAAGCCCCTCAACTAGCAAGTATGTTCCAGTTGGGCATTAAGATTTGAAAATTGGTTGATTTCCGTTCTTTGGTACTAATTTTGCCCCTGAACAAAACATTCTACGGATCAAACCATTTCTTTGGCTTAATTCAGGGAGACTAACATGTTTTAAAAACTACCAGAAAAAACCCATCTACCATTCTTTCCCGCAAGGTATAGCTCTAAAACAAAAATGGCCTGATTTCCACCTAACTGAGATTTATGATAATTCAACCGCTACCCCCCCCCCCCCCCCCCCCACTGTTGTTGTCTTACAAATGATTAGTGTCCTCGGAGAACTCGTCAACGCTCATTCCACCCTGCCCTCCCCCCTCCCCCCTCCACACACACACACACACGCTCACCAGCACTCTGAATGTGCCACAGTCACTGATATTGTCTTCGAAGTAATCACCTCAAAGGGCAGCAAGGCTGCCTGATATTCCTTGGACCGGGAGAGGGAGTGACATTTTTCATGGGTATGTGGTATTCATCTACATGCATTATGAATACTCACATGGTGGCTCATATAACAACTACCTCTACCCTACCTTCAGCTTTAAATACTTCAGCTTACTTCACTACTTGTACATGTATTTGAAACCGTAAATTCATCATATATTATTTAAGATTCATGATTTGGAATACTGTGATTCATATTGCACCTGATAACATTTTGTGAAGTGAATATACTTTGTATTTCTGAATATAGATGTACATGTGTTTACTATATACCCATGCCATATATATACTGTAAATACGCACCGTTTCGGCATATGACCGCTGGTCCGTAGACTAAAATACAGACCACCTTGCCATACACATTTATTAAAAAATTGGTTGTTAAGCTAAATGAAATTGATTTTTTTTTTTTAAATTTCGGGTATATAGTAAATATATAACGTCCAACCATGCTTGTACAAGTCACAGAACTCGATGATAATTTACCGTTTGTACGGAACGACTTTCTATATAAGAATATAGAGTAGAACCCCGCATAAGCGAGCACCCTTCGTCCTTGACCAAAGTGTCCGCTTGTGCAGAGTGTCCGTTTACGCGAGGTTAAAATAAACATCTAATAGAAGGAACCATTCCGAACAAAGGTGTCTCTTTGTTTGGTATAGAAATTAGACTGATTTCAAATTTTCTTATATTTGTCCATGATCTTTACATGACGCCAGCACCACTACATTATAGCTAGGTCAGTAATTCTTCAATGAGAATGCGCATTCAGAATATGCTGGTATTTTTCTATTTATAACCTATAATCGTACAAAATATGAAGAAGAACGGCCGTACCGTTCCGAAGTTATCTGCGTTTGAATTTTTCACTCCCTCCGTGCGTTTGCGTTGGTCGCTGTTCTTTTTCACTCCCTCCGTAGTGCGGCGGAGTTTCGGCTGTTCTTTTTTAGTCCCCCCTGAGCCCGGCGGGAAGTGCTCGACACTGGCCACCAGAGCAGTATTTGTTATGACAAAATTCAAACGCCTATATCTTCAGAACGGTGCGGCGGACTTTCTCCATCTTTGGTACGATTATAGGTTATATGTATACCTTACTCGTGTAATTTCATTTCATTGCCTAACTCCTACGGGAAGTGGGTGAAAATATGCCTTACTCTGACATAAACAAAGCTCTAAACGCAACAGTGACATGGTCTACCCTGTCACTAATAGTGCCTCAACAGTGATAGGTATAGTGAGACCTAATTTTCTAGTGAAACGTACTCTATCACTGTTGGTCTCACTCCTTACCTGACTAACGTTCATGCTTGACTGCACCTTCTCATGAAACGCAAACTATCACTGTGGTCTCACTATGACAGCTTACCCTCATAGTGAAACAGCCCCTGCCTTATACCATATTTCGGTCATTCTACGAGAAAACGTAATTTTGGTGTAGAGAAGGGGCCAAAACACAAATTCATGAAAATGACTTAAAAACCAGTTGGATATCAAAGATTATAGTCTTGGCTATAGTTTGATTCGACTGGGTTCTGCCCAATGTGTCGGTTTTTGTAGGCTAAGGAAAAGGGAGTTTTTTTCATGCATAACGTCCAATATGAATAAATAAATGTTCACTCCCCTCAACCAAATATGCGTTATACAAGAAATAGTCAAAGTTAACCCTTTAAGGAGAGTAGATGCCTGGAGGCATTACTGCACTAAGGACGGAAGATGCCTCAGGGCATGAAACTTTCTTTTTGAAAACAACATATGCTTAATATATGAAAATGATCATACGACCCAATAAAGATGATATCTGTGGTACTCAGCACAAACCCGCCGTCCCCCAGCGGCACATAATGACAACTAGCGTCGTCAATAAGGAAGTGACCCAGCTACAAATGGCAAATAGTTAACCTAATTTTGTCACAAACGGAGTGCGCCAAGAACCGTTCCTCATTTTCTCCTAAAAAATTGCTAACCCTTTTTAAGATTATGAGGTACAATGAAAGAAGATTTTACCAGATACGCTGAAGTATGACATCATTTTAAATGTATCTATAAATCTGTTGAACATCATTCTTTCGTCATTGTGCATGGTACAGCCTTTTTCTATTTGCCTCAGATTTTCAGGACTTCATCTGCCTGGGGAATTTCTTCACCTCAGGTAGCAGTAGTTTGCAACCCATGTTTGAAGTTTAGTGCTTTGAAGTAGTAATTCCAAGAACATTCCATGAAAATTATTTACTCTAAAGTCAATTGGGCTTCTGTTGAAATCATTTAATTAACAGTCATTCCCTATATCAGACTAATATTCACAATTCTAATTAGCCCCTAAAAACGAAATAAATGTATATAAAATGATGAAAAATTATGAGAATGATGTACTTGTATCAGACAGAAACATGAAATAAGCTTAAAATAATAAACTACAGACTAGGAACATATCATAACAGCATAAAGTAATCAAATTTGATACCGTTTCAATCACGATTGATGACTATGAAATGATTTTGCATAGTTAAAAATGCTAGACATTATGCAGAAAATACAGACAACTAGAACCTTGTTAGAAATAACATGAATTTCCATTTTTACAATTTTACATCTAAGTGTATCCATCCCGAACTGCAATATGTTTGCTCGTTTTCCCAACATGTTTTGAAATATTTCCATACACAGGAATTTTCCGAACTGGGCCATAATTAAAGGCCTGTCTAAAACAGATACCTAGAGTACCTAAATAGAAATAATTATCAGCAATATTTGTCCTGTCTCGTTTCTGTCCTGCCGTACTGTACTTGTCCTGTTTATCGTATATATGTTATGGACCCCGCAAGGAAGAACGCCTGAGACCTGGGTGATTGTAAAGTCTTTTTCTGTGAATAAAAAATATGCATATGGTTCATTGGAATAAACTTGATTGTTCAATTTGTTTCTAAGTCACCCTTGCAAAAACATGACAGTTTTCAACAAGGAAAATGTCGTAAATTATTATTTACATTGTCCGACTTAGAGCCCTCTTCAAAGTTCTTAAAAAGTTATCATTTTACCATGTAACGAGTCCATATAGGGCATCTTACAGCAGTAGTAGGTTTCTACTTAAATGCTTTACTTATGTCTATAATCAAGTAAAGTTAAGCTAACATAATGATTGTGATATTTATTACGTCCAACAGATTTATTCTGTTGTGGGAGGGTCCTCAATAAAAAAAAAAGTTTTCCACTTTCTGTGTCATTGTGGGGTTGCTTATATTGACAAATAGACACACTGTTTTGATAGCAAAATCCATGTTTAACAAGGAAAGCATCGTAAATTAGTTTGCAAGGTTGTCAAGGCAAACTGGCCATATACAGTAGGTTTCATCTTGTTTTTCAACAAGTTAACCACTTCCTAGAAGTTAAAGTAATGAAGGCATAACGCCTGACATGGAAATTATCATATCTTTGAAATCTCGTTTCTGTTTGGAACAAGTTTATCAATAGAAACACTAACCCTGCAACCCTGTGATCGAAGCAGAATAACGTTAGTTTGCAAAAATCTTATATGATCCATAAAATAACAACTTATGATCGACTATCTTCTGTGCCCATTTTTTATAAGGTTTTATTGACGGATGGTTCATACATAAAATATACGATTTTCAACCTGGCCGTCCAGGGAAACAACATTACATATAAGATAGTTGATACAGAGAGAATTATCACAGGTGTTAAGGAGAAAGAGTCTCAAGGAGATATGAGAAGATGTCTCAGATACAATTCGGTTATTTCATCATCCAAGGGTCCTTTCAAGGCCATGTTCATTTTGTGGGCATATTTGACCTCACTCATTACGAGGGGTCGCTCACTAAGTCCAGTGTCCTTTATCGTCTCTAGTTGGCCATATAGGTACCGATGGTGGGGCTGGCCTTGGGCTGTCTGCCTTAAGGCACCTAGTAGCCTCAGAAGACATTATTTTACCATCCGATTCCCATTTGAGAGGGAAAACAAACTGGTTAATATTCTATGGTGCATATATATACAGGGAGCAGACAGGATACATGTACATAAACACACAGGCAAATACACAATCGGTTTCTGTCTCATACAATATCTTGAACTATCATAATACTGAGTGGGATGGATACAAATTCTGGGGATAGAGATAGCAGTGGCAACTACCACTACTGCCACATTCTCTGTTCAATTGAGGTAGACAGTTTTCCCTATTTTGTGATCATTGACAAATTACGACATGCAGTTAGCACAGCATTATTAGTTACAGCTCAGGTCAGGAGATCCCTACAGATAAGATCTATGTTCAGGTTATTTACAGTACTCTTAAAATTCCGTTTGCTGGTTGAGTTTTGTAAGGTTTGTGGTAGACAATCCCACAAACGAGTTCCATGATACAATGGTGATCTTTTATAGAGATCGGTTCGGGGCCTGCATATTTTGATCTTTACCTTATTACTACTGCGGGTTATGGGACCAGAGTCATCACGTTCAGTAATTAGCGTTCCTGGCAGCATACTCCACCAGTATATATGACTGAGTAGATGTTTCGCACGTCTGTGACTAAGGGGCTCTAGGTTGGCCCGCTTAAGGAGAGAAGCTGTATCCACTCTGTCATTTAGGCGAATACGAAAGCATGCCCGGAGGGCATTATTTGTCATTACTTGAAGAGAGCGTCTCTGCTGCACTGTCATACAGTAAGTAACAAAGTCACAATACTCTAGTTTCGTAAGTATCATGGTTTTAGTTATTGTGATTGCTGTGTTTGTATTGATATAGTATCGAAGTTTTCGTAGCTTAAAAAGTCTTTGGTTGAACTCATTTCTCAGTTTCTCAAATTGGAGCCTAAAATTGAGGTGCTGATCAATTATGACTCCCAAGTAGGTGAAAGAACTAACCATATCTAGGGGCCTTCCGACCACACTACACATTGTCAGCGTAGCTATGACATTTCGTTTCCGGTTCGGGGGGCACCACATAATCTTACTTTTTCAGGCATTCAGCTTCAGGTGATATTCTTCGAACCATGTAGTCAGATTGTTAACATCCTCTTGTAGGAGTTCTCGGACAATGTCGTGGTCCTTTCCTTGCACGACCAGAACCATGTCATCCGCATAGAGAAGGAATCTCGAGTGTTGGATAGTTCTCAGGCAACCATTGATATACAGAATAAACAGGATGGGGCCTAATATCGACCCCTGAGGGACACCCTTTTGGACCGGTTTGTTACTTGAGAGCAGTCCATTTACTGTAGTGGCCTGTTTAGGTCTCGCAAAATATGATATGAAGATCTGGACTAGCTGAGCATTTCCGGTTTCTGCCCCAATTATTCTTAGTAATAGATCGTGTTCGACACAGTCGAACGCCTTTTGGAGATCGAGAAATAAACATAGCGAGAAATTCTGACTATCACGTGCATCATAGAGTAGAGTCAGGAGCTGAAAGACTGCCTGACCAGTCGAACAACCTGGCAAAAAGCCATATTGACTTTCTGAGAGGGAGTTGTGGTTCAGCAGCTGTGGAACCATCTGGCGATGGAGTTCATATTCTATTAGTTTAGAGAGGAGGGGTAGACCGGTAAAAGGCCTCAGGTCGACGGCCCGTCTAGGGTTAGGGATCTTGGGGATTGGTGTTACTATCCCCCTGCACCATAGTTCTGGGAAATTTCCAGATTTATTGGTTTTAATTTTTTGTATTAAACGAGTAGCGTCATGGACGTCTATCTCAGTAAGATTAATACGAGTTGGGGTGTATTGGGGCACATAGTCATTTGCTTGTTTTAGTTTCTCAGCCTGTTTAGTTATTAGTGTGGCCACATTAATATAATGCATATTCAGAAAATCAGCCAAAGAATTTTCTTCCACCTCGATACCATCATTATCATACAGGACTATAGGCATGGGCTCTTTCTGCGGTTTCCAGACATTTTTTACCGAGTTCCAGAAACGTTTTGGGTTGGTAAAGTTTTCAACTAACTCTCGCTTCACAAGTTGCGCTTTTTGGTTTCTGATGTTTTTATTTATATCCCTGGATAACACTCTACATTCTGCAAGTGCCATCGGGGTCCCTCCCAGATGCCTTCTACCCACAAGAGTGGCTCTTCGCTTGATCATAGCTTGGACTGCTAGCGGGAGATCAAGTCCATCTCTCTGTCTTATCTTAATAGTTCTGAGCGGGCATTTTACATCTAGATAACTGGTTAAGTGTTCTTCCCATGCTATGTATAGGGATTTTGCAGTCAGCGAGTTTAGATTATGAGGGTTAAAATCCCCTAAAAGTCCCTCGAGGGTCTCCCTATCCAGGTGTCGGTATGAACGACAGGTCACTGTACGCTGGTTAACTATTGGCTTGGTAAATTTTCGTATAGCAAAAATCGGTATATGATCACTTATATACGCGTTACAGTTCCCAGATAATTTAACATGCTTACTGTTAATGTAGATGTGGTCGATTTTTGATGCACCATATTTCGTCATATAGGTATTACTGGTCTCCAGATACTCTAGTGAATGCTGGCAGAGGAAGTCTTTCATTATCCTAAACATACTGGTAGTCTTATAGTTAATATTTATATTGATATCGCCCAATATCCAAATCTCGTGAGACGAGAACTTCTTATCACTAAGAATTTTTGTTATATATTCAAAGGCATGGGATGTGTTCCCATAAGGTGGGCGGTATACCGTGATTACTAACATCTTCTTGTTACCAGGCTTACTGAACACACATGGCAGTAATTCTATGTGTTTATTGCTTAGGGGCCATCCATAAAGTATGTACGCAGATTTTCCTGGAAAATTGACCCCCCCACCCCCCCTGTTGCACAGAATACGCTTCTCACGGACCCCCCCTTATTGCGTATGTACATTTTCTGGACCCCCCCCCCCCCCCCCTTCCAACACCTGAAGCAGGTATAATAGACCTAGACAGTCTCTGACAAATTTCCCCCAGTACAGAAACCTAGCAGCAGGGTGTACACTTCGGCCATTTTTGAAAAATGGGAGATTGGTTTCTCATAGAATGGGTACATCTGGCTGACCAAAATGCCCCTATGAATCTTAAACATGTCTGAATTCAAAATCTCATGAGATTCTGTAATTTGGGAATGGAATTTGTTGGGGACAATTACCCTATCACCCTTAATTCCCCACCAGTCAGACCAGGAGTACTTCAATCCCAATCTCACAACAGTCTCACAACAGTCTCACAACCATACTGCCCCTCAACTATACCGCCCCTCACTCATACATTCCCTCAAGTACACTTTCACTCCTCAACCCGACTGGCCCTTAACCATACCACCCCTCAACAAAATTGCTCCTGAATCATATTTCCCCCCACCATACTGCCCCTCAACCATACTGCCCCACCACATACTGACACTCCACGATACTGCCCCTTTACTATATACTGTCCCATTACCATACTGCCCCTCTACCATACTGTCCCTCCACCATAATGCCCTTCTACCATACTGCCACTCTACCATACTGTCCCTTTACAATACTGTCCCTCTGCCATACTGCCCCTCTACCATACTGCCCCTCCACCATACTGCCCCTCCACCATACTGCCCCTCTACTATACTCTCACTCCACCATTCTGCCCCTCTACTATACTCTCACTCCACCATTCTGCCCCTCCACCATACTGTCCCCCAACCGAACTGCCCCTCAACTGTACCCCCCTCATCTATACCTTTGCTCAACCATGATACTGTCCCTCAGCAATACTGCCTCTCAACCTTACAGCCCTTACACCATACTGCCCCTCTACCATATTGCCCCTCCCCCATACTGGCCCTCTGCAATACTGCCCCTCTACCATACTGTCCCTCCACCATACTGCCCCTCTACAATACTGCCCCTCTACCATACTGCCCCTCTACCATACTGTCCCTCCATTATACTGTCATACTTTCGCTCAACTGCTACTGTCCCTTACACCATACTGCTGCTCTACCATACTGTCTCTCAACCGTACAGCCCTCACCCATGCTTTCCCTCAACCACCATACTTTCCCTCAGTAATACTGCCTCTCAACCATACTACCCCTAATCATACTGCCCTTAAATCATACTGCCCCTCAACCTCACTTCCTTCAACCATACTGGCCCTAAACCATTCTGGCCCTCACATTACTGTCATTTTCATGGAAAGTGTGTATGCATGCGTATGGAAAATCCAGCCTTCAACCCCTCCCCCCCCCCCCTTGCACGCTTTTGTGCGCATTTGGTCTAACCCCCCCCCCCACCCCCACCCCCCCTTGCTGCGTACATACTTTATGGATGGCCCCTTACACAGTATTCATCTATTTTTTGGACCGACCTAGCTAGAGCTGAACTAACATATAATATAATACCTCCCCTGGTCTTCTCCAAGGTGGAGTCTCTATCGAGGCGGAAACTCTCCATTAAGGGGATGTTTAGTAGGTTGTTATCGTACCGTTCTGCTAGCCATGTCTCCGTCACGGCAAGAAAATCCATTTCACTGAAAAGGGCTTCAACCTGCTCTAGTTTCTTATATAGGCTTCGAATATTGATCGTCACCAAACTCATACCTTTCATGCGCGAAATTTCATTTGGTATTAGGAAAACCATTATTATTTTGATATAGATGGTGGCACATTAGTTTAGTGCAGATTGCCTCGCATTTAGTATAGTAGTATTCATCAATTGGGACTTGAGAAAGTAATAAACAGGACACATTATATGGAGTCGTTGCCGTTCCATTTATTGGGTCAGTGACCTCAGCACGGGATATTGATAACCTTGTCTGTGAGTCAAGTAATAAACAGGACAATAGAATGAAAGGATTAAATATATGTCATTGGAATATATGTAGTTTTTTTTAAAGTAAAGTTCATTTTGTAAAGCAGAACCTGAAAGAATTTGACATAATTGGAATCTCTGAAACTCTATTACTGAAAAGGTTATCGACTAATTTTGTAGATATACCGAATTTCGTCTTTGATCAGCATTCATGATCGCCCAAATGGTAAGGGGGGAGGGGTTGGTATCTAAATATATTAGTGACAAATAGGCACAATTTGTGACATATTTTGAAGATAGATGTATTATTGATAGAAACTTACAATCTGTTGTAGTTAAAATAAACAAGCCGGGGCACAGGTTCATGACAATAGTGAATATTCACCGACTACCTGGTTATAACATCGAATGCATTAAAATTATATTGATGATATGAATGTAAGGATCCAAGATTCAGGAAAACTGAAATTTGGATAATGGGAAGTTATTTATGAAAATGTACAAGAAAGAGTTAGAAATTACAGAAAAGTTATTCAGGAAGATTTAGATAATAACGTAAGGGAGGGTATTAATTATACTCTGGCTAATAAGGACTCAGTAGACGAGATCTGGAATGCCTGGCAGGAGCACTTGATTGATTACCTAGATGAAAAGGCGCCGTTAAAGTATAGAAAAAGAAGGAAAGAAATAGGATATTTGGAAATTACAAAATTGGCTGAGTTATAACATAAATATGAAAATTCAGGGTCTGGGGCAAGGCATTGAATCTGGGTTAAATTCTTAGACAGAGATATTGACACTGGGAGAACAACAACGATTAACTTCTCTCTTTAAGAATAAAAAATATAGATATGTAAAACCACACAGAGTTGAAAGAAAGAGTGAAATGTAAAAAAATACCTCCTTTGTAGGCCTATATTTCAGGGTAACAGGGGGTATGCATAATAATACAGAACAGACTGGCGGGTCTGTCACGACGTGTACACTGTACGAAACTTAAACCTTCCTGGTTCACCAAATGTAGTCCCATTAATGGATGCTTTGGGTGGGGGGGGGGGGGGGGGGGTGCGGGAAGCAGTGGTGGATAGACTTATTTGGTGCATACAGATTAAATTGAGAAGAAAAGGGTCTATTGCGCAGTATTCTGGGAGGTGTCTTATAGTCGTGACGATTATTAATAGTGACCGTTTCCGTTACATAGTTGAATTATCATAGCTGCGCATGTATGGCACAGCTATATCCAAATGGATCTTAGACCACCAGTGATTGTTTCAGCCCAACTGGTATTGATCTGCAGAGCTCACTGGTTGCCCGTACCCCTCCAGGCAAGCCCGACGAGTAGGTCAGATATTAGGGGTAGGATAAAGTGCTCTACCTAAGAAGGCTAGACAGATTTTGCACTTCTATGTGGATGCTATGAATACCTATGTTAGAAAGCATTAGCCTAAGGATTCGTTTGATATACACTATGGCGGCTCGTTCCTTGTCATCTCCTTTCCTACCAATTTTTTCTGTTAATGCTACATGTATTTTTTAGCTGTATACATTTCTTTCTCATCTCTAAAGACTCTATACCATTTTATTCAAGATAATTGTAACCTTGGATGTTAATTGTTACAATAAATACTCTATATTCACTGGAAGAACTTTCCTGGAAAAAACTGAATAAAGCAGTTTGAAATAAAATAAATACCCATAGTAGGAGACTCGCGGCAAGACTACCTTCTCGTTTGGAGATGGTTGGTTTGTTTTTCCTCTAGATATATCTCAGGCTTACTTTCACAGCAGTACGGAGGTCGGGCTCACTTAAGACGTAGATACTCTGAGAGCCCAACGGAATCACTCCAGCAAGCTAAACTGATATTGACAGGAGTGGATCGTGATTAAAGGTGAGTAGTTGTTGTCGTCGTCGTTGTTGTGGATGTGGTTGCTGATGTTGATTTTAACTGGATACCACAAGGCATGTCTCTCTGAGTAATATTTACCGTATGATAAATCTGAGAACCCACGACAGCCTCGGACAGGTTAAATGTGCTACAACAAAACAGGTTTATTACGCCAATACCGAGTCATTATTTAGTTGGATCCGATGAATTTGTACAACGAAGTATGTTAACCGGTCGGCGGTCTCCTGTCAGTGTCATGACCGCATATAGACCGATGTCTAGTTGGTGTCATGACTAATACCGGGAAACAAATAGAGTATCCATCGTGAACGGATATGCACAGCCGAGTAGGGGTGCCTCTGAACGATTAGGCCGACTTAATACCAAACATGACACCCACAGAGATCGGGCAGAGAATTGAAGTAAGTAGTCACGTAACTTTTATTTTGCGTTGTTAAAGCACATGGAGCTGTCAATTCACCCAAGTCAAGAGACAGACACAGCATCTATCTGACTTCTGTGAAGTTTCAAATATAAACAGCTATACACATGAATATTCCAGTGAAATGATTCATAGATTTGATATCAGAAGTTTTGTAACACTTTTTAGAGCTGTCATATTTCAACCTTTGAATGGTAAATGTTGAAGGATCTTTGCTTTAGTATGGTCAGGGAATTGTAGGAGAAAGAATAGCAACGCCAGCTTCTCGTGACTATATTGGCCAATATCTATGTCTCCTATGTCTCTTGGCCCTGTTTTTCAGTCACGACATGATCTTAGTCTTGTAAGCTGAGATGTCTCAGCGATTGTAAGACAATTTGCAAGACAAAAGATGGCCGGTGTGCTATATGGTCAATTCTCCCAGATCGTGATCGATGGCCCACATACGGTGACCTATAATTCAAAGGGTCGTTTTCATATCTAAATAACATTTTATAATATCAAAATTGATATTAGTGTCTGTAGAAATGACAGATCTGCCAGGGGAACCCCACTTTCATGTACCTATATCGATAAGAAAAATTGATAAACCCCTAAAATAGGCATTTTTTAGCTCAAATTCACAGATGAAACCTATATAACCAGATTTTGAAGACATCTTATAAATTTGTAACTATATATGTTTATCTATTCTGAATGTGGGATACCCACAAATGTGTTGTAGAACATATAAATTATAATAAATGTTGAGATGGGGAAATCTATATGTAGTCTAGGTGTAAAAAATCAGTGGTGAAGGGTATGTCACCGTACATAGGCAAGCCATATCAAAAGGTATAAAAATTATAGAAAAATACTTTTTTTGTTACTTTTTAATCCTCCAAATAAAGGAGAAATGTGAACAGATTTGATGGCATCTGTAGTATAAAGATAAATCCTTCTATCAAATATCTCACAGCTAAATGAACATGTGTGGTGAACTTTATTTGGTCACCGTACATGGGCAGAGATTATTAGGTTTTGGTCATGTAAGGATGAAGATTTATAATATAAGTGTGTGATATTTTGTATATAAATAGAGTATTATGGAATCGTTAACACCTGCAATTTGCAAATACTTCAGGCATGTTGATGCCAAGAAATATACAAGTGTTTTTAGTGATGTCACCGTACGTGGGTCAGTCACCGTACGTGGGCATGGTATTCTGAATAGTATTAATCAACTCTAATTTACTCAATATGATTAAAGCTTCATTTTCTGAAAATAAAAATATGATTCAGCTGATAAATATCAATCAATATTTCCCCTAAGGCCTTGTTAAACACACATGCCCACGTACGGTGACCTATGGGTTATAAGGTTAAATCTATTCAGCTAAAGAAAATAATTTCCAATAAAGATTAGTGTTCCCAACATTTACCCATGTAAGGTATTGTCTCCTACTATATATTTCCACTTCTTTTATCAAGATATAACTAGTTTGAATTTTTGGTCACCGTACGTGGGCATCGATCACGATCTGGGAGAATTGACCATATACAGTATCGTAGTGCACCACGGGAGGTCGCCGCTAAAAGTGTCTCAAGTATAGAATTGTCTTAGGTTCTATCAAACCTCACTGTGCGTATATAAAGGATTTCCCGTGCTTTCCATACGAATTATGCGATGACACTTTAACATGAGTAAGGCATATGTATAACCTATAATCGCACCAAATATGAAGAAGATCGGCTGTTGCGATCCGAAGATATTGGCGTTTCAATTTCGTTATAGCAATCATCTGCTCTGGTGGCCAGTATACCCTCCCATCTTCCGGTGCGCAGTGACTGTCTAGGTTGCCGCATAAATTAGCGGAGGCGTAGGGAAAGAACACTGGCCACCAGAACAGGCGTTTGCTATGAATAATTTAAAACGCCGATATCTTCCGATCGGAGTGCCAATCTTTTTCATATTTGGTACAATTATATGTTATATGTATACCTCAATAATAAAATTTCATTGCTTAATTCCTATGGGAAATGAAGTTGTGCATTCGGTACGACATGTCCATAGATGTCTTAGGTCTAAGACAATTTGTAAGACATTTTGAACCATGTGACCCTAAGATTATCGTGACTATAGCACACCTCAGACCACCCTAAGTGTCTTAGACCTAAGATCTTAGGTATATCCTCTGAGATATTACGTTTATAGGACACTGACGCCTCAAGATGTCTTCCATAAAACGTGTCGTGACTGAAAACCATGGCCAAGGGTTGTAATGTTTGTGAGACAGTAATTTTGAAGTGGTGTCCATGTGATATTTATTGTCAATGCACAGGAAGAAGCATGGCATAGCTGTGTCCCAGGAATGA
Source organism: Alentia gelatinosa (assembly GCA_950022655.1). NCBI lineage: Eukaryota > Metazoa > Annelida > Polychaeta > Phyllodocida > Polynoidae > Alentia > Alentia gelatinosa. The sequence goes on from OX465582.1 coordinate 38,846,086, forward strand.
TACAGACAGTAAGTTGTGCCTCAGTAAATAATAAGTATGCAAACGTTACAAGGGTAGCAGACGCCAGAAACTGTTATTTCAACATTGTCGCATATTTTGGTACAACTCTCGTTGTTTTCACATATTTACTTGTTGTTGTCATTCACAAAATGTATATACACAAGTAGCTACAGATGTTTTGGATATTGTGATCGTCATTGTTTATTCAACCCCTCACCCATTGTTAAAGCTACATATGGAAGAACTGTATAAGAGATCACTATAGACTTCGTGATATCATCTACTGTTAATAAATAATGATTTAAAAGACTTGAACAAGTCCATGTTGGAGGAGCTGCTGGGCGGGTAGAATGATGTCACAATAATGCGGTCTCTAGTGTGACGTCATTCCGCCCATCCTCACCGGGCTTCCCCTGCGCTGCTGTGACAAACAGGCTCACCAGAACAAGGAACCAGAACGGTCCTAGGATCGTGGGTACGGTGACATAGCGAGCGCCTTCTCACTCACTCAGTCCTGCCTGGCCACTGATATTCAGTCTGTTCTTTACTGATATTGAGCATATATTGTATTAGTTGCCATATTTTCTTGTTGTGGTCATTTTATTGCCTATATTGCTTGTCAGGGTCGGTAATCATGGCTCTGTGTGCTCCGCTCAGTGTTGGGCATGTCTGACTTCCCTCAGCTCTCTAGGTGTCGGTTTTATATAGACAATAATCGATGGTTTTGTGGATAGGCGGCCGTAAACCACGAGAGGTTGACGCGTAGTAATACACGAGCGCTATAGCGAGTGTATTACGACGTCAACCACGAGTGGTTTACAGAGGAACTTGCATCCCTGTATACCACAGTTATGGTATCTGACAGGTTTTATACAATGGGTCGTGGTTTACATTTTCAATGGGGACTTTGTATACGATGGATAATAAAGCTCCAGTCTGACACAGCGCAGGTAGCGATGCCCTAACACTGCTTCCAGTCTTTAGCATTGGAGCAGAGCTGTCATAGGCGACTGTTGCCTCAAAGTTGCCCAGGGTACATGTACACTACTTATACGCAGAACAACGCTGTGTGTCCTCCAGCATTCCCTACAGACGTTGTACCTACAAAGTTTGAGATTCTTTGCAAAGCAAAGTAGTTCACACAATAATGTTTTAAAAAGAAGTGGCATGAAATAAAAAACAGTTGAATTCAACAACTTACATCATAATCTTCAGTCTCACATCATATGAGCAGCAGATGTTTCCTTTTTTTTTTATTAAATCCTCCTTTGAACTCCTGAATGGGACAGCTCAATCAACCATCCGCCATTTTGAAAATTTAATTTTTAATTGAGCTGGTTCCCTGCGATCATGTATGCCTATGACATCAAGTCCGACTCTAGTGAGGAACAAACAGTGTCGCACTACGTCTGACTAATGTACACAGGGCCTAACAGTGTGCCACGCTACTCCCAGTGAATAAATGCCCTTGGTAGGCCCGCTCTACGCTTGCTCAATACGGCATATAGCTTATGATCCATGGGGGCCGCCATGACGCCCCCGAGTAGGTATTCTTTACTAAAGGAGGTGAAAAAGTAGCTGTTCTTCACAAACGGAGGTGCAAAAGAAGTGAGTGATAATTGGGAAATGTCACTTTTCTTGCCTCGCTCACATATGTAAATAAAGTGTTCCATGTAAAAAACATCATGTCCTGGGTTTTAGCATTATATCTTCCTGCTCTGGGATCGGTGTAGAGAGTCAAAGGAACCTTGGTAAAACATTGAAAGGTAGCTAAATTTCGTAAGAACAAAGAGCCAGAATACAGGTTTTGTCCCCCGACCACCTAGTGACTGATTTATGAACTAACAATGGCTCTGTCCCCTATACGGCACACAGCCTATGATCCATGGGCGCCGCCATGACGCCCCCCGAGTAGGTGCTCTTCACTAATGGAGGTGTAAAAGTAGGTGTTCTTCACTAAAGGAGGTGGAAAAGAAGTGAGTGATAATTGGGAAATGTCACAACTTTAGCCTTGCTGACATATTTATATAAAGTGTTCCATATAGAAAATATCATGTCTTGGGTTTAATCATTATGTCATCCTGCTTTGGGATGGGTGTAGAGAGTCAAGGGAACCATGGTAAAATACTGAAAGGCAGTTGAATTTCGTAAGAACAAAGAGCCAGAATACAGGTTTGTCCCCCGACCACCTAGTGGCTGCTTCGTGAACTAACAATGGCTCTGTCCCCTATAGTGTGCAGGGCGATCTGCAGGTGATGGTGAGGGCGAGGTGATGGGTGCGTGCGTCCAGATTATGGACTTACATGGCATATGAACAGGTTCAAATACAATTTAGAGACAAAAAATATTTGTCTATGAGCATCTATAAACACATGAAAGAGATCATTTAAGTAAATCTAGGTATTGTACAACACAATTACATTTGGTATTCAATCGCATTGCAATCATAAAATGATAGTAAAATTTGTATCCCATTTCACAGGTAGAATAGCCTATACATACTTCAGGGGAAAGACCTTAATTCCATAAATTCAGACTTAAGTAAAACCCCAGCGATTATTGGGCATCAATTAAAAGTCTTGACTTAAGTCTTGTTTTAGTGTGTGGCTTAAAACTGTCACTATCAACAATGTTTCTTTCCTCTTCATTTAGCACATTCCAGTACTTTGCGGTTTTGAATTCAACTGAATCTTTGTACTTGTTTAATTTGATGTTATTATTGATCTTTAAAGCCGGTGCCTCATGCAATCTGGTGTTCCAGATCATTTCATGAAGTCTAGATTGATTTTTTTACCGTAAATATGCTGTGTTTAGTAAATGCGCCTCTCTTCGATCAATTAATTTGTTGATATTGCAACTTTTGTGTAATTCATTTGTTCGTGCCTCTGGTGCTGCCTTGCAACATATCCTCAAATCCCTGTTTTGACACCTTTGTAATTTGTTAAGTAGAGCATTAGTATCATGATACTAATGTATCATGATACTAGATGTCTGCATATTCCAAATAAGGCAAGACTCTAGATTCATAGATCAGCGTCGCCTGTTCCTTTGTCAAATACTTCCCTAGATATGCAAGTACATGTAATTTATGTGACACCCTTTGAATTGTTTTTGTTAGGTGCTTGGTGCAGGTTAGACCTCTGTCCAGTGAAACACCCAAGTAGTCAAAAGTCTTGACTTCCTCCAGTGTTTCCTGTTTTAGTTTGATATTCAAAGCTGGAAGCCCCCTTAGCCTTTGGTTTGTGCCAAATAACATGCTTTTTGATTTCTTAGGATTTATGGTTAGACGATTATTGTCACACCAGGCACTAATATTGAGGTAGTGCCTGAGGTACGCCTGATGTTATTTTTCTGATTAAGAAATGATGTTTTTGGCTATTGTGCTTTGTGACCTATCAGTTAGGTAATCTCTGCTCCAGTTAACCAAATTCTTAGAAATTCCTAATTTTTCCATTTGAACAGCAGTATTTCGTGATTTACAGTGTCAAATGCTTTAGTTAGATCTAAAAACGTAGTTATGGTTATTGCTCCCTTATTCATGTTGGTTAATATTTGATCAGTAAGGTCAGCTGTTGTTGTGGCTGTCGAATGACTTTTTCTGAACCCTCCCTGTTTTTCGTTGAGCAAATCAAAATTTTCTAAAACAAATCAAAATTTTAGGGTACGAGCTTCTCTAAGAGTTTTCCTGGTAACTGCAATTGAGAGACAGGTCTAAGATTACAGACATCATTTTTAAAACCTGCCTTTTTTAGAGGTACTACTGTTGCAAATTTCCACTCGGTTGGAAAAATTTCCATGTCCAGGGAGCATTGGAAAATATGAAGTAACTGCTGGTAAAGCACTAGAAAACTGTCCTTAAGTATCTAAGATGACATAAATTTTATGCTAGAGGATTTGTTTATTTCTATTTCTTTAATGACCTCAATTACTTCTTCTTCTGTAATTTCTATATCATACATGATAGCTTTAGTTTTTTCAGTATCATCATACCATGGCGTGTTAAATTTACTAGCTAATTTAACTCCAATGGTTGAGAAGAAATGATTAATGTGGTCAGCTATAGCATTTTCATTTAACTCACTGTTGTCCATTGGGTCAATCAGCTGGATTTTAGTTAACTTCTTTTTAGTGTGCATTAATGTTTCCATACTAACCCAAATTTTTTTACTGACTTTAGTAGTGCACAAAGTGATGTATTCTTTCTTCGCATTGTGGATAATTCTCTTGGTGTTATTTCTAAGTTTCTTTGCTTGTTGTAGTATTTTTGTCGTAATTGTTGTAAGATCTACCGTAGAATTGCTTTGATTGGTATTCCGATCTTTGTTTTTTTTGTGAGAAAAATAGCACTATGATCATTAATATTTTGAGGCTTTTATGTGCTCACAATTAATGAATGCTAGATCAATCATATTATTGTATCTGGTTGGTTTCTCAATGACTTGCCTGAGCCCGCTATGATTTTCTAGTGTTGTGATATGCTGAGCGTCTGGGCTTTGCTTATCCCTAGCATTAAGATTGAAATCACCTATGAGAGTAATTTCAGCATTAAATTTCTATTTTAGAACTTTAATTTGCTCAGTTAGCAAGGTGACAAAGGTGTCGATATTTCCCTTGTGAGGTCTATAAATTCAACAAACAAGCTGTTTTTTTCTGATTTTTAAGATTAACATGAATCCAGGTTGATTCTATGTCACTCGTACTCATATTAAAATCAGTGAAGTTAGTAGTGTCTAGATTCTCCTTAGTGTAAATGGCAACACCCCCTCCTATTTTAATTACGCCTTTCTCATTTCTCCAACTTCGGTCGTTTCTAATAAAGTTGTCATTATTTATTTGAAATAAACAATCAGGTTGTGATGTTGTTAACCGGGTTTCATATAGTGTAACTATGTCCGCGTTAATGAATTTAATATCCTGAGCTATTATATCAAGCTTATTTTTCAGGCTCTGGACATTTTGATGGATTATATGGAACCCTTTCCCTAGCTTTAATTTATTGTTGATTTGGGATAAAATTGTAAAGATACGAGTGCGATTTATCAGTAACGTTTGTGTGTAGGACTTTCAAAGTCCTAGTGTTGGTATTGAATTTCATTTGTTCTGCTTTCATAATGCGTCTATTAATACTTCCGATTTTTGAGCTATTGATAATGGCAGGTGAAGTATGACTTCCCTGTTGGTCCAGTGTACTACACCCCTAATAGAGGTAGTATCCTCACCGCGATATCTATATGCCGGGCATATATATATGTGTACCGATAGTGCAGCCGCACTTGAGCACTCAGTGGTGTTGGTAAAGGTTATAGTTATATTCTTATATACACACTCACCTTGAACAATACAGAACAATGGTGTTTTAAAAGTAACATCTATCTGAAAACTATTAAAAAATTTATTCAATATGTGTTCAATGAAAATATAATAAATAGGGTTTTAGAACAATTTGATAATCAAAATTGATGATATAACATTGGATTTTCCATATACCAATGTTATATTCCATATACCAATGGCAAATGAAATATCAAACAGTGGTGTCCCCAAGTGGCGGTGATCGGAACTATTGGATAGTGGCGTAAATACGACAGAAACAGGTGTATATAAGACTTATATATGACCGCAACATGGACACATATATACGCCTACAGGTGAGGCATATACAGGACAGAAAATAAGACTACCTTGTATACGCAAAAGCATACCTATATATGCCGGGTGCAATCATATGTAAAATGGGATTCGTGCAGAAAGCTGCAATTTCAATATATACAGCTGTCATATTACCGTATTTTGATTGTGGAGATATTCTTTTTGATAGTGCCCCTGCCAGACTTCCTAATTCTTTGCAAGTCTTACAGAACAATGCTTTGAGAATTTGTCTTAGGGCTAATGCCTATACCCCCATCCGGCATCTTTATCTTAACCTTTTAAGGACGGCTGCCTATGGCTGAACTACACACTTGGGGACGGCTACTAGGATGGGGATGGGGGCATTGTCCTCTGAACTCTAAATTTGAAGGTTTATCACATAATATAATGTGCAATTATTAAAATTTTTATTTCTATTATTTAGAATTCAAAAATATGTTATACCTACATTCTATGAAAATCTCAAGTTAATTGTTAAAATATTTCCTATTGAAAAACAATTATATAGATATCCAGCAAATGATGCCTTCAGGCATCATCTGTCCCCAGCCGGTTGATGCCTTAAGACTTCAGCTGCCCTTAAAGGGTTAATGCTGAAATACCCCTTCTCAAAGATCGCAGAGAAGCACATATTTTGAACTATATGTATAAAAGGTTGAATATTGGTGGACATGTTGTGAATAATAGCATTGCTACAAGGTAATTTGATGCCCCTATAATATATACTGGTAGGCCAAACTGTACTGCTTATATGAGCTCAGTAAAATATCATGGTGGTTCAATTTGGAACAATCTAAACCTTTAGTTAGGAATACTGAAACTTTTAAAATGTTTAAAGCCTTAACAAAAGCTAATATGAGAAGCAAGATTTGGCTACTCTAGCCTTCATATCATATTGATTCTTTATCTGTTACTTCATACCTACTGGATGTGTGTATCGTTTCAATCTTCAGGGATAAGGAAATCTTATCTTAACTTGGATTGACAACAGTCTTACCTGTTAAAATTAAAAGACCAGCCTTATAAAAAAGGCTGAGGCCTCTACCACTTTGTTGAACATAATTGCTAAATGTGAGATGTATCTTAACTGTATGATGACTTTGGCTCAATAAAGAAATTTATAAAAAAAGAAGAAGAAGAGATTTTAACGTTAGAGGGAACCTTGGATTTCAGATGAAGTACTGTCTCTTATTAGTTAAAGAAGACATGTTGTAGCCAAATTAAAGCAGATTGGTAATCCTTTGTACTTGAAGCGCTCACGACAACTAAATGGAGAAATAAGAAAACAGAAAAGGCAATGTAAGAGTGATTTTTGTATAGATCAGCTAAACATGACTGATAAGATGCAACATGATATTTAGAGGCGGATAAAAGAACTATATGGAGAAGGACAAAATGAGAATGCGACAGTTAATACATGAAAACATGTGCAGAGTATATTAATAACTATTTTGGTAACATTGGAGCTGATCTTTATAATGAATGCGATGAAAATGAAATGAACCCAATCCTTACGAACGAATCTTGTGCTGTATCGTGTAGGCGGTGATGCCAGCTCATGTGTATGGTTGGTAAGGGCGAGCACCAAATTTCAAAAATGGTGTCACGTGACATGATTTTTGTCACTATGGCAACCATTTCATTTTTTTCCCAATAATTATGTTGGTCTTATCTAAATACATATTTTGTGTAAAAATGGTGCTATAGCATTGAATATTTCATGAATTAGGAGCCTAAATTGTAAAATGTCAAATGATGCCGTTTGGCATCATTCGCCCATGGCTGGGGAATGCCATATGGCATCATTCGCCCGTGGTGGGGAATGCCATAGTGGCATCATTAGTAAGGAAAGGGTTAATGAGAACGTTGAGAACATAAGGTCGCAAGTATACTATGGTTGTGACAGAAGAAATGAAGTTGACAGTAGTAGAGTATTGATGCTCATAAAGGAGCTCAGTGTACATAAATCATCCGGGATAAAAAGCATGTCTGCCAAAGTTGTCTGTGATGCCATTTGCTTGTTGTATGAAGAATTTACCCATCTACTTCAACTTAGTCTAGACACAGGCATTGTACCTGCAAAATGGAAGTGTGGTAGAGTCGTACCAATCCCCAAGGAAGGGAAAAAGGAGAATGTTGAAAACTGGTGACCAATCAGTTTGCTGCCTATCACATCAAAGGTACTAGAAAAGGTTGTACAAGATTTTTTGTTAGACAAGATAGGTGACAAAGTAAATCCCAATCAGTTTGGTCACAGGAAAGGCTATGGCACTGGTGTTTTTAAAAAAGAAATTGTATCAGGAGATCTGTGAGGCTAAGGATGAGGGTAAAGTAACAGCAGGTTGTTTTTTCGACGTGAGAAAGGAGTTTGATTGCCTCCCTCATGAAATTTTGTGGGCTAAACTAAAGCATTTATATGGATTATTGTATCAGTTATATCTATGGCTTAAAGGATATTTAACAGATAGGAAACAGTTATTTTCAATGGTATTGAGTCCCAACATGGTTGAATTGCCCTTTGGAGTACCGCAAGGGTCGGTGTCAGGACCCATTATGTTCAACTACTATGTCAATAATTTAACAGGCAATGTGACAACTTGTTGAAAGATACAGTACGCCGATGATTTGGGGGTGTATAGCACAGGAATAAGGCAGGGTAATGCACTTAATGAGTTATCGAATGGGGTAAACGAGGTTTCCACATGGTGTGCAAAAAATGGTTCTCAAGTCTGCCATGTTTAAAGTACCTGGAAGGATCAAACACCGGGGACACTTATACCATACTCTGAGGGCTATACAGTAAAACCCCTCTTCCGGGACACCCCGCTTAAGGGGACAATTTGCTCGGAACGGAAATTTTCCCCTCTATTAAGAGTTTATTTTAACCCCGCTTAAGGGGACGACCCGCTTTAGGGGACAGTTTTTCGGTACAGAAATGCATAAAAACCCCTCTTAAGGGGACAGTTTTGGAGGGACATCATATCAAAAACACTGAAAATCCAGTGACTTTCGGACCCGTTGACGGCGGCTTTGAAGGTGCGGTATTCAGCGGGCCGTTGTGGCTCAGGGCGGCTCACGGTGAGTTGCTTATGCGGCCGCTGATTTTCGCGCCGCCGAAGGTGCTGGGTATGAGGCCCGCTTACAGGTTAGCTGTGGGCGGTTCAGGACGGGCTGGCGGCTTTGAAGGTGCGGTATTCAGTGAGCCGTCGCGGCTCAGGGTGGCTCACGGTGAGTCGTTTATGCGGCCGCTGATTTCTCTCAGAAGTTACGGGGGACCTCCTGGAGAGGGCCAGGAGACACTACATGAACAGAAGTGATACTGAGGTCGTGGGGGCTGTGATGCATTGCATCGGTACTGTTAACAGGAATAGAGGTCCTCGTCCACCGAAAGTGCAGTCCACCCTCGATGCCTTCCTGGGACTGTGAAACTGTATATAAATTGTACTTTACATTTACATGTATTATCTATTTATTTTTAATTTATATACATTTATATTCATTTATATTGTATAATTGATATGTATTTGCTTATTTATATATTATTAATAACCCTTTTAACCTAATAACCATCGTTTCCTTCATTTATGAAGGTATTCTCTATTGTATAACCATTAGCGGACTGAAAACCCCGCTTAAGGGGACACCCCGCTTAAGGGGACAGTTGGCTCGGAACGGAGGGTGTCCCCTTAAGAGGGGTTCTACTGTACTTAGCTCCTGGAATGTAAGACTGACTACAATTGTATTACACGAAAGATGTCAAATGCCTATGCTCATTGACCACTGACAGTAGCAGCTTTTGATAATCATCCATTAAAGGTAAAAAAAACCAAGAGTTGTTAGATGAAAGGGAATTGCGGACCAGATCTGGGCCCTGTTTTTCAGTCATGACAATCGTTATGGGCGACGTGTTTTTGCCGTCAGTGTTCGATAGATATGACACTATAGTGAATAGGCGATAGGTCATAAGTGTAAGAGGCGTAGGGCAGCCAGACATGTTTTTCAGTCACGACAATCGTGGGGTCACGTGATTGAAAATGTCACCCAAAGTGTCTTCTGTTTATGACACCTATGGACATGTCGTACAGAATGTGCAACTTCATTTCCCGTGGACACGTCCATGGGTTAACGTTACCAACCTCTTAGTTGGAACGTAGTGTAGACAGAGGTGGCGGCCAATCTAAGCGTGCCCTGTGCACCTCGAGCGGTCGTGAAAGAGACTAAGCCGAAACCCCGCCACAATACGGAGGGAGTGAAAAAGAATAGCTACCAATGCTAATACACGGAGAGTTCAAACCCAGATATCTTTGGAACGCTACAGCCGATTTTCTTCATATTTGGAATGATTATAGGTTATATGTATCTCTTACTCGTATTAAAATTTCATTGCTTAATTCCGTCAGGAATTGGAAAAATCTTCTATAAACACATAGTGATGTGTTATAGAACCTAAGACAGTTCTATACTTGTCGTAGCAGCCGACACCTTTAGCGGCGATCGTGATTGGCGCACTACGATCGTGTCTATAGAACAGTGGCCATTTTGTGTCTTCAAGAATGTCGTTGAATCGCTGGACGATCGTACGGTATCGTTGGCCGACGATGTTGTTACTGAAAAACAGGGCCCAGACTCTAAGATAAGGTTTAAGGAATGTGCCTTTAAAAGCAGTTCTTATGAAAAAAAAGTCCTTTGCAGAGAGGGCTAGTATTGTGGAACAAATTACCTGTACATGTGCAAAGGGCAGAGAGTAAGGACTTATTTAAAAGCGAGAGTTGAGACTGTACAAACAGCCACTGGCAGAATGATTGCCATCATAACTAACCCCCCTCATCAACTTCATCTGATTATTACTCAACCTATACTGATGTATTATTGATGTACAACACCTTATCTTCACTGGAAGAACTGTTACTACAACTGAAGTGAAATAAAAGTCTTTAAACCAAAAGAAAAAAACACTCCTCCACACACTACGCTGCTCTGGATCCATGAAAGCTGCATATTGAGCAGAGCAGTGTGCCGCCTTATTGGGATTAATATGGGTAATTGTCTGCGTTAAACTAAACAATGAAGGCGTATGGCATGTGTATGGCATGCTCTGGTGCTAGTATTCTGCCCAACGTACTGAAACTGTCAGAATTTTCAGTCTCCGCTCCCAGGGATAGCTACTCATGGGGGCTGCCCATTCCATGTTGACGGTGTGTGTTGCGGTATATGCGAGAGAGCAGCCAACGAGGATGCTGGCATAGTTCACAGCGCTTGCTTGCCACCACTAAAAATCAATTAAAACAGTTTTTGGCTGGGCATTGCTGCCGATGCTTTGCGGGAGGTATTTTACAATTTTGCATTCAGCCATTTTTCTTTGTGTAGAGTGAAGATAATTACCTACCATATATAAAAAGGAACGATTTTGACAGGATCTGCTTGGAGTTGGTTCCCCACATAAAAACAAACAGAACTAGACCTGCATGAAACGCCACGAGAGTGAGATTCTTGTGTACAGAAAAACTCAAACCTGTTGTTCTTTTTTGATGGTCCATAATCGGGTGTACTTTTTCACTTATGAGTTATTTCTTTTTTTTAATTGAATTCTGTAATTTTGTGATCTCCTTGCCCTGAGAAGAGTGTGTGACTGCTTCCGCTATTTCAAAATGGCGCAAGTTGTGCTGGTCCCTAAATCACGCTGAGTATGGACATGGCATCGCCTACATATTTTGGATCACCACCCCAATGCTTTTGAATATTCACAATGGGATACCTTGTTGACGTCATTATTGGGGTTTCCTAGTCTCTTTCATGACCGCTTCAGGCGCACGCACTGTCTGGTGAAAGTTGGTCGCACTCCAGGCGACACCGCCCATGGGCAGCACGGCCTACCGCTGCTCCAGCACCTCACTCCCGTCAACCTTCCTGCGTTCTTATGCTCTCACGACGAAGTGTTTATCGCTCTAGGCTGGCTCACTGGCAATGCCTTGAGTAACTGGGAGCCAGAGCTAAACAAAGTTAGCTCTGGTAGGGTTCAATCCAGAGTCCACCTTCACCCTTGGCTGGTTCCCACCTGGGTAGTATGTATACCTTTGGCCAGGAATACGCCATCTGGTGAATCTTGGCCACACTACCGGGTCGGAAAGGTTTGTTACTCTCCTGCCAGACCTTTTGTATTGCTTGGAGAGTGTGTTATCTCATAACCTCAAAGCCAATTATACACTATCTTATTTCCTATCCTGGGTATTATTTCAAAATATATTCAACGTAAATCTTGGTTTCTTTGTCAGTTCATTAGCAATGGATATTTCATATTAAGTATAATTGCTTTATAGTATACATAGAACAAAAGTACTTGGTTTAAGGCGAACACAAAGGGATACCGTGTGTGATTTAAGCTCACCAACCCCTATATTATAGCTCAGTGAAGACAGGGGTCGGTCTAACTTCTGCCTCATCCACTAACGTCCTCACTTCACCTTCACTGCCATTACCAACAACCATTCTCAAAACATTTTCCTAACCCACTCACACCTTTATCATACCTATTTTTCTTTTTGATAAAACAATTTTTTTTAAAGCTGGTAAACCCAATTATCTAATTACCTCTATTCATCATTTTAATCCTCTACTCAACCTTTCTTCATAGGGGTTATCATATGACCGATGATAAAGGTAGTCTTGTTGAAGAAGTTATGAACAAATATTATGCTAGTGTAATCAATAATCAACATCAAATATGTAATGAAAACGAGAGACAGGAAGGAGTGGATGTTCCCCTACTGATACTGTCGATGTGCCCGCTAGATGTCACTACCACAGTAACTGAGGTAAAGGATATTGTAAATAAGTTAGATAACCATAAAACTGCAGGAATTAAATGTTTGAAGAGTAATCTATTTAAAAAATGCCTGTTGGAACATTTGGAAACTCTATCAATGGCAATAAATATTAGTTTTCAGAAGGAAATATTTCCAGAAAATTTAAAAATGGGAGTCATAACACTTATACCCAAAGAAGCTACCTTACGAAAAGAACACAAGTTACTTAAATCAAAAATAAATTATCAGTGAAGGAAGATGTTATAGGATCCGTTCTGGGTCCACTTTTATTTGTGATATTTATAAATGACATTTTAAACTGTATGACTTTCATGAAAGGGATAATGTACGCAGATGATTTGATTCTACTGGCTGTGGGTCAGTCCCAAGAGGATATAATCAGGAGAATGCAACATGATTTAGAACACTTACTAGCGACTTCGTCGAATCGGAGTCTAAGATGTTTCTGAAAGTGGTGCCCTCTCTCGGCTGTCATTCTCAACTTTAGGAAATTACGACTTTATTATTTCATGTTACACAGGATTTTTGCCAGGAACCAGCGCAATTATTCTCGTGCCTGATCACGGGGCAAGGCAATTTGAAAACAACAGTTTTAAATTATAATTTCGGTATGGATAGAAACAAATCCTAAGGATAAAATTACATCTGTGTAGAGAAACACAAAAAATAGTAACTGGATTCAGTTAAGTACTGCATGAGAATCTCACTCTCGTGGCCCTTCAGTCTCCATCCCTATGTCTGGTTCACTCTGTCTCTATGTGCGGGAAGATCTCCAAGCGGATAGTACCGAAAATTACACGTTTTATATGTGGTAGGTAACAAAATTGGACTTCTCAAAATAGAATTCAGATAAACTACAAGAAAGCGAAGGTTATGTGGTTTGGCAACAAAAGGGAATTGGATAGGAACAGATTGATAGAATTTGCGGATAACAACATTATTGCGGTGGACACTTACAAATATCTGGGTATTATCTTCGATTCAAGATTAAACTTCGCTAATCAAGTACATAAAGTTATTTCAGAATATCATAATAGGCTGTATAAGTTTAAAAAAAAGAAGTTATCTACTTAACGAGGAAACCTGTCTAAAATTAGGAAAGCATATGATCATACCTGTGTTGGAATATGCAAGTATAGTATATTTTTGTACTACCCAGTGAAATAGAGACAAACTGCAAACATTAATGAATAAGGCTCTCCGACTTGCTTGTAAAATTCGTAACTACGATGAAATTGGAATGGCAGAACTTTTAACTAGATGCAAAATAAGAGATCTGGATATGAGAAGAACAGTACAGCTTTTACAAATGGTTTGGTGGTGGATAAAAAATGAAGACAATATTTATATTGAAGAGACTAGGGTCCTAGGAAAGAGTACGAAAATAAAATTGAAAGTAAAAAGACCAAACACTCAAAAGTATATTCATTCCCCACTTTACAGGGGTAAAATCGCCTGGGACCAACTACCGGAGGAAGTACAACACCTAGAAAAGAGTGATGTTTTTAAAATCAGGGTGAAAAAATGGTTGACGAATTGGTTAAATAACTGATAAACTGTAAATGGAATTATTGATGTACTCCTATTAGTGGATCAATTGGATAAAATCTATAAAGGTAACTACGTACAGAACGTGTGTTAATCTAACTGTGTGTGGGTACCTAGTCTCAGAGATGTATGTATGTATTGAAAATTGTAGTATGTATCTGAATCTAGAACTGATCACTAGATCATCTTTCTTATAACTGATCATAAGATCTACACATACGAAAATTATACTGTTTTTTTCCTCTCATTTTCTCTTATGTTATCTTGTGTATGTCTGTAAAAGTCCTGTCTTTGTCCTTCGGCTAGTGATGGAAGACCGCTGTATATCGGTGAATTATTTGTCAGCATGTTTGTATCGTAAATTAAAAAAAAAAAAAAAAGTAAATATCCTTATATTATATTCAATACTCTAATCTACAACATATTGAATATATTATACATTTTATCTTGTAAAATCTATTAACTTTATTTACCCAGCCAGGTCTCACTTTTTCATTTCACTCGGCCTAGCGTTAGTTATATCAAAACTGTGTTAGGAGAGTAAGAGGTACCTTCCACATGCCAGTCAATCCTGAATTCTGTATGCTGAATTGTTACCAGGGTTTGCTTTTAAAGATCATATATTCTAAAATAAGGTGTAATTGAGACAATTTTGTCATTCATAATGCTATATTTCAGGTAATATCGATGTGAAATGAGAGCCAAATCATATGAGCGAAAATAAGTGCACATTTATGTAAATTATAAATGAGGTAGGCCCCAGGACAGAGCCCTGGGGTACACCGTAGGTCAGAGGTAAGACATCAGGTTTTTGGAGCAGGATTTTGTGCAAAATGATGTCAAACACTTTCTTAAAATCTAGAAAAAGGGAGGATAACTGATCATGATTGAGGTTATTGTAGATGTGCCTTAGGTAAGAGGAAATAGCAGACATGGTAGATCTATCTTTCCTAAACCCATGCTGAGCATCAGACAAAATGTGATGCTCTTCTAGGTAGTTTATAAGGCGTTTCTTTCCAGTAGTATCCCTGGGAGTGGAAGCAGGCTAATTGGCCTTAAGTCATTTTATACTTCAAGTTCTCCTTTTTTGGAATTATTGTTATAGTTGCCTGTTTCCAATTACCTGGAAAACTTGAAAGGAATGGAGTCAAGCTCAGCAATAGCTGCAATTTTTACGGGGCTGCTTCGACTGCTAGTTTAAATATAAATGATATAATATAGTAACTGAGGATGATTTGGAGCAGTTAATTTTCCACAGCCTCATCTAGAGAGATAGTTGGTCAAGGATGGAGAATTCATCTTGTCTTGGGGGAAATGGAAATCGTTAGGTAGTATGCACAAGTAATTTTGGCACCAATATTTGCAAAAAAGAGGTTAGTTTGGTTAGAGATTCGATTCACAGGTATATCTTCATTTGTTAGTTTGTCTTTCAAAGTCATCAAGGCCAAGGGTTTTCTTTGGGCATAAGTTCTCTTACTGATTCCCAAAATATCCCAAGGCCATCATCTTAACTGTTCTATTTAGGTTAATTAAGCTTGCCAGACAGGAAATATTTTCTAAACTCTGACTTTCTATTGGTGACCAAGTGAAAATTTAAGTTACTCAATTTGTGCCAATTCTTTAGAAACACCCAGCATACCTAGGACCATTTCAACTCTAAATAGCTTATTAAGGCTTGCTAGATGTGCACTATCTTTCAAACTTTGACTTTTAAATGTGACCAAGTGAAAATCTGAGGGGCGATGTTTACCCGGGAATGACCAATGAGTAGTATATAACCTTGACCTTTGACCTCGCTGTAATTTAATGGTTCAGTACATTGCTAGGGTATGATGTCAGGTATCGAAATATATTATTCGAGTTGAAATACAGGTATGATAGCACAAGTTACAGAAACTAAGTCTGAATAGGAAATTTCGTGTCCCTCTAGTATGAGCCATTATTATCCTTGGGACTAAGAAATAGTAGTATTATATACCTATGGCCGAACACTCCTTAGTTACACACTGCTGCTGTAGTAACTTTATGCTTCATATATAGGGTGGTTGTTTCGTTATCAAGGGTGGTTGTTTCATTAACCCTGGTGATTGTTTTGTTATTGACAGTATGACATAATGAAATCTAAACCAATCAGTAGATCGTAGCTTAGACCATGACTAGCATGAAAGAACTGTACAAGTTGGAGTTACTCGATAAGTGAGGGCATAGCCTCCCTGTTGTTCAGAGGTAAATAAATCACTATTTTGGTCAATATTCGAAGGTATATTCCAATAAGGAAATCAGTTCTGGATATACAAAAATCCAAATTCACTTGGTGAGGATCTTAAAACATTTCAAGCTCCTCAATTCGTACCTTTGGAATTTATTCAGCTGGAACCAGTTTTTATCTATAAATATTTAAAATCAGACTTTAACCAAAACACCTTGACTTGATTCATTTGTTTCTGACACTCTAAAGCCAGTGATGCTCCTTTCCCTTTGCAGGCTGACAGGATGTCACAACCAGCACCATTAGCATCAGCGGTATTGATACCACCTTGTGTGGAAAGGACGACCACCAAAAGAGAGCACTTCCTAAGCAAGTGCGTGATGGGACTCTCCATTCCCCAAATCATCATTGGAACACTGTCTATCATTTTCCAGTCCGTTCTCATTTCCGAACGGTCTGCAGTTCATTTTGTTGGTCAAGGCATCTGGGCAGGAGCAATGGTGGGTGTATTGATGACAAGTCTTTCCCATTACTTTTCATACTCTGAAGTGGGATTCACACGGTGGGATTCATGTACCTCACAGAGTGTTTGAGAAAAATCCTGCTGAGATTCTGTACTCAAGCACAATCTCTTTGTAGGATTCCATTTCCCTGAGACATGTTTTTCCCCTGGAATTGTTGGCGACATTTACCCCTAAAAAGGAACAGAATATCAATAATTGAATCCCATCGTGTGAACCCCACTTAAGGAACTGCCACACTGCTGCAACAAAGTTTCCCTGTGTGTGGTAAATAGAGTTATAAAGACAACATATTACTCCAACGTGGCTATGCTATAGTGTGCTGCAATCTATCACATGACATATAACTAGATAGTCCTTGATTCCTGTTATGATTGTGTTGCCAACTACTCTATCTATACTAAATCATCGTGTTCTATGAACTTATAATTAGGAATGTATTTCTTTGGGGGTACTAAAGAACCATATAATGATTTATAGCCAAGAATGTGAAGTGCCTAAACTAATCTGTTTCTGTTCAATGAAGTAAGAATGCCATATATTTAGAAACCTTCTATGAATTAACCGATGTCTATTATTAAAACTTGTTATATCTCTTCAGGAGATACATCTTTGTAGAGATAAAACTGCATGTTTTTTCTGAAAACAGTCTTTGCAGTTGTAGTTTGGCACTCTTAATGTTTACAGCTGGCCAGATCATAGAGGAATGAGTATGATTTAGTATCAATTGAAGGTTTGACTAAGGATCCTGACAGCTGGCTATTTTGGTGCACAGCAACCACAGGCCAGAAGTTCACCACTTTGGCCACAGCACCAATTACTAATTTAATAGAATAATAGGCTTTCCATTGTCCAATACAGCTCCTGTTCCGGCGGGCCTATTAGCATAGCGATGCCTAACAACTTGGAATGTAGGCAGTGTTCATGGAATTGATCTGTCAGGACAATGGATCAAGTGATCATTCTTAAAAAGTTGAAGAACCATCTTTCTATTTACACTGTAGAATACTAAACGTTTTTGTCCTTCACACAACCGCACCATAATTGCATGAATATAATTGGGGGCCTTCTAATATTATCAACCACATTTTGATTATTTTATTTCAGTGTGTCGTTACTGGATCACTTGGCATTGCTTCAAGCAAGACAAAATCATTGTCTATCGTAAGTGGACAGTTATTTATATCAGTATATATATTTTGTAATTTTGAGATTATAAGGCAAACGCCGCTTGTGACGTTTGCCTGATTTTCACATGGCCACCCATAAAAAGCCAAAGTTAATAAAAATATTGCCCGTCAACTAACCCCTTAGAAACTATTTAATCATCGTCCCCAGTTCTATACCTCCACAGAACAGTTACAATTATGAAAAATAAATTTACTACCCTAACCCACAGGGGTAATACACCCGTCATCATGATTACGGACAAGGGTCACTGGAAATAATTTTTGCCAGAATGATTTCCACACCACCTGTTCATTCAACCACTCTAAAAGTAACTAGCAACATCCATAGAGGAGGGACAAAGAAACCCCACAACAGTCTAGCATTATGGTTATTTCATTCAAAATACACACAAAAGGAAATAAGAATATGGACAAATTTATTTCAAAATGATGAAATGACACACACCCCAAAGCATAGATTCAGGTGGTACCATAGAGGGAGAGTGACAGACACAGCTTCTGCGTCAAGGTGGCCCTGTATTTATCCCCATCAGAGCACATGTAGTGTGCTCTGGTTGCCATTGTAATCTGGGCCATTCATTAAAACAAACTACAGTAGAACCCCATTTCCTGGACACCCCGCTTAATGGAAGGATTTGCTCAGAACAAAAATATTTACCTCTATTAAGAGTTTTTTTTAGCACTGCCCAGGGGACAGTTTTCTGGTATGGAAATGCTTCTAAACCCAGCTTAAGGAGATGGTTTGGAGGGATATCACATCAAATACACTCTAGATTATCTTAAATCCTTGTTTATTGTGTTTGTGTGTACTAGCCAGGCAGTTGTTACATCAAGGCAACACACACAGATACAGAGACAATAGAGAAAGCATTCTCAGTTGGGGTTTCTTTTAATTAAATCTGAGGCCAAATTGAAGACAAATTTGTTTATTAATAAATTTTCTCAGGAACGCATGGGTCACAGAGAAAAATATGAAATGCCAAGGGCAAAACTAGAAAGGCCTACTGAGTAGAGACAAATGTTTATTGGTGTGGGTTGGGTGGGACAAACTGAGAAGCCACATCCTCGAAGCTGCTGGAGCGCCCTCTAATAGCAGGCAGATGAAGCTGCCGGGGCACCGTCTAGAGGCATCTAGGTGCCTAGGTTGAGGATCTCTCCTTCCGAGGCCCCTGCGTACACCTCGTCATGTACTGCATCTTGTCTGAGTGTAACATGACCCTCTCGGCCGACCGGAAATCAATGGCCGCGAGGGCTGTTCTCATCACTCTAAGGAGCAGGCGAGAGGTGAGGGGGAGACCGTCAGGTAGGATGAACAATGGCAATGATCCCAACGATCTTCTTCATATTTGGTACGATTATAGGTTATATGTATACCTTATTCGTGTTCAAATTTCATTGCTTAATTCCTACAGGAACAGAAGTTCCGCGTTTGGTACGACATGTCCAGAGTGGTCTTAGACATGCGACACTTATGGCCACTATTTCCGCTCCATTGGCCACCGAGTGTCGTGACTATAACACACCTTTTACCTCGTTAAGTGTCGTATCTTCACTAAGTGTCACACCCACTCTACGATCGTAGCTCTCTGGTACACTGACGGCAGATACATGTCGTAAGTTACGAATGTCGTGACTGAAAAACAGGGCCCTGATTACAAGCAGTTCTTCCTGTTGCCTGAGCTCTTGCATTCAACACACACGATTCTTACACGTAACTAAATCAACACAAATTATAAGGAATAGATGATGCGGGATGATAATGATGGGGATGAGATGAGTGATGTGCCACAGAATCCATGGAGATGGCCAAGGAGCCTGGGGGCTGTTTCACGTCACTCTGGGAAGGAGCGTCACCAATTTGGCTGTCACTGTAAGTGGCACTGTGGTGGCACCGTTGGTAATAGGGTCAACCCTCTCGTTGGGGTTTTCTCAGTGCACTTTCCGTTAGAATTAAGAGTCTGCTCTGGTGGCCAGTGTACTCTTCTGTCAAGGTCGCCGCATAAATTAGCGGAGGCGTGCTCTAATGGTCTGGGAGATGGGAGATAGGACACAACACCAGAGCAGACGTTTGCTATGATCAAATTCATTGCTTAATTCCTACGGGAAGTGAATTTCCGGATTCGGTACGACAGATCCATAGATGTGTTAGCCTATGGACAGGGCACAGCATAGCGAGACCCTGTGCTCACTAAGTGCACTATGCAGTAAAATATGACAACAGTGAGAGTTGATGCCACCTCAACAGTGAAAGCACTGATGAAATGGGATTTTGGCCTTGTCACGCTTTTACCCCTACTAGTGAAGCGGCCCCCTGGTTTAAGCTCTTATGACATATTTGAACACTGGTAGAGTAACTGAGGAGAGGGAAATGGAGTGAGATCTTTGTTTGGCCGGGAGACCCTGTGGGGAGAACTGACCAGGTAGAGCACCACATAGATACGGAGGGAAACATTTCATTCCAGTTACCTTATTGCAGCCTCCCACCCATAAAGCGGGCAGCCCTGGAGGAGGAACTGCGAAAAGATGCTTTCCCAGGAAGTAATCGTACCCAGTGAAAACCCTTGGGCTAGTCCCATGGTAATTGTTACTATGAAGGATGGTACTTGCCAGTTTTCTATAGACTATAGGAAACTGAATGTCACCCGCAAGAATGCCTACCCTATATCGAAGATTGATAAGAGCCTTGAATCTCGAGTCGGAAACCAATGGTTTTGTACCTTGGATCTCCATTCCGGGTATTGGCAGGTGAAGATGGCTGGTGAGGATCAGCCAAAAACGGCCTTCACTATCCACAAGGGTCTGTATGGATTTAGAGTAAGGCCCTTTGGTCTCCTGATGGATAAGATGCTAAGGGGGTTAAAGTGGAAGAAATGTTTAGTTTATTTAGACAACATGATTGTCTTTGAAAAGACTCAAACT
The DNA here is from genome assembly GCA_950022655.1 of Alentia gelatinosa. NCBI lineage: Eukaryota > Metazoa > Annelida > Polychaeta > Phyllodocida > Polynoidae > Alentia > Alentia gelatinosa. Next base: position 38,866,946 of record OX465582.1, read on the forward strand.
CCAGAAGTGTAGACTGTTCAAGCATTCTGTGGAATACTTGGGTAGGATTGTCTCGGGTGATGGAATCCGTGCTGACCGTTCCCAGTTAGAGGTAGTGGCTGCATGGCTGCAACCTTGGTATGTAAAAGACATCAGGTCTTTCCTAGGATTTTGTTCATATTACTTTATCCCAGGTTTCTCCGAAATTGCACAACCGCTGCAACAGTATGTGGTCCTTGATAAGGCAGGAAAGTCTAAGGAGATCTTATGGACTCCCGTGGCCGAGGATGCTTTTGTAAGAGGAAGTTTACAAAAATTACAGTCCTCTGTTGCCCATTGCCTCAGGGCCGGTTCATCCTTAATAGTCTGAATAGGGCGCAACGGATTACTGCAATACTAAGAGGGAACTCTTAGCAGCAGTGGTGTACGTGAGGAAGTATCTACACTTCTTAGCAACTGGAGATTTCATCTTACATATGGATCATTCCTCACTGAAATAGCTCTTTAACTTTAAAGATGCTGAAGGGATGATCGGAAGATGGCTAGCAACTTTATCCGAGTTCAGGTTAAAGAACTGTCAGATAGAGCACAGACCGGGTAAAGCACACACTAACGCAGATAGTCTCTCGCGGAGACCAATACACAAGTGTGGGCGACCTGACTGTGTAGACTGTGGGGAACATAATGATGTCTTGGCTGCGCTGCACCAGATAGGGATCCCTGATCCCTGGTTCTACCAGTGGACCCTGGAACTGATCCGTGCAGCCCAACAGGCTGATCTGGACTTGTCTTGTTTGATAAAACTGGTGAAGAATGTTCTCCACAGACCCAAGGGGCCCAAGTTCTCGATTAAAAACTGGGAGTTTCAGACACTTTGCAGTCAGTGGAATGAATTGCAAGTAGGGGATGGTGTACTATATAGATTAATAACCACTGTAAGTCCTGTGAGACAATCCTTACAGCTTGGGGTACCTATAGCGTTACATCCCGCTGTGAATGGGTTAATGCAGGGGGACAACTCCATGCAGCTAGGGACTTAACCTGTGCGGAAGGCCATCGACAGGAAATACTCTGTTGGTTAGAAGCAGAATGCTAACTTCAGTGGCACTCTGATGCTCTATGACAAAGAGTTCACCTGCATGACGAAGCTGATTCCTAAGAAGGCTAAAAGCTCCTCTTAGTCTAGAGACTCTGTGGACGACTCAAGGTCGAGTAGATCTGTAGACAGTGCCGGCTAAGGCTAAGTCATCCGGTAAGAAGGGTTCCGGTATGCAGGGAGAAATCCTTTGAAGAGTCTGCATAGGCAGCGGTCTCGTCTGATGCTTTGGCTAAGAGAAGCACTGCTAGTGCTGGTGCCCTGAAAGAGAAGGCTGCAAAGGTGGGGGATTACCCTCCACTACTCGCTCCGACTAAGCCTGTTTGTTTGTTTGGGTAGTTTAATGTCCAATTTGTTCAATTAGACTTGGCTAAGCCTGCCCCCCAAAGCGGCACCGAAGCAGAAAGGACCAAAGTCCTCGGTTGTGACTTCCCCTACTCCCGGTAGTTCCGTACCTACGGGTGTGTCTTCTGCAGCTGGAGGCTCAAGCAGTTCCGCTGACTTGGTTGACAGGAGGCTGGGCCCTGTCTTTTTTAGTCACGACCATCGTTATGGGCGACATGTTTTTGCTGTAAGTGTACTATAGTCGCGACATTTTAGGGGGTCGGCCCATTATCGCCGCTCTACGACACATAGGGCCATGTAAGGTGTGCTATAGTCACGACAATCGTACACATGGGTAAATTTGTCTCCCAAACTGTCATAGCCCTAAGACATCTATGGACATGACGTACCGAATGGGTAAATCCATAAGGATTAAGCAATGATATTTTAATACATGTAAGGCATATACATATCCTATAATTGTACCAAATATGAAGAAGATCGGATACTCCGATCTGCCGTTTTTCGCCTTTTAATTTTGTCATATCAAACATCTGCTCTGGTGGCCAGTGTACTCTGAGACCATCAGAACACGCCTCCGCTAATTTATGCAGCGACCTTGATATCTACTGCGCACCAGGAGACAGGAAAATGTTAGCCTAGAAATTCAAATGCGTATATTGGAAGATCGGCTGGGCCTATCTCCTTCATATTTGGGGTGATTATAGGTTATATGTGTCTCTTACTCTTGTTAAAGTTTAATTGCTTAATTCTCACGGGAAGCACCGTCGCGCATTCCATTCCGACACCAAGTTTGATAGAACCTAAGACAATTCTAAAAGTGTCGTGACAGCCGACACTTTTAGCGCCGATCTTCCGTGGCTCACTATGACACCGTCTATAGCACACCGGCCATCTTTTGTCGTCCAAATATGTAGTACATCGGCTCTACGATCTTAGGCCTGCGACACTCACAAATGTTGTGACTAAAAAACAGGGCCCAGAATAGGACTATGTATTTCCAAATTTTCTAGGTTATCGGGGGGTAGATAAAGATCTCCGTTCTCGATGTCTAAAAAAAAATTTGTATACTCGGTCTCTCAACACGCCTCGTCACCCGATATCCAGAATGGGACTATGCCCTAGAGGCCACTGAGATATCCATGGTGCAGCCAATGGATACCACCCCGCAGTATCGACCCCACAGCATCTGCGGCAGCCTGCCGATGCTACCCAGATGAGGAGGGAACCTGCACCTCAGGTGACGGGCATACCTTCCCCGTACCTGGCAGCAACAGGAGGACCGCTTCCCCGGTATCACCTGATTCTCCCATTAGACTCAGGTATTACCTCCTGGGACTCACCCTCAGGAGAATGGGATGTAGACTCATCTGACTAACAGTCAGTGATGGCCCGAGTTAGCGTGTCTGACCCTATAAACCCACTGCGGCGTGTGAGTCAGCAGGGTGCCCCGACTGAGACTACCACTCACTCAGCCCTGGATACCGCTCCTTCTGGGGAGCCCAGCTTTGAAGGTTCTTGAGTCTTCCGGGGGATCACCCGTGTAGGTCTAATAGGCCCGAGGTGGGCATGGTTAGCCATCCGGAGTTGATACTAGCAGGACTCATGAATTCTCGCGGGATCAGAGCCGGATGGGTGCAGAGGACCCGAGGTAAATTTTCGGCTGTATCTGCATTGCCGGATGAGCTATCACATTCAATTTATCATTGATTGTGTAAGCCTGTCCATAGAGCCTCCAGAGGTTACTAAACTCCCGATTATCGCCCAGGCAAAGCAAAGTTCCGCTCCCGATAGACTTGGCACAACGAACACAACATGAACCACAGTTTTCGGGTTTATAACTGGAGAAACTGAATATAATTTCGGATTTCTATGTAGAAATAGCTGAAATTTCCATTTCTGGCATCAGAATTTCAATTTGAGGATTTCTGAAAACCGTTAAACTGCATTAATTCTGGGTTACGGGTCACGGGTCTATCACCATATAACGTCGGTAATCAGCGAAAACCGGAACTTGCAAAACAGACTGGATTACGGGATACCTCAATAGGGTCTATGGGGCTGTTCATGTATTAACAAACTCAGTTCTTACACATGGGGGTCACCCATCTAATTGATATTTTGGATGGTGAGGATGACTGTTTCTGTCTGCTATCAATGTGGTGCTTTTCCTGGTGGCCCTGCGGGTCTCTAGGAGGGGTTTCAGATGGCTGAAGTGTCTCTCGATGGTTGTCCCGTAATAGGATCCCATTGAGAAACACTTCGGCCTGTGGGCTGTGTGCATTCTGCAAGGCTTTGCCTGCGGAATATAAGATTGGTAGGGGAGTCGAGACCCGGTTTCGGTGGTTTTTTTTTACTTCCCATGGACAGTTGGTGCTGCACTGACCCGAGAGCCAGCGAGGGAGGTGCCAACCAAGGATGGTAGGGGTTGGGGCCTTAATTGGTTCATTCAACTCCTATCGAGATTGGACAGTCGGTCAGGTATGGAAAAAGATGCTGTTACCAACAAAACCTTCGTGGAGAGGAGAGCAACTCTCGAGGAGCGAACGTCTATTGGATTTTGCCCATTTCTCTACCTCCATTTCATAACTTTCCTGAAAGGGAACTACCTGCAGGTCAGGCCGCCGTCTATGATGTCAACTAGGTGAGTAGGGGTTCGTGGAATTGCCCCCTGGGAAACAGAGAGAAAAAAAAAATCCATCCACCCACACCAAATGTTGGGGGGAGGGCCACAAATATGTTATAGCACAAAGGGGAGCGTAACCACAACACTCCTAGTATTGGAACTTCCCAATACCATAGGCACAACCCAGTACCTAACATACAGTGTTTTACAATAAAAATTATAACAGCACAGGCTTGCCATAAACCTATCCCAGGTGGACCATGAAGGCTTGTGCCAAACTAGGTCGATGCAACATAAAATAGACCAATCAAAATAGACCTCACATATACAGGCGTCTGGTCCAATCACACCAGTCAAAACAGGGTAGGCACACACCTGGCGGAAAATTCTGCATGGGTTGAACCTGACTCACTTCACAGAGTGGTCGTGAGTGGTAGCATGTGGATCTGCCTCGCTCAATCATGTTCATAACCCTTTAAGAGTGGGGACCTGCGGCAATAGTATGTGGTTAACCCTTTGAAGATGGCTGCCCATGGCAGAACTACAAACTTGGGGACGGCTAATAGTGACTATGTACAGTTCTAGGGGACGGGGGCATGATCCTTGAACTGAAAATTCGAAGGTTTATTGGTAAAGTTTATTGTTAAAATATTTCCTTCTCAAAAACAATTTCATTAATATCCAGCAAATGATGCCTTAAGGCATCATCTGCCCCTGGCCGGTTAATGCCTTAAGGCATCATCTGCCCTTAAAGGGTTAAGGGTAATGGTGCTAATGTATACTGCCAAGGGGCGGGAAGTCTGAGGCCTATTGTAATGATTATATAACTCATAGTAGAATATTTAATCATTAATCATATTAAATTAAAGTGGAGAGAAACACAAAAAACCAGACACAGTTGTTTTCTTTTAAAATGATGTATTGCAACCAAGATGACAATGGTGGTATGGTGTGTGGTATCAGCGGTGAACACGACGTTTCGTACCAATTTATGGTACTTCATCAGGTGATCATATTAAATATTTCAAATATAATCATTACCTGGGTGTTGTAGCTATATTCTGTGAAAATTTCATGATCATATATCCAATATTCCAGATTTCAAAAAACGAAATTTTGCAAGTTTAAGAAAATGATGCCTTTTGGCATCACCAGCCCCAGCATGGTTGTTGCCTTTTGGCATCACCCCCTCCAGCATAGTTGATGCCATATGGCATCACCCGCTGCAAATGGGTTAACATTGATCGTAACAAAAAGTAATGTGAATATTGGCTTTTGTATGTGATATTTTTTCTGGTAAATTCGATACGTTGATATCGCGGGTATCTTAGTATCTAATATGAGACTCGTGTCTCTCTTCCTGAAAAAATTGGTTCTAAGGTTTTCCCCCCGCTCTTTGTCTGTCTGTACAGCCAAAGAAAAACCTAGAAAAAGATCACGTGATCCATTGGACCAATGGGGGTCATCCTCTGTAGAGAAATTCCAATTCATTAATATTCATGAACCTCAGGGAAGCGCCCGAGAGGCGCTAGGCCAGTCACTTGCTTGATAGTCGCAGTAGCAGCCACGTCTACCTACATGAATATTGGCTTTTACTGCTTACTGTTATTAGATGACAGCTAGGAACAGTTTGCTTTCAATCCACCCTTTTGTAAACAGTGAGATGAATTGAATGAAAAACTTTCATTATTATAATTATAGTCATGGGAAAACTTATTTTGAGACAAAGAATAAGAATAGAGTATTCCTGAAGTCATTCATGGAAATAAAATCCAATTCAGATGAATTGTGAATGGTGTCTTGTAAATGGTGTCTGTACAATGCTGGGGGCCGTTTCACTAGTGGGGTGGTATAAGCGAGAGCTAGGCCCGCAACAGTGTCAGCAACAGCAATACCAACAGTGACAATGACAAGTTCCCGCTTCATCAGTGCTCTCACTGTTGAGGTGAGACCAACTCTCACTGTTGGCACAGGTCTCGCTATGCACACGCATTTGACATTCAAATTTATTCGTCAATGGGCCGCGATGATGTAGAATTTCACCCCTTTCCATAGGAATTAAGCAATGAAATTTTTACACGAGTAAGGCATATATATAACCTATAATCGTACCAAATATGAAGAATATCGGCCAAGCCGTGTTGAAGATATCAACGTTTGGTCGTAGCAAATACTGCACTTCCCGTCGGCCTCCGGGGGGAGACTAAAAGAATAGCCGAAACCCCCGCCACACTACGGAGGGAGTGAAAAGAACATCGACTAACGCTAACGCACGGAGGGAGTAAAAAGTTCAAACGTCGATAACTTCGGAACCGCTTGGCCGATTTTCTTCATATTTGGTACGGTTATAGGTTATATGTATACCTTACTTGTGTAAAAATGTCATTGCCCTCCTCTGACATAAACAAAACTCTAAACCCAACAGTGACAGGGTCTACCCTGTCATCAATAATGCCTCAAAAGTGATAGTTACAGTGAGACTAATTTTCTAGTGAAACGTACTCTCTCACTGTTGGTCTCACTCCTTACCTGACTCATGTTCACACTTGACTGCACCTTCTAATGAAACGCAAACTATCACTGTGGTCTCACTACGACAGCTTACCCTCCTAGTGAAACAGCCCCCTGTTCTCTTCAGATTGTGGCTTTTCTGACTGTGTCTATCCTTTCTGCCGTACTCACCATTGGGCTTCTCACTGCAAGTGCCATTGACTTCGGCATTACCAACGACAGGAGATATGGATATGGATATACATATGGGCGCTATGATGAAGTAAGTAACAATTCAAGCATCCTAAAGCCATTATCTTGAGAGGGAAGCAATTTGCATGCACATCTTCTACATTTATTGCTAGAAGCCCTTTGGCAGTTGTGGGGGTTGACCGTGAGTTCTCCAATATAGTTTTTTTCTCTGCTGATTATTCATCTTTAGGATGTATATAGTGAGATCGAGGATGGTGTGGACCTCTCACCATTGAGCAATTTTAAATATCTAAGATGGTATTCTTGTGATGGTCTAAAGTTCCAAAACTCTTGTTTTTTTTCAATATTTACTGCCACAAACCAATAAACTTTTGGTAAATATATGCAAATAGTCAAATAATCTTGATGGACAGGGTTTGAGTAGTATTAGATTTACCGTTGCTATGGTGACTAGCTTTTTAGCTGATTAAGTGGGTAAAAAGTGATAACACCTACATATCATGGAAGATGATATGAAGAGAACATCATTTATATTTCCTAGGCATATAAGATTGATTACAGTTGTTCCAAAATATATGAATAGTGAGCTTGGTAAAATACTGAAATAGCTTTCAAAATAACTGCTTTTATAGCCTAAACTAAACATAGAATGGCATAATTTGTTCCTGATCACTGGTTTGGTCACCCAACTGGTCACTCTTTTGTGATCACTACAAATAAAGACGTTGCTGTCTAAAAAACAGGCCCCAGGTTTGCGTGTCCTATAGACATGACATAATCGGCGATGGATGACATATAGCCACTCTACGGCACGTAGGACAGTGTGAGGTGTGCTATAGTCACGACAAATGTAAGGTCACATGAGTAAATTTGTATCCCAAACTGTCTTAGATCTAAGACATCTATGGACATGTCGTACAGAATGCGCAACTTCACTTCCCGTAGAAATTAAGTGATGCGAAATAAGCTATGAAATTTCAACACGAGTAAGGTATACATATAACCTATTATCGTACCAAATATGAAGAATATCGGCCGCATCTTTCCGAAGATATCAGCGTTTGAATTCCGTCATAGCAAATACTGCTCTGGTGGGCAGTGTAGACCTACCCTCACGTGATCTAATTTATGCAGCGACCTTGACATCGACTGCCCTTACTTCACTCTCCCAGCAGAGATTCTGCGCCCTATACCGTGAAAGATCTGCTAGGAGAGTGCTTGTACGTTATTCGATCGATAGCCCGATGTTTCAAATTCAAACGCCGATATCTTCGGAATGTTGTGGCCCATCTTCTTCATATTTGGTACGATTATAGGATATATATATCCCTGAAAATTTCATTGCTTAATTTGTATGAGAAACATGGGAAATCCTCTATATATGCAAGGTGGTTTTTTATAGAACCTAAGACAGTTCTATACTTGTCGTAACGGCTGACACTTTTAGCAGCGATCGTCCGTGGCACACTACGATCGTATCTATAGAACACCAGCCATTTTGTGTCTTACAAACTGTCGTGGATTCGCTGGACGATTGTACGGTATCATAGACCTATGATGTCGTGACTGAAAAACAGGGCCTAGGTTAACATTGATCGTAACAAAATATAAGAGATCTCAAACATATATTTGTGTCTTGCATGGGATGTCACTACTGCAAGAACATCTGAAAAGTTTCAGTAATTAATCTGGTGCTAGGGTGATGGTATTGCTAGGAGTTCTTGAAAAAAGTCTTTTGGACCATTTAGATGCTGTTGGGTCCATTCTTGGTGGATCTGGCTGTATTGCATTCCTGAAAGTGAGTATTTAAGCAACATCTTCCTTGAATGCCTCATTTGTTGGTGGCAAAGAAGCCATGTTTGGTACACAAGCCACACTGCCGTTCCAAGTCTAATTGAACAAATTGGATGTTAAACTACACAAACAAACAAACAAGCCCACATTTTCTGTTGTGCCTCTGCCAATGACGTACATTTACCCTGGTTATAACTTGCCAGAATTAAGGGTTTTGCCTGGGAGATTGCCTCTAAATACCAGCTCTCAGGACAACTGATTCACAACCAGTGAGTCCATGTGCTACTAACAGGTTTGGGATTATTTCATGATGCTGGTCAACAGTTGCAGTGATATTAATCATGACATGGCCATGAATTGGTGAAACAATTAAAACATAGGTTTTTCTCGTCAGGTGGATTATAGGATATGATCATCAGAATGACACAAGTCTAACACCTTATATCAATAGTACATGCTTAGATTTTGAAGTGATGTACCTGTCAAACACAAAATATATATCAGTCTTCTTCAAGTGTTCCTAGGTTTAACTGCAAAATCTGTTAATATAGTCTCTCATTGTGCCAGATGTTGGCCACGGTACTACTCATAGTAAGGTTCTTCTACATACTTCTCTACATTTCTGCTTGATACTGCCACTTTGATGCCTTGGTTTTGGTATCATACATCTGACCATCTTCATCAAACCTGGAGGTAGGATAAGGTGTAAGTCCATGAGCCATGATCGTCTCAGTATCTAGGCTAGATGGGCTAAACTGCAGTCCCATGGGTCTGGCATCTCAGTTTTAATAACCTACTTTGAGGTGTTTCTGGGTAACTGCCATTGCATTTACCTTCCAGGGGGGTGTTTTTCAGTCGTGATGATCGCTAGTTGAGACTGTTTGAAGGCAAAGTGTTTTTCAGTTATCACAATCTTTAGGGATCTCAGCCAGAGACTGAGATGCGACTGTTTGGAGTGCTATGGGTGTTTTTCAGTTGTGATGATCGCTAGTCTCTTTCACGACCGCTCGAAGCACACAGGGCACGCTGACCTTGAAATGTGTACACGCCGTCTGGTGAATGGTGGCTGCACTATAGGCTAGATGATCGCTAGGTATAACAAGTGAAATGATCTCCCAAACGATCTCGACCTTCTTTTTTTTTAAATTTCTTTATTGCAAACTCTCGCAGGGCAAGTTTTTCAGTTACAATCTTCAAGGTAGCAGTGTTACATAGTGAGCAGCTCAGTTACTACATAGGAACAAAAGGGTAGTAGATGTAAGAGTAAGAATGCAGCATAAGATGAGTGATGAAATGGAAATGAGATGTTTGCAGGTATACAGAATTACCGGTGTTTGGTTAATTCCTTGAATACTTTTGGTGAAGGGCTAGTCTGGTTCTTACCCCTCTATGTATTATCATTTCAAGCAACTTAAGGTCAGCTTTTTTTAAGTTCCCATGAAGAAAACAGCAGTTCTCCAATACTGATTGGATGTTTGATATGTAAACTTGTCTAGCCGCATCATTGGTAAGACAGTGCCTCAACTTACTAAACTTAAACAGACGGCCACTAATGGTCTTCTTCATAGCATTCACATGATTAACCCAGGACAACTCAGAATCAAGTATGACACCAAGATAGGGGTATGACGAGCAGATGAGCAAGAGGTCCTGAACATAAGTTAGCATGGGTTTGGGAATCTGTTTTAGCTTGTGGGGGGTGGCAAACCACATACATTTGGTTTTCTTCATTTTTACTGTTAGCCGATTTTCTTGGCACCATGTCATAAGTCTGTTCTTGTCGGATTGCATTACTTCTAAGGCCCTATTGGCATTGGTATCCGATAGGTAGAACACCAAATCATCGGCGTATTGGACATAGCTACAGTTCTGAAACAACTTACCAAGATCATTGATGAACATTACAAACCACATTGGGCCCAAGATAGACCCTTGGGGAACCCCGAACTCTACCCTTTTAGTGGCTGAATGTTGATTATTTACTGTTACATATTGGTTTCTGTCGTATAGGTAGCTTTCTAACTAGGAAACAATGTTGGGTTGCATTTTAAGGACGGTTGATAATTTGTAGATCAGGAGTCAAACGCCTTCTTAAAATCGATGAAACAGGCGATGGTTACTAGTTTATTATTTCGGGCACAGTACAGATCCTTTAATAATCTAAACACAGCATCAGTGGTGCTCCTGCCAGGGCGGAAACCATATTGCATTTTATCTAGGATTTCAGCATTTTGTAGAATAGAGTAGATTTCCCCATGGAGCAACTTTTCTTGAATTTTGCTGGGAAGATTCAGAAGTGAGATAGGGCGCCAGTTGTCTATGAGCTTAACATCACCAGATTTTGGGATTGGAATAACTTGTGCAGTTTTCCACTCGACCTTAGACCAGTGATACTTGTCATAACTTATTATTTCAGGTGCTAAAACTTAGTCAAATTAGAAAATAGTGAAGGGTACTATTAATCTGACATACCCATATCCCAAATTTCATAGTTTTCGTGTGGTTATCAATACTGTGATAAACATTTGTCTGGAAATCTGAAAAATGCAGGCACTGCCCTACTCAGCCAGCTTGTGTATACCTACTGTGATACTCTATTTTATTTGAGCAGGGTAGGGTCAAGGCCACTTCATATTTAAAAATAACAACAATACCCATTCACAAAGTAAAACATGTCTTTCTCTTGAAATATCCAATAGGAAATTATGAAATATTAGGATTCGATTAAATGGCATGGACAATTATTCCCTGTAAATATGGTCTAATTTAAATAAGTATAAGTGCCTCGAATCACTAATTTCCAATTGCAGAATCTTGTATCTGGCAGGAAATGATGGCTAGGGTTCTCAGCTAAACGATCACAACCTGAGATTCCCCTGAGATCCGCTATGGTGCGCTGAGACCATGACTGAAAAACACCTGCAGCCATTGATCTCCCAAACGGTCTTAGGATCGCTCACAGATCTCAGCGGGTCTCTGCTAAAGATCGTCACTACTGAACCCCCACCCCTCTGGTTATGGTATCATAATTTTAAGCCAAATGGGCAGCTTTTCTCAAATATCTCCATTTAGGTTTTTCCTATCCTGACAGAATTGTTTACTGCGGGTATACAACTTGTATGCAGTTATATTCTGATGCCCCAGAGGGCACAACCGCTCTCCACGCCTCCTCCTACTGGGTGGCGGCAGGGCCATCACCTACAACCTAGACACTGAACACTCCACACGTATCATTTCGCATTTCTTACTTGTTTTTTTTTTCTTTTTTCATTGTTTTTTGTTACTATTCAATAAATATTTGGAGGATATGACAAATGCCTCACTAGCCCACTTTGTCTGTCTGTTACTCATTTGCAGCCCCTAGCCAGAAGAGTATATTAACTAATGGGCAGACTAAAGCCTTTTTAGTCACTAATTTGACATGTCCATCTTAATGATGTTCTGGATCTAGTGGACCTATGCTGAATTCCACTTTCTCACACAATGTATTCTTGTCATGGGCATCAGCCTTGATCCTGCCAGGCATATCTACCTTGTTGTATTTCTGCATAGGAGAACCTTTCCCATCCCTCATTTGGTTCAAGTCATAAATGATTACAGGTTTTCAGGTATGATTTCTTTGATAGTATCCAGATGGAATGTCCGGTCTGCCTCTCACTCAGCTCAAAAATATTTGCGGATGGGGAAGACAGGTTTAACCAGGCAATCTACCCAAAGCTGGGATGTTTTACTTCTCACAGAAACAGTTGTCAATATCTGTTGTAGGTCATCCATCTTTTGAAAGTTGTGCTTCTGAAAGAGAAGCCTTTTTGTTGAAACTTCTTGCCATTGGGCATTTTCAGTACACCATTGAAAGCAGGACTCAATATTTCTATATGCCAGTGTCTGCCATCAGTGTACTGGTGCATTGAGAGTAATTCAATTACAATTTAATTCTCCTAGTAAATATGCATGCAAACATGGAGTAGTTGCTAGTCTAGTGTAAGGAATATGTATTTCTGCCCAGCACCTCTAATATCTGATTTACTTTCACCATTGTTGCTGTATCTGCAGGAGGCTTATTAATTAGTGGAAGATTTTTATCCTGGATGCCAATGAATGACCTTGCTCTTGACACATCTTTGTGTTAAGGCCATTCATTTCTGAAGCTAAGGCTCCATAGCCTGCTTGTTGAGAGTTTAGTGACACTTCCACAACTTGTGCTATAGAAGCCATGAGAAAGTTAGGAACAGAGTTGAGCCTCTGCTATACATGATTACAGCATACAAATACACAACCTAGGAAGAAAAATAGGGCCATCTGATGCCATAAGGTATGTTTGCTGGTGTTTGACACTATCTATTAGGTTTTATTGGCTACCAGCCTTTCACCATTTCTGAGCATGTTTTTGTACAGGCCTAGTACATTGAGTATTCACCATAATGGTTCAGAAAGTTAGCAATTTATCCAATTTCCATTGATGAATTTATTTTTTAAACCTGCATTTATGCAAAACAATTGTGAACTACTTTCGCGTAACCATTAATTCAAAATGGCAACAGCTGTAGAATAAATGGGTTGGTGGTGCATGGATACAATATGGCTTATGCTAGTGATAGCCAACATCGGGCAATAGCCATGTGATGTCATGTAGGGCAGCTCTAATGTATTAGTGTACCCTGCTCTATGGCTGATGTCGGACTATCGTTGTGCGATGTCGTTTAACAAATAAACATATTTTTGTCATGCTGGTCTACTCAATCAAACATTCTTGCTTTCCCTTTGAAAGCAATTATATGAAAATAAGGTACACAACAAGTAATGTGATCTATCAAAAAGATATATGAAACATGTTTAATTTCTAATCTAAAGGATGAAGAACAGACAAGGATTGAAATAATGGTTCGAAAGAATGTAAGTGACTATTTTCATGTGTTAGACTTTTATTACACATTCTTTTGTAAGGGTTGCCGAAGAGTGGTTGAACCTAATAGTTTGATAATTTTTCTTTTTCGATAGGATAAACATCTAACAGAATAACTGCAGGCATACGATACAATTAAAACCCATGAATTAGAACTCCCTTCTTTTCACCACTAGGAAACATGTAGAACACAAGCAAAATCAATTCAGAAAATGGGAAATATTTTGAATTGAGATGAAAGGTACATGAACTACCCTAAACAACTGAAGTATTTTTTTAATTCTGTAGACTATTCTGACCCTGAGCATGATAATGGTGGTAATGGCGCTAGTCGAAGCTGTCCTTGCAATCTTGTCATCTGCCTATGCTTGCCATGGGCTCTGCGGTGGAAACCAGAAAGTAAGGCTTTCTATTCAATTTCATTCAATAAACCGAAGATTATTGCAGCATCACAAAACTTTTCACCAACCACAACAAGATTATATTGAGCAAATAATATTAGCTAAGAGATATGAAAATCATCAGATAACAAGAAAGTGTCAATATTATTGATGTATTGAGCTTGTTAGAAGGAAGCAGTGGGCATATTTCCTAAATAAAACCAAAGTTACTGTCTTTGTATTTCTTTGATAGGAAAATCAGTTCCTAATAAATTGTGAAACTCCTATTCCACACGAAGCCTGGACTTGAACCTCAATACTACTGTTACCTTACTACATTTACCTCCTTTCTTATGCATCAGACCTCGACAGTCACTGGTCAGGTGCAGTATGTCACTGGTCCAAATGGGCAGCAGCAAGTTATCATTATTCCTAATGGAATACCACCTTCAGGCATGATTGTACCTAACATACCTCAGGCTCAGGGATGGGAAGGTAAGTGTCACTCTGAACTCGAATTCACGTCATACTTGAGTCTGCCCAGTTCCCTCTCACAGACAATGCTAATCTGCTGTGTCCCCGCCCACTCACAACTTTCTGGTGTATCATGCTAACCAACTACATTTTTCTCTTTATTTATTTATTTTTTATTCAGGAAAAGAATTTATAAGGGACGAAGGGCATTCCACTACTACCCAACTATATTTTTCTATTTATAGTTTGTCATTTTTAGTCAGTTCAAGTCAAAGGAACCAGAATACCGCTCCATGTATATATATATCAATCACTTACATTTATTGTTTACTTGTTCGTTGATGAATGAAAGTCTTTAAAAATATGCTGTTTCCATGTTTCTTGTTTTCAGGGCAATCTAACCAGGGTGGTCAGGTGATGCAGCCTCCAAACTACAATGGTCAGGCGTCGGCACCTCCAGAGTATAATGAAGAATATAAAGGACCTTTATAAATGTTAGTTATCAGAATTCTGAGCTGATATTAGGTATGCAGGGATGCCAGTCTGTAGGATTTTGCCTACATGTAGGATTTTCATTTTAGTCTCTAAGAGATGAAAATACACACTCCAGGTTCCCTAAAATCTAAATCTTAGATAAACCTGTTCTGTAATCTTTCAAAATTCTGAATTCAGCTACCCCCAGCACACTCAGTTACAGGGCTTATGGATCCCAGTGCTCCAACCTACAGCTGTAGGATGGTCGGATTCTTGTGGGAAATGCTCCTACAGATAAGGGCAAACTTGTATACTGACATCTGATTGGCTTAAAATATGTCCTGTGAGAATAGCATTATTATAGCATTACCAAGTCTAAAAGAAAATATCAGAGGAATGCCTAATGAACTTGTCAAGATATTCTGCAGAACATAAAACTTATAGTGTGTGGTAATCTTTCTTAAATGATTTTCTTTCAAGAGTACCCCATTTAGTGCAGAACTACACATGTACCCACTCTCATAGCAGGCACCTAGATATCCTATACTGCCAGTCCATGCCCAAGGATCTGCTAGGAGATTGATGGGGATTCCCCACACACCATGTGCGTTTTAGTTGATACATAGACTGGCCTCAGTCCCCATGTAGGAATTTTTCCTGATCCCAACTGGCATCCCTGGGTATGTCAGTTATGAGTTTGTGAATACTTTTTTCATATTCTATTCCATTGCCTATATTTGGACACTAACGTATCATCCATCGGGGTGGATAATTCATCTTCACTGAAGATAGAGCATTATCTTCTTGCCTTACCCTCTAAAATATTACATCTTATTGTAGAAACTGCTATAATCCTGTTTAAGTGTATAGCATGGCTTTTTGAAAATTGTTAAGCAACCTTGTGTGAGAAGAGGAAACATAGTTATTGAGACCACAGTAATGGCCATTCACGGTTTATCGTCCAAGAACTACAGCCCAACGTTATACCTGAAGCGCCGTAGCTATGCGACAAAAGACCGAGAACAGCCTACGGGCTCAGTTCTACGGTTCTTTATTATATACTGTGTAATTTTGGTGTGGCGGCAATAGCATTACCGACCTGCATAACAAACTTTTTTGTGGTTGTGTTAATCACGCTACCACATTGTAGCATTTTTTTATTATTCACATGGAAATCATGAAAAAAGATCCGCCATGTTATGCACAGCATGATAGCATGCACGAATATATGTCAAACCCAGCAGCGGGTAGAAGTTTGTGCACAGATATATAACTATATGTATACCCACATAACATTGTGTAACATTTGTATCCTGTCAATAGACTCTGCCTCTGCTAGTTGTGACCCTCCCTTGCCTCATCCTAAACAGTAATCTTAGGATTGCATTGATGTGAGAATCAGTTACCAGCTAAGAATAATATAACCTATTAGATGTTAACCTTCCTAGACAAACACAGATTTGCTACCCATTTTCAAATGATCTTTTAAAATCTTTTATCCATTTTCCGTCGTCATTAATAACTCATAGGGTTACTCCTCCCCCAAAGTTGTAGTAAGTGCCTTTATTTAGATGCTCCTCCATTCCTTGAGGACCTCTCACATCACTGATTCACAAGCGGTTGGTAATACTTGGTGTTTACATTAGACGACTATAACATGACGACTGTAGATTGTCTAGCCAATAGTCGTCAGGTGGTGCTTCATTACGCAATATCGACTGCAAGTCATTGACATAAGAATTTCCTCAAGCATGTTCACTTTTTATATGTACTGATGTCTAGCCATTGACAGCTAAAAGTCGTCAGGTGGTGGAAAATTCACGAATCACCGCCTATAATCGTCTAGTGTAAATGCTGGTGGTCTTCAAAGACGAAGTTTTGGAGATTATATACATATATATATATATATATGATATAACCATTACCAATGCCAAGGACATTTACAGGTCCGTAACAGGACAAAGTCCTTCAATAATGTGTGGTAATCAGCAGGAATGTGATCAATGTATTTATACTGTAAACAACTGTAGAATATTCATTTCCTCCGTACTTAGCATAGCTGAAATATATTTTGATAATCATAACGTTTGGAGGTTATGTAGTTTTTGGTCCTTGGAAATTTTATGATTTCTTGATATATACCATGAAACATATAACCAAGAATGCTTTGACCTTGGCAAAGACTGGAACATTTCAACCATTGATTCTGAAATAAACGCCTAGGCAATAATATTGTACTTGTACTATTCTTACATTAAATATCATATTTCCAACTTTTCATGGTAACCCTTGATCGCCTTCATAACCCGAAACGAGGAGTGATAACAATACTCATATCTGTTCCATAAAATAGCAGATAAAACCCTCTAATGAATACCAGTAAACTTGGATGATAACCATGTGGTAACCTTATTTTGGCTTCTCAAAGCATGATCTTGTAGGTTTACTTCTATTTGTACCAGTTATGTGGAAATCAACTATTTCATATTCCATATATGCAATTGCTTTTCCTTGTGTCAAACAAAGATGATATTGATTTTGCCTCATTTACGCCAATAAACAGTGTTTTGAACATCCCCAAAGACCCTTAACCACATGCAATCGCCGACAAATACTTATTCCAAGATTTCCCGGTCTCTCTGAGGCATAAACATAAACATAACACGTTTCCAGTTTCCCCCTGACTCCAACTAGCATCCCTGTGTTTTCCTTGGTGATCTCTGTGGTTGCAGTAGTTTAACCACTAGTGATGGCTGCAGTGACTGGGACAGGGGGTAGATCTAGTAGATTCAGGAGATCGTGTAAATGGTCTACTTCTGTTATGGGCACTGACTACTCCAGTGGAGCAGGAGGCATTTCAGATGAGCCAAATAGGTTAGCTTCTGAAGATTTAAAAATGGCAATTTACACATATCACATATTCCTCCCAATTCTCAAAGGAGGACATAATCCTCCAGAACAATGAACAACGGTATCGGGCACATAGGAATTAAATCTATTAAAATGATAATCACACTTAAAACAAGTCTCAAAGTAGTGGGGTGCCCACTTTGCCTGTACATGTACTTTGAAATTTGTATAAGAATATGTATCAGTAATGGTGAAGAAAGACATACAGGAGGTGCCTTTTTTACCGTTTTATTATAGTTTTGCGTTTGTTAGTCTAATTGCTGGCTTGTTAGATTCTGGTCGTTTCAATGTTACAATCATAGCACTCATAATTACAGTCAAAGCACTAGAAAACATACACAGCTATAATTCCGCTCAATACCTAAAACTTTCCACCAATCATACCATACCGGACGACCCAAAATTGAAAGTGCTGTTAGACTTCTGTGGCTTTATAATACTTTCTTCTTTAATCCACCCTACATACAAGTAATGTATTCTGCCGGGGAGATAGAGACAATTTTTTGGTGTTTACATCTTTTCAAAATACTTGGGACTCTATTAGGGATTTAAGAAATAAAAATAAAGCTTCAATGTACATATTCGAATAATTCACCTATTTGTTGAGTCTAAAGGTATGAATGACAAGTACAGCTCATTACCACAGATTTAGGAATTGTGTTTATTATGTGTTTAGAAATGCTTGGTTGATAAATGTGAAGCTTCTTTGTTTGAAACATGAGTTTAGCGGGGGGAAAAAATCATTGCTGATCCTTTGAAACGTTCTAACTAGCATTACATTTACTGTATTACTTTAAATTACTTAAGCGCGTTTGAATATTTCTTAGTCCAAGATAACTTGAATTTTGGGAAAATGTGGCTTATACCACGGACTTGGATGTATACAAGTCTGTGCTTATACATACACTGTTAATGGCAGTGTAATGGCTTAAATCTAATTTAGAAAATTGTTCATGAGTATGTATCTAATCTGGGTTGCCCTCGCTCTCCACCACGCCGCAAACACATCGACTTCCAGTTCATACATGCCATTTACTTTCGGGACAGTTGAGTGAGAAATTCCACCAGAGTCCTTGTTGGTCGACCTGAGTTACGAGTGAAACAAAGACAAGATCAATTATAGGCTACTAAGTAATCTGTTTTAAAAATTAGTGAGACTTGGCTACGACACCTCTGTAACAAGCCGATGCTACCTTGATAATCAAAAACAAAACAAAAAGTAATCTGTTTTATGATGTCGTCAGTGTTACGTGACTCAAGATTGGTACATTGGCATAATAACTCAGTCGGGTTAATCTAAAGCAAATAATCATATTTGTTTCTTGTTAAAAATATGACCGTGATAATGCGAGGTGTAAATCTTAGTCGCAGCTAAAATGCAATTTCGTTCATAATACAAGCTAGGAATTATGACATTGAAAGTGACTGTGATTCACGAGAGAATATAAATTGTTGTAAAATGGCAAATATGATAATGAAGGCGAACACTGATGAATTTAAAGTAGATGAAACAGTATGTGTGATATCAACGTGTAACTTTCAAGTCGTAACTAAGCTACTATTTGTGAAGATCCAACATAATCTGGCTATAGACACCCTTACCTGCCATTCCCTTATTTAGGTAAGGTACTTCATTCTTGTTGCTCATGACTCCTGCAATATCTAGATGCATCCATTTGTCGTGTGTCACGAATTCCTGTAAACATTAAATGAACCACAAATAAATAAATGACACTTAACTGTATTTGGCTGGGACGATCTTCTTCCCATGTCTATCAACAACACATCTCAGTACCTTACATATATCTAAAAGGGTCAATACACAGAAACAGTGGTAATAGACAGGCAGGTGAAAACCAAAGAAGTACACCTTGACCACACAACATCTAAGGCCGACATGCTACTTCCCCAAAAAAGGTGCCTGCCGTAGCAGGGTCATTTGGGGAAGCAATGCCTGCCGTGTAGGGGAACTGGGTGCTGCAGGGAAAGGGTTAAAGTAGGCGTTGTTACCAAGTTTCTGTACTTGTGAGAGTTATTGATCTCTAAGTTTGTTCCCTAAATAGAGCGGTGACTGTTTTGTTTGATTGTTTGTCGTTTAACGTCCCAGGGGACCCTGAGGGTGTATAGGGACCATCAATGATTTAGCTTTTCACTTTTGTAGACTTATTTCAGTCAATTCTTATCAATGTTTTCAAATATTTTATATACAATCAAAGAGATTTGTCTCTTTTAAAAACATGATATCTTTCTTTGGAATAGTTTCAAACATTTTCATGTTGTTACTATTTTTCAAGTACTCTTCTATTTTCTTTTTCCCTTTTACAGTTCAGCACGATATGCTGAACAGTTATAGGTGCATTACATGCTTGGCATAATGGAGGATTCTCCCCTTTCAGGAGATATTTGTGTGTAAATCTGGAGTCGGTGACTGTTTGAACTGTTCACGTCGCGGTTTATCCACAACGAGTTGTACCTTTTGTTGTTGTCTCGTTCAATTTATGGTTGTTTTCATGTGACCCGAATAGATTTTTACTGATAAGTAAAAGCAGTAGGAGTCTTACCCTGAGATATGCAGCCGCCGTGCACGACCCAGCGGCCCGTGAGTGAGTAATGTTGTTGAGATCGGCGAGGTGACCTGCCTCTTTCACCTGTTTGGAGTAGATGTTGAACAGGGGCATCCTCCACATGCGGTCCCCAGACCTACCGCCAGCCTGTTTACAGGAGAAAAGTCAGTTACCTTAGGTCCTTGTCAGACTAAAATGTATTTTCACTTTGTAGAATATCGACTCTTCAGTAGAGTAAATGTGTACGTGACACGAGTGAATTCTATTGGTGTAAGTTAATAAACGGAATGCGAATTGGACTTATTATAAATTGGTTTTAATTTTGCCGCCAGTTTACCGCACTTTCAATGTGTGTTACACCTTTATTCTCCTTCTTTTATTGCAATAGCTGAATACAAGAATCACATCGAATCCGGTTTATCTCAGGTTGTGTTGTAAATTTTCTTTCTCTTCATTAGGGATATCTCATTCTCCTTCCCTTGCTTCTATTTCTCCGCATTTCTTATTGCTTTTTCAAGGATTTCAATATCTGCAAGTCTCGAACAGAATCTCTTCCAAAATACAATTTCTGTGGAATTCCCTTGTTTTTTTTTGTTTTTTTACATAATCTATTTTAAATAAAGAACGTTTTATCAACTATTCATCATCAAAACTCGTGCATTCAACTTCAGTACTAGTTACCGAAAGGAATTACAGCCTGCAATAGCTTTAGGTCAATTTCAGGAAATGGCTATCATATACAGTAATATTCTGGTCGTGGAGCTTCAGTAATTCCTGGTACATAATATGTGCAGAATGTTCTAGTTGGGCATGTTACGATGAGTGTTCACTGACGTGAGTGCCACCCCCAATAGATATGACACTGAGGAAGGTCTATTATATCATTCCCCTATATACGGTAAACTGCTTTGGCCTATAACTTATAGGGGACAGAGCCATTGCTGGTTCATGAAACAGGTGGCTAGCAGTATGGCATGTCCCTTGGGTGGGGGGGGGGGGGGACAGTTCTATATTCTGGCTCTTTGTTCTTACGAAATTCAACTTCCTTTCTATGTTTTACCATGGTTCCCTTGACTCTCTACACCCATCCCAGAGCATGATGAGATAATGATTAAACAAAGGACATCATGTTTTTCACAAGGAACACTTTATATAGATATTTGAGAAAGGCAAGAATTGTGACACTTCCCATTTATCACTCACTTCTTTTTCACCTCCATTAGTGAGGAACACCTACTCGGGGGGCGTCATGGCAGCCCCCATGGCTCATAGGCTATATGCCATATAAGGAGTGTCTCCGGGTTGACACGGCTTTACCCTATCACAACTGTACTCACTTTGTGGAGAACTTCCCAGATTTCGGTGTTGTTGGAGAAGACGCCCGTGGCTGCCGCACCAAGAGCAACGACCATGGCACCTGTAACGAATCACCAGGTTTAGACTACAGCTCAGAAATATGGCAACTAAGCAGGAAAACCTCAATATTCCTGATATTTACGACAATTTCCAATTAAACGATTGAAATATACACGAATATCTAGAGTGTTATAATTTTAAGTTATTTAAAAGTGTGCCTACTGAAATCTTTAGGGTTTTGTTGTTACTCAAAGATCAATGTGAAGGTATATGTGGTAGAAGATTATATAAATGAATTTACCTGTGAGTGTAGCAATGTCGATGATGCCGGATGGGTTAAAGGTCTGTGCATATGTGAGAGCATCACAAAGGGCTAACCTTCCCTCAGCGTCCGTATTGTCAATCTGAAGTCAAAAATGAGTAAATTAAAGAGAAGACTATTGCAATTAAACGTTTTTTATATATCTTCAAATCGGAAATCCTATTCCAGAAATTGAAATTTCAGATATTTCAACATGTACCTACCAAATTAAATTCAGTTTCTCCAGTTAAAAATCGGGAAACGATAGTTTATCGGGGGACAGGCGACCGAGGTGCGGCAAGCCAGTCGGGAGTGGATCCTTTTCTTACCCGGGGCAATATTAGGGAGTATACCACTATCTATCTGGTCTTTTTTTCCCCTTATATCGTGTATACAATCCATCAACAATAAAACCAATCCATATCAAAGATCATTGGACTTGTGGTTGCTTTGTGTCTCTCCTGTCACTTTGAAACGTATTTGAAAGTGACTGAACCATGACGTACCTGCACAGTCTTACCGCTCATTGACGTCACCACATCACCCGGCCGGGTGGCGCCTCCTCCCGGCATGTTTTCGGTTAGAGGAATGAATCCTGCGACGGAGAAACAACAAAGTAGGAGTTTATAAAAGGTTCTTGCTACATTGTCATTTAACAATCACTCTTGATTCTACATTATGGAGTCATAGATAAATGGAAAGGGTTATTATTACATACTTATGGCCGAACGTCTATGAAATATTACCCGCTGCTAGGGGTGCAGCATAAATAATGTTCGGGTTCAATGAGAAATAGTGGATGAGCTATGAATCGATGCCTTAATATGTGAATAAAACGGCTTTTTTCGGTATGTAATAATAAGAAAATTCGTGACTGAACAGTTCTCGGCCTTTTGTAACATAAATACGTCCCTCCGCCTTCGGCATTGGGATATACTTTATGTAGTACACATGACCTCGATCAGTCATCCCTACGGGCTCAGTATCCACATTTTCTCTTAATACTGTAATCTTTTTCGGTTACAAATAAACTTGACATTGGGTGGTGACTATGATCATATACAGTAGAACCCCATTAAGCTGGGAGCACTCCGTCCCGAATCAAAATGGTCCGAGTTGCAGGGTGTCCCGCATAGTAATAAACAAGAAAAAGGAACTCGGTTCCGGGCTAATTGGTATAAGTTGGGGGTTGGTCTCCTTAACGGGGTTCTAGTGTAGCATTATGCAGTGGACCGTACCGTGCAGGTTGATGGGCAGTTTAAGCCGGGCAGCGGAGTAGATGGCGGCCATGGTACAGGCGGCGCCGCCCATGTCGGCTCGCATCTCTTCCATAGCGGCTGACGGCTTCAGTGAAGTGCCGCCTCTGTAAAATACACCACATCGCCGTCAGAGTAATAACTCACAACATAGAAGCCTGGTAATGCTAAAGGTGTGTGTGTGGTGGTGGAGGGGGGGGGGGGGCTACTTTATGTCGACTTCTTAAAGAGATGCTTATGGATTACCGAACTTTATCACAAAAACATGTTAAGACATGTATGTTAAAACACAGTCCGTACTATTTCCGAATATGACATCATGAGCAGGAGAGTCAGAGGGAGGTAGGGGAATATGAGTTGTGATTTATCGCTTAAACGTTAGTGGTAATAGCCATGATACATCATGCTCAGTAATGATAAAATACTAAAAATGTCCATATCCTAATTTGTTTAGATATGATCAGCCACTGTAACACTTTTGTCTTGCTTTGCATGTAGTGCTCAGATTCTGTGAGCTTTGCTATGAGGTGCTATAAGAATACGTGCAGGGAACATCAACGGTTCCTCAATTCAGCAGTAGCTGCCTATTGTTAAGTATAATGATCAGGTCTTACATAACTCAATCACAGAGCTGGATTTAAACGTCAGAGAAGCAAGCGAGAAGCTCTCTATGAGACCAGAAACGACTCACTTTGTATCACCAGTGTTTGTTAGCGTCAAAGTCTGCAAATCATACATTTAGCATCACATATGGTCGTTTCTACAAAGGTTGCTTTTCTCATAAGAGAACAAATATCAGTGCATAAGAAAACGCTCAAGATAGATCGAGAAGCTCTAAAGTTTACTACACTTACAAACAATGATATGTAGACCTACTTGCAAGGCTACTAAATATGAAATGGTATCCTATACAATATCCGTATGTGGGGCATCACTAGATTTACAGCACTCCCCGACAATCTCTCTACAGTACTCTGAAAGTACTCAAATCTAGAGTATAATCAGGTACCCATTTTTGTATAAACACACTGGGCGTTATGTTTTTCTCGATCAAAGAGCTCTATAATCTGGTCCTAAGCACCTTCAATACCTGAGAAGGAGGAACATATTACAGTCTACTTATTATTATTACAAAATGGCGAGCCGCATATCTATACAATTACTATTCCCTATCCTTGTTCCCATATAAATACAAACAGAGATGTGCCCTCGAGGAGTAAATATCTTTTACACTTGAGGTACTCCCCAATACTACGAGAAACATGGGTCTAAACATGATCCTGTGTACCTTACCCAGGGGATTTTAAATGAAAATTTTAAAAACATGGCGCTCAATGTATAACTACTTTAGTGAAATAGATCGACGCACGTGTCAAAGGTGATGCCCTTGCCGACGATGGCGAAGGCCGGCTCCCCTTTCTGTGCCCCGTGGTAGTGAAGCTCCACGAAGCGAGGAGGTTCCTTGGCACCGGCAGCTACACTCAGGTAAGCAAACATCTTCTTTTCCTCGGCCCATGCACGGTCTCTGTGATTAAATTAGCGAATAGCAAACCATCAACTTAATCAACTCAATCATGTGGCTCACCTCTGCCTGCATAATTAGTTCGTATGCTTGTTTCAATGTGAAATTTAAAAAAAAACCAACTTTGAATTAGTTGCTAGTTAACACAGATATTTTTCTGATATAATTTACAATTTTTTTTTAAAAGATAGAGGTGTTCTAGCCACGTCTACATAATCTGATATAATTTACAGATCTATATTCATGAATAACAATGTAGCCCGTCATTGTAATAAGAGCATTAATAATTATAGTGCAAAGTTAAAAACATAAAGCACAAAGTGTACATGGTCATGAGAAACCCCAGTTCGGACTTGTTTTAAATTGAAAATCAGATTTAAGATACGAGGCGGATAGCACTTTTGTTTCAAACCGATGAAATCTTGAAAGTGACAATTAGTCGCCGGATCCAAAAGGTTACTATGCTATATCCAGGTAAGCAGTGTCATTCAGAATAATCCAGCATAACAACCACCCTTCACCACGATGACATCACATTGTTGGGAGCGCTCTCACATCATTATTTACAAAAAAAAGTTGAAAATCAAGACGGAATAGAGACCGATCGTAAAAGGAGGTTTACCTAACTGTGACTTCACAGGTGTTCAACTTGCCGAGTACGTCAGTGGCTATCTGTCCAAACCGCGTGGGCGTCAGGTGGTTTGCTGGCATTTCCATGAGACGTTTGGCGAGAATCTGTCCCTCAGCCAGCACTACGCCTCGTTGCCATGATGACTCGGTGCTAAGTACAAAATGTTATTCTTAAACATCTCATTTCAGTACAGAACGGTTGGGATGCTAAAGCCAATGCGAGACCGCGGATAGCCGTTCAGAAAACACCAGTTTTGGATATAGGCACTCAGTACTTTGACTATATAGGTTCGAAATTGTATGTGTCATTCACCAATCTTTTAAATCTATATCTTTGATACATTTAACAACTGTCATAGCAGCTTTGAGGCAGACTTATTCAGAGACGATAGTAGTTAACTACATTTCTAAGCCTCGTTCTTACTGGCCTCCGGAAATGGTGCTTTGAGCACGGGTATCTGTCGTTTTAGCGGGTTAACTTTGGCTCCGTATATCATTTAGGAATTATTCTATTGGATAAGAAACGCAGAAAAGTGGCCTGGAGCTTATTACCGTTAACATGGTAAGCACGTACTCGTTGTGATAAATGTTCAAACCCACAAAACTTCATTGAAGAAATGTTGATCACCTCTAGTAAATTGAGCATCATAAAATCGGTTTCAGGTTTAAACAAAAAATAAACGAAATAAATAAAGCTGTAATATCTTAACTAAAGTAAAGTAGAGTTGACTGGGTGAGAGCCTAAGTTTACCTGTCAGTATCTTCGGCGAAGGTGCTGAAGCAGTTGAGTTTGGGCTGAGGTTTGCGCCCGTCCTCAGCCTTCAGCTCGTCGTAGTGGTATGTGCTCAAATAAGCTCCTTCTGCCGCCGCTGTTGTACAGAACACAAACACCAATGATATGACTAGTGATTATTTTGTTCCCTCTTGGGATAACCCCCTTCTCCCACACCCAAATCGCACAGTGGAAAATTTCCATGAGAAAGAGTTTTTTCACAAGAATATAGACACCATCCATGACATAAGGAAAATTTTCTATTGTGGTGACATTCTTACATCATATATATAAACTATGATTTTGTACGTCTCGGAAAATTATGTTTTAAGGCATCACCCGGCCACACTCGGTGATGCGGCTCCAATGGGTTAAAAAAAACAGTATTAGTGATATCAGTGTATGAGGACAATGTCAAGATCGTAAATTCATGTGAGTACATGTACGTAACTTGTCTACAGGAAATACTATCGTCTAAAGACATACCTTCGGCATCCCCACAAGGATCGACGTCAATCGTCTTGACTCCATTCTCCTGAAGGTTACGAACTCCCACTGTAAAAAGGAAACCATACACAAGGTGTGAGTATCTATGTATATGTTTTTCACACATGCAAAAATATCCCGTTTTGCATAAACCTTTGATGTTTATATGATATTGGGAAACAGATTTAAAAGATATTGTTGTCTTGAAGTTCCCTTCATTATATTGGATTCTATGAACAAATATATCTATAACTATTTTAAGCGGATAGGCAATACCTTGCCTGCCTGATGGTTTGTTTGATGTTAGTTATTGAAAAAGAGAGGCATTTTTCTATTGATATCATTAGTTGTATTATTTGATATCACACACTGTCAAAAATCTCATATTTGTTTGTGGAATTATGTAATAGAAAAAAAGACGGAGGATATTTTCCACACATTAAGGGATTACAAGTAGGACATGTATCCAAATATCTGGAGTTTACGAGGGAAAATCAACTCGGTCAGATGGGAATGTGCTGATTATTTTGATATAACAACATATACGGAAAGCTGGTTACATGATACTGTATCTGTCTAACTAATTAGGGTAATGGAAGACCACTGTACTGTTGTGAATTGATCCAATATAAACACAAATTTATATTAGGTCGTCATTGTCTGTAAAAAGTCTACCTGTAACATCCCTATTATCTATAAAAAAAACAAGCAATTTACCTGCGACGGCGTTCCTGATATTCTCCCGGCCCTCGTCCACTTCTTCCAGCACATTGTATGACGCACCCTTCTTACCCAGACAGACAACGGCAATGCTCGAGTATTCAGGGTCTAAGTCGTAAAACACGCGGCATTTTCCCTTCTTATCCAAACCTGACCTGCAAGCCATGAGTGCACACATGAATGATGTTCCACAATGATTGCTACTATTTAAAACATTATCTTTTGTGATTGTTGGTAGTTTGGTCTGGGGTAAATTTAGGCCATAGCTTGTAACCAGGGCAACCTCAGACGTCAATCCATTCTGTAATGACTGTATCTGTCTTTATAAATTGCAATCAATAATCGTGCAAATATCTCTAGAATCAAGAATGTATTATGCATTTATTTGTATTTTTAATTTTTTTACTGTCTTTTCCACAGGCAATAGCCAAGTACGAATTAGAATCTAGAATATACTGCAAAATCTACCCAGCACTATATCGACAACTAAAAGAAAAGAAAATCAAGAATGTCAACAACTATAACCAACTGACTCGAGGTTGGTTTGTGGTTCCCCCTCGCATTAACTAAAAACACTATCATATTAAAACATACATTTAAAAACGCAGCATACTGAAACTGTGATGCCTATTAAAATGTTGTTTGTAGATTCACAAAATTAACTGAAAAGTGTTTCCTGTCCGTTCTCTTTTATACTGATTGTTTATAATCTGCATCCTACTCACAGTTTTATGAGATGGGATAAAGTCTTGGCTTTCTGGTTTTGTAGTTCTTGTGTGGCGCGCGTTAGACTGATGTCACTGTTCTTCTCATCTTTGTAAACACCAACAACAAGGCCTTTAGTCTGAAAGATATACAAGTAGTTTTAACACGGTGTACTACAGCAATACCATTTCCAACTCATTTGCTTCCTAAACAGAACTTAGAATACATAATGGTTATGGTAATTCAGTTATCTCCAAAGATTATGCTTCATTGCTTCATCAAATAATCAGACAGCTTTTAGGACGGTTAGCTCAGTAAACCCCTCGAGGTTGACGACGTTTTGCACTCGCTGTGGCTCGTATATTACCGGGAATATACGGAAACTGGCTTACTGTCTACGTACGTCAAAAATACGCGATGAAATTATCGATCGCATACATCCCGATGCCACAGGCAGAGGGATTTATCCTACCCCTCATATAAATCTCCATTGACTTAACATGGTGGGCCTGTATGCCAAGGTTATGCCATAAAATATTTATATACCACGGGTGACATATGAAGTTAAAAACATGTGACAGGTTAGGAGCAAATCTAAACATCACTCAATTTCATATAATTATTTACATGCCATTCGTTGTCTTCCGCTACAGATATTACTCAGCTCCGCTTCATGATATCATTCCGCGAAGATAACTCGATCATGCCATATAAACACTCATATGAAATTTCGTGATGTTTCATGATAGTATGTGATCTATAATTCTATCAAGTATTTTGACGTACAAAGACAGTCAGCCAGTTTTTGTATTATTATATACCTAAAAATTGTGATAATTTACCTAGTCACGTGACCACATACCCTGTACCTCACACTCACAGTGTGGCGTACGGGTACAAATACGCCATGGGTAGGAGCGGGTATACGGTATATATAATTCATACAGCCACAGGTAGGCTATTTATAGGAATAAGTATTATTTAACCCCTCGTTTTTTACAGCTGCCAGTCCATAAAATGATCAAATACGGTACCGGTATTGTCTATAAGTATAATATCACACACTTCACATGTGTCTTTAGAGGCTTACAGCATGTGGAAATTATATAGAACTGCATCGAGAATCGTATAAACAGACACTACTCCACGACTTTGGATGTGCCCGAATCGTCATTGAGGCGAAGCAGAGTGATGATTATGGAACATCCAAACGAGTGGAGTCGTGTCTATTTTACGATTCGAGTGTGGTTCTGGATTTATCTCACCTCTTTCTATGACATTAGATAGTATCAGAATATCAGAATACTTCAAATATACCTAGCAAACCCTTATGAAGTCATCTCAAATTCACTACGCCACGGTCATGGCGTAGTATTGTAACTTTACGGGGGTGATCGTTGAGTATTTTTTCTTTGTGTTATTTCTATGGCGAAGCTTGTACCAGGGGTGAGATAAAGAGGTTTCTCTGAACCAGGTCAGGTCCTGCAGAATGATGTTGTGGAAGTTCACGCCCCCCCCCCCCCCGCAGGTCGTGTACATAGGTCTCTGTTTTAATGATTTTTTGTTGTTTTGCTTTGAAAAATACTTTCACCACCGATTTTGATCCATACAAATTACAAGCCGATGATACTAGTCTCTAGAATAAAACTAACTTGTGCATTGTATTGACTACCGAGCTCTGATTCACTCACTGTACTCCAATAGCATTAATTTTCAGTCGCACACTCTGTAAAAACACTCAGCTCGGCTGGAACCTGGAGCCCTAGCTGGACCCCTAGCCGGAGCCCGAGCAGTCAGAGCACTGCTGTCACACGAAAAACCTTTCAATATCGCCCATCCAGGGCATTTCTCAGGGGTCAAACCTGAATTTCTCTTCTAACAGCACACAGCAAGGCTGTGCGAGAAATCATACTCACAGTCGACGCCATCCTGATGAATGAACGAGAGAAAGACGACACCGACTGACAATACTTCGTCAGAAGTAATGTCCGGGATGCAGTTGTAATAATACCAAGTCCCATTCTGCCGGTAGCTTCCTAAGCGTCGCTAATAGTGACTATGCGTAGCTACTGTAAGTATAATACGCAAAATGGACACAGGTATCCAGTGTAGTTCCAATGGTTGACCCATTTAACTATAGAGGGCACTGGCAGGTGGTTTCCATTGCTTCCCACCAGGGGGCAGACACCTACAGACGCTGAACATTTTCGCGGTCTCCACTGGGCGTTCGATCGCGAAGACAAGTCACAGGTGGTAGACCATTTGGAGGAGGGTTGACGGGTCTGCCAGGTCATCCCTACTTTTGACATCATAACAACCATTTTCGCGTTCAATTATGCAAAACGAAATTGAATACGATTATCAAGGTACCCGCTTTGAAGGCGCCTATTTCAACCTCGTGGGTGCCTGGCCCTAGGCCTATATTAACCTGCCTTATAAAGTGACATCGTTGCAAAGAATGGTTCTTTGATCATAGGAAGCAGGTCCATGCATGGCGGAGTCAATTAGGCTATATAGGCTATCGAATCACGTCCCGCACATATTTTGATTGTGTCTTTCTCATATGGAAATATAAGGCAACATTTCGCCAAAACCATTTGATCCTATCATGCATCCGCCCTTACAAACAGGTGTGAATATGTTATGGTCAAGGACAAACAGATTAATGCTGAGCCGAAGAGAGTGCGATTTTTTTAATTGATGTAGGCTACTTATTCTTTATTTACACAGAAGCATCAAGGTTTCCTCCATTGACTGTAGATAAATATGGGAGCTTCCAAAGAAGGAAACAAGATGATTGAGTTAAAGTTGTAACAACCTACATAAAAACTGTTTTATGAATCTTATATTCATCACATGACTTATATTTTGAATTTCAATCCACAGAACAAATTTGCATCACTTGGTTACAATAGACGTTTCAAGCATCCGTACAGAATTTAAAATCTGATTTAATCATACAATTTCTCATTAGTGACCGTCAGATGCACCCAGGAATTTTAGCGTTGATTGTTTTTGTACAAATTCTGTAGTTGTTCATAATTTTATTGTCTGATCCCGTCGGATACATTAAGTTCCTCATGAATCAACACACTTTTACCTACCTGTTTTCCAA
The DNA here is from genome assembly GCA_950022655.1 of Alentia gelatinosa. Taxonomy (NCBI): domain Eukaryota; kingdom Metazoa; phylum Annelida; class Polychaeta; order Phyllodocida; family Polynoidae; genus Alentia; species Alentia gelatinosa. The sequence goes on from OX465582.1 coordinate 38,898,057, forward strand.
TATTAAGGATAATGTAGACCCCAATCCGCCACGAAATAACAATTTTTGAGAATAGGAAAAGAATCTGGCCATACTACTAAGTAATAAATGAGTACCGATAACAAAAATATAAATAGACCTCTTGGGCGATACCGAAGAGAGCTTACAAGTAATTGCGGTAGCGTGTTTTTGTGTAATAAGGAGTGACGCCCCAATTATATATTATGTAACATTTTATATATCCATTCATACCATTTTGCCACTTTACATATCTAAACTTCACAATTCTAGGTGTATGTATACACCACAACCCTTAGAGTATACGTGTATACAATTGGATTCCTTTAAATATTCACAAACTTCCCTTTCTCCACCTTAGCCCATCTGACGACGATTCATGCGGAATGGCATGCATATATATATATATATATATATATATATATATATATATATATATATATATATATATATATATATTCCATTCCCTGTCATGATTTACATATGGAAATTATCTTACACCACGCTATACTGGTATCACAAATAGTAGACGGAGAACCACTGCCAGACATGTACGCAAACACATAGATACAGATGTATTTATAAATACAACTGCTCTTCAGAGGAGCCCCGCCCCAACCCAAACTCTTTTAAACAAGCACAGACCCATCATAACCCAAACAAACGCGAAGAGGGTCTAGACCAGTATATATGTGTCTGCAATGGTCCAGGGGCTGTTGCAATGCAAGCGATCGACCTTGTTCTAGAAAACTGACCGAGTTCTGTATAGGTGGACAGCATGCCAGCCAAGGACGTCTCAGTGAGCGACCTTTGAGAGGGAACTGGGGCACGCCATGTCCTCATGGGGACACGTCTGCGGCGGGTCGGCCTACCTCGAGTGGGGCCAGGTGCTGATAGATTAAAGGGGACATGTTCCGTGTTAATTCGGTTAATCAGGACAGTAGCAAATAGGAAGCAGCCAAATAGTGGAGTTGTGTGGGATGGTCGGTGGGATAGGCCATTTATAGGCAATAAATATGGACAATTCACAGCAATCAAATAATCACTTACCGAGATCTAGTTTCAAACTGGCGCGGTACCACATAAAAAAGGTAATGCTTGGTTCACCAAGTATGTCCATTAATTTGAGGGTAGTAATCGAAAGTTTAATGGACATACTTAGTATTACTCCCTTTCGTGATTGAGAGGGAATGTGTATCGGGTAGACCTGCTTTTTCACACTGGAAGGACTTCTGAGCACCGTTCCCTGGCAGGGGGAGCTATAGTTGATCTATACATGAGTATATATATATATATATATATATATATATATATATATATATATATATATATATATATATATATATATATATATATATGCATATTAACCAACGTAATGAATTTATATTATAATAACTAAATTAGACATGTAATGAAAACATGTTCATTTTACTTGAGCAAGATTTACGTCGGGGAAGAAATGTTACATCATGCTCTGATAGTCATTGATAATCGTATAATACAATACTTCGTCATGCTTTAATCATTCATGCCTTTTTGTATATATCAATTAACTGTGAATAGATAACAAAATGGCAAAAGAGAATTATTATACAGTATTTTCATGTAATCTAAATATGAATTGATAAGTTGATTCTCGGTAACATCGATAATCCTGTTTGATCATTTCGTATTTGGACCATGCTAGATTGTTAAGGTTTTCAATATGGGTTCTTGGCTACTTCTTCTCGACAATGGTCATTGGAAATTCCTTGCACCGTTTTCATAGATCAAACAATTATTGTCGTGTCGTAGTTGATTTTGACGAAATCGTTGTCATATTTCACGACAATTATTTGATATAATGCACTTGACTAAATCCTCCTCAAGGGTTTTAACACACTTCTTGAATCTTAGTTATTTAACAAAATCGTACACGAACACGTCAGTATGGTGTATATTCTCACTAGTCATTGAAGTAATAATCTGTAAATCAGAACATAGAAAACAGTAATGTCAGGAGTGAAGTAGACTAGAAGACGTTAAAAGATCCTATGCGTGTCGCCTGTGATATTATGACATAGTGTAACCAAACTTTTGCGCTCCAGTGTCAGTCTCCGCGTTCCCGGTGGGGTGTGGAAGATTGTCATTGGTTCACAAAAATTTAAAGCCGATCGCCCGTCTTTAAACCTATATTATCACATAGTACTTCAACTCTAAGTTTAAGTTCTTTCTTTATAGGTCACAGCAAGTTTCCCTCTCATATTACCGGCTTTCCCAGATTGAAAGCATGATAAAGCCTCTTATAAACTGACCAATTTACAAAGTGTCAATGCATTGTGATAATTCCTTGAAGGATATGTTCATATATGTATCATTTCCCGGGTTCACACTCCTTCTTGACACGCCTCAGTTTCTAGGGATAACCTCGTTCCGGTTTTCGTATCCAGGTGACTAGGTTTATACGTGCATAACGTTGTATTTACCTTTTATACTTATGAGTGACATTTTCACCTTAGCCAACCCTGGAGCCAGCTCGCACATATCGACTACAAATAGGTTCTGGGTAGGTACGTGTAGTATTCTTCCGTTAATCCACGGTTCAAATATAGCGGGTGAGTATTGATTAAGAGCAGCAATATAATCTGGAGGTCCATGGCAGAAAATTTGACAGTCGGTCGAAATTACTGAAGCAAACAGGAATTCTATAAGAGACAAATAAAAAGAAGGAACGATAAAAACTTCTATACTTAACCAAGATTTCTCCTTGCATATATGACTTTGCACTCAGATAAAGTCTTTTGTATTCTGCTCAAATGGCTCTGTTAGCTACCAGTATCTAGCAATTTGGAGTACTTTGGTAGCAGATCCCACACCTTTGGCCTTCACTTTGGACATTTTTATTATTGGAATACGAGGTGGGACGGGTCTGTTCCAACAGAAGATTCAGCCAACCTGGACATCCTGTCGGGAACGTAAAACCGGAACACAATACAAAAGAACCACAGCCTATATAATAGCGTCAAGGTAAGAACATCAACGGATTCTCCGCAGATCACAAAACGAAACCTAGTTGAAGGAATCAAGGGAGGCGCTGTCATTTGCTCGTTTATAAAACAGGTTGATGGATTGCTTTGCACGAGTTTATGCCATATGTTAACACCCCACAATGAAGACACGAAGACCCCAATAACGGGGACGCCGCCGCATTCGGACACCTCTAATAAATCTGAACTTTACCTCAAAATAGTCCCGAGAAGTTTCCGAGTAATTCTCAGACCTCAATCATATCTATAGTATTGTTGTCACCAAACCAAATACTAGTTCATAATATATACATCCGCATGTAGTTTTCAATAATCTGCGGCTATAACAATTTTAGAGCAACGAATATGTATACTATGGAATATGATTTTCAGTCTGAATAAAAGGGGTTCTCATTTATTTTAGGAAGTGGGACCTGCATAGCGATTGCTTTGCTGTGCCCGAGTGCATTCTGAGGTACTAGAAGATCTATTATGTCAAGGCACGCTATACACAAGCCACTTCATATACATAGGACCCCGATGTGTGAACCGGGGCTGAACCCTGACCCGTATAACCCCAGTTATCACGTTGCACCAAGTGAGTACGAGTACTACACTGTGCGTAGACCTATCTGTGAACTGCCCACCTGTCACATGTAATGTAAAAACGTGGATCCAAGGTAAAGTTTATAGCGAGAGAGGTTATCACCCAGGGGTTGGGGTAGAGGTCTGGCACAGGGGTCACGTGCCCCCCCCCCCCCCCCAAAAAAGAAGAAAATCTTCCCAATGATGTATTGTTTCAGCTGAAAATGCTGTAAACATTATCTGTCTATCATAGTTAAGCTATTTCCACTTGGGAAAAAGACATACTGACATCTATATTGAATCATATTCGTGGGCGCGGGAATCAGGAGGCATATGCTCAGGGAGGTTCATATAACGTGGTCCCACGTGTGCTCCCTTTAAAAAGGATGGCCGAACCCACAGTGCGTTCAGAGCACATCTACGCGCCTTATGACGCACCTTACGACGCGCCTTATGACGCGCTTTACGAAGTGCCTTACGACGCACCTTACGACGCACCTTACGACGCACCTTACGACACACCTTACGACGCGCCTTACGACGCGCCTTACGATGCGCCTTACGATGCACAGTTGCATTGAATTGAATGTGCGTAGGTGTGTATCGGGAGGTCCGACGGTGGGTTTCAGGCCTTACATGCAATTTCATTCAACGAAGAAAACAATCTGAAACCCAAGGTCTTTAGGGGGCTAGCTCCCTGGACCCTGAAAGAGGCATTTTGTCCCTCGACCCATTGCAATCCTCCCATGCAGTTTCATGTATGTAACCATCCTGCTCCCTTACACAAACTCCTGGATACAGCTGGAAGGTTGTTTTTTTTAAACTGAAAACGACAGTGACTGGATGACTACGATTACGACTTACCGCAGCGATACTGACTGGGGTATCCGTGTCAGTCCGTATTTTCATCGTGGTCTTCCAGAAATCATTAACAAAATTTCGTTTAAGCCTTTTTGGGAGGTGTTTTTAAAACTAAGAACGATAAAAGAATCGGTCTCATCATGGTATTGTTGCATTTTCTTAACCTAATGTGATCCGTCTTTCTTAAGGGCAGTTCTACAAGACGATCAGGAAGTAAGATCTTCACGGGAAGGCCACAAGTTTGACCTTCTTTAATTCTATTTTTAGGTGGGGGTCTTTCCTTCATAATAAAATGTCCAACGCCAAGAAAAGGAAAAGGGAAACATAAAAAATTGCAAAAGCTTTCGTGGAAATTCTTAAAATCACATTCTAAAAACGCAATGGCACTCCGACCGTGATCACTGTCCCCATGAGGTTAGTCCTAATCGTAATTTTAAAGCTGATAACGTGGCAGAGATATATGTAGATAAAAATACTGTATTGTAGAATATTTAATTCAGACCATAATGTTACAATATTATCCCGACTTCTTATTGTTTCTCCTGCAATATTGATGAATTAGTTCCATTGGCAATATAAACCATCACAACCAGCACTTACATGAAGGATGGAGGTTAATTACGAGATTTATTTTGTAACAAATGGTGGAAATGCAAGGAGGCAGAGTTGGTCTGAAACACCCAATGAGAAATAGTGACAAAAGATCAAAACCTTTCGGGTGAAAGTGCCGATGTCGGAGGGCCTTCAAGTTCACCCGACGCTGATGCTTTTCCTCTATTCTCACCGATCAGGTTCCAGCTGTTACACAACCACATCCTCTCAGAGTCTCGTGTCCCTACATTCCAAAGTGCACAGTCAATGTCAAGGTAAAGATGGATGAAACACAGAGGTGACGCGACGCGACTGGAGTTTGCGGCCGGACTGTATCGTGTCATTGTCAAATTCAATGCCGACGGATGCAGGGGCCCGTATAATGATCGTGCATGAAGATCCCTTTTTGTTAGGGTTATCGTTAGATAATATTAAAGTCTGTTCGCTATGACAATATTAACCATCCATAAGGTCGTTCAAAAGTGCTCCAGATATAGGAGTTCGAAAGTTTGCTAGTCGGCCGCAATATTTTGACTTGGCAGTTGCGTCCCGTCTGAATCAAATCTGATGTTGTCTCCAGAATGTTAAAGGGATCGTCGAAGGGATACATGGATTTCAGTCATATTCTTCAGTCATGCGATACCATACACAGTTATTCGTGGCGGATAAGAGGAGGATGGCAAGATAAAACCAGTTTTAGGGGCTGCTCTGCCATCCGCTCACATTGGACCTACTGTGTTTGTTTCTGGACATATACCAATATGATTTGTTGTTTTTAGTTTAAGTATATTTTCCTATGAATTGATTTCAGAAATACAAATACATCCATGCTACTAATAATTATGCTGATTATCAATTTTATACTCTGGAGTGTCGATGTAGCATGAGCACATGTCTATAATATTGACATAACTGAGTACAGTGATATCGATGTACATAATGATCCGATATCTCACAAAAATGCGATCAAGATATGCTTATTTTCACCGAGTACTTTAAGTTCTACGCTAGCAACAATGTACAGATCTTCCATCTTCAGATGGGTGATATATATTAAGTAATTCACCCTCTTCGTTTCAACCAATATCATGCAGCACAAGATTAATTTCATTCTCTGAAATAAAGGCGTGAGAATGAGTACAGTTGTTTGTCAGTAGTGGAAGTGGGAGGTAACACAGCCTATACATCCTGCCATATTCATAAAAAAGGTAACACGCGAAAATAGGAGCCAGAAAGAAAAAAAAGAGACGTCACACTCTCTATATTGTGAACATGATAGGAGAGAGGTGATAAACTAGGACGGCGTTTGGTTCGGTATTTGTGGAGTCGTACGGGCTACTCACAAAAACATCTCACAAAGCAAGCCCCTGGTGTTACGCCAGATTACACTTAACCCTCGATCCACGCAATGTTAGATCACGCATGGATCACGCCTGGTATGTTATTGGTCAAAGGCAATACCACCAACTCGCCTACAGCTGACTGCCCAGGTACCAAAGAACTCTAGAGCAGACACCTGAATGATTTCACCACTCTGGAGTTCAGCTAGACATTTTGGATTTAGGTGGAGTCCCCGCTTGGATAACGGTTTGTGGTGTATATGTATGTTGAAGTGCTTGTTCTCGGTGCACTGTCTTTAGATGTAGTTAGTGCGTGGGTCTGTGCTAGTGGTGCTGAGAGAGGGAACATTTATAAGTGTGCATCCACCCCTTGGCCTCTATGACACCTATCTTCCACCCTCCACCCACCCATCCCAACCAGCCCCGGGATACAGGAGAGCGGCCCGCCCAGTAGATATCCAGTCCTCCGTATACCCCGCCCAGTCGGCTGTCACCCCACCTCCGCCCCCTACAAATCCCTTTGGATCCAGAGCAGCAGGTCGGGCACCGACCCCGCCGCCGCCGCCGCCGCAGACTGGGGTGGGTGGATCCTGACTGGATCCTCCAGCGCACACACTGAGGTGACACCTGCCGCCAGTTGAGTCCTGGATCCGGCACGCTCCGCACATACTACAAGACTCCAGGTGCCATCTTCTATCCGCAGGTGACTACAAAGGTAAAGTCACCAGATGTTTATATAGTCTTTTACATTAGCGTTATAGAACCCCACGTAATTGGTGCTGTTTTAGTGTTTAGGGAGATGTTGGATGTGGGCTTGGGCCAACTTTGTGTAGTTTGGCTGTGGCAACTTTGTATGAATAGTTGTGCCATTGACAAACTCGCCAGAGGAAGGTACTTTACACAAGTTTTCTATAATTCTATATAAGGTATGTTAATCATATTCTTAGTGGTGGGGGATTTGTCTTTTAGAATAATCATGTGGAGATCGTCTCTCTGTGATAAGGTGCTAGAGTGTACATTTGTAATAATTCTGGGCGTTGGTGTGATGCTGCGGGGATAAGTAAAGGACAATGTTAGGGGGAATGTAACTCATAGACTGACGCTTTCCTCATTACACAAAGCTACCCTACTGCATCTTTATTTCACCACGCGGCACTAACACAGCACCGAGCTCCGTTAGCTCTATCCACTGGCAATTGAAAGAGCGTATCTTTGGAGTTGGACATATACATATTTCTGATGTTAGAAAAAACCCAACGTCATATAGGCTAGGGTATGAGCTACACTTTTCGGTCTTAAACCCCTTCACGATAGCAAGATTCAACCGCATGGAGAGAGTTTGGACTTATTCACCACTTGACTTTGTTTATCGGTTTCAGTCACAAATACAATACATTCCAATTGTCCTGAGTGACTAGGTCGAATCATGAAGTAACATAGATCTACATGCATACATGTAGTATATCTAGATTGCGCCTTTATGGTGGTTAATGGTGACACATGAAAGGTGGTGTAGCAGGAACAAATTTTATAGGAATTAGTAGAAGATTTGAGGTCCATGTATAGTTACAGATATCTCTTGTTTGGACCATTGTTACAATATGGAGAATATACAAACGTACATATCTTACTGTGTCTTTGACACAATTATCACGGCCTCAATAGGCCGCGCTTGAATTCGCTGAGAAATAAAAAGAGAATGATATTCAATATGTCAGCTTCCAGTAACACATTCATAAAAGCACACATATTTAGATATAGCTCACAAAAAACCAGTAACGGTCGGAGTAAAGCCGAACTGTTATCGGCTTTTTCATTCCGATTCGCCTGTACGATACCCTGATCCAACGGACCGAATTTATGGACCTTTACCTCGCCCTTGGTATTTTCCCTATAGACCTAACATTAGGAACTCCTACTCAATGTCCATGGACTATTTAGAAAAAAATACTCAATGGAAGATTATGTCACAAATGTTAGCCGATTAGTCAATGTGAGGGATGAGATAAGTTCAGAAACCTACTCAAGTTTACGGTCAGAGCTCGATCCCATCACATTTGAATTACTTTATTCACACGGCTTCACCTCGTGAATTACTACGCTATTCAAATTCGATGGGATAAGAGCTCTGACTGTAAACTCTCATGGATTTCCTCTATAACATTAATGTTTTCACAACGATTTCTTTATAAGACAGACAGGAGTTTGCAAACCTCAATCATTTCGCTAGTGACGACAGATCGCTAATCAATCTAATTGGATCGGTATAGTGCATCCAGTGATACAGAATGAAGCAGATCTGACACAACTGTCGGGCTCCATACATTCACTGTTTAGCGGCGATGTTGATGCCTATATTTTATGACCCAGTAAACAGCCCTTTATGCCCCCATCGGTGATAATTTAGTTGTATTGCATTGTATAGTCCGCCAGAATGCTGCAACTCAAACTATTGAGGTCCACTGTAGATACCTGAACATCAAATTAACTATAATGCAAAGGAACCGTTACATTCCACACGGTTGCATGAGCTGCAAGTCCGGCCAAACAGGTGCAATTGTGTACATTGCAATGGGCACAACCGGTTTTAGTACTCTTTATTACCGATATCAAATTGCATGCTTTATTATACACAATGGGGGCATTAAAAAGCATTTGTAGCTAGAGGTTTCACCCTGGAATTTTATATCTGTTTCAGTACAATCATTTGATAATAATAATAATAATAATAATATGATATTTTTTTATCATAAACACCCCTGTTTTCGTCCTCTGGTATATCCTATTGATTACGGTACACTTTTTATAGGTAATACCACTTGGGGATTAGGTCATGGTGAAGCATATAGATACCTTGGGGGACGTGAATGGTACCGGTACATGATTGATTGATGACCCCAAGTTAGCAAAGGGCCTTCGGCGGTCAAGTACCTCTTTAAAAAAGCCGGGAGGCAGTGCATGTAGCGTAGATTTTGAGGATTATGAGGCTAAAAATTCAAACTGTGGAACGCTTTAACCACTCTCCCAGGTGAAGGAGATATTATCAATTACGCCATTTATATCAGCAAAGAATTTTATAGAAATTTAAGAACAGAGAACAACAAAGTTGAAAATCACATTTGGGATTTCAAAATGAAACTTGGTCAACCGGACCAAAAGCATGGCGATTTGCAGTCCTTAACTAAAAATGGCATGCTGAGGCCAGCAATGAGAGTGAACCTGTGAGATACTCAAAATGTAGAGGAAACCTGAGCACTGACGTATTGAAAACACCACGACGAAAACGCCGTCATTAAGGTGTCAACGCCCTTGAACAGGTAGGCTCCTGATAAACGAAGCAACCTGGTTTCACTTCACAGGACACGCGGTCAACGAACTTCATAAGTTTGCGGTAACCCATACAGTGGTGATGTCAAACAAAGAAAAGGAGATTCACCCTGCTCCCATTCAAGGCTTCTAAAGCACAAAATGGATATATGGAGGTTGTTGCCAAACTGAATTAGATATAAATGTGCCATCAGACTCGACTGTCAAGCCGTGCTTGTTATGACTCCTTCGTCCCATTGAGGACACCCGTGGAAGTTGTGATGCAAAACTAAAGACAACTACACACATATATATATATATATATTAAGGTCAATTTACAGTGCATGGATGATAAAAAGAGTTAATGTTAATCAAAAAATGCCCACCCAAATAGATTATTCATTTTGAAACCGACACTAGTAGGCCCCTGTGTAGAAAATCAAATTTTCAACGAGATTAAATGATGTAAGTGAGATAACTGCTAATCAATTAGCAGATTTATCCTGATAAATCAGACATAGGTATCTCTATTAAAATAAGGAGCGTAGATGGAGGTCAATGATAAAGTAAAAAAGATCAATACATTTACCTCGGTCTATAGGCACCATAAATTTGCAGTCACACGGTTCCGGTTCCGCTAAGATAGATACAGGTCAGCAATTGTACCTCGGGTTGAGGGTCTTGATTGACGTCAGAATGCACTCCCCGATATGACCTTGTCTAGGACTACACCGTATACCGCCTACCAAAATAAGAATAAAAGATAAATCAGACGATTTCCCACGAAGCCGGACCTTGGTAGATCTGCTGTTAGGATCCGTCACTTCAATAAGGAACAGCTATGGAGCTAGTACCATCGATCACCCAGCAGCGATAATCGTTAGTATATGTATACTGCACGGTTTCACATATACATTCATCTTTTTACACTTTACGCTACTTAACATGTAAGTTTATTCATAACCATTTCTCTTTTAGTATCAGAAACATCTATCCATCCCCATTACCCCTCTCACTGATTCCCAAAACAATTGATCAAAATGTTTATATTCTCTGAACGGTATTTGGTTTCTTTATCATGATAAGGAAGTATGGTATATAAGCACCATTATCATTTCCTGGTGCGCGCTCAGAGGTCCAAGCGAATGGTGGACAAAATGGTTAGATATTAGCTTCAGAACACATCCATACCGGAAAGAACCTATAACAGGACTAGGCAGGGAATTGATAAGGGATAATATTGACAATTAGTAATGCGATCTTCTATCACCACTTTCTCTTTCCAGACTAATTGGTCCCGGAAGTCCTCCCTTGTGCGTCTCAAGATGCTGCTGCTGGGAGTTGGTGCTCTGGTCGCAGTTCTCCTCTGTCTCGCCAGGTGGCTGTGGCGGCGACATGTCATATCTACGGCAGACAGAACGAGCGATCTCCCACTACCACCAGGGGATGTGGGACTACCCTTCATCGGTGAAATGTTATCCTTGGCAATATCGGTAAGAATGCAAACACGAATAGGGCTTATTCTATAAATATGTCCGCATACTATGTAGGGATACATTGTATACTTATAGTGTAAAACTATGTACTAGACGCAGGTTTACTTAAACATCACACCCATTTGCACATGCCAATTGGCAACCTTTTTTTATAAGACGTTTAGAAAGGCAAGGACGCCTAGATCAGTACAATACAGCATATGGACCACACTTTGAATTGTTTTCACACCGATATATGGCGCCATCGGGGGATAATCAAACGTTGATAGAGTACCAGCGAAGGTTGAGATCTCATTGGTTTCTCACGAGAAAAGTAGATCAGAAAACTACAATACTAAATTTTGATTTCGGCATTGCTTGAAATGAATCGTAAGAGAAGAAGTTTGTCTGAGTATAGTCCTACAAAAAAGATGAACAGGTTCGAGTTCTTCACTAAACGAGAATCTCACTCTCGTGGTTCTTCAATCTCCATGCCTATGTCTGGTTCACTTTGTCTCTATGTGCGGGACCAACTCCAGGCGGATATGTCGGAAATTCTAACGTTTTAGATATAGTAGGTAATCATAGTTGTTATATTACTTATAATATTGCCATCGGGTAGTTGTGTACATATATGTATTGCTATTGCCGTCTCTACTACCTGCCGGTCTGCCTTGATCAACTGTGAATCCCATTTGATACACGATGTATTACATTACGACTGGCAGATGCAGAAAGGCCTGGACTTTTTCTCAGAGCGCCTCCAGCGTTACGGTCGAGTGTACAAGACTCACGTGATGGGACGCCCTACAGTGCGCGTCGTGGGGGCAGCCAACATCCGGCGTGTTCTCATGGCCGACGCCTCCACTGCCGTCTTGGACGTGCCAGCCACCATAAAGCGCCTACTGGGACCACGTGCCCTCACCACCTCCACCGGACATTGGCACAAATCACGCCGTCGGGAGACAATGAAGGCGTTTAGCACGCAGGTGAGATTGTTATATATGTAGTGGACAGAGCCATTGTTAGTTCATGAAACAGTCACCAGGTGGCCGACAGTTGGGCGCCCTCATAGGAGGGACAGAACCTGTATTCTGGCTTATTGCTATTACAAAATTAAAGTTGCTTTCAACGTTGTTCCATTGCTCTCTTGTCTTGCTACACCTATTATAGAGTAGGATGACTCAGAGATTAAACCCAAGACATGATTTCTCTGAAATGAAAAGTTTTATACATATGTGTCAGCAAGACTACTATTGTGACAGTTCCCTATTATACTTCACTTATTTCTGCACCTCCAGTAGTGAAGAATACCTACCCAGGGTCCAATATGGCGTCGCACAGGGAATATTACCTATCCTTATAGCTGGATTACATAATAAATGTGTAATTGGTGAGGCCTGCTAGTAAGAGAGCTAATGTTCGTAGTCCAGAAGGGGTATGGGTTAAATATCTATAATTAACTAATTGGAAAATAATCACCTTCCACTCTTACAGGAAGACAAGAGCGCTGGTAACTCCTCTGTGTTTGTGTGTGTGTGTGTGTGTGGGGGGGGGGGGGGGGGGGGGAGTCCGGTGCACAACATTTATGATGATTCTGAGGATCGTAGAATTGTGACCCGAGGACCAAAATGTTGCTCCATATTGCTTGCGGATCGCCTCATATTTACGGCTTCATCTGTATTCAATTACAAAACAATGAACCTTGCACTTAGGCCTATGTGTTGTTGATAATGTGGTATTACACAAGTAGCAACGACGTTCTGACATTTTAGTTCCACTATATGAGTTGGTTTTTTTAAAAGCTTTTATTTATCCTGGAGGGATGTCGTAGGAAACAAATGTTTCCTATCTTCCCGACTCTTCAGCAAATATAGTTCCGTGCCTTACATTGCCTACAGCGTTCTTTCTTGACATAGATAAAAATTTTGTATTCATACTTATAAATCTTATATCTAGGCAAAGAAGAAGCACTAATACAAGCTGTATTGCTTGATTATAGTATAGTGTTTCATATGTCACCTTTCTAGCCCTAAAAAGTCACTAGTCGGTTTTTCAGTTTCTGCTTGAACATCTTTTCTATGTTCTCAAGTTCGTCTATGCGACGCGTCTCAGGGCTAAGTCTATTCCATAGTTCTGTAGACTTAAATTGCACAGAGTGTTGGTATTTGGTGCAGTTTATTGGGTTCCACTATACTGTAGCAAGATACACGATTGCTCTGATATGAATGGAATTATATGAACACAAACATATTTTACATGAAAGATTTGATATGAAATAAACAATACATCCTGTTGTCTATGTAAGGCTCTGACCGGATATGCCGTGGCCTTGAACCGTATCATCAAAGAGGAGACTTCTGATTGGCTAGGACGACGGTTTGCGTTTGACGTCGTCGAGCGTCTCGCCGTACGTAGCGCCTGGGAGGTGTTGGTTGGACTGCGTCACTTCCACCAGGTCGGAGCAGAGATTGTGCACGACTTTGATCTCTTCTTAAAGGGTTTCTGGACACTCCCCATACCCGTACCTGGCACTACATTTTACAAGGTGAGTTTATGAATACATGTGGCTATCCACACATGCGGGTATTCACTCTACTGCCTGTATAGATTTTGTGACACGCGAATTCTCACAGAATATGAAATTCATAAAGAACCTTTTCACAGAGAACAACTAATTTGTCACTCTATTTTTGAGATATTAAAACCCCTGTTGCTGTTTCAGTCACATACTAAAATACTTAGGTGGGTATGCTCTGCTCAATTCTGAAGACTGTGACGACAAACATGGGAGAGCCAGAGATGGCAGCTTCCACTTGAGTGCTAAGAAATCGCTATATTGCCCTCAAGCTACTTGTCTGTAGCCTCAGATCATGAAAGCATCAGTGACACTGTTGGTGTTTCTTAAGTGTAAAATCCCAGAATTGTGTGAAGTCTTTTTTTGAGGGTTTGGATCATGAACTATTAATGATCTGCATTATCAAGATGCTCTACACTAATATATGCATTCATGAAAATTCATGTAATTCAGCAGAAAGGGTCATGTCAAATCTAAACCTCACCCTTCAAGATGTTGCAACTCAATGACAGTTATCCCATAGCTCATGAAAGTGTACCTGAGCTCAAAAAGGAATTAACGCACTCGTTGGTGGATAAGGAAGAAACTGAAAAGTTCATTTCAGCATTTAGTTCTTAAATCAATATCCAATCAGAGTATGGATGAGGTTAAAGGAACTGAACTGAACTGTTAACTGAACAGTCGGCGCATCAGTTGGAGTTGTTATCATCAATCGGTCTCGCATATTTAAGCTATTTAAAAGGTCTTATGTGAAGGCTCCACGTTAGATGTCTCAATATTTGGTCATTACGTTCTTCAAGTTGTTACGAGGAGTTTTCGACACTTCTCTGAACTCGCGAATGGGAAAGAGAACTGCCATTTTTATTTCTGACATCGCCACTGCTCTCGCAGGCAACACGGGAAATTTCGTTAGTGAGCCAAACGTTGGTTACAGTGCGACGTATATGGTTGACACTGCGCCCGAACATTATTTACATTCCACTCCCAGCAGCGGGTAGTATATCATAGACTTTCGCTCATAGGTATATAGTAATAACGTTTTAGGGGCTGTCCATAAATTATGTCACGCTTTTTTAGGGCATTTTTAGGACCCCCTCACCCCCCTGTCACACTTTGTCACACATTTCATACCACCCCCAAAAATATTATGTCACACTTTCCGAAACCCCCCCCCCCCCCATTTTTGTGTTATTTAGCATAACATAACAGTTATTACATCTTTGACTAAGCTACTGTAATACACCATTAATTTAGTGGGAGATATTACATGAGACAAAACTCCCGATTTACTAGATCACTGAAAAGCTATTGATACTTCACCATACTTTACAGCAGTAATTGTCATTTTAGACCAACCAATCATATGCAGTACTGAACTTTGATCAAGCATACATCTCATCTACCCTAGTCTATTCTGGTGGTGTTCCATATCTTCCTCCTCCAAGTATTTGATGAAACATATTTATGAGTTCAACCTGCCCATGAAATGGGCACTGTACAAAAGTTGGCAGTTGGTGCATTTGGGGATTTATCTTAGTGCACAATCATCAACCCCATCAACAGACCATTTCCACCTTATTGCTCAGCATTTACTTCATTGGTTGGGGGAGTATGATTTCCATCTCACAGAGAAACCTGAAGATAATCCCTTCCTAATCTACAGCTGAGTACATATTTCCAATAGACAAACTGGTGGGGTTCTTATATGTGTGAATAGTGTTATGGTAGAAATCATCATCACATAGGGAAAGGCCCTCTTTTTCATGAGTTGACCACTGAAGAAATGAGAGTGTGAAAACAGTCTGCCACTGATTAAATGTATCCAGATACATTTAATTGGCGAGCTAAAATATCCTCAGGTAATGCCATATTGCTTAACCCTTTCCTAATTACCAGCCTCCCATGGGGTTATCTGGTAAAAATATGTGTCTAGTTTGGAAGTTTGTTATTTCATAATGCAGTGTTAGATTCTTTTCAAACTTGGGCTTCTATTCTTATATGATATGTAAATAAAACATGTCAAGTTCGGAAGTTCATTATTTTGTGCTGCCTTGTTAGATACTTTTGAAACCTGGGATTCTATTCTCATATGATAAGTAGAATCTATCTGTAGTCTGTCTTTTACATTTTCGGTTGCCATGGCAACCAATATCATTCTTTTTGATGAAAAATTGAATTCTTTAAATGTATTTTAAGCACCATGGCACAATAAAGTAAGCCTATTTTATTTGTCCATTCAACTTCTATATCTGACCTTTGGGCCAATCTAGAATATTAAAATGACCAATTCAGAATATTCTAAGGGGATTACAATGAGAAATATCACATCTGAATATATAGTTTAAGAATATTAGAATACAGAAGTAAAACTCATAGACATAACATAATTCTATCTATAGATTACCAAAAGTGGTTTATATTGTTTTACAGCTTGAACATTTTTGCAGAAATTTAAAAAATGGGAAGTGAAAACACACTACAGACTGTATGTTATGTTTTAGCTACTTATAGCCCCATATCTTTTTCAATATCCAAACACATGCAGATCCTATTCAGGAAGAAAAACATCAAAATTGCCACTCCCTAAAATGCCTTTAAATTGTAACCACAGCCGCTCCCTATAGCTTTACACTTCCTTTTACCTGTCCCCCTCCCCCCTCCAGTTCCCTGGATGCTATGTTATCAGAGCAATAGATCCTGCCTGTGGCAGAACTTTGGACCAGGAGACCAGCCTATGAAGTCCGGGTTTTACAAAATAATACCATGAAGCTAATTCTATTTCCCCTTAATATTTATCATTCCCTTAGTTACTTAGCCTTATGGCCTATTACTAATTGTACAAGAAAGAACGCATAATCTGATAAGGCAATTGTGTGTATTCTCTTTTCACATGAATAAATTTTTTTTTTTTAACTATCTGAGGAAACATTTTCTGCAACCCTCCTTCAGAACTAGTTTCTTTTTTTCCTTTTCCCCATTTTTATCCCTCCCTTCCCCCACCCCATTTATCCATCTGAGTTTTTATCAATCTGATGAATAGATATGCCTAAAAAAACTAATTGTGTCTGGAAAATAGTATCTCAATAATCTGAGTTTAATCATCTACCCCTCTCCCACCTTAATTCAACATTTCTAGTTTCAAGCAACTAGAAAGAGAGATTTCTGATTGGGGGATATCTACTAGATAGAGGTCATCCTAGCAGATTTTCTAATAAGTTGCTAGAACCTCTCCAGCGAGAGTGCCGAGCATGCGTGGCACTATGTCACACCAGAAACCAGACACCATTACAGATTTTACCAGTCCCTGTACCTAGCAAGGAGGGGTGGAGTAGGTGGAGGGGTACAGGGACTGAAACCAGCCTACTTTGACCCCTAAAAATCATCACAAAAAAAGTAATTAGAATGTTCTCATAAAATAGTTGGTTTGTAAGGAAGGCACAGCTCAAGACAGTGAATTGAAGTAAAAGTTCAGGATGGTATTTATTTGCTTATATTAGATAACAACGTTTCGGATTCATAAAAGATCCTTCATCAGGTTAGTCATTAAAAATGAATATTTCTAATAGAAGGCGCATGTCTTACATAATTAAGATGGAAAGTTTCAATTTTGTACCTTTAACAGATCCCAATTTTTTTTAATTCAGATTAAAAGGTAACATTCACCTGCAGTGGGTGTTTTTCATGTAGCTAGTTGTTAGATAACTGATATAATATAAAATTAGACACTGTTTGTTGAATCCTATCACAGAGTTTTGAAGCAGTACACATAATCCATATTAAGGGAGTATAGGCATTAATATTTACATGTTTGATAAGTAACACAGAACATAATACAGACATGTAACCATGACAGGACCTTAACAGGACAATATATGTATAGGACAGTAATTGAAGTGTGCTATGTACCCTTCCCTTGAACATCACATTGAATATCATAGTTTAGATCTAGATACTTTATGATAACCTGCTTAAAGTTTTTTGTTTCCACTATGGATTTCATGGGGTAACTGGTTCCATAATGCCAGGGTATTCATAAGTGGTAGGAATATTCAACATATACAGGAATATTTGTTATTCTAATATAATTATTATTTCTTCTATACATCTTTTAACATGTGTGTTGTCCAACACCCCATTTTTTTGAAAAAATATCATCATGGAATCACAATGTTTTAACATCAGAATGAATAATCTGATTGCATTAAAACTTTCAGGTATCTCAGGCAGGATGTTGG
Source organism: Alentia gelatinosa (assembly GCA_950022655.1). Taxonomy (NCBI): domain Eukaryota; kingdom Metazoa; phylum Annelida; class Polychaeta; order Phyllodocida; family Polynoidae; genus Alentia; species Alentia gelatinosa. Next base: position 38,916,030 of record OX465582.1, read on the forward strand.
TCAACATTGTACAATAAAGGAAAATTAATTTCTCACAATATATTTCATTAGTCTTGTCCTATGAAGATCGGGGTGTCGGACAACATGCTGTATGGGTCTCTATGTTGGAAAATTTGAAGGTCCTGGATAGTTTTGACCCTTTGAATATTTTTTCAAACTTTAACTAATCAAAACTATATTGTATACACTTCTCATAACATATGCTTTAAACAAGTTAATAGAAAGAATTGGCTCAACATTGTGCCTCCCAGATTTTGAAAAAAGGGAAAATCATGAAAAAGACTAGTTTTTGCTGATTTTCGGAAGGACAAATCTGTCTGAGCTATACAAAACCCTCTGTTGGAATGAAAGACTATCAAAAGATGGACCAAAAACTGTCATTTTTACATTGATGAGATGCATTCATACAACATCAGCCTTGAATAACCCTATTTTGGCCAATTTAGCAGGTTTTAAAAATCCCACCCAGATACCATAATCAGCCAAAATAAGGTGAAAATTTGGTAATAGGCATCTTGAATCTCTTACAGAAACCTGTCCTCATTGATCAGAAACAGGAACTCTTCCTAATGTAACAGCACTCTCTGCAGTTACACCTAACCACTTGTAGCACATGTACTGACTTCTCTTGATCTGGACATTATCCTATTTGGCTGCCTTTTTCCTTAGGTGTTTGACAATTTCAGTGGATTTGTGTATGCAAATCCATAACTGCTTATTATCATACTTTTTGCAACACCTTTCCAGCATGGGCAAAGTTGCCACTAAATTATTGGAAAGTTGCCTCTAAAGTCTCAGAATTAGGTGATGCGTGTTCTGTCACACAACTCTGGATTTTTGGGCTGTGTCATACTTTTCAATATACCCCCACCCCCCTAAGTGTGACATAATTTATGGACAGCCCCTTAGGGGTGTTTAAATAACAAACCCTTACCCTAAATATATGGTTACAGCCGTATGTGCAATGTATAATGTGTTTATTCTTCGTTAGGAAAATAATTGCTGCCTATCAGACATTGCGCAGTGTGACCTCTTTATAACGCCAGTGATGACTTGTTCACTTTCAGGCTGAGGCCGCCAACCGGCGACTGATGCGGCATATAGTTGCCGAGTACCGGAAGCGCCAGGCAGACGACTTTGAGCCGCTGGACTTCCACGACGCGCTGACCCTCATTCTGACCAAGGACGAGGAGCAGGGCACACCTCTATCGGAGGAAGATGTAACTAGCATTATTCGCGAGATGCTCTTCGCGGGACACAGTACCTTGTCAAGTGCGGCGACCAGTGTCATCATGTACTTAGCACAGAATCCGCGCGTTATGAAAAAGGTAACTTTATGACAGCAGATAATGACATTGGTGTTTTAAATGTATATCCTTTAATTTATGGTGGCGCCACTTGGTGATTTTTAGATTTTGTTAATCATCAGTCAAAACTGGTTCCTTTAAATGGGTGAATTTAACATTTTGTCCAGTTCTTTCAGTCTTGATAGGTCAAATGGGCCAATTTGCATTTGTTTGATTTACAGAGGAGATGTACTGAAATATATGGTTTGCTTCAATTATTTCAAAAAGAAGGATGGTGACCTTTAAAACCTAAATGTGTAGTATATATACATGTACGAAATTCTGTGAAACTATGAGGAAAATGACATGAGTTTTGTAGGGGCGTCAGAACATTTTGAAAGGTGGGGGCGGGGGGGGGGGGGGCGCACTGAAAAATTGCAGATTTTTTTCTTGGTATGAAATCAGACCTTGACATTCGCCTGTTCCACAGGATTTACTGTAACTCTGCGAAAAGTCTGTGAAAAGTCAGGTCTTAGCCTTCATTACATGAAAAAGAAGTCAGACATTTTTCCACAGGGGAAAGTCAAAGCTTAGCCATCATTGCACGCTAAAAAGTCAGACTTTGACATTTTTCCATGGTGAAAAGTCAGGGCCAGCCATAATTGCATGCTGAAAAGTCAGACTTTGACATTTTTCCAAGGTACAAAGTCAGGGCTTAGCCATCATTGCACAGTAAAAGGTCAGACTTTGATATTTTTCCACAGTGAAAAGTCAGGGCTTAGCTATCGTTGCAAGCTAAAATGTCAGACTTTGACATTTTTCTGTGTTGGGAAGTCAAGGCATAGCCATTGTTGCACACTGAAAAGTCAGACTTTGACACTTTTTCACAGTGAAAAGTCAAGGCTTAGTCATAGTTGCATGCTAAAAAGCTAGATTTAGACGTTTTTCGATGTTGGAAAAATCAAGACAGTTTTTACACTTGAGTTAAATTTGAAGGTGGTCATTGTTTGGGGCTAGCAAAAAAGTGTGTGTGTGGGGGGGGGGGGGGGGGGAGGGGGCGCCCCCTGCCTCACCCCCTATTTTGACGCCACTGTTTTCCTACGTGAAAAATAACTTTTTAGTATTTCTATAATGTTCTATGTGCTTAGGGCAGCAATACACTATCCCCGCCAAGGTGGCAGACCAAGACGGACCATAACTGCATGATGGGAGCAGCGTGAAATGACTGAATATTGCTACACTCCTTGACAATTATTCAAATAGCTATACTGTATGTTTCCTCACTTTTCAGCTACGTCAGGAACTCACATGCAATAACTTGATGGACGAGGAATCAGAATTGACATACGATAAGGTAGCCAGTTTGACCTACCTTGGCGACGTCATCAGTGAAACGCTGCGTTTGGCACCGCCTGTTGGAGGGGGATACCGAAAAGCTATGAAAACCTTCGAAATTGGCGTAAGTTTACATAGATCTATAATGTCCATTCTTCCTAGCTAGGGAAGATATAAGGGCATATATTTCTGGTGTACATAGTGACCGTCAGTGTTGATATTGTATTCGCCGTCTTCAAACATCATGAAACATTTCTCTAATATGAACATTATTTGCAAATGATGTAATGGCAATTGAGTTTATTCATTAAATCATCACTTTTTTCATCTAACTATTTGTCTTTCCAGGGTTATCAAATTCCCAAGTCGTGGGCAATTATTTGGAGCATATTTGATACCCATGAAGTATCCGACCTGTACGAAAACGATCGTGCGGCCTTCACACCCGAGCGATGGACAGCACTGCGCAACAACCCCGATTTAACCTACAACCACGTGCCCTTTGGCGCCGGCGCCCGCGCATGCGTGGGTAAACAGTATGCTAAACTGTTACTGCGCATTCTTACCGCGCAGCTCGTCCGGAAGTACGACTGGGAACTGGAGAACAATGACGTCATAATGGTGCGGTTACCAGTGCGTCAGCCGAAAGATCGTCTGCCCGTAGTGTTCAGAACGAGGCTCGACACTGAGGGGCGCCACCTAGAGGGACATTTTAATGAGAATAATAACTATATACCGGGGAAATGTGCGGAGACTGCAGAGGGGGCATCAATGAAGAGACACCATGAAACCACTTTGCAATAGATATCTATAATGAAAAGTTTATAATATGCAAATGGACCACTAGGGTGGGGGGGGGGGGGGGGCGGCAAAGATTTGGCCATGCTCTTCCTTTGTTCTATTGTGTACAAGAACGGGTTTGGGTGGGGGTGGCGGGTGTAAATGATTTTGGAAATAATTGCGAATAATCGGGAAAAAACTCACTACGCATGTAACTACGAACAACATAAAATGTTATTGATATACATGTACATACATGCCACATAATTAACAAATCTAACTGTCTTCTGCTCATTATACCAATCAACTAATCATACAATCAATGTTCCTGCATCCACAACCGATCACTCACTGATTTTACTATTGTCTTCTATCTTCACACAATGACATAGATTTTAAAGATTTTATAGGTATTAACGTGACTGTCTTCCTATCTTTCTAGTTAAAGAGATATACGTCTAACAGACGACCTTTTACATCAACATATTTCCATCATAGTACATGTTATTCATCACTTTATTGGCAGAATACTCATACCGTTATGGTATAAATCTAAGTACATGTCCTAAATTATATCAAAGGCTCTATCGCATGTTTTGATATTGTTATTTTATAGCAGTTTATTTCTCCTGTGCATTTTATTTCTTACGTGTATGTCTGTACGAGTTACTTAGACTATGGCAGCTAAAATCATATTGTACACTAGGTATACCAGTATACTAGTACATTGTGTACCATAAACCAATTTGCATGAGTGATGTGTGCGATCTATCATCGGAGCGCACGATTTCAATCTGTAGTTTTCAACCTTTTTTTTATTCAAGGGAAATAAAGCAATACACTAGAAGATTGTAACGAGGTAAGCTCTACTGTATGGGTACTAAATACAGAATAGAACCCCCTACCAGTTTAAGAAATTTGTGAAATTAAAGATAAAGGCACTGGCAGAGGAACCATAGCTGTCTTATAATGTTATGTATTGTTCTGTATAGATCTCTATGCTCTGTATATCGTTATGTCTGAGATTCGTGAATTTTTTCCATTTCCATTTCATCTCATACCACGTGTACTACACGTATGTTGTAGTATTTCTGTACTATGTGCAGCAACGATGCTAAGTTCAACTTGTTCACCGACAGAGAAATGTAAGCGGTCGTAGAGGGCACACAAAACCTGCTTATTAGCAGAATGTCTTATGTACATAATTTGCTGAAAAAAAATAAAAAAAATAAAAAAGATTGGCATAGCATTATGTCGTGCATCTTCGGAGACGCAACCCTTTGTCTGACATGAGGAACTCGAGCCTTTGAAAGACAAATATCTAATGAGATATCGGGTATGGTTGGGAGGGGTAGCTGGTATACCAGCGGTTCAGATTACCGTGTCCCCTCGCGGATGACCGTGGAATCAGCCGGTAGTACGACAAATTTCCACCAGATAGCGCTTTTACATACTTTGCCGACGAAGTCTCTTAAGTCATTAGTTACCTACTATACATACAAAGGATCGATTTTGACAGGATATGCTTGGAGTTGCTCCCCACATAGAAACAAGCAAAACAAGACTTGTCCATTAAGACTGAACTGCTACCAGAGTGATATTCTTTAGTGCAAAAAAGCCTAAGCCTGCTCTTCCTTTTAGAAGATCTTTACTCAGATTTGCGTTATCTCTTGTGATTAAATTTTAAGAAAATTTAAAACTAAATTAATGTTGTAATTTACTGATCTCCTTACCCTGAGACATGTGATAGGCTATACCATTTTAAAATGGTGCATGCTCCGCTGGTACCCATGGCATGCTGAAATCATACATTGGGACATTTATCATAGCAGGGCCCCCACCGCCGATTTGAATATTCATGAAATGCCATGCCCCCCCTAGGGTTTGTCCTGGAGACAAGATTGAAGCTAGATGGGCAATCAACCCCTGTCTACGCTGAGCTACTGTACAGGGGTTAGTCGGGTTAAATCACTTACAGTATCTGTTGTGTGCGCCTCAAACCAGACACTTTTGTTCTATGTATAATCTAAAAGCAGACATACTTAATTTGAAATATTCATAGCTTACAAATTAGTAAAGAAACCAAGAATTATGTTCATTAGCAACTAAGTCGCTAGTTACATCAGACCCGGGTTAAGGTGGCGGCCAATCTAGGATTGCCGTGGCGACGTCGGCGACGGCCGCTGTGTTGTGGCAGTTGCGGCGGCTGGGTTGGTGAAGGCGCATAGACTTCAGTATGTGTACAGGGGTCTGTAGGTAAACCTTTTTATTTATTTTATCGATATATAAATATGTGTATTCGCACATGTAGGTACGTGTGTATGCCCTCACATTTGTAGATGGCTATTCACCACTCTCCCAGCAGAGATATTGCGCTCTACTTCCTGCGGTCGCTTGAATCTCTGCCCAAACCTGCCTGTTTGGGCTCAAATCTGGCCAATATGCCAGTTTTCAAAATATCCTAAATTCTTAGTGCGTTGGGGAGTATTCTTTGGTTTACATATAAATAGATATGCACATATTTATGGTAAATGATATACACTCATTTACGTTATTTACTATATCAAATCAGGCATAGTCTTAGGGATTACTTTCATCATTGGAAGGCACCTCATGTGTTACAGGGTTTTGTTTATCAGCATAACACATGTGCTCACTCGAAAGGGCAGTCTAATCAACTGTAGATTCGCATCATAAAGTGGGTTAGGGATGAAAAAGAAACAGCTGGATTGTCTTTTAACCCCATTTAACAATTCCTATATTTCCTAACTCATGATATATGAGTTGCTTGACTTTCATAACTTTTGACAGCTGCCATTTTTTTAATCCGAAATGTTGGCTGGTTCCCACTGTGCTTAGTGGATAGCCTGGGAACTAGCGTATGACATCATTCACATACATTTGTTTGTGTGTGGCGACCATACAGGCATTAAAATGCGTGCTCCTACGGCATAGTGAAATTGTTATTAGTAAACTGAGGAACTCGTCCTGTATCCATGTACAGTCGAACAGGATCAAATCAGGCCACGATCAAAATGGAACTGAAGGCTCTAAAGTCAATCCCGATGTTGCTGTAACTAACTACGATGCGGTAAAGGGCCTAATATTATACACCCAACAAACTTCTAATGGTCTTAAATCTTAAATCACATTATAAAATTTCATTATAATTTATTCAAAATATTCGAAATTGGAGAATTTTGTTTTAAGAAAATCATCTGTCGCTTTGACAATGTGGAACAGTTGCATCTAGACATCATACACAATTTCTTTTCCACAATTGCCAATGTTCCATGTTATGAAATGAAAATAGGGAACTATTATTTACATCAGTACGCAGAGAAAACAGGGTACAGTAGAATAAAATAGAAATGTAGGGACTATCTAAAATCTATTGTTCTCCATGTGTTCTAAATACGACTCATAATTTGAAAACCAACACATAACATTGATTGGTAAACATCGATGGGTTCGTAGAGAAAAAAGACGTCTGTCAAATATATCACCATCGCCCCCATTATCAGTTTGATTATGTTTATTACATCATATCATGTGATATCATACTTCAATTATTCTATCTACCAGATTTGCCTTTTATGACGATATATACAACACTGAAAGATTACATACAAGCCAACGCCTCCACACATGGTCACAAGATAACAGTCTATTTTCATACTATCGTATAACATAATCAATAGTTAGACGAATATTGAGCGATTTCCTACCGCTGTCATTGAATAACTACACATGTATATTTTGTACGTGAATTGTCAAGCAACTGATTCCATAACATGAATCATTATGGCAGTAGAATATCACTACATATTACTTGTATAATGAACTATGCCTCGTGTCCTTCTCCCAGAAGGGAATGTATGCCTTTTTGAGATACCAATATTGTCATGCGTAGGACAAAATTTTAATAGCTTTCACATAATACCTTTATTACATAAATCGGGGTTGTCGGTATTTTACGTACAATTGGGTTACATCTTAAATGTTTCAACCAATTATAATTCTGTTTGTGAGCTAGGTCTGAAGAAGACACTACAGACACTGTATAAGGCTGAAACGTTTACGATACGAAGGAAAGATCACCACTTTCCCCAACTGTGCAAACAACTGAAGAGTTTAAAATACACCTTTTTAATCAAATTTTTCAGTGGAATCCAAGCCCCGATTTTTACGAGGGAGTTCCCATATTATTTTACACAAACGATCTAACCTGAATCTGAAATTCTCAATTTACAAAGCATCGTAATCATATTGACATTGTCTCCCATCTCTCAAGACGTACTTATTCCGTTTGTGCTATGTTGCGAAGACCACTGATTACAACTTATGTACAATCAAAATATCATGCTATATGTTCTAAGGTGGTCACAATGATTAAGACGTCAAACTTGACAATTCATAGGAAGTTTACAATTTGTAAAAACAAAGCCCAACACATATCAAAATAAGTTGAAATCGTGATCATTTCCCTCTTTATCGAATATGTTAATTATAAAAGACCCAAAAACATCTACTCTATTGATAAAGACACATGACCATCCTGATTATGCCGATGACAATAAAACTGTGCAGATTATTTGCTCTACTCACTAGAACTAAATGAGGTTTGTTTCTAGTTCAGAAGATACAGGGCAGCAAGGTGTTAACTAGATTACATCTAAAACATCTTGTTACTCTCTCAAATTGGGTTCTCCTTATTGATAAAAAAAGTTTTTTGCTGCCATTTATCAAATAGTCGTCCTAGCGAAGCGGTCATGATTACCAGTAAGTATACTGCTCATACAATTGTTTACCAGACACCAGAATAGCATTCTATGACATAACATAATCTGACCTTCAATAAATGCATTCCATCTACAAAATACAAAATGTTACATTTTCCATTTCTACAATCAAAAATAAAGGGCGGGGTAATCATTTGCTCCATTAAAGTAGTCAGACGTTTCCTTTAACAAGGCAAATATACCGGGTGTGTTTTACAACTATCGACACCTAAGGTAGGCTGAATATATTTTTGTAGGGTAGTCACATACAGACAACCTTGGGAAATACTGCCCCATGTTTTCATTATACCTTTTATAAACAAATATTGTTATCAACGGACAGAGCTCCCAAGATGAAAATGAAAGACATAGTACATTGCAGATATGTCAGTTATCACACTTTTCTGATACTGATGAGGCTCAGATAGTATATGCCGGCTAGAGAAACAAAGGCACGGCATCATTTATAAACACATGGAGGTACGTTGTAGATAGAAGTGGTGGCTGAGGATGCACAGAACAAGGAGACACAAGTTCTATCACAGTTACGAAAGCTTAATGGCTCCACGGTGCACGCAATATTTCATATTTTGTTCCACTCCATTTCCTGGAGACTCCTGAATCTGTTTTACCGTCTCTCATTCAGATGCGAGCTTAGGAAGAAAAGAAATATTGTAACGTGCAATGTGATTCTCCAAATTAGCAACGAATTTCTACTACATGCATGATTATTAAATATGATGGCCGTTGATGATTTAGCAGGTCCAGTAAGCAGCGTATAGTATTCGCCAAATAACCAGCTTTATAAAGGAATTAATGGACAAGATTGTAAAGCACACAGACGCACTCATCGGTGGTATAGGGCACCAGGATGATATGCCTGACATCGCCAGATTGGCCGCCACCTCTCTCCCCGCTCTGTTCAGACCTAGAGGTTGGTTTGGTTCAATCTGTGTCAGTCGCGGACCAAGCAATTTTTTTCTGTGGAGGTTCTGAGAGCCGAAATACTCAAATACTAAGAAATATTCATAGCTCACAGAATTGATGATAGCTTTGTGGTAATCTTTCTTCAAAATATACAGAAAAGAAAATAAGAACATGTGAAAATGGCTTCAAGAGTACAAAATGACACATTCTCCAAGCATAGGTCCAAGCGGTATGAAAGATCTTCCGGGAGAGTGACAGACACTTACTGCTAGCGGCTCAAGGTGTCCGAGGATTTTAACCCACCAGAGCTAACGTAGTGTTTGCTCTGGTGGCCAGGGTATGGCATCACATGCTCCAGTGGCGCCCTCTCCCATTCATTCATTCTTTTGGAGTAGACTAAATTGGAGATATCAATGAGCCTTTTGGCTGTTGCCCGCATACTGGTTTGTGGTTCTTGTGAATATTAACTGTTGGATATCAGAGGCCGAATACAATCAGATTGCAAAATGAGAGGTAGTTAAATGAGAAGGCCTTCTTTTGGGCAGTGTTTTCGAGTTTTGCTATATCGTGGAGACAGAAAACCATTCTCTGGCGTGGGAATGATGGATGTTGCACGGCTCATGTATAGATACCCGTTCTGTTATCCTGTTGGTGAAATGGCTCTGTGTACCATCACACCACATCTGAACCCGTGAAGAGTAAGGCACATATCATCTGGGTAATGGCATGGCACTACTGAAAGTCGGACTTATGTCGTAGATGTAAGCAGCACCATGTTAATACACTTAATCCAATTGGAACACATAGAGTGTTCCTCTCCTCATATCGCAGATTCCGCATCCTGAACTATGAACTTCTCCTCCACTAATGATCTCTTTTTCCTGGGCGGTGATGACACACTTGGTTTATATATCTGAAAAGTAAAGAGCATTTTCTGAAAGACTCTTAGAGTGACTAAAGACGATAAGTGCGCCTATACTTGAGACAGTTACAAAAATGTGATCCAATTGCTATGACTTTGATAAAATCGACCGTAATTTACGCCAAAGAGCAATGGATCTTTATAAGCTAAAGTGGATTACTACAGCTATTAGAAATAATTGCCTGTTGCTTAGAGTGATAGGGTGAAAAATAGAAGGCAAAGACAGACATTAATTATGTGATTCTTTATTCATCTTCAGGGAGCTGTTTCAAAACGTGGGTTAAGTCTATGGTTTTGGAACAGCTCCCTGATGAGGTTCATATTGTTTCTAATTATTTGGAAATGATTCACTTGAACGCTTTTCTATCAATTGCTTAGCTCTCGCCTCAGCCACCAATGCCTAATTCCAATAAGCTGCAAAGAAAGGTGTCTAAATTGAAAGTATCCGGCTTTTTCAAATGATGACTAATTTTCTTTCAACTCTTAAAAAAACTGCCAAGGAACCCTTCGGATTCCTCTCTCATATAAAATAAGACTATCATGGATGAAAAGACTCATCAACTGATCCTTGTGACTGCCACCTAAAGAATAACGTACCAGATTCTTATTGCCGTCCGAGTCTACGCCGACCTCGGACTCGTCCAGCTCGTCCTCGGTGAGGCCCTGCATCCTCCCGGCACATCGGCGCACACAGGGGAAGAGCAGCTTGCGGGGGATGGTCTTGGCGTTACGAAGACACGGAATGCACATGGCGAGAATGCCGACTATCAGCACCGTAAGGATGCCAATCGCCGGATACCAGAGGTAGGAAACAGCATACATCCGATCTAATCCAGTACTGAAATAGCACAAGGAATATCATGGAAACCTTTTATGTCGGACATGCTTGGGGTGTCACAGGGTCATAAAGTGATATAAAACCTATTTTCCTATTACCTATAGGTTATTCTGCAGCACAGTTGTGGAACTGTCTCAAGACTCTTATTTCGAATCAAGTGTTGTCTTTAATAACATCAGGGTATAACAAAATGCATATAATATAAACAGTTGCGCTCACTCACAGTTGGGATTCCATTGTTATTGGTTTTCCGGGGAATGTGTTGTTGCCACCAATTGTTAAGTTGGTTAGCGTTCTGTTGATCCACAGAGGGCAGTTCGCGCTGGGAAGGGGCAGGGGCTGTGTATGGACCTTCTTTAAGTAACCTCCTATAGACATCCAGCCGGACAGGCTCCAGCCCAGAATCGCCCCGGCCAGAGCCCCCTAGTGGAAGAACAGGGAACTTATTAACCGGCGAAACCAAGCACACCTTTCTTGTTCAACAAGCATCATAATCAAAATGAGGTTTGATGATATATATGATTTTTTTATTTTGTGTCAAATATCTATGAAATATCTAGTCGAAATCCAAATACAGTTTCGAATACAAGTACATCAGGAAATATCATTACGCCCCGTATTTAGAGTATCAACTATCATAGCATGGAAAAATGCAATATGTAGCCTGGCATCCTATTTTTGCGCACTTAAAAGCGATTTGAAAGGCCTTACCCATGGTCCAGCTTTTGGGAACAAGCCACCCAGGAAGAACATGCCCACTATGGGACCGATGGTCGTACCCAGGATACTGAACATAATCTGATGAGAGAAAAAACATAAAACATAAACCAAATCAGATATGAGATATAGATGTAATATTTTCAGAATCAATAACCCTTTCCTGCACAGAAGGGGACAACTTGGAAGATATACATGGATTTACATGCAGAATGATTAGCAATTGAAAATTGCGTGAGATCAGACCGATATATGATACATAATAAAGTGAAATAAGGAATCACTCTGATAGTTTCGTCGAAATCTGCCAAGCACATTGATCTGGATAGGGGATTAAGAGATGCAATACATGTATGCGGTTAGAATGATAACATACACACAAAATTAACATAAACTACCCCCATTACTGATAGGGTATGATGGTAGACCACTAAGTGTACCAAATAGCAAATTATTTCCCAATGAAAATAAAACAATAAAGATACCTGTATGAACGTGCCGCCAAGCTGCTTCACAACAAAGGCCATGCCGATACTGATAGCGCCGTAAATACAAACTGAAACGAGGGACATTGAGTGTTAGGATAACAACCATTCCTAATGACCATCCATATCACTGTGCACATGTTTCAATAATAGGATTACATGATCAGCTATAACCGCGAGAGCTGTATGATATATCGTTGTTTCTAATACCATATCAAGAAACAATAACATTTTCTCACCTCACATATATACCTCACATACCATGAATATCATCAATTAATCATCAAAATTGTTCCGAATCTAACAAACCATGTACATCACATGATAATTATAGTGAGAGACTAGAACTTTTTAACCTAATAGTAGGAATTATAATATAAAGTTATTTTAAGATTGTGTAGATTTTTAGAAATTCCAAGTGATTACACATTCAAAAGGTACATATGAGTAGATTGATTGAAGATAGATTAGAGAACTGAATATGTTATATGTAATACGATCAAAAGGTCTCGCAATTTAGCTCGAAATTATAATGGCGTTAATTTTTCATATGTTAGCAATCTCGAGGTACATTTTAAGATATTCTGATTTGGAGAATATATACCTATTTATCTCACAATTGCTTGTGGTCTTCACGCTATTCTTGTTTTTTGTTTGCTTGTTTGTTTGGGTAGTTTAACGTCCAATTTGTTCAACTAGACTTACACGCTCTCTAATAGACACTTTGTGTGTGTGATAGAAATAACTAAGACCAGCTCACCAAGCATCTTGTTTACATTTGTTTGTGCCCGATCACTCAGCCAATGTAGTTTCCACTTTAGCAGGTCTTCCCAGGTTATTGCAGCCATTGAATTCAGTGTAGATGAAATCGTACTATATTGTACCGAAAGTAGATATCGGTTATCAGAGAGAAACACATAAGAAATCCTATTGAACTGTTTCTACAACACCAAGCCCAAGGTGTTTGAAAACATTGACTTCGCTCATTCACTATCAGAAAGATTATATGATTCTGCTTTGATAAAAAGAAAAACATCTTACATTGATGCTTCGTCAACTCTCCCTGCTTAGTACTAATTCATGATTTTACACTCTTATATTTATTGATATCAATACGCTTCTGATTAAAAAAAGAAGAAAATATACACATATATGTGGTTGAAGAAGATAAATGTGTTAAGCCTACCTGACAGCTCCACTGTACAGACAGGCCACAAACAAACCAGGGATGCCGGGGTATCCAATTACATCCATCACAAAGTACGGGAGGATCTGTAAATCACGATGGATTTTAGTTTCCAACACCATTCTCAGGGCAAGTGTTCATTCAGCGACTTTTATTAGACTAGGACTTAAGTTATATTCACTTGTTTTAAACAAAGCTTGAATCTAGTTTCTGATATTTTTGTCAGAGGAGTGAATGATCCCTGCCATTTATGACCACAGGGAGTAACTGGTCGCAGAGCTGTCCGTTATTGAATTTCGGATTTAGAAAGATCTGGACCCAGATTCGTATAAATATAAAATATGCTACGAGCTTTGGATGCGAAGTAGCAATCCAAAGCAATGAAGCAAATTATGTGTAAGTACTTTGTAAAGAGTCACTTTTGAAACTTAAACATGCCAGGAGAACCAAGCACCATTCAAAGAGAAGGAAGGTTTCTCACCTGGTTGGGGTTGCTGATATAGCCGGCAGTCATAGGGTCACATCCTTCTTTGGCATAGTAGGCAAAGGCGACGATACCGCAAAGACATGTTAGCACCCCGATGATCACAAAGCCTGGGATATTCAGGAGGATGGAACTGTAAGTGCACAGAACACAGAAAGTCTTTTATATGAAGCTCTAATGAGGATAGTTTACATGCTAGAACACCGGCGTAAATAGTAGTTATTAGTATGCACACAAATCTAGATACTTAAATACATGTATATGTTCTCCTACACCTTCACTAATGTCCGGCGTCCACCTACTACGATATTGCTTCGATATGGTCTACGATGCACCTCCCGATACAAAATCAAAATCGCGTCGGAGGGTCACCTAATATTGGGGCAGTTGACCACGTTTCTGCGATTAAACACCGATAAAAACCCCATACAATGCGTGGTGGATGTGGTGGATGTCTTGGCATATGTCTAGGATTTTGCACCTTCCCGATATGTCTCCGATATTTGGTTTTTGTATCGGTGCCATATCGGTAGGTCTAAATTTCTATCATAGTAGATGGACGCCAGGCCTTCGAATGCTGTGATCATTTTAGCCTCATGGGACACGGAGTACGGGGTATCTTTATCATTATGCAGAAGGCAGGGGATGTTGGTTCAAGGAAAGGTGTACTTCCTCTATAGGACCATTCACATATCACGTAACCATGTTTGGATTGCTGGTGCAAACGTGTCTCTGGTTACGTTCAAGTGCATGTGTAAGTTTGCCGTTTACCCACACATTACTCTTCCGTCCTGACGACTTCAATTGACAAACGTGCCACTGGTACCAACGAGCCGATGTCTTTTTAGTGTTCAGTTACAGAGGTGTTCACCTACCCAGGTTTAATCTTACCTGGGTAGTTCATTTTATCAATATCACGTTCAAATGGTACAAAATAGGTAGGGTGGTTGTTCGTCTGTGAAAAGGGAGAACATGGAGGTATGCAGGTGGATATCGTCATATGTGAAGATGCACACTTTCGCGATGGTATTCCACTCGACATGTGATAGAGACATTCTGATATTGTCCTGAAGTACTATATTTTATCTGATTTCTTTCTAGTTGACATACATATGGAATTAACGTTATGATAACTTTTTCGTTCGTGCTTCCCTTACGGGAGACGTTGGATTTTTTTTTTTACTCTTTTCAATGTGGTCGTGTAAGCGGTAGGGGTAAGCCACCAGCCTTGTCAAACCCTCATACATATGGAATAAAGTTAACCCAAGATAGTTGTTGAAAGTAGGATCTTTGAAATTCACCTCAGTTTAGCATTGTAATAAGTCAGATTTTCTGCTCAAATTACTATGAAAATGAAGTATCTATCTCAAAGAGATAAGGAAAGTCGGTCTAATTATATTTGATAAACATTTGCGAACATACAAATAACAGTACGGAACTACGTAAATAAAAATGCTTCGAGCTGAACCAAGCCTGTTGGGCGTATTCAAGCATGGATGAAGTAACCAAAAATGAAAAAAGAAAGAGCAACAGCCTCGCGCATGGGCAATTCGGGGACCGGATGTAGGGGCGGTAGATCGTGAATCTTTACCTACCCTATTTAAAACGGTAGAATTTTGTCGGATCCGCTTGCAGTTTTCCTCCCACATAGAGACAGACATTATCAGATCTAGGGTTGGAGACTGAAGTGCAGAGAATGAGATTCTCATGGAGTGATAAACTCAAATATGATATTTCTTTATGAAGCTTTAGATTCAGTTGTTCTTCTAACTATACGATTTATAGCTAGTCATGCCGAGAACAGAATTTAATGTTGCAGTTTACTGATCTCCTTACCCTTAGACCAGCCTCTGAGACCGCAACATTACGCTGTTATGCACTGCTGCTTGTGTTTGCCGCTGACAAGCTTCTGTACCTGTATCATAGCAAATCATAGCCCTTTCGACCGCTGTCACGCCAAGTATTCGGGAGAATTTGTCGAGTTTTTATTAAAATGACAACAAAGTGTCGAGGAGGCATGCTGGATATATCGTGTTGCCTGCTAATTTCATATATATGAATTGTGCAACATGACGATTGTACACTGGGAAGCGCACACGATATACTCACACTTGGGCTTTCCTCATGCTGGGCAGTGAGCAGTAGCGCTGGACAGACATCTGGGCTGCAGTCATACACATCCACAACACCGACATGAGCACCACGATTGACCAGAACGTCGTCCGCTTTGTAGGGTCAGGGTCGAAACTGAAAATATTTCACGATAAGAAGTAGATAAATTCCAAAGAAGAATCACTATACGTTAGGTAAACGGCTTCCTCGACTGGGCTCTCCCTCCCCTCTGCTAACTATGACCCTTAGCGGGAATTGGCAATTACTAACTCATTGCTGTTCATTGAATCGGTTGCCACTCAATCTGCAGACCGGTTCACTTCCCTATATTATAGAAGAAAACATTTGCACCATTATGCCTATGAACAGAATCATGATAAAATCCTCAATGAATATAGCTATTTTAAAGGTTCAATAATAATGTGGGGCGGGTTATGATAGTTATAAATGATACTTACTCAAAAAACTCTATCCTGCCCCATTCTTTGTTGAGCTGCCACACGATCCCCATGCCGCCAGTCTTTACGATTCCCTGTTGTTGTCATGTTGGTAAAAGAAAATATTCGTTGATATTATCAATAAAGGTTGTTTTTTTTCTGTCCTATATGTTTTTCATATCAAAGATTATAGTCACTCCAAATGTGCAAGTGGAAAGTGAATGATTTACTTTCTAACACTATGTATAAACCTACTCGATGCTCCTCATAATCAAGAGTTTCCATACATATAAAAGTATATGTATTATGTCACACTTTATCCTCAAACTCCATGGTTGAAAAACTCAACGGAAAAGTATATCAAATTCGCAGATACCAACAAAAACGATTCTATCGGAAGCTTAAAGAACAGGTAGAACATCGAAGTCCTCCCCTTCATTTTTTTTGTATAGCATTCGATGGAAAATTTCAGACAGTCGTAGCCAGATTTTATTGCGCAAGTCTGCGATACCATACAGATGAACATAAACAGAGAAAGGGGCACTCACGACGACAGCGACGACGATGAGCCCGGCGAGGATGACGACAGACTGAAAGACATCCGTCCAGATCACCGCTTTCATCCCTCCCTGCGCCGGAAGAAAGAGTACCTTCACAGTGTCATGCACATTGGAATCGCTCCGCGCTTTTGTAACGGATCAAGGTCTCAGTAGGACAGTTGACTCTAGATGTCAGAGTTCCTATTTCCATCGCTAATTAAATCAACAAAAGGAGTGGTATATGGAGTGGCATTATGTTCTGATTGCGATTTGATATACTCCATTTACTGTCATTGTATAATTCACAGCATCTATTAGATATCAAATTTACCGAAATTGTGTATGGAGCATTTGAGTAGGGAGGCTCTAAGTTGTTCAAGGCTTCCGGGAAGTGGAGATCTCCGAACAAAGTTCCATACTCGTATGCAATATGGTACTCAATGGGAGAGACTAGATTTCGAGATGCCTGGGACACATTAGGTCATTGCCACACATCGAAAGACTTTATCTGTGATTTACACATCCCAAATCAGTCGGGCACAAATAGTACAATGCAGCCGTATCTACTATCACTTCTATATGAGTTGATAGGTCTATAGATGGGCAATTCTAAAACTTTTGTGCAGCCTAAAAGACCCCGCTGGTACTCGAATACAGGATATACTTGTATCCTGTTTAAAAAAATACAGGAGCTTTGCCAGCTAAGTCACGGAGCCACCGCATACCATGGTTTACCGGGTACCACAAATTTAGGAAGCCACATATTGTCAAGGCCTATACACATTGATCGATAGAAGAAACAAACTTCTTTCACAGTTATCCAATATCAATTAAGATACAGCCGTCAATCTTTACACTGATATAGTCTCCCGCAAACCCTTTACAAATCGCATTCACTAATGCTAATCATAGGGAAAAAAATAAATTGCCGATCAGAGATTGTTGTATAGGATTCGTGCAGTTGCTTTTTAGAATTTGTTTGGATTAACCATACACATGTACCTTATAGCTATTTATTATGGGTCATTCTGACTTCATTTCATAATGATCGGTCCAGGCATTTTGAAGCATCGTCCGAGCTAAATGAACTGTACATGTATGTGTGAGTAGTGACACAGAAATATAAAGTAGCTGTGCTTACGATTGTCGTATAAATAGTAGTCGAGATCCCACAGAGGATGATGGAGGCCCAGACCGGAAAGCCAGATACTGAAACAAATAAACAAACGTGTGGCTAACAGATTAACAGATGTGGGTGATGTGTCTTAAAGCTGTCTGCTTATACATACACTGCTCATGCTGTGTGGGAACTACACCCTCAATGTTCAGAAAAGAAAGCATGCAAAGACTGACAAGACATAGCCAGGTTTTACGTCCTCAGTCTATCAATGGTGTCTTTCATGGATAACTGTACATATGACAAACAATACGACAAGTAAATTGCAGAGGCCTCATGTTTGCTAGAATTGAAGAATCAGTAGTGTTGCTTGTGAATTCTTGAAAGAGTTTGGCTAAAGAATGTTCTAGTCTGTACATCTGTCAAGTCTTCATATTCCGATTACCCAACATTTCACTCCCTTACAATTATGGTCCTGAGGCAAAGCCATAGATCTGCTCGCCACGCCCTAAGAACATGTCCCCTTACTGCTTTAAACAGGTTAACATGGCATCTGTCCATATACGTTCAATATATAAGCCATTTTCCACTGGCCGAAGAAAACGGCACCTATTAATTAAGTGCTCCTAAAAGTCGGTCAGTGGTGGCCAACGACTGCACGTCCGTATTGAATACTCGGTGAGGGTGCAATGTAAGGCCCGGCGTCCACCTACTACGATAGAATCGTAGACCTCCCGATATGGTACCGATACAAAATGTCAAAATCGGTGCCATATCGGGAAGGTGCAAAATCGTAGACTTTGTCTAGACAAGCCAATCCACCACGCATTGTGTGGTGTTTTTATCGGTGTCTAATCGCAGAAACGTGGTCAACTGCCCCGATTTTAGGTGACTTTCCGACGCGATTTTGATTTTGCATCGGGAGGTGCATCGTATGGCATATCGGTGCCATATCGTAGTAAGTGGACGCCGGGCCTAAAGCTTGTTTCTGTCGCATTTGAAGGCCTATACTGACTGACATGTTCTCCAAACACAATGACCATCACTGACGATTTCAAACCCATTTGATTCTGTTGGTCGTCGACCAAGGCACCGGCCTTATTGCATAATATGTGCACAATTAATCAGTGAGCACGCTTTTTCCATTCACCGATTTGACGTCGGTATATCCTGAACAGCGATCGATGTTTCCCGACTGCAGAACGGTGGCGAATAGGCAGCCAAAGTGAACCCGCTAAAACTGCAGATGCCCGTGCTTAAAACATCATTTCCAGAGGCCAGTAAGAACGGGTATATATCTTCGGTTTCAACGGATTTACTTTGGCTCCCTATAGTCGGCCAGTGGAAAATGGCTTTACGTCCAATAACTGTACCCTGGTACATGTATGTCGGTGAAGCTGCCTGAGAGGCTGTCTGTCAGTCACAGCAGATGGCGACATATTATATATATCCTTAATAGATCATACACAATTACATTTATAATGTCATATAATTCCACAAAGAGTTCCCAGAACAGGCAACTGATGATCATATATTACACGAAAAGGATGTATATAAACGGATTTCGGATGTGCGAAATAATGAGATTTCCCCTTTACGTTGAAAAAATTGGAGACGGATATCATTGCTATAATTGTTACTCCCGTGAATACTAGACACAATAACCTGCAGGTCCCTTGGTAATTGCTCTTATTTGAGGTTACCTTTCGGAATTCCTTACGTGTTCTCATCAATTATTGAGATATTCTCATGCAGTAATCCTGAATAAGTCATATATAGCTATTTGCACTGACCTGCTTCTAATGCTGACGAAGGAGCATATAACGTGGTTCCGTTGGCAAATATCTGATTAAAAAGAGAAAGAAGAAATTGTCAGTCGCAGGACAGACTTCGGGAAAGCCAATAAAAATGCACACGTACATAGAAAATAGATCATGAACGATGCCAGTTTCTATTCGGCAATTTCTTTCCAGTAGAAACCCGCACGGGGT
This sequence comes from Alentia gelatinosa, assembly GCA_950022655.1. NCBI lineage: Eukaryota > Metazoa > Annelida > Polychaeta > Phyllodocida > Polynoidae > Alentia > Alentia gelatinosa. The sequence continues at coordinate 38,935,967 of OX465582.1, forward strand.
GATATCAAACATTTAATGGAAGGAACGGTAATCCGTACATGAAAAAACGTTTAGTTGTTGTGAATAGATTTTTTTTCTAATTTACCAAAAATACATCTAATACATGTTCAGTTCTTCCTGTTTAAGTACAGCGGGCGCGAAATTTTTTTACCTTTCATACCCAGCAGTGGGCAGCATTTCGTAAAGGTTCCTGCATAGGTATAATTAACAATATATCATGGGAAATACCTCAAACTTACCGTATTTAGCAGCATCATAATAGAACCTATTCGGCGAATTATTTGTGAGTCGTAACGCATAAGGAAATACTGAAACGAAAGAAAATATCAATCCAGGGCAATGAATCATGTCAAATATATTTTGTTTTCATTTGAAATAAAATCATTATTTGTATCGATGTCAATATATTGTTCTTCCCAGAAACGTTGATCATTTTACATTTCACGTATTTACATAATGTCCTTCAGAGGATGCACACTTGACTGAAGATATCACAATATGTAAATAATGGATGGCAGATAACGATATGTGAATGAAGTCTGTTGGTTAGTTTGCACAGTATATGGTGCGGATATATATCAGCGTTAACATTTTTATAGTAATGCTGAAAACATCATATTTACAGTTCTGTTATTTTTCATCTTATTTATTTTTAAAGCTTTGTTTGGATGGGTTCCTTTAAATTTTGACGTCTAGATTGCTCAATAAGCGACACCACTTTAGATAGGATATTTCCTATATCTTTCACTTGAAGGTTTTGGCAAAAAAATATTGTCTTTTCCAATCGATCTGGTATGTCCCCGATTTAGGTTATAATTATTATCAATTTGCAAATGATATGTCCTGATATGAAAATATCATATTCCACTATAGCTATAGAATATTATTGGTGATATTCAAAGAAGAAAATCATGAAACATGACGGAAACCGTAAGTAAACCGCCTGCAGGTCCATGTGGTAAAACCGTTTTCCATAGACCCAAAACTCAAAACACGTATTGATCACATTCCTACCTCGAAGGAGCTAGTCAGCTTTAGAGGGTAGAAGAGAGGCACAAAGATGAGGGCTCCATAGATACAGCCGAGAATGGCGGCAAGGATGTACATCGCGAACTGAGTGCCAAACGCGTACATTTCTGCGGGTGCGCCCAATATGCCCACAGAGGAGACAAACGACACCAGGATGGACAGCGCCACTGGTACCACCTGCAGGTATAAAATAATTATACTTAATGGCTATGTAAATGGAAATACTACTCTTTTATGTTCAGTGAGAATGTTGTTATTTCATAATGTTGTACCGTTGTAGGGTCTTAAGATGTTACCTAAGACTTGGGGTACGATGATCTTTGAATTGCGCAAACATCTAATAATTTCCTGGCTTTCTTCATCATCTCAGGCATGAAGATTTGCTTGCTTTGATTTAGTCATAGATGCACGGTAACCGTACACATCCATACATAGAGGCACAGATAACTGACTATAAGTTCTTATTAACTTGCTTTAATAAACTGAAACAATCCATATAAAGCATTGAGTATTCAACAACAAAGCAATTACAATTGCACTGAATCACATTCCAAACGATCATCCCCACAGTCCCCCTTATTAATCATTCTGTCAGAAAATATCCCTTTTCCATTCACAGTGTTATGAGTCCTGGCACGTTCACTCCGTGTGGTCGTTTCATGAATGTCGGTTTTCTAGGCACACACAGAGTAGAAGAGGTTTCATGCATACACCAACTAGCAGGGCGACCTCACTCCAGATAGACTAAGGCCTCCGGTGTCTACTAAGCATTCTAATCACCGTGAAACAGCGAGCAATGGTCCTTGATATCATCTAGATGGTTTCGTCCTACTCTGCCTCACAGAGTGGAGCAGCACTCTAATGTACTCAAACCGACAACCTCCTTCTCAATCGTCTGAGCATGATGTGACCAACCACTTTCCTTATAGGAAACACCTGTGGTACATATACCTTCTTCCTAAGCAACTTTGTATCGTCATGTCTTAACTTCGCTGGCACTACTCTAAGTTATAGCACACACTTAATCATGGCAAATCCATTAGTAATTTTCGTACAAGCACATAGTGCAAAGAAGTGATGCACATGTATGTTACTGTTGTAAAGCTAAATGTCTTCTCAAAAGATTAAAAAGGACGTGTTCATGTAATCCAGGAAAGCATTATTACATATGTAACATTCACTATATTTTTACTTAAGCTAATTAAACCGCTACTATTTTAGTTAGGTACAAATATTAACTATACCGAAGACCTTTATATGAAATCCTCCAAGCCTTGTCAGGCATGTCGCACATGTCGCAACAGTAAAACATGGATGATGTGTCTCACATATATAAGAGTAGAGACATAGTACTGATCTATGTTCCCCAAGCATATTATAAAGACTTTTTAAATAAACAAGGGTTTCACTTACTTTGAGGTTTCTGTCACCCATAAGGTACTCCTCATTGGTCTTCTGGCGTCCTCCAGACAAGGCAAAGTAAATGCCGATACCCAGTGACACCAAAATGGTGGCGAGGAAGACGACATAGTCGGCGATGTGAAAGTGAGGCTGGCCTGGGCTCGTCATACTGAAAGCACATCAACATGGAAAGATTGATTGTAGGTAAACTATCATAAACACTTGTCCGTTGACATGAGGTATTATATAGATTTATTGATTTTACAATCATCTTCTTGTGTTTTGAGAAACGAAACAATTGGTTTTCATATACAGGCGAATAGAGGCAGTTACTCTACCATTCCCACATCAGATTATCGTATCAATATATCGTTCTCCTAATTGATCACCTTAGTGTTGCCATCCTTTCAAATATTCAAAGAACTACTGAGACAGGATTACAATTTGGCAGTAATCTTATGAAATGAAATACGGGTCTGGCTTGAGTGATGCCAGCGCCCATTGCAATCTTCCACAAGTTCCAGTCACAGATTCGTCCTAAACATGTTCACTGTTGCTGTTTAACAAATCATAAAGAAGACGAGAACTCAAGAGCTACTACTGCAAGACTGTTTAATCTCGGCCACATGCCGTCCATGTATATCCACTGGTCACAGACCCCGCCTCCTCCAGGAGGAGTGGTCAGATGATTGGCCAAGATAAGATACCACTGCCTGTCAATCACGGCAGCCACACCCCGCTGGGAACGAGGTCAAGTCCCCCTGACCCACAAGGCACGGCCCTAATTACTCCTTCTAAGACATAGTATAATGAACCGTTACATATTTCTCCCCCCTCCAGGTTAATCCAAGCATTTGGATTACCCACAATTAAAAACAGTTATTAGTAAAGATTTGAACTAGTCAGGCTAACACATTGTTTCTACCAGCCTAGGATATATATCTTATACATAACGGATACAATCTCCTGACGGACCACAAACTCGATAACTTGTACTTTGTCGATATACTACTAAGGTCCAGATCCATCTCAGGCTTTACACACAATACTTAACAAAGGTTCGTATTGACTTATCCATCGTCCATCTACATGCACAACCCACTGCTTCAAGCGTCTAGCAAATTAATCGTATGGCCCTTTAGCGTCCGCTTCCTTGGTATTGCTGCTTCAGGCTTATCAACATTAATGACCATCTTTGTTTTCTGACCTGATCCCTCATTATTCTCAAATTTCAATGTCATTCCAAATATAAACAATATCAATGGTTACTACTAGAACTGTCATCCATCTTCTAACTTCATCGATAGCCTCAACGAGGTGTTAGTCCCCAGGGGGTTGCTGCTTCGGAAGTTCATACACAAGCACCGTGACACACACAATTCCCCTAGTCATATGGTTTACCCATCTCTAGACGCTTCGTCAGACGTCCCTTCCGAGGAAGTGGACCACTCTTTGTAATTGATGTCTGTCCTAGTCGTCAGTCCATGAGCTATACGATGTGCAGCTCTCGTTCTGGGTCTAGTACCTGACGACGACACCGTCATGTCCTGCTCCTGTAAATCGGTATCAGGTGTTGTGGTTTGGTTGTTATCGTCCCCCTGCTGGTTGTCTTCCCGAGGCGGCGGGGAATCGTTCATCCTATCTGTTATCTCTCCTCCATCCTCCGAAGTGTCAGACTCCTCCTCTGACCACACAGCATGCGTGCTGTGATCTTCGGCGAGAGGCGACACAGGCTCCCCCGGGTGTCTGGTGTAATCCGTCCTGTCATCCCGGTCCCCAGTGTATATTGTGGGAAGATCAATTGGGGGGGTGCAAACCTCGTCCTCCGGAGGGTCACCCCCAGGCATGTTTATCGTTTCTGTCTCTAGTGTGTCGTTGCCCAAGGCAGGGAGCACACGGTCCGCTACAGATAGCAAGGGCCACCTGTCGAGATTAGTGGTGATTGAACCTGTGTCGGCGGCAGGGCGTTCTGATAACGCAGAGTACGATGCGGCCCGGCTCCTTTGTAATTGTCGTTTACGAGTTAATCGTCGTTTAATGGTCTTACCGCTTGCCAATCGTTCTGCTGGGATGCGAGCGTTCTTTGGATAATACCGGCTTTCTACTACACAGGAGGGCGGCAAGTTAGCGTATGGATTAAACAACCTCTTGTCAGTATCCCTGTGGTCATCGGCGGCCTGATTAGTTGCACACTCAATAGATTCCTTGTCCTTTGTCGGCCGCCGCCCCACCGTGTTAGTGCCATGGGGATCCCCTGGGGGGTTCTTGTCTGCTGCCGCTGCACACGTAGATCCACGGTCGAGGGGCAGATAAGTGATGTGGGAAGGCACTAGCTTTAGTCGTTCTGCATTTACTCTGAGTGTCCGTCCTGAAAAATGCCGTAGTGTAATCACGTGGCCTTTTACTTCTGTGACTACATACCCATGTAAATAAGTGGGTTGGAACGTTGTCACCCGTGCATTGTTCAGCAGTACCTCCTGTCCCACTTGGTACGAGGGTGCGGCCGGTCTCTGATCTAGCCGCATCTTGTTGCGTTGCTGTAAGTTCTTCGTTCTCTGGTTTACCAATTGTAGGGCCTTTTCTCGTTGTTGGATTTGATCAGCCAACACTTTTAATTCCTCCCCCACTGGTGTTCGCACATTAACGGGGTTGTTGGTCCCTGGCGGGTTTCGTCCGAACTGCAGGAAATACGGTGAGAATCCATGAACTGTGGACACCGTTGATCGATAGGCCCACAACACTGCACCCAGATGTTTTTCCCAGTCATGTACTCTCCCTGCTACCAATTTGGCTAGCATAGCCTTGATCGTCCCATTTACTCGTTCCGTTTTGGCGTTCGTCATGGGGTGGTAAGCGGTAGAGTACCTCCACTGTATGTTTTGTTCCTGTGTTAGTTGCCGCACCGCTGCATTCAGAAATTCCCTTCCCCGATCGGAGATCACAATTTCCGGGGGCCCATGAGTGGGCAGCCATACTTCCTTGAAAAAAGCCACGATGTTTTCTGCTTTTTTCTGCCGAATTGGGGTCACCTCCACCCAACCCGTGCAGTGGTCAATACAAACTATGGCATAGTCATGCCCCCTGTGACTTACTGGCAATGGTCCGATCAAGTCAATCCCCACAATTTCATTGGGTTTGGTCGCCGTTGGTAGGGGCTGGCAAGGGGGGTAGGTTTTGACTGGCCTGTACAAGGTGCATACTGGACATTGTTCCAGTATCCTATGAATTCCCCGTCGCATGTCAGGCCATTTGTAACGCTGCGCAATACGCTCATAGATCTTGTACATGCGCTGATGGCCTAGTTCTTGATGGATTTTCATGACCACTCGCTCTACCAGAGTGGGGGGTAACACAATGCGAGGGAAACTCACGCCCTTCACCTCCCTCACGGTATACAGCACACCTTCCGACACAAAGTAGTCATCTTCCTGTCTAAGTCCCTGTTGGTATTCCGCCATCCGAACTTGATGTCCTATCAGGGTATCTTTGGTAAGGTTGGGGTCCTCCCACTGTGCTGCGCCTTCTGTGGACACAGTGCGGCAGGGTTCGACTGCTAGCAGAGAGGCACTCTCCAACAATACGGCTTCGTCGTCCTGTACAACCTGCCCAACTTCCTGAGGGCTTGAAGCCACTGATGGTGCTGGAGATCGGGGGGGCAGTCTCGACAGCATGTCCGCGCGCACATTGTAGGCCCCCTTACGGTACTCAATGGGGGCTCCGAACTCCGCCAGCAGCACTGCCCACCTCTGTATTCGAGAATTTCTGACCTCCTGTTGGAAGAAACTCCTGAGCGGCTTGTGATCAGAAATTATGGTGAAGGTTGCACCCTGCAAATACGGGTATAATTTCTGCAGCGCGTACACAATGGCGAACGCCTCTTTCTCTATGGTCGCCCACTTCTGCTGACTGACACTCAACTGTTTAGATATGTACTGGATGGGCTTTTCTACCCCCTCATCGTCAGCTTGTGTTAGAATACCTCCTACACAGGCCATGCTGGCGTCTACATACAGTCTGTATGGCTTCTTGGAGTCTGGAAATGCCATAATGGATTCCGAGGTTAACACGTTTTTCAGCGCCTTCCAAGCCGCCTCTCGTTCTTCGTTCCATAGAAACAGCTCATTTTTGCGGGTCAATTCCACTAGCGGCGCAGCACGTTCAGCAAAGTTTGATATACACTGGCGGTAGTAGCCAGCCAGCCCCAGAAAACGTTGAACCTCCTTCACGTTTGTGGGTGGTGCCATGTCCCTGATGGCCTCCACCTTTCTAGGGTCAGGCCGAATGCCCTGTCGCCCCACGATGTACCCCAACAGCTTCACCTCAGGTTGACGGATCTTGCACTTACTGGGGTTCACTGTCAACCGGTGCTGTTGCAGCAGATTGAATACTTCGGTTAGATGATCAGTGTGGTCAGTGTCATTGTCAGAATACACAATAATATCATCCAAATACACCAGTACATTCTTGTTTAACACCGGTGCCAGCACTTTGTTGATGTACCTCTGCCATGTGGCAGGGCTATTGCAGTACCCTTGAGGCATTCGGAGGAATTCATAAAGTCCCGTAGGCGTACTAAAAGCTGTAACCTCCCTGCTCTGGGTTGTAATCTCCACCTGGTAGTATGCATTCTTTAGATCCAACACCGAGAATACCGAGGCACCTGCCAGAGCGTCGAATATGTCCTGGATATGGGGGAGCGGGTAGGCATCTTTTTTGCATAGTTGGTTCACTTTTCTATAATCCACACAGCACCTCAATCCACCGTCCGTTTTGGGCACAATTAGCAATGGGGATGACCAGGGGCTGCTACTGTGAGTAATCACTCCATCTTTTAGCATCTTGTCTATCTCGTACGTCACTTTATCCCGCAATGCCAGGGGGATTCGATAGGGTCTTTGTTTGATAGGAGTATGCTGGCCCACATCTATGTGAAGTTTTACCTCGGGGGCGGCTGACAGTGATGTCGCTCCAACTGCAAACACCCCGGGGTATTGTTCCTTCCATTGATCCAGCTCAGAGTGGATACCCGCGAGTTCTTTGTTGGTGTCCCCACACTGTCCATATTGAAACCACTGGTTAGCCAACCACACCTTCTTATTCACACAGTCTAGCTGGCAGTCCATTAGCTCCATCGCATCAATCCCTAGCAAAAGATCGTGCCTGAGCTCATTACACACGTACACTGGGATCTCGCATCCATATAGGGGAACAACCGCCACTCCCTGAGTTTCCAGCATGTGTCCCGACAATGATTTCAGTACCAGTCCCGCCATAAGCACTTGGGGCCGTCCCGCATCCCTGCAGAGTTGCTTCCATTTTGATTCAGAGATAAGGGATCTAGAGGCGCCAGAATCAACTAGGGTATGCACGGTAGTATTGCCCTGTGATAACATTATACACACCCTACCGTCTGACGCAGCAACTAGTTTCCCGGGTAGGGGTAGTGTCCCGCCACAGGCCCATAGGCTGCATTCCCGTTAGTCGGCCATCCTTCTCCTTCTGCGGCCTGGTAGTTTTGTGGTTGCGTTGTTTCCATATCCTTCTTGCTGGGGCACTCTCGGGCTACATGCCCAAACCCTTGGCAGGTATAGCACTGTAGATTGGGCCGTAATACACGACCGCCTCGGCCTCTGCCTCGACCCCGGCCTCTATCCCGGCCGGCCCCCGGGTGTACCCCCATGTAGAAGATATTGGGTGCAGGGTAAGGGTTTTGCATCTGGGGTGCCGGGATCGGTGGCCCGTACCCGACGAGCGCAGGTGCCTGGGTATACTCATTGGTCGTCATCGGGTTACCCGGGGCCGCCACAGCTGCTACTTCCTCTGATCCACCCTTCGTCGACTTCATGGATACCGCCAACGACTGCACTTGCCTTTCCAGCGACTTCAATACTCCAGCGAATTCCTTGTAATGTGGGGTCTCATCTAGTAAGGTGGGAGGCGGCGGAGGCAAGGCTGCCTGTTCCAAATCGCATACATCCTCCAATGACAGGTAACTGGCATTGTGGTTGGCTAGAGTGATTACCGCTCGTACATCGTCCGCTCGCTGGCAACCCACCAACTCACGTAACCTGGGACTACGCAGACCCTTCAAATAAAAGTCTGTGAGTTGGGTGGCGATGACATCTATTTGCCGCTCTTGTGGTGTGTAGGCGTAGTGCACCTCCTCCAGGAAACGTACACCATACTCTTTGACAGTCTCACAGGGACTTTGTTGCGCTTTTTCTACCTTCCGTCTTAATAACTTAACTTCTTCAGCCCCGAGAAATGCTTTCAAAAGTACAGGCTTCAGGTTAGCCCATGAGTACTCCGTAGGTGGCTCACTCTCGGCAAACAGTGTCTTTGTTTCGATAATGCACCTACCTAGTGCGCCCTTAGACCGTCCTTGTACCGTGTCCATCATAATGGTATCCTCTGGATCAATTGCCTTATCAGCCGCATCTAGCCCATCGATCCAGTCTCTGAATGCTGCCGGCTCATTCCCGTCGATCACAGCCACTCCCTTAACAAAGTCATTGATCCTCCTGCGTGTGGATTCCATCACAGCGAGGTCCAACTTTCTCTGTTCTCGTTGCTCCGCCATCTTATGATCTGTGGGTAGGTAGGGTAACGTAATATCCTGGCAAGATCGCCACTTTAACAAATCATAAAGAAGACGAGAACTCAAGAGCTACTACTGCAAGACTGTTTAATCTCGGCCACATGCCGTCCATGTATATCCACTGGTCACAGACCCCGCCTCCTCCAGGAGGAGTGGTCAGATGATTGGCCAAGATAAGATACCACTGCCTGTCAATCACGGCAGCCACACCCCGCTGGGAACGAGGTCAAGTCCCCCTGACCCACAAGGCACGGCCCTAATTACTCCTTCTAAGACATAGTATAATGAACCGTTACAGCTGGTTTATTACAGAAAACCGTCAATATAAAAAAGCACCAGACTTGCTACGGCACCGTGTGAATGCGGTGGTTCTCGGAGTTTTGGATATTTGGCATCGAAATGTCACGTGACGGCAGGGAAAATCTGATAATGACGTCGAGACTAATGCGGTCTTTACATGGGTCAAGTCGTGAAAGCCAGCCCACAGAGGGTTAATTACTGTCCAACTTATCGGTTCGCCCAAATGAGATTGGAACAAATAAAAACACGCATTACTGGCTAACTTGTTGGCGTTAATGCGATGCGGGAAGATTACACTCCCAAAATGTATTTTTCTAAGGCGGTCACGTGGGCCACATAATCCTGGCTTCCACTTCCCTCTGGACAAAAACCTCAAAAGTTACCAGCTACCCATCATACAACAAAGCAAATATTATCCTACGCTTTTACACTCTTAATAGGGCTCATAACCTCGTCTGTAGCCTATTGACTGTTTGGAATTACTTCTTTACGATTATCTCCGTGATTCGCAATAGGATATTGATAAAATATATAACAGTCCTTATGTCCTCTTAACGTTTGTCATCATCAGATGACAGACGCCCGACACCTACAAGTATGCACTAGTTGCTGACACCAACACTGACTCTCCCCACCTTCCTACACCCTTGCACCTGTGACAACACTAACTATACAATCCAATGAAATCTTGTGTTATATGAATAAAACTAGGATGAATCCCACAGAACAATAGTTTGAAAGTGAAAAATTTAAAAAGAGACACCAAAGGAATGTTGAATTCATTATACAGGGATGTCAGCAGCAATTGAGGACAATTCCTGAAGTAGTTTCCGGCGACGACCCCCACCACAACCATAACCGACCAACCCGACATATGAACAACCTATTGGGAACTCAAAAATAATCAAAACTGTATCCCTTAGTGAGTAGGACTGACACTACAGTGTATGTGATCTCCACGAACCCTTTTTAAATGTACAGAAGCAGAAGTTATATGCACATATCTACGCTCTCGGTGGCTGAGCTTCGCCGGAATTAGATGTATGTAAACTCAAAGGTTCGTCCTGTGCTTGACAGGCACTTACAAATCGAACCTTGAGAATGCATGGCAAAGTGTTAATGGGAAGTACGTATGGGTTGATTCATAACAACTGAATTTTTTTTCTTTCCTTTTGAAGTTTGTGCTACCTGGCTTTACAATGGAGATCGGGCACCCCACAAGCCTAGGGATGTATCAACATTAAAAAGGTTTTACCTCCTTGACTGGTAATTCAGTATTAAGCATCTTTAAGAAGATTAAGCAAAGGCCACTTCAGCCTAGCATTGGTAGGTCAAACGAGCACTCGAATGTTCGCATACAGATGTACTGATAGTGACTGCACTCTGAGGCATGTATGGAAAAGGAATTAACGACAATCATTAAGAACCGCTTCTTTTTAAGCGAGACAAGCTACATTGACCAGTACGTGTTAATGGATAAATCGGCAAAGCGTGTACTTTATATCAAGTAGTTAAATCCCACAATCTCAACAAACAATATGCTTTACAGATTACTGCTAGGCTTAGTAAACCATTTTTCTGGAACCTTTACTGAGCCAGCGTACCGCACACATAAAGACTCAATGTGCCATCTGTTACTTTCGGTCTCCACCACATATAATACATGTAATTTCTATATCATATATGGTAACTATAAACTCACAGCCGGATATTAAACTGACATTTTTCCGTAAAAAGGACGTCTCGTGGCTATATCATGTGAAACTGGCCACTGCTTTGTATGTTTTTGTAGTCACCCTAATGACGCTTAAGTTTTAGTAGATGACTTCAGTTTTTAGTTTGACACTCTAAAATGGAGCGTGAACAAACTTCGAAAGTATAGCTGATTAGAAATTGGAAAAGCCCCTGTGCAGCCATCCCATGACGTTTTATGCAGAGCAGTATGGGCTTACATGTCCACGTCCATGAGTTCATCATTTGTATCTGGGCATTTGGTGAGTTACAGATGCACCAGACTGTGGTGTAGTATTAGATGCAGCGCAGCCTTGGTGCATTTATTTGCCCAGATATGTTTCCAAAATCAGTTTGTTTACAATCCCTAAAATGAAACTTTGTTTTCGTATATACACCTCACGCTAGTTCCGGCATCTATCATCCCTTTAATTTGTATTTTCATTCATCTAATACCACTATAAAAAAGGTATTTGAGGAATCTTGTGAGAGAAGAGAGATTTGATTTCCAAAGTTCTGGTTGGCTTGTTCCCCCTCCACTGCGAATGACTGGGGGAAAAGCATAACTTTAAGGTCCCAGTCAGGCGATACATGTCCCATTACTTATTTTGACAGAGAACCAGGCTACAATATGTACTCTGGGAGATTTCAAAGACTTATAAGGGCATTATAACAACAGGGCTCTCTCAAAGGGCGAGGGGCTACTAGCCGAGTCCACTAGCGGATAAACGGTTAACCAGCATACGGGACCTTGACCCTAGAGCCTGCCCACCAAAGCACTGTATCTGCGCTAAAGGCCCTTTCCATTGGCCGACATACACGGTGTACATTTTTTAAGGTTCACTTAATAGCCTATTTCCACTGGCCATCACGAATATACAGTCAGAAACCACCGATGAACCTGAGCACTGCTGACACAAAATGGAAATAGGCTATAAGGAGAACTTTTTGTTCTATTGGCCGTCAAACACGGTATAAATTTTCTATGTAAAAATAGAAAATTTATACCGTGTTTGTCGGCCAATAGAAAAAGGCCTTAATCGAAGGCACGTTGGTAGCGAGGGAACCAACGTGTATGTATGTAGCCATTTAGTTGTTGTGGGATGCAATCCATATAGTTCAGTCTTATTGATAAGGATTTGGTGATCTATGGTGTCAAATGCCTTCGCATAGTCGACGAAAGTTGCTATTGTTATCGTTTCATTATCCATGTTATGAAATATGTCGTCGGTGAATTCTGAGATGGTTGTTATAGTGGATTTATTTGGCAATAAACCTCCCTGATGCTCTGTGAGTAGGCTATTGTCAGTTAGATGGGTTAGTATGTGCTTATGGATCAATTTTTCCATTATTTTTCCAGGCAGTGGTAATTCAGATATAGGTCTAAGATCAGATAACGATGTACTATATCAAAGTAGACCTAAATCGATTATAAAATCTGATTTTTACCCCTGACCTCGTGTTATGAGGAATGGTGGCCAATACTTGAACTTAATCCAAATGCCTTGAAACTCGAACTAACGTGTATGGGGCCGGTAGTTTGTTCTTCTCATAGATGTCTTAAGGCCCATTTGAAGCTTCACTAATAGTATATCGTACTTTGCATCACATTTCATGTTAGTATCGTTTGTTACGAAATGGTAGTGGGATGACATCCTTGTAATCTGGAAACTGGTACTGTTTTAGAGTCCACCAACACTCGACGGCGCCCACGGACCTTTACATCTACGTATATATTTTTAAGTCAGGATAGAAGGTAACATTTGGAGCGGAAAGCTGCAGCGATGCAAAAGGGGGTCGAGGTTACACATATATATGTAAATAAATCAAAAGGGAAAGATGCAAAAAGGTCCTGTGGAGATGAACTTATTGAACCTGCGCCGTTTGCGTATCATTTTACACATGGCTAACAAATAGTTGTTAAACCACGTCCAATACTAAATGTGCCCTTCGTACAATTCCGTGGGGGCATTCATACATTGTCGTATTAGATTCCTTTTGCAATACCATTCCTTTTCCTTTTACAACTACCAAATATGTCTGTATAACATCCGTCATATAGATAATATATCCTAGGTTACGGGTAATATTTTGACAGTAACATACATCTAAAATATAACTTCATGCATATAATAGAACTTAATGTGTCTAAATGATATGATAATATGTCACTGGAGCAATGGAAAAGTCATCATTGAACAAAATGGTTCGAAAGTTTCTTCATCACATCCACAGTGTATTCTTCATCACAATCAGTATTAGTAAAAACAACGAGTATTCCCTACACTCGAACGAGTATTCCCTATACTCGTTGGCAAAAGAGATTTTCTTATCTTAAGGTGAAAACTACTTTAGGAGAACATATTGGTTCAATGGCAGAAGAGGATAAGGTTCCATGATGTGGGGAAAAACAAACCTTTCCTTTAAGAAAAGTACATCAGAGGCATTCCTTGACTAAGAACAACACAAGACCTCCAGACTTTTCGTGCACAACAACAACCGAACACCTCCAGACATTCCCTAACCATCAACATTACGACACATTTAGACATTCTCTCACATTCTCTCACTTCCACTCATTCCCTGACTGACAACCAAACACCTCCTGCCATTCCGATCCATGTTTATACAGCATGGTGATATTCGTAGAAAAAAACACTCCTTTGTCCTTATTTCAGCTTTGTTGGCCTTAGCAGAAGGTACTATATATACGACGCTGCGAGGCTAAAGGTTCGCAGCCAGCAGGATTCGAACCTGCGCGGGCAGAGCCCATTAGATTTCGAGTCTAACGCCTTAACCACTCGGCCATGACTGCTACCTGTCATGAAACGTGTCTTACATACATCTGATTATCTAGCGGGGAACCCCCCCCCCCCCCCCTGTCCTATTAAAAACAATAATTCAATCCGTGAACATTTTCAAGCTGTGGTGTCGATGGAACCAATATATCTCACAGTAAGCAAAGGGATATAATCGACTACGCAAATTATCCAACAGCGGCATAAAATACTTTTAAAAAAATGCTATTCTGTTCAGATACTAGAAAGGTGAACAATTTGTAAAGATGATATTTCTACCACCTCAATATCGGTCAGGACGACACTTCTAGTTTGCTTATAGATGATAGAAACATGATGCATATAATCTAGTATCATTTATCCAAGAGTTACTGAAACATATGGGATTGTTTTCACTCAATCCCACTAAAAACGCAGCAGCAAATCGGTTATTGTATCTCCAATCGTTATCAAGCGAACGTCGTCAGTGCGGAATTATTGTCAAAACGGAACTCCATGGTACTTAGACGAATACACCAATCATATTTATCATATTTAGATACTAATAAATTCAAATCTCTATCGAAGATTAACTGTGTATTCGTTAACCTTATCTTTGCTTACCTCTTCAATACATTTTCAAAATACTCTCTTTGAAGGCATCTTCTATTATCTGATGAATGCCTCGAGCCGATGGATTATATATATATATATATATATATATATATATATATATATATATATATATATATATATATATATATATATATAGACAACTAGCGACTTCGTCGCGTCATAGTTGGTGCCTCCCCCCTCCACCTCCGCATTAAGAAGAGTCACTAAGGTTTGATTTCACCTTAACACACGATCTTGTAGAATTTTGCCGGTAACTCCCCCTGTCAGCTTCGCACGTGCCTCCTATAGCATATGATTGGAGAGCCAGCGTAGGAATCTTATTGCCATGACACAGGTACATAACCTGGTTATCTGCGTTCAGAGTTGTAGCACCAGGCACCAGCAAAACCTTTAAAATCTCATTGCACTCTTTCAGGGCAATGAGATTGGAAAACTACAGTTCTAAATTATGTTTTAAGCATGGAAAGAAATGAATCCTAAGGATAGAAATATGCCTGAGTAGAGACATTGAAAAAATAATAGCAAGTTTGAGCTTATTATTACTTTAGAATCTCACTCTCGTGGCCCTTCAGTCTCCAGGCCTAGGTCTGGTTCGCCATGTCTCTATGTACGGGAGAAACTCCAAGCGGATCGGACAAAATTCTTACGTTTTATATTTGGTAGGTAATGAACGATGGTTTGGGGGATAGGCGGCCGTAAACAACGAGAGTCCCCACACATTTTCAATGGGGTATTTGTATACCATGGATAATGCAAGCAAGGACACTATGAGAGGAAGACATTTCCTACTTCTGGTCCTTATTCTAGTTCTAGTTATTTGATATAATCCATAGATATACGTGTCAAGATTTCATGGAAGCAAAGAAAATATATAATGGTTGACTCCAAGGCTGAATTTATCAAGAATTCGATATCGAAGTGTGCAGGTTTTTTTGTGTTTTTTTTTTACAAGATTCTGAGTATAAAATCGATATGTTATATGATAGTTGTGAGGACTCATGAGATGAAAATAACTTACTACTGCTATTACTAAATAATACTTCACGGAGTTCGACCGCAGAATAATACACAAAGTGAAGCTGAGTGAATTATGTATGTAGCGGTCAAACGAGGTGAAGTGCGGACCAAGTTATTTTCATCGAGTGGGTTTCTGATTTTATATCACTCCGTATAATATTATCAAACAAGGAAATAAATCACTCGATTAGCCATTGAGTATTGAGTGTAATACCTTCACGGACGTGGAGTATGAGTTCCTAATGTTAAGCCTATGTAGAAAAACACCGGGGTGAGAATTTAACTCTATGACGACTCATAATAAAAATAATAAAAAATAAATAAAAAAAATTTAAAAAATGATGACGTAACACTGCACTGAAACGTTTCATAAATCTTTTGATTGAAAAATAACTATAATAATACGGCCAGGGATTTCCTTTTAGGGTGGGTTGGGGTAATGGTTTTACAAGTAATGGGATAGGCACAGTGACGAAAACAAGCCTACCACCAAGGCTGACACCGACGGCCTCTTTATTGATGTGCGAATCTCGCCAAATTACTGTACTCCCTAATCTATGTACTCTTGCGTCAATATAGAAATTTGTGAAAAACAAAACAAACAAAAAACGTAGCGTACATGTACGTGTTTCTTCAAGTTTGAGTCTATTGGGAGTTATATATATGTCATCGGTCACATCTATTTCCAGTTCTAATAGGTGGCGGCGGTGGCGCTGTCGTATTGCCACGCTCAGTTCTCATTTCGTTGTCATTAACTCTCACAATGTAAACCTTTCTTGTCGAATGAAAAAAGATATGTAAAATATCTTATTCAATCTCATTTTTTTTGCTCTTCAGCAGGATTTCTTTATTGAGCATATAAGTATCACAATGATTGTCAGGCAGTGTAAAGCGTGTATGTGTTAATATATATGAGCTTTGGGTGGATACTGAGAGGTAAATGAGAATCACACTGGTGAGGTTAAACCTGCAGTGGATACGAACATCTGTTTATGATATTGTGCTTATGTTTATGTCATGTACAAATATGTCCCAAACACTCATCAAATAACATCGATCTCATCGATCTCATCGATCAAATCAACATTCATTATTTTATTACATAAGCACCCTACAATTTGATGTATATGTATTACTGACTTTCAAATAAAAGGGCAACCTCTTCAATTGCAGAGCAATCGCTTTTCATGGCAATACCATACGCAGGTATATTAGATATTATTAGGTACATTATAGTGACAGCGACAGAGCTAACATTATAAGTGACAGCAACGGAGCCAACAGAAAGTTGAAAATGAAATTCGGTAGGTCTTATTTGATAATTGAATGAACGCAACGGTAAATTGTATAAATATTCACGTCACGTGTTTTACACAAAATATCCAACCTATGAATGTGTGCTTGGCCAATATGTGTACTTATAGTTTTGTAGCTAAAGGGAGACTCCACCGACTAGAGTTTCAAAAGCTGGAGGGGTCAGCACATAGAGGATGATTGGATTTGTGCGGTGCATTAAAGACTGCCCCGGCAATGTGCCGAGGAGCCACCGTTTTTTAATAAATGGTTCATGCTGGATTTATGTTCTCTCACAGGGGGTCGTATCGGGCCAGTTTAGAGTATATGCTTCCTTTTAGAGGGGAAAAAGCTTAACTCTTAGTGCACCTCTCGTTAAATCAACCATAACCCTGCATATGTGTCGGATCAGTTACGCTTGTAAATCCCAGATTAGGTTCCAACGTTCAATATTTGCCCGTATATATCATCCATCATTATATACCATATATAAAGCATTATTACCCTACCTCTCATATAAACTTATATAGAATTAACATGGTGTAGTTGTATGCCATGGTTATGCCATAAACTATCTATATGCAACCCTTGACATATGAAATTAAAAACATGTTTAAAGTCCCAGTCTCTACATCCCTATCATGATTGATAAGACAGCGGCCATTATGTAGTAGCTCCTCCCTGCATTGATGTTGACTGTCTGGAAGCCATATAGTGAATGGCATGTTTACCCTCACTATTGCTCGCTCTAGTTCCCAGTTTGGCCACATTGGGGCAGGGCACTCTGACATGACACTAGAGTTGTTAGTGACATGAGTAGGTGAGACAGACAGGAAGGAGACTGGGACCCGTTTCAATAGTCTGTAGGACGTCCGTTGACGGGCGTAGTGACACGATAGCGACAGGTTGCGTTGGAGTAGTTTAGGGACAACCGTTTGTGGGACATAGGGTAACAGACAGGCGGAAATAGTGGCTTGTATCATTTCAGAAGTGGGTGTCCAGTCACTAAAAGGGTCACTGTAGTGTCTTAAATAGCGAGAGGGTATACCCTCTCGTTTTTGATGTCACAAACACATAACTTTACTTACCATAGGAATAAAGCTATGAAACCTTAACCCCAGTTAGGGACACATACAGCTTATAAACATGCAAAATATGAAGGAAATCGGCCCATGAAATCCAACGATATTCGCATTTGAATTTTGTCAAAAAAAATGCTGCTCTGGTGTCCAGTGTAGAATTACCCAAGCGCAGTCGCTAATTTATGCGGTGACCTTCACCTTGACACCACTTGTTCCCGATAGCACTGACACCATCCATTGTAAGGCCCAGGCAGTAATGTCACTATGTCGCCAACAGTGAACTGACACACCACCCCAATAGTGACATGCCTTTTGCAACGGATCCTAACTTTTTCTGCTATTCAAGTCACTATTTGAGTCACTAAACATGTCACTAAGTGGCTTAGTGACCCATTCTATTGAAACAGGCCCCAGGTCAATCCTCATTGGCTGTTGCTTCAACAGCCAATCACAGCACAGAATTTAGTAGCCTTCCCTGTAGCAAGATGCTACCTGCTGTCTGTATATATATAAGCTAAATAATCTGTCATTAAAAGCAGTTAAGTTCTTGACTCACAGTAGTTACCTAGTGCATCTCTATTTGAGTTCTTACTCCCTTATTCCTAAGGTCCACACCTAGCTTGTCTAGGCCTCTAGGATTTACAATGTGACAAAGTTTCTTATGATGTGTAGATTTCGTTGTTTAGCTAAAAGATACCATACAAATATATAATACCAATACCCGGGGATAGATATTGTTATGGTCCGGAGAATGGCCTACAGTACCTACTGCTCCCTGAAATACCCCATATGTAGAAACAGCACCTCCAAAACAGGCTTCCATTTATTTAGGCACTTCGCCAGATGATGCGCCCCAAGTATAGTGAACTGGAGAGCAACAAAGTCGAGCGAAGAGCCGGCAGAATAAAGGGTACTTCACAGTGAAACAGCCGATGAGCCTCGGCCTCTCACGTGTGAAATACTCAGCAGAAAATTATGTAATTTTGGAATTAATTGGAAGACATTTTGGCAATTCCTCAAGCAAATATAATATCATTCAATTAAGTCTGTTCCAAAATCAATAATTTCATATTAAGACCGATGCACGCCGATGCTCTGCGGTAATCTAACATATTTGAGAATTGGAATACCACCAAAAAAACAGACCCGCTCAAATTTATAGATATCGTAGACACTCTACGATACAGTTTTTGTATTGGGAACAGCTTGTAGTGGGTTGGTGTGCATTGTAATGTTCATCGTAGAAATCATCTGAGATATGATCAACTGTCACGAAAAGAAAGCTGACGTTCCAACACAACATCGATTTTGCGTCGGGATTTGCATCGTAGTCCTATCGTAGTACATGGGGACCTAATTAGAAAATAAGTACTTTGTCGTTCAACCTTGACTCTGTAATGGAATCGAACCTTGAGGTTGCCTAAATATGAACTAGTGGCTTTATTTTAGTCGCGTATAGCTATCCAAGTGGGTAGTATAGGAGCGCAGGAATACCCCAAAAGCGACAGGTGACAACATATAAAATCCCACCTACACACTTATATATATGTAATTGTACAAATATTACAAGAGTAGTCCTGAGCTCCCTTTGTCTCTTTACCACCCCAGGCCCCCTCTTTCCGTATGCCTCTGGAAAAAAGTGGGTCACTTTGTATGATAGACATATTGTCTGTTTCTTTTATGTCGTTCTCCGCCTCTTTTTTCCTCTGCGAAGTAATACTTGTCCATTGATTTCTTTTTTGAATATTTTCTTTTATCATTGGTCATCGATTCAAATGTAACATTTGGTTTTCAATCAAGGCTGATTATTGTCAAGTACATTTCCTTAAAAGAGTTTACATTCTAATCAGCCATTTGTGAATTAAGGTGTAGCAGTCATTATAACCTGATAGTAATATAATCACAGGCTAGCGGCAGTATTTAATAGAGTGGTACTGGTAGTTATTGGATCTGTAAGAGAGAATAGTACAGAGATATGCACTTCAGAGGTACTTTTGTAT
The DNA here is from genome assembly GCA_950022655.1 of Alentia gelatinosa. Classification (NCBI taxonomy): domain Eukaryota; kingdom Metazoa; phylum Annelida; class Polychaeta; order Phyllodocida; family Polynoidae; genus Alentia; species Alentia gelatinosa. The sequence goes on from OX465582.1 coordinate 38,955,831, forward strand.
ATTCAATCAGATATCATTTAGTCTGAATGTCAATTTTGGTTAGCTCAAATCAGGTTTTTAAGTTTCAAAAATAAAGAATAATACCTTAATTTCATCAGGGATATGCATATGGAATTGATCGAAATATGGTTCACTTTCTACCACTTAATACCAGTAAAATCCCTGTTTGGTGTGGATGAGATTGATTTTAAACTATAATTTAGAACTGAATTTTGTTGATTGGGAGTTACTCAAAATACTATTTTACATTCAGGTGATTTTCCTTTTGTAAAATTCAGTTTTGGGTCATTCCAGTTTGAATTTGTATCGATCTCTAGTGCACAGAAGTCGGTCATTTTCTGTATTAGCATACATAACTCACATTGGCTTATTTTAAAATCTAGTTCAGAAATAGCATATATTTCTTCATGCACTTTTATATAGAATTTTCTCATATACAAAAAAGTTAATTCTTGTCTTCTCACTCTATATACTTTGTTTTTGTTACTTCATGTAAATGGTCTATAGTGTGCAGCATGGAATAATCTCTCAGCACTATTCTTAGTGCTCGGCCTTTGAAGCCTTTGCATTTCCATTTGCCACTTCTTGTTGGTTATGTTTGTTAGAATACAAGCATAATAATGCAGAGGGTGAATAGACTGCTTAAATGTACTTTAATTGTAACTGTTTCGAAATCAAATGATGTATGCAGCAAAATAGAAACAGTTTAAGGTTTACCTGTTTGATAATGTGCCTACCTTGCTCCTCAAATCGCAATCAGTTTTTATTTTTCATTTGTTTACATCAATTGTTCCAGTTTTTGGTCCTCATACAATCTTTAAATCTTTTCAACGTTTTCAAAGAAACACAGTAAACAATTCTAAACAACAATTCATAATGATGTGGTCATACTAATGCTCTTTTTTTTTTTTTTTTTTTTTTTCCCTTCCCCAGATTTTCTATCTACAGTGATCTATGTATATCTTTTCTCAGATCTAAGTTTCTTTTCACCCATAAATTAGATGCCAGCCTTGTTTTTTGACTTAATAACATTAATCCATTGTATCAGTGTAATCTTATCAGCATCAAGTAATACAGCTGTTGATTTACAGAGCATTGTTAGTTCATTTAAGTTGATCATCTAGATCGTTTGGGCTGTTCTTTGAAAGACCTCAACTTCTATTGATTGTTCATAGTAAATTTGTAAGGACAGCTTTGTGTCCTTAAGACCCAATACTAATACCAATCTGATATTTACCAATACTTATATGTGCTTGGTATGCAAATTATTTCTAATGAACTGTTCTTAAGTAAGAAAGAATGAATATTTGCAATAGGAACATTCTTAATCAAAAGAACAGATATGATCTTGACTCAATCATTATTCACATAGAGTTATAATGCAATACTATACAGTACTTTGTGTAGTGTGTCATACACTGAAACGATAGACCAGACAAGACAGAACGGGACAGTGATACATTACTAGACATTACATGGTGCATTGGGTTTTGATACTTAGAATTTCTTAAAGCAGTTTATACAGTAGATCAAGATGTTTTGACTTGTGCAGTTTGTTCTCCATCTTACAGACATACCTCTCCGCCTGTACCTTCGCCTTCACTTCTGTGAGGAATCTTGAGAAATCCAATTCATTCCCTCCAAACAGCCTCTGTCTATGTATAAATGATTTAGCCATCAGTATTACATAGTTGATTAGCCTGTCATACTTGTAAACTTCTACCTTTCCCAAGATAATGTCTTGTTTCGTGACACAGAAGATATTCCCCTCAAAGTTGGCTCCAAACCACGTTTTCACACAACACCAAAAGAGCCTGACATTAGAACATTCAGTAAAAAAGTGCATGATAGTATCATCCTCATCATCATTGCAAAAATTTTCTTTGAGTTAACAGTTAATATGTTCTAATAACGCCAGGTCTTAAAACAGGTCTGCAAACAGCATATAGTCTACATTGTCAAAGCAAGTTTAAGGTCGCAGGAGGGAAGTAAGATGAGATTTCAGAAAATATTCATGGTGCACACCATCATCTTTTCAAGATGGTTCATAAAATTCTCATGGACCAAGTTCTCCAATATCTTACCCTGGACTACAAGCAGTGAAATTTGTCTCCAGTTGCTTGGGTCTTTATTATCTCCGAATTTAGGCAAATGCATTACATCACCTAACTTCCAATCCTCTGGGAATATCCCATATATCGAACTCTATCGTCAGAACCATAAACTCCTTTGATACAGATGCACATATATCATTCAAGCCAGAGGTCTTATGAAGTACTATGGGTACACCAACGGGTAGTCACTGTAGAACACGAATTCTGCTCCTACACAAGGTGACATATATCTCTGTAATGCAGCTTAGCATAAACCTGACAAATCAGATATACGACGGTTTCCGAACATATATTTGTCATTAGTCATAGAACGTTAGGCATACCTATGGGTAGATTTAGACTCCAAATCCTCCAATTTGGGAACGCGCCAAGAGAAGTTTCCTGCTTAAGATATATATATATATTGAACCATTGCATTCGTCAAACACCCTTCATTAGATGAAATAAAGCTTCTCTCAAGGATACATATCACGAGATATTTGCAGTGCCTGAGCCCAAAGACAGAACATTCCACCAATCATCACATCTCCCGAAGAATCTTATTCATTTGACCTCCAAAGATCTCAACGTAGCTGATATCGCTGGTAAAAAAAGAGGTCCAAAACCAATCCCCAATAAACCTTGCTGATCCGTAGACATTAATAGCATAAAAATGCAGTGGTGTAGGAGGAACAAAGGAAATAGGATCAAGGTCCAGGATATAAAACCGTTGTATGCTTCACAGGTGTGAAACACACGCATAGTTGCCAAGGAAACGTCACCTGTTCGCTATCGTTATTGTGCATCGCCTATGTTAGTATTGGCCAATTATGGCAGGTCCCCCATTGAAGGGTGGTATTTGGAGCATACCTTCAACAACCCCTGGGGCACTAGATAGAGGGGTGGCGCGCGCACTCATTCGAACATCCTTCTTTATACGGCCGTACTCTATCACAAATCACCTTCACGCCAACCTTTATATAAGGCTATGTAGCGCTCCCTCCTTTATTAGAGGCTTCGCTGTTGAAAAAAGGTTTATTTTCATGCTATTTAACACCGCCTTTAGAAACGTTAAAAAACTAATGCTAACTTTCTTCATTCTTAGACACTACTATTGCAGTGACTCAAATAAATACTTCCACGACGTTAACGTTATGACAGCCTAATTTAATTTTTTGCCTGTCCGTATAGGATCTTTACCTTGGAGATCTAACCCATTACCCTGCTCTCTTCTAATAAAAATGAGAACAACGAAGTGGTTCCAGTTCGGAATAATCCACGGGGTCCCATCAGTCAAGAATAATAGATGCCTAAATTCGTCTGGAGCCTACTTCTTCACGATCCAATAGGCAGGTATTTCTTGAATTATGTTTGGATTCTTTACAGTGCGCCAGCTCTGGGGTGTGAAACCAACACTTGAAAAGGACTTAAGACTGCATACATCGGCACAGAGGCTGAAATATGCCCACCACGTCTAGACTGTCGTTCACATAGGGGGTGATTCGACGGAATGCTTTTCAACTGAATTTATATAATACGGCGGAGCAGGCAATGCCTTAAAGGAATCTTTGGATGAAGGTGTTAGACTGAAGTGTAAGCAATGTGTGGCATTATCCCCTCAGAGAAGTAACCGTAATAGTAGTAATCATATTACGATTACTTCTTTGGTATTTCTATCTTACGAAAGTAGAGGATTTTAAGACTATGACGTCAACGATTGGGCATTCCCAGCTTTTTAACAACGTTCCAATGATTTCATTTCTGAAACTTTAAATAAGTATTGGGCACGTTTCAGGCAAACACAATCAATGGGTTAATGATATACCCCATATCTGACCAAAAGCAATCCATCTAGCACCTTCGAAGGCACCTCTCTTCCAATCTACCAATCATCTATACCTGAGCTTTCACAAATATTTACTTTTACATTTACTTACAATGGGATTTGTTTCAAATTAGGGGTACACAGTGTTTGTATTCCAGACTCAAGCTGTCGAGAAGGGAATTTTGCCCGGCCTCACACGATCAGAGAGAGAAAGAGAGAGAGAGAGAGAGAGAGAGAGAGAGGGAGAGAGAGAGAGAGAGAGAGAGAGAGAGAGAGAGAGAGAGAGAGAGAGAGAGAGAGAGAGAAAGAGAGATGGCTGACACACTAAGTTTCTCCATTTAGCCTTTTACTGACATGATCAATATTTCATATTTTATTGACTATGTATACATGTATAAGGCAACGTGTAGTGGCGAATCCCCATTTTAGATTCCCATATGGGCCGTTGAACAATCAAATAACTGGATAACTTTATAAAAGTAATGGTTGTGAACGTGTAGTCAAATCAAACTTGAAGAAATGAGAACTGCTCCAAAGTGTATTTCTTAAGATTTTCTGAATTTCATAGGAAGCTAAAGATGTATCCGATAGTGCTCAGCGGAATGTATGAACACATTGACTATAGTATGGACAAATGGGCTTGGGGGCAAGGTAAAATCTCTCAAACCACATCGGATTTGTGCTGATAGCCTTGGTTGATTTGACTCACAATGTTTTTCCTTGCCACCTATTGACTGTTGAACTTTCGTGATAAGGGACCATAGATAACTGCCAATGTAAACAAACTAGAGTATACAGTAGTATGCGTATGTTTGAGATGTGACTGACGAGAATGGGTCAAATATAGAAAAGAGTAATATCTCATAGATAGAGAGTTATCACCATTCTGGAATAAGATGAGAAGTTCATAATGGTGCCAGGGCTCTTTTATATCTCTTTATGATGCGTTTCTATTGGTAGAACTATTAAACTCGCAAAACAAGCTTGATTCATATCAATATCGAAAGAAACACGGTATGAGAGGACCCCCTAACAAGTATAACACATTTCACTCTTATCATATACATGTACCTATGATTACCGATAATTAATTAAAAATTTATCAAAACTCGACGATGTTGAACCGCTATTCAAAGTGTGCTGGCTGGCCGGAAGCGACATTATGGTTTCCCTACTTGTATGAGTGAATTCAAAGTATGCCTATGATAGTACTTTTCCATACCAGCACACTATGCTGGGATGGATAAGATACCAATACCACACTTGTTTGTTTTAGGGATGTGGTAAGTTCTTGTTCCAGATCAGCCAGTCCAGCATTGGTGTCATGATCTTGATGGAAACTATGTGGTGGCTTGTTCATTCCCCAAGTTGTTTCCCTCAGGTTCCCATGATCTGTGGAGATCTATGGGTGTGTCTGGCCACTGTCAGGTTTGAGGGGAATGGCCTACCATGGTGTGTTTTCCATTGCTCTCTGCAGTCATAATAGAAGAGTATTGTTGTGTGTGAGATATGTAGGTTGAGTCTCTGGCCTTGCTCATGTAGGTGTCTCTGTCCATATAACCAGGGGAGGCTGTGCTGGGTGTGTGATACATTTACAGCCAGGCAGATAGTACACCATAACTTGCTTGTTCAGGTGGCTTAATTTGCAACATGTCGGGAATAGTATCTGGCGGTGGCAATGTAATGCTCACTGATTGTAGATTATACAGGATACATAGACTTGGACATGGACATTGATCGCTTGTACATCCATGTCCGAGTGCTGATACAGTTGAAATATGCCTCATGGATAGGCAATATGGTGGTGAGGCTCCATGGCACAGCTGCCTTTTTCAGTTTGCACAAGATCCCTAGAGGAAGTAAATCCCTTCCAGTGTCTTACCTCCCGAGGGACTGTCCATTAATGACATCATGCTAATTTTGACACCACCCCCCTTTGTCATGTTTTGTCATATACCCTTGTCGTTCTTGGATTCTTGGTCGTGGAGACTGGACCACTTCCCCCCAACCCACCTCCTCCCTACTGCATGACAACCCACAACCAACGTGCCATCACACCACACTGCCCATCCATAAGCTGCTCACATTCTAACTTTCCCACCCACCAGACTGCTCACATTCCAACCAGAAGGCTCATATTCCAACCTGTTTACCCACTAGCCCATTTAACTCCACCCTACCTACCCACCGGACTGCTTATATTTCAATGTGCCTTATACCCACCAGCCTGCTTATACTCCAACCGACCTACCCATCAGCCTGCTTACATTCCAACTTACCTACCCACCAAACTGCTTACATTCCAAGCTGCCCACCCACTAGTCTGCTAACATTCCAAGCTGCCTATACACAAGCCAACTTAAATTTTGACCCACCTGCCTACTTACTAACCTGCACCTACTCACAAACCTACCTACCCACCAGGCTACCTTTCCACTAGTCTGCTCACTTATCTACCTGCCCCCACAAAATCACACCAACCTGTCCACCCATCAAACTGCCCACCCACCCACTTGTGAAGCCAACAATCTGCCTATCCACAAACCTGCCCGCCTACCAACCTGCCTACATACCAGCCTGCACACACAGCGTCCTGCCAACCCACCGAGCTGCCCACGCACTCAACTGAATGCCCACCAAACTGTTCGCCCACCAACCTGCTTCCCCACCGCTCTGCCCAACCACTGACCTGCCTACTCTCAAACCTGCCCACCCACTGATCTGTATAGATGGAATCCATACAGGCCATCATTCCCTGTAAATATGGAGTCTTTCACCTAATGGCTTCATGGCTAAGCAAATTCAATGCATTCTCACAGATGTGAATGACCGGTGTTCCCCTTTCTAAATTGAACAGTTGTCTTTTTGTCAATCCAATAATGCTAAGGAATACATTGCCATGTGTTTGTTTGGCTGCAGTTTGGTTAGGTGGGGGCAGGTTGAGCAAGGTTAGGGTGGGTTGGGGCACAGTGAGGTATGCTGAGGCAGGTCGAGGCAGGTTGGGTGCCAATTTACCCAGATTTGAAGGAGTGACATTCCTGGCCCATCAGGTAGGTAAGGTAGTATAGGTAGGTAGGTAGGTAGGTAGATGGTATGTAGGTAGGGTTGTGTTGGTATGTATGTACCTAACTATCTCAGCCTCTCAGCTCTTTTCTCAGTACTGTAATCATGATCGTTTTCATTACCTGTTATTGAAGTACTGAACAAGCACAACCCTGATATGTCACCGGAAGAGATACTATTTATATCTCATTTTATTTCTTTCAGGGTCTATGTGCTCAAATCGCAGGTTCATGACAAGTTAATTTACAAGACATATCCCATACAACAGAAAACGGGGATCAACAAAACACACACATGCAATTGGAAGAAAGGATACATACTGATCTGTCAGACCTCCCACAGTATAAGATTTCGATGTACGCACTTTCACCGATTGTTACCGATTCTGAGTTGGCCTTTTGAATAGCAATGTTACATATCCCCCAGTCCGATTTAGAAGTTCCTTATATCGATTTGTAGGTGAAACAGAAGCGACCATAGTTCTGAAACACGTTTTCTGATATCTTAAAACAAACAGAAGTTATTAAACTTTGCATTATTATCTATATAGATCTATCAGCCGGCCGGGGCCCAGCCGGGCCAGGCTCCGGGCCGCCCTCAATCGGGTTGTTTTACGAGGTTATAAAGGCAGGAGGTGTCGTCGGGAAGAGTCATCATGTCGGTGTCTTATAGGTATAAGATATCGACATATTATTCCAGACTCTCACCGAGCCGATGGTCGGGATGAATCGGGAAAAAATGTTGGTGTCTTATAGACTTAACATATTCACCAGGACATCCATTTAATTGACAAGATGTTCTACCACACGAAAAGGTGTTTCCACTTCAACATAACTCAGGCAAATGTGAAACTTAACCAAGTACTGGGGCAACCTTTTCACACTTTAGTAATGAATAGCATAGGGATAGGCTTGTCAGAACCGCTCCCTACTCGCGGACTGTGGTACCCTCATCTGGGTGTAGTTTACAGGAACGGATTCACCCAAACCGATTTCTCCATCAACATTCTTGCCTGCTGACCCCAGAGCTTGTTATGGTACATGCGATCTGTCCCCTCCGCATGCAGAGCCCCGGGCCTGGACACATATCTGTTCCGCCATGTTGACCCTATCTCGTATTATCTCGCGTGGCGTTGTCCACAGAAACGAGATAATGGCGTAGGCAGTGACAGATGGACAATGTTGACGGGGCCACCACTGACCACCACGGGACGTCATGGCTACTCCCCACACCACGGGGCATTATTTCCGGGTCGCGTGGCCATGCCGGGGTCAGGCAGGACTGTTTTCTTGTCATCTAGTCCGTCTCTATGATGTGTATACTACTGACAGCCTGGGGGAAGGTTAATTTTAAGGGGTTTCTCATTCGTCCATTCCTAGCAAAAATCCAATGATGCACTGTTTGATCCACATGGAGTATTTATATAGAACTGCATAGAGAATCGTATAAATACACTATACTCCACGAGTTTGGAAGGGCCGCAATCTTCATCGAGGCGAAGCCAAGGGACGATTATGGCACTTTCAAACGAGTGAAGTATTGTTTATTTTACGATTCGAGTGCGGTTCTGGATTTATCTCACCCCTTTCAAGGTTAGGGGAGTTGAAATTTCTTGTCTTGTCTTGTCATCTCTCTGAAATCCTGGCCTCTGATTGGTCAATCGCATATGACGTCATCTCGTATTCACTACGCCATAACCATGGCGTAGTATTGTCACTTTACCGGGGTGATCGTTGAGTAGTTATTCCTATGGCTTCACTTGTACCAGGGGTGAGATAACATCGTGAGCGTGACTCACCCATCTATCATGAAAGGGCACCCGCGTTGGTGTTGCCAAGTCATTTCAGGATAGGCTCTCGGAATAAACGGGAACAAACTCAAAGATATGGCCACATATCGCATTCTTCTATGTCTTGTGAATTTAGCTATACCTATAATAGTTTGCCAGCCTGAGACTTTGCCGTGAACAGAATGTCTGTACATGTACAAAATGTACGCTATTACAGGTCATAATATCATACTTTGTACATTGGAGATTCCCTCTCACCAATGAACAATGTAAGCAGCTATCACCATAACGATTTATCAGCAGTTTTTCCCCGAAAAAAAACCGTCCAGTCCAATGCAAGTTCATCAGAGTTGTAAATACACAAGGTGATTAACCCTGTATAGTTAAAGGGCGGCTGCAGTCACTACCGTACTACTCAGTGCCTGCCTGTAGATCACATAATTACGAATCAGTGCCCGCCAGTAGAACGCATGATTTACGAATACAACCATTCATGATTCATATTTGTACTTTATATCCTCACATAATTATATCAAGGTTCATATCATCATAAAAAAGGAGACGTGTTCGCTTACTCCGGCCATCACAGCGTGATTTGATGTTATGTGAAGCCTTAAGGCCAGCCCCCACCTACCACGATGGTCTACAACATACTTCCCGATAGCTACGATTTGAAATGCCCACATCGTGGCCTATCGGAAGGTCCCCGATAGTTCCAAAATCGTGGACATGGTTTGAAATCGTAGAGCATAGAAACGCCTTTGGAGGACCAAAAACATAAACCATGGTCACGATTGGCTCACGATTCAATCGGTCATTCAATGTAGATCTCAGGCATGATTTTAATATTGATATATACTATAATTTGGAAATATATTGAATGAATCCAGATAGTTTTCTACAGGTATCTACCATATATTATGATATTATTTTCAAACACTAAAACAATCAAATTGAACAATATAATTGTGGTAGAATAATAATTCCGATATGAAACTTATTTTCAGACACTCAGACTTCATCAACTAATATCATATTTACAGCGATTATACATCTATATGTGCCCTACCTAATTACATAATTTCATAATTGTCCACGAATTATCTGACCCGCAAGAGATATTTTCCTGTTAAATCACCTCCAATAGGCTGCAACAGGCTACAAAAATCTAACATGTTGGATTTTATCGGGACCTCTACGAATGGCAGACCTCACAGCGAGGCGCGACTACCTCAAGGAGGTCAGTATCCTCGAGGAGCGCCTACAGAAACGAGCCACGAGAGCTCCGAAGGAGTCCACGATCCTAGACCCCAAGGGATCCAACTCCGGTGCCAAGAACATCCCAGTCGACAACGAGAACAACCCACTGGGTTTTCAGCGACCCCCCGCCCAGTTCAACAAGAACAAGAGCTGCGGCAGAGGCGGGAAGGGACCAAGGGGACGCGGACAGAACAAGGGACCAAAACAGGACCAGTCCACGAAGCTGTAAAATCAATTGACAATATTATTGATAACGATGACGACCATGCCAATGTTACTAGCATTAAACTTGTTAAACAATGCTCTGTATCATGTTCTCTCTCTCTGATAAAGATAGCTCTCTAGACAATGTAGACAACCAACGTAGAAACGTAGAAACTCAAAAGTCTAATGTCACAGCCAATAACAGTACCTCCATGAAATACTCTAAAACAGGCACTGTGGTCAACCTTTCAGATAAAACTTTGAGTAGTACTGAGATCTCATTACTGGATAAAGGTTTAAGTTTCTGCCCCACAACCACGACTGTGGAAGAAGGTGAATTGAAATTAGATCTAGACAAATTTCATCGTAACCTTAGACTAAATCAGTTCTTCAATAAGAAACCACACTCCACATCCAGACCAACGATCCAACCCAATGGGCCTTCCAACCCGGACCAGACCGGACCGGTAAGTAGTGCACAAACACCGGTTTGCACACAAGGTAAGACACCATATGCCAACCCAACATTGATTTAAGAATTAAAAGACGGCAAGTCGTTCTCAGCCCCCCAAGGTTTATCGAACCTGGAGGGCGTCATAGCTGAAAATGAACTTAGTCTCTCAGCCGCTAACGCACACAAGACCCGCACTAAACAAAATGTCACGCGGGCAGAACGAATGTCTCTTAAGTCGCTGTCCAAGGACAGAGACATCACGATCAAACCAGCTGATAAGGTAGGGGCAACTGTGGTGATGAACACCTCAGATTATGTAAAAAAGGCCCACTGACAGCTAGGAGACCAGAAGGTCTACAGGGCCCTCAATGAAAATGGGAGACGCTCTCAAAACCACGGAGGCCAGAGCCCCCCAAGTGTACTTTCTACCGAAAATACACAAGGGTGTGCTACCCCCCCCCCCCCCCCCCCAGGGAGGCCAGTGGTCTCCGCCAACGGTTGTGCAACGGAAAAAATCTCTAAATTCACAGACAATTTCCTCAAAACGGAGGTCCCAAAGATCAAATCGTACATCAAAGATACGACTCATTTTCTTGAAAAAATTCAAGAAGTGGGCCAGATAAAGAAAGGCAATATACTAGGCACACTAGATGTGGGAGCCCTGTATACCAATATACCCAACAACGAAGGTATAGAGGTAATCAAGAGAAAGCTATCTAAAAACAGAACCAAAAGAGAACAACCAAGCACAGAGAGCCTGATTGATCTACTGCGCTTGGTACTAGAGAACAACAACATCCAGTTCAATGGCACTAACTATATCCAGATCAGCGGAACGGCGATGGGGACCAGACTAGCCCCTTCGTACGCTAATCTGTTTATGGAGGCCCTAGAGTTGGAACTCCTAGGCGGTTACCATCTGAAACCCAGAGTATGGCGGAGATATATCGATGATATCTTCTTCATATGGGAACACGGATACGAGGAACTATCCAAATGGATAGACTACCTCAATAGGTCACATCACAGCATCAAGTTCACCAAAGAGGTATCCACCGAACAGGTGAACTTTCTGGACACAACAGTGAAAGTGGACCAACATGGGACACTCTTCACAGATCTGTACACCAAGCCGACAGACGAAAACACATATCTCAGATATGACTCGGCACACCCCCCCTCGCAAAGAAACAGCATCCCGTACTCCCAGATACTGAGAGTAAAGAGGATCTGTTCAGATAACAGGGACTATGAACGCAATGCCAAACAAAAGATCCTAGACTTCAAAGAAAGGGGGTACCCCCCTAACCTTCTGGAGAAATGTAAGGCACGCGTGGACGAGATCAATAGGGCAGATGCCCTCAAAAAGAGCACCAAAAAAAAGGCAGAGAGAAAGTCTTTCTGATAAGCACCTTCAGACAGGGACATAAAACCCTACCCTCGATTGTACAGAAAAATTGGGAAATACTGGGCAAATCCAGCACAACCAAAAAGCTGTACAATTCCAGTCTGATAAAAGGCTACCGTAGGCCCAAAAACCTACGAGACCACTTGGTCAGAGCGAAAACGACATACCACCCTCTCCAGGCAAAACTCTGTAAAGAGAAAAAATGGGACAACGAATGCACCAAAAAGGACTGCAAATACTGCCCGTACATAAAGAAAAGCAAGACAATCCGGTCCAAGACCAAGGCACAACACACAAATGCAAAGATGAAGTTTCATGCAACAGCTCATGCAATCATCTATTGCATAGAATGCAAGAAATGTGGGGCCCAATATGTGGGACAAACAAAACGCAAGCTCAAAGAGAGGCTATCCGAACACCTCAGAGCAATACGCAAAAACGCGGGGACAAACGATGTCCCAAGACACTTCAACACGAAGGACCATGATGGCGAAAAGGATGTACAGATATATGTAGTAGACTACATATACGAACATCCTGAGAGCAAAAGAGCACGCACCCTGAGAGACAAAATCGAGTACAACTGGATCCACCGTCTCAAGTGCCAAGCACCCAGGGGGCTCAACACCATGGATAGTAAATATGGATAAGAACTACCAATGCCATGTCAAAAAAATTTCTGTCAGAATGATACCGCCCTATCGGACTCGCGAAGAGTTGACGGCGGAGGCCCATCTGACAGGATGAATTCACACAAATAATTATACCCAAGTTCGCAAATATCCATACTGACTAACCGTGACCGAAGATTTGAACCGAAATGCGAAAAAAATTTCAGTAGAATCAGTATAAGGAAAACCGCCTTATAACCAGGGGAGCTCTCCACAAATTGAGGTAGACACCCCTACTCAGACCACCAAAAGGTTGCTAACAAATGCCTGATGTGACATATTCTGTCGAAACTAACGAGTAAGTCAGGTTTGACATCACATAGATGCAGACCATAGATTCCACTAAGCACAGAACAACTTCAACCTTCCCCCATAGAGGGCAGGAGTAGCAGCAGAACGATCAGTTCCCCAGGAACTCAACAGAGGATGCCACCCTGTAACTACAACACAGAGGGCGCCACACACTTTGTTGACATAACCTGAAACAACAGCTGCAGGGATTGGTTGAACAACAAGTTAAAGTGTCTTTGTCTCAACGTGCGGCCAAAGAAAACACTGGAATGAGGTCATCTGACTTCCATCCACCAACCACGGTCAAGTTCTGAAGAAATGAGACAAATTTCCGCGCGAAATTCGTCGAAAACCGCGTTCAAATCAGTCACTTACTCGCTAGTCGCATAGCAGCCCTGTCATCCTACCTTAATATTGATATATACTATAATTTGGAAATATATTGAATGAATCCAGATAGTTTTCTACAGGTATCTACCATATATTATGATATTATTTTCAAACACAAAAACAATCAAATTGAACAATATAATTGTGGTAGAATAATAATTCCGATATGAAACTTATTTTCAGACACTCAGACTTCATCAACTAATATCATATTTACAGCGATTATGCATCTATATGTGCCCTACCTAATTACATAATTTCATAATTGTCCACGAATTATCTGACCCGCAAGAGATATTTTCCTGTTAAATCACCTCCAATAGGCTGCAACAGGCTACAAAAAATCTAACATGTTGGATTTTATCGGGACCTCTACGATGGGTGTTTTCAATCGCAGCCTATGGTGAGGTATCGTAGACGGAATCACAGAAACCTGTTCCACCTACCACGATTTTTGCTGACCTCACGATGGAATCGGTATGGTGTCGGGAAGGCAGTTGTAGGGCCTATCGGCCCCAGAATCGTGGTAGGTGGGGGTTGGCCTTTAAGTGTTCCCCTTTGCCAGTCGTCCATTTCAATCAACTGCTCCTGAACATAGTCTGAGACCTCTGGTGTACTGTGACATGTGTATGATAAAGTGTGATGAAATAATGTATTCCTTAATGGCGCCATTATTGACCTGATGTGAAATGATAATAAACCAACTCAATATATTAAAGTCCCTTTAGATGTGATCTCTATACAGAATCGAGTTTCAGACAATTGCTTGATGTAATACCCTCTGAACTGAGCAACCCTTGCCAATCAATCTGCCAAAAATCCTTAACATTAACAAGCATTCATATTGAATCAAATCTGTTTATGCGAACCCAGGTTGAATGGTATAAGCAGGTTAATGGTAGGTCATTATGTGAAGTTCCAGCATTAATGACGCGTCCATGACAAGCAGAGCTTTTAAACCATCAATCCCCCAGCATACACATGGACATAGTTGTTATGTACTAATTTACATGGCTAGTAAAGTCGGCTACGTGTGAAATAAGAAGGGGGAGGGTATCCAAGGGGCGTTAGAGGGGACACTAATAACAGAAATGAGGGTGTTTTGACCCTTATACATGTGCATGCACCAGTTGTCATGCGGCCCTAACCGGTGAAGTTGTCTATTGCGTACAATCTGCCATCCCGTCCCGTCCCACAGTTCCCTCGTAAGGTCCGTTGAACCTTGCACTTTAAGTTAACGAGTGACAGAAGATACACAGATAATTGAGAGATCTGTCCAATAAGGTGGACATATAGAGGTTATGATGTGCAATTGGAATAAACCTATCGTAGAGAATTACGAACCCATTCTACCCATGTTATCTAAAATGTATATATGCTATTCTAATAAATACATACATCTTATATGTCAAAAATCGGGATTTATGAATAGGATAAGCAATAGGGCCCCTGATCCCCTCCATTGTCTGTAACTTGCATAAGGTTGCCTTCACGTTTGGCAAATTGAAAAATATATCCAATCGTATTATTCATTTACCTCTACATTGGAAAAGATAAAGGGTGTTTGGTGTAGGGGCTGGTCGTGATTCCTTCTGATCGTTCATTTAAAGGGTTATTCATATAATTCTTGTTTTTCCATATTGCTGGGTTAAATCCAGAGTTACGAACTTAAGGCTGATTACTCAAACATTTCTATACCGCTAGTGTACGAGCCTTTATAGACCGATATATGAGATGACTTCTTCATATCGTGAGCTAACACCTGATCATTTACTCTTAATATTGTGTTATTCCTACATGTTGGGGAAGACTAATGCTTATTTACACATTATTTCCTATTGTATTGTGTAAAACCAACGATTTTATCATTCTAAAAAAAGATGATTCACTTGCATGATTCGGTCACTTGCATGATTCGGTGGGACTGCCCAATGGCGTCATTTGGTATTCTTGTGAGAGTGTGCCTAGATATTATAAGCACAACTATGTAGATATAACAAGACACTGGGAGACCATAAATCAATGGTTAACATTGGATCTACATCATATAAATGACAGCGGCACCACCGTATACAAATTTGCAATGGTGGAGGATGCTTTCACCCGGCGCTATTTATTGTGTGTCAGTAATCATTTCATGATAGACACATTGCCCCTGTTTTCCCAGGCTGTTGTCATGATGCTTGACATGGATAATTACCCAACACTTGTCACGCCATTCGCGACTGTGAGTTATATCTTATATACTTCAAACTATTTGCATACGGCGAGTTGGCGCCTTTATAGTGATAGTGAGGCCCAGCGTCCACTGAGCTCCAGATACACTCCGATAGGCCTCATGATGCATCTCCAGACACAAAATCGGTATCGCGCTGGAAAGTAAGCTTAACCCTTTAACTGCAGCATGATGCCTCGAGGCATTCCCCTGGCTACAGCTGCATGATGCCTCCAGGCATTCTCCTGGCTACCGCAGCATGATGCCTCCAGGCATCATAGAGGCATCATTGATACTTATATACAAAATTCAGTAAATAAAAAGATAATTGTTTGAATTGAAAGAAATGTGTGTAGGAGTGTGTCGGAAGCATTCTCTATAATGTGAAGGCTACGCACATCCTCCCTCGTTGATTTTCGGCACACAAAATAGCAATTGCCCCAGGAGCATCCCTAAATAATTGAATATATATACATATATTAGATCTATCTCCATATTTATATAGAGATGTATATATATATATATATATATATATATATATATATATATATATATATATATATATATATATATATATATAAGCTTTTGTTTGTTATATCTCGTTTATTTTTGATATTTCCAATGGTATTTTGTACATATCCAGGAACTGATCCGCAAGAAATGCCTGACATAGTGAAATTTTTAGATCTCAATGAATGATTTTTATTCTTTTAGTAAGAATCTTTAACAAATATTATTGATTGTTTGCCTGATATTTGCATTGGCGCACCTCTTGCATCGTATCTTGTGTCGGTACCGTGGTCTTCTTTTTATTGCCGCTAAACCCGTTCTGACACACTGCGACACACTCTGACAAAACCCTCCGGGTAGCTCTACGATTGGAAAATTTCTTATCGTAGCCCAATCGCAGCACTTTTCATAGTGTGTCGGCAAATACCAAATATGACATGTACTTGCAGGGTTATCTGACTTAGTGTTTAAGAATACAACTAAATATTGAATGGCAATACCATATAAGAACACAATACAGTCAACAAGCTAGATTAGATAATCTGATATCAAAGGGAAAATTATTTTTATCAAGTATCTTCATGTCACAACGAGATATAACATGTAGAACAATTGAAAAGGGGATAAAAACACAGCCCTCAAAAGAGTTCATTAGATAGTGGAAAACCTTTATCATACATCTGCCTGTACCAACACTACGGGAAAAATGCATATATTGCATCTATACAGCACTGCTTAAACACATGTATACAATGTATATTACCATGTTTATATATATATATATATATATATATATATATATATATATATATATATATATATATATATATATATATGTATTATCATAAAACTGGATGAGTTTTAATATTGGCCACCCTATGCCAAGACAGGGGTTTGGCATAGTGACTTTATGAGGCGAAGCTGAGTGAAGTCTGGAGCCAAAACTCCAGGAGTGGCAAGCGGTGGCCACGATTAAAACAAATCAGGTTTTGATTTTATCCTACTCTGTCTCCTCGATTTTGGAATATTATGTGATAACAATTCTGCATGCCACTAGTGGCAAATAATACTCAGTATGCCAGTCAGCGTGGCATACGGAAACTCAATGTTAAGCCTATGGGGTTTTATATTAGTGGTAGGATAAACGCCTATATTGCACGCAAGCATACATACGGCGTATGCGACTGAGTTTGGACTTGTATACATCAGCGTAATGTCTCCCCAACCGCCTCTCCAGCCACCACCACCGCCGCCATCGTTATGCATACCCTCCGTCTGCCCCGATCTACTTATCACTGTCTCCCTACACTTCCTGTGTGCCTGCAACAACAAAGTAGCGCTCGCTCCTGATTCTGATTTCGATTCCGACCCCGAGCCTAAACCACGTCTCCCGATATTCCTTATAAATAGACCTAACCTGAACCATACAGAACAATTGTGTCTTGAGAGTAAAATTGGTTAGAAGACAAACGGAATGCTTGGTTTTATTATATGTGATTAATCAAAACATACTTGATAAGTTTTAGAAAGATTTTATCATCGAAATTGAGAATATAACATTAGATTTTCCATAAACCACGGACTTTGATGACTTATGGCAAATGAAATAAAAACACCAGTGGTGCCCCTGGCTGAGGATATCGGAATTATTGGACAGTGGCGAAAATATGCATAAACGTAACATCAACATGAGATACGTACAGAATCAGGCGTACAAATGATGCTAAAATAAGACCAAATTATTAACGACCGAGGAGAATTGGTTACGCGGAAAGTAAACACAGGTAAACTGAAATTTCCATGCTGTGCAATTCAAACTGATATCAATAAACCAAAACTCTATAATAAGGTAGAGTACAACATAGAAGTGAAGGGCTGGGCCGATAACACCGAAGCACGGTTGAAAGTATTATTGGTATCATCAAAAGATAAATATCATTCTAGCCCTCATCCAAGGCGACACCGGGTCTACAGTTGTCAATATTATATCTCCATAATCCTCTTGGGCATGAGACCGTTTCGACCACCATGTCTGGTATAGTGGATGGCCGATGTAATAATCCTTGCCCGTTTTTATCACGGTCCGTCTCGTTATTGTGTCAGTAAGCACAAGCTCAGAATGAACCTGAAAGAATGGTCGCCGCTCTGAGACCTACCGACAGGAAGGTTTAGGAGGTGGGAGCCATTCACCAAACGTCGGAGGGTACTGTTTACCTATTGTACACATGGACCTGATTTCCAAGTTCACCAAATAGAGTCACACTAAAGAGTAAAGCCACCCGTAGACATGAAGGTTTACTCCTTTTCTCCCTCGTGTTCTTGAATTATTCATTAGAAAGGAAAAGATACGGTGATCGCCTCTAATTAATAAATGAATTTCACATTGCACTTTACCTACCAAATGACAGTAGGACCGATTTCCTATTAAGTTACATTTGATACTTAAGAATATGGTATGAAATAGTTTTCAAATTTATTATACCTCTGAGCCCGCGTCATTCTCATATATAGAATACGACCTGGTGAGTTGGAGGGTGATTGTTAATTGTCAATTAATAAAGAACAGAACGCCACCTGGTCGAACATATCCCCCTAGTGATATCAAAGCCTCGCTCTCACTCGGGCGGTGCTTTTCAAACGTGTTGAAGAACTTTGATCTCTCATTATCAAAAGATCCCGCTTTTGAAATTATTTTCATCAGAATGCCGAAATTCGAGGAATTCGGGGGAAGATTCGACCAAACAAAGTCCCTGTTGTATGTCATTTACAAACCCAAGAGACACATCCGGACATCTCACCTGGGCTACTAATATAACAGATAGGAACAGGACCTCGAGGACAAGTGTCCGGCTTGCACATTGCAAGGCGGTGTCACTTGCAACACAGAGGCTGACTGAAGTTAGGGCGAATAAATATCCAAGCAGCCAGACAGCGTGATCCTAGATATCTAGGTACATGTACTTCAGTCCACTTACCAAATGTCTTCCCCCTCCTTCGACATGATGGTGAACAGGTACAACAAGATACAGGTTCGAGTTCAAAGTGTCTTAGAGACCAAAGGTAACTCCCCATGACGATGATTTTAGAGGTTCAACAAAAAAACTAAAACTATACTGAATGAACTATACAGGGTGGTGGGTGACGCAGCCTACCTACAGGAGTGGGTTTAGCCGACGATGATCCACATCGGAGAAATCATCAAGGACCTTATAGCCAGCACTCATTTGATCAAGTCCAAGCCTGGTCAGAGGAAGTCCTCAGCCTGATCACATAAGGCTGCTTTCCACAAGCCTGGGAGTATTCAAACAAGATGGAGACGTCAAGAGCGTTGCTGTTCCGCTCTTGCCTAAAGGCCGCCTTAATGCTGCTGAGGCGGCGGCCTCGGACAGGAACAGGAGGCACGTAGATAAGCAAGTTGGTAAACAGGAACTATGATCCCTTCCTACAAGCTCTACAATCAAGGCGAGTGTATCCAGTAGAGAGGGTATCTTGGAATGGTACAGAAACAACTCCACATCTGCTAGTATTGCCTGCTCAACTTCTAAGCCTACCGCCTGCATGCTGAAAAGAAACTGTCGTATTAAGCTATACTGGGGACTATTTTCCCCAGTAGGCCAGGTCAGCCCTACCTACATTTATACAGCTCACTTAGAACTAGCCTTCCAACCTGGTGAAGGCGTCAATGCGGGAATCCTTCCATGCAGCCTTCAAGGTGCAAAATAGGCCTACTCTCTACCCAGCTTCAGGGATGCAGTCACCCTCCTCCAGGTCAAGGGGGAGGATGCATATGTGAAAGGTTGACTTGGCAGTGGCATATAGACAACTTTGAGCAGACCCTCTGACCTATCTACCATTTGTGATAGTGGATGGTGGCCACACCTACATAAACCTCTGTTTCTCATGTACCTGGACACCTTTCTTGGTGACAGCAAACTGAGGCTCCAGCTCGTGCAGAACACAGGACGAATGCACCCTGCCCACCTGCATAGAGACATCCAGCAGGAGGGGTCAGGCCTAGTCAACTCATCTTTGAAGTCTCCCTTCTCTTTGGTCCCACTGGCACTAAGGCATGTCCGATGCAGGCATCCTGCATGAGTCGCTGCAAGGAGTCCTACTCCTACTTGAGCCCCCGTCTTGCTGTCTCAGGCAGGGGCGCCGCTGGCCTTGCACCAGCTTACTGCATTCATTTGGTTTGGTCTTGCAATGGTCGGTATCCCGGCCCCAAACCGCTCTTTGAACCATAGCCTGATGAGAGGAACTGCTCAGGATGCCACCTTGACCCCAAGGACCGCATTATCCAAAATAATGTGCCACAAAACCTAGACCTCGAAGTCAGGCATCACAGCGTATATTCCTCCCACCTCTACTGGGAAAATGCTATCTCGGCGAAATTGGCATCTATCATCATCGCTAGTATCTGATACAATCATGTTAACAGTAACTTCTTAACAACAGGGTAGATGCATTTTTCTTTTCCAATTCTCGCATTGGGTTAATTGGATGGTAATTCTGAATTGTGGATTGATAAAGAATATGGTTTCACCTTGTACCATCCCTTCAAACTTACCACCCCAAGTGACTTCAAAGCCTCGCTCCAACCAGTGCTTCTTACAATCAAAGTCATATTTTAGAGTGAATGAAATAAAAAGAAAGTTGTGTCAGTAGCAATTCCAAGGTTAACGATCTGAGCAAATCTGTGATGAACTGAAGAGGGATTACACATAAGTCATACATTTCTAGATGACTTGTGACTTCAAACCACCTCTCATTGTACCCTAGGCAATCGCACGTTGCGCTGCTACACACAGACAAACTCTATATTAGAACAGTATGCATGTCTTCATTGTTGCATCAGTAAGGAAAACAGTGTATGGAATTTAAAAAATCATGTTTCTTATCATCATGAAAGGCAAGCCGTCGGACTTATCTGTATGGTGAGGTGATTGATTGGTGTGTACCTGACTTTTGCGTCCCCAGTTTTATGGGGGACCCCAGTGCAAAGGGCACTCTAGATCTGATGCGGGCGTTTGGCAATCAACGCCGGACGGGTTTAGGGATTTTGATATAGTGAATCTTGTTGTAAACAGAGGCACCATTTTAGATCTCTTATTAGAGAAGGTAATGAAATGAATAAAGGCAACGTATTGTAGACAATAGGTCAAAAAGGTACATGTATCTCAATTGATCGAGTTCAGGCTTTTCAAATTCTCTGACATCTGTAAAGATCCCATAATCTGTTCCTGAGTATGTATTCCTTACACAAATGATGCACTGTCCTTGATATTCATAGTCTAATTTGCACGAGCTTAAACCCCTTTCTCCTGAGTTCAACCTTATAGATACTTTTCCTCGGGTAACAGTTATTTATGTCCTTCTTTCAACACTATCTAAAGATTTCATGAAGATACAATAGGATGTTGATTAAAGAACGAATTACCGTCTTTGAATTAATGGTCTATAGTCGCCTGTAATTCATATCCATTAAAAGTCTTTAACCGATCCATACTTCCCAGCTTGTGAGAATGAATTCAAGTAGACATGAAAAGTATAGGATCAGACCGGTCCTAACACATGATCCTATATGTAAGCAATAAGTGCGTATCACGTAAGGACATTATGCAGTGCACTCGTGTGTAAAGCACCCCCTCTTCCGTTCTGTTTACAGGCCATGCCTCTACCCTCAACACTTGTCTAAGAGACCACCGTGCAGACATGTACCCAGACACCATGGATCCAGCACCCGTTGAGAAATCCACTGGATTGGGAAAGAAACCGGGAGATATTTCTTCAGGATAGAATCAATCTCCATATAATCGACTGGTGACGACATTCATGTACCGTATGTGAAATTCTAGTGTACCTGCTAATGCGGACTAGTCAGAATGTAAAACATGCGTTTAAGGGACAGTTTTATGGAGAATTTGTTATAATGGGGAATTATACGAAGTTTCAGCTCCAAAGTAGAAGAATAGACTGCTTGTTATCCGTACGATACCATGGCTCCGGGAATGCAAAGACATATTGATGTGGGAAAAAAACCATTATCTGCTTGAATACTAGAATCTCCACGGCTTTAAAACACTGATTATTATTGTGACCTCAAACTCCTGGCCCACATCGATGATATACGGCTAGTGATGATTGGAGCAGGCAGATTGGTTCTATGCAACTTCGCTTCGCATGTGCAAATACATAATCACAGTTTCGATGCACGGTGGATGGTTTGTGTATGAATGGGTGCCTGGACTGAGGGTTGTAGTGTGGCGTCAGACAACACGCGCCAAGCATACCAACACGGACATGTCCCAGCATTAGCCCTACCTGACTGGAGTTGTCGTCTGGGGGCCGCCAGGAGGTCGTAATCACCACCGTCGGGTATAATCCAGATGCCGGGAGGGAGATAGCTTCTTAGGTACGAGGGGACCCAACGGGCTCCGTAGACTTGTACAGGTAAACGTTATCCATGTATGTCCCCAGGCGCATAGGGGGGAGGGCAAAGTGTTAATATGGCCTGCGATCCGTGGTGAACCAACGCTCCAGTATGGTAAACTGGCAAGTGGGGATCCAAGTGCACGTATAATGTGCTTTAACCACGCATATCCTGTGGAGCAGTAAAGCTGGATTGATGCGAGTGAGGGGGGGGGGAGGGGCTAGAAGAGGAGCCCTTCACTTGACGATATGGAATGGCAGGATGGGTGTGAGAATAGGATCCAAACGTGATATCGAGATTGACAGGGTATGTATGTGCGTCCCGTTTTCGTTCCCGCTCTGAAGTCAACGCGACGTGAAGGTGAAGGTAGTGGGGCGGCTCATGTGTGTGTGTAACTGGTGGGCGGTGGAGGTGGTGGGTATATCCCTGTACCATATATCACCCCTGAATAACACCCTACACACAAATCCTCCTATCGGGAGTTGCCGTCCACCGTCCTACGTTTTTCAACAACCGGAGACATGCAAGCATAGACGTCTCAGATATGCTCCATGGGAATAGCATTGTTATTCATAAAAGTCAAAGTAGGCTTGACCTGATTACCGCCATGGAAGCCATAACAGGACTATCGGTCGGTTATCATGGACGGACCCTATGACCGTCCGGAGCTGACCGCGTCAGATCTTAGTGTCTATGGGTTTCTTCTGGGTTCTAAATATACGTCTCCATGGTAAGTGGGGATTTCAGGTGCGGGCCACGCTGCACAGAGTCCCTTTTCAGGCTCGCTGTAATCCCGCCTACTGAGCCCTATGCACACTGGCCACTGTGACCGCCACCCCCTCCCCCCTTCACTCCCCTCCACGTCCAGAGCGGGTGCACTGGTAAAGGAGAAGCAAGGACACAGAAGGGTTATATTTAAAGAACACTAGGGAAGGTGGGGCGGAAATCAAGGAATGAGGTAGGGATAGAGGGATAGACTGACAGAAAGTAAGGGACAGAATACTAGGGAAAGAGATGGATAATGGAGGGATGGGAGCAGACAGGTTTAGATCACATAATGAAAGCAAGGGATACAAAGGGAAAGGGCAAAAATGAGCGTGGTAATATATAAATACAGGAACGAGATCTAGAGTAGCACGGTTACATGTCATAAAGATTAGGGCTGTGAGACAAGGTTGGATGGTGTGTTTTTGGCTGAAGTTGACGTGGAAGGCTGCCAAACTAAGCAGCCCAGCCTCTATGGACGTGACAGCCAACAAATGTCGACGTGACGATCGCTGCACCAGCACAACAACTACCAACCTGCTGCCCTGCCACCTAACCCAGTGGACCATACACGCGCTATTCTAGAGTACACACGAACTTTCTCCTGCTTAGAAAATATACAATGAGAAGAAGGAGAGACCGAGACAGCCAGCCAAATATATTGGATTGAGGAAAGATATAGAATTCAGAGGGGTCTCAATAACATTTTTAAAATACTTCTGAAACACCTTTAATTGGATGAGAGTTATAATTTGATATTCGTTTGATACACTTTAGCATATATCTGTTCATACGAGTCTCTGGCTTCTTTTGAGGGATATTGTCAAAATAAATCTCACATTTACAGTGAATATTTCACAATTATGATGTACATCGGTGATTATAACCAACAAACAGAAAAAGCAAATATAATGCAATATTGATGTATTCGGACGAAACGAACACAAAATTAAAATGACCTTCTTCTTTTAGGCAATTGGATTATTGCCTAAAATGTACCGAAAGCTTAGCCGTTGCTAAACCAGGCCGATGACAATTATATTTATTGAGATAAACACTAATATGGTGTAACCATGAGCAACTAGGATGATTACTAGACATATTCATGTTACTAATTGAGAGAATCAACGGTTGTTTTTGTCGAATGTCATGGCTTCTTATCCTTGTGTGGGTGCATATATCTACAATCAGTTAATTAGGGGACGCCCACCTCTCCATCATCCTCATTAATTGAGACATGCTCTACTGAGATCTATAATCACAAAAAGGTCAAGTAATAAATCGCTAGTTTCAGGTCTGTAAATGACACCGATTATTGTCACTATACAAGGTATAATTTTCCGAGATTTACAAAGTCAACTTTCGCAGAATATAGGTATAGAAATACATTTAATGTTGGAAGATAATCATAAAATGATGCTATTTAGAGATCACTTGTGATACCATGTGATTAAACAATAAAACGGTCTGTTATAGACCTGGCCTCTGGCGGTATATTTTGGGACACTACTTACTACCCGGCCCTACGAGCATAGCCTTTCCGTACACTCCCGGCGGTATAGTATATTTTGCACATTATGAACTAATTCAAAGCACCTGCATCTATAATTAGTATAACGCTAGGTGAGACACAGGCTAATTCATCTATCATCAAACATTCACTGCCCTCGACAGTATACTTTAGAGCAGTATATTTCATGAACTGATTTTGTATGGAGTATGCCCCAAACAATCAGCATATCATTAGTTTCCTCAGGGTTCACCGTGTCACTGTAGTTAGTCGTTATCATAAGGAGTAAAATTCATTTCCTGTATTCTTATAACGTTCTTGGTATCAGAGAAATGAAACGCAAAATTTGTATTCGTGGAAATAGTCAAAGGGAATGATATTAAAGAAAATGCACTAGAGCATAGTAAGATCCATTCCTTTTTTTAAATGCAAGAACACGCGACATTCATAAAAAGAGGAAAATGATATTTAAGGAATACATTTATATCCAAACCAAAACAGACATACACATAGAGCTTAGTATGCTCAGTTCGTGGTCAAAATAGTTCAAAGAAATAGAAGGAGAAAATGGTGACTGAAGGGCAACGTGATAATGCTTGACTGGGCACGCGTCCATGTTGACCTGAACCCGACGACATGACCTCAGACCAACCAGGGTAAAGCGATTCTGACCAAGTGCAGGCGCTCTCTAACAGATCGTCAATTTGTATCAGATGAAATAAAATATATGGTTTTACCTTCAATCATGGTTACCTAGAGAGCATTAATGAATATACAGGGCCAAATGACACACTCCGACATGGCTACGATAAGGCTACGACATACATTTTCAAATCGTAGCTGTCGCAGTGTGTCGGGACGGGTTTTGTTCAAATAAGAAGGCTTCCACGGTAACGACACAGCAACGAAATGATTATAGAGGTGCGCCAACGCAAATGATATGAAGGGGTGTGTGTGTCGGGGAGTGCATAGCTTGCACATTGTTGAGGCTGCTACCGGCACAGTCTATTCCATATGATAAATCGAACATATTCGATCTTGTAGGAAGGCCTGCGACACGGCACCTGTGTCGGGACCATGTCAAATAGAGTGTGTCGGGAGCCGTGGCGGAGGTCAGGAATTCATCTGGAATTGCCTACCATTTAAGACCTTTTTCTAATTTGTTTTTTTTTTGGTGAATTTTATTAGGGGAAATAAATACAATAGAACTTGGACAAATAGTCCAGGCTCGGCATAGCCTATCTTCCGCCTGGTCCCTTTTTCTTCAGAAGGAAATACTTACAGTAACGGAAAGTGGCGGTGAGTGTACATATCTCTATTATTAGTTCTCAGAACACAGAAACATGAATTGTTTGGTACTGGAGCTAGTAGTATCAGAAAATCGTTTCTCATCTAAGGCTTTGATGTAACTCTTAGTCACAACCATTACTGGATGAATACTATTTCTTTCTTCTCACTTAAGAATTGTTTTCCTCTATGCTAGTAGTACAATGATAGAGGTAGTCCAAAAGCAAGATACTGTACCAAGTAAAGTTGTTTTCTTTCTCCTCATGACCCCTCTTGCCGTGACCCTGCGAAGGTCACGCCGGTCAACTAAAGATGGATGACTCTCACTCTCCATACAGAGTCTTCCCACCCTCTTTATGTATACAAGTTAGGCTCGAAATCAAACTTCTGTAGGGAGAGCCATTGAATCTGGTCAGGCTTCACACTTCATGCCCTGCACCGATCCTCACACGTGCCGGCACTGCTGTGTCAGAATGACCGGTGTCATCGGAACTAAACATATTTTTGGCGCGGTTAGAAACCGTACATGCACCTACAACACGGGTGATACTTTCGTAAAACTGGATGAGTTTTAATCTTGACCACCGTATGCCACGACTGGAGTTTGGCATAGTGATTTCAGGAGGCGAAGCCGAGTGAAGTCCGGAGCCAAAACTCCATGTGTGGAATGCAGTGGTCAAGATTAAAACGAATCAGGTTTTGATTTTATCCTACCCTGTCTCCTCGATTTTGGAATATTACGTATTTTGGAATACACCGGTACATATTACGATAACACTTCCGTATGCCACTAGTGGCATATAAAACTCTGTATGGGAGTCAGCATGGCATACGGAAACTCAATGTTAAGCCTATAAATGGGATTTTATATCAGGAGTAGGATAATAAAGAGTGCTCTCCCTGTCATTTATTATCCACCTAATGCTGAGTCTCTATGCCAAATAAATGGAACCTAAAGATCAGTACTGGTTGGTATACGGAAAGCTGTATCCTACTCGATAGGATACAGCAGTGCAAAGTAGTGCGTGAGGTTATCTGCTGAGATTTGGGGTTTCCTTTGACAAGCGGTCGTATGTTCCGAGGAAATGAGGCGTATTGATATATTGCACAGAGTCAACTCTGAGGACCACATAGCCGCTTTTATCTGAAACCAGTCTATATTGAATTCATTATCCACCTTTTCCTGGCAAGTGGTGTACCGATATTAGTTCATTGAGGTAAGCACTATTTTTCAGTATGCACTATTTTTCCATATGCGCGCTTTATCGGAACCAGGAGCGTACAGCATATGGGCTCCGGGTATTGTGATACACACTCCCTATGTGAATAATAAAAACTCATCTATATAATGATAATTAATAATAATAACAACAACAACAATAATAATAATAATAATAATAATAATAATAATAATAATAATAATAATAATAATAATAATAATAATAATAATAATAATGATAATTATATATAATGAAAAGTGTTGTGGTATGCAGTACCAATATAATACAGTGAGATTTAGGGAGGGAGCTAATTTTACTTTGAGACACTGAATACACTGAATATCATTGTTTTGACTGCTCGTTTAAACGCACGTATACCCTGTATCCTTTGCACATCCATATCCAGCGTATTCCAGAACGCCAGACATCAGTATTGTAATTCACAACATCTGAAAACAAACTATCTTTAGAATGGACATGAAGTTAATAACCAAAATATTTAGAAAGGTACCAGCATTACCATATCAGGCCAGATCAAGTTTCCCATCACAGGAAATTAGACAATCATTGTGGAATCACATGTATAGGTAGAAATAAGGTTTCGGAAGTTATACGCCATGTGCCCTATGATGGACATCTTCGTCTCTAGCAGAAGCAAACACGAAGAGGTCATAATAGAAAAAACATCTCAAATTTTCTTTGTTGATCGACTTTTCGACGTTATAATGGTTTTATTCTCCGATGCTATGTGTGCTCAGAGATATGTATACTGGCTAAACCAACAAGGGCTGAGGATGACAGTGGATTGGCATGTCCAGGGTATGAACTGGTAAAGGCTATCATTGTTGTTGATTCGGAAGCAAATCTCTGTGTCGGGCATCGGCTGCGCCAGACCAAGTATAAGTGAAAGTTAAAAAGGGGAGGCTGCTTCCATTGATCTTTCCCCTTGATTCCATATAGTAATTTGGTCATGCAATCAGAATTTTTCAAAAGGTATATGTTGTTGAATGCTTTATAAAAGTTGAATAACAATCACGATTCCGATTCACAGATGTTTGTGATACTACATGGCATATCCGAGTAATATCTGAGCATAAGCGAGGATGTTGCGTAGAGTCAACTACAATGAGAATACACACAGCAGTATCAGAAGCAGATTAGTTTTGTATCTATTATTCACCAATGCAAATTTAAGTTGTCAAAGGAAAGAGAAAATGACCGGAGATCTTCCTATGCACTACTTTGCCTGTTAGGATCCTTTTTTCTGTAATCTCCTCGATAGCGACCTGTAGACTCTATACGTTTATAATGATAGGTAGATAACTATTAAAGGTAAAAAATAGTTAAATATGCATTTTATGTCAATGATGAAATTTGGAGACGGTATTATGCCGTTATCCTACCAGGTTAGAATGTATACACAATATTAACTAGTTTCAGATACAAGCTAGCGGTAGTACTCTCCGAGGACTAGACGCGTAGTAATATCCGAGCTAACATGATTTTTCATATACTCGCACTTGTTTTCCTTAAGCGCCTGCTTTTGCAGCCCAGAGCATACAACATATCTGTATGCTCCAGTATGTAGATATACACGCTGCCCATGTGTTTTCTATGGACACTATATATTAGGTGGTTGATAAAGATCAATCTATATGTATGTAGAATAGGGGGGAATGACAAGGTGGTTCGACACCGGTACATAAGAGAACTGATACAAGTGACCTTGAGAAGGTGCTATATATATAAACGTGACTTAAATCAGCAATCAGCCATTGTCGAGCAGGACCCATAGTTGGTAGTGTCACGGTCATTGATATCCATTGTGAATCAATCTTGATTTGTGGCTATTATCGCTACATACCTCTCTCACCACATTTCATACATTTACCAGTTCCTTTTTTTCCTTCATCAATTTGGAAGGGGTGGGTACTGTGTATAGAATAGACTAAGGACCCGACTATGAGACCGAAATGAAATCAATCATGTAGGAATTAACGAGGCATTGAGAGTTAGCGGTTGTTTTTTTTATTCAAGTAGGACGAAATACAATCGCCTGGGTTGGCGTTCTTCCTTGTGAAGTCCAAACAGGACAGATACAGATCAAGACAGATGGACAAAACACACGTCCGCAAACTTGCACATATGCATACAGTGCATATATGCACATTTACCATTTTAACTCTGGATTTACTAAATATTCTAGGTAATGTAACTCTAACCTTACACAATGAGATAACGTAATTGATAATTTCCATATCAGGGAGGACAATGATACATTTTCTACAACGTGACATATTTACATAACTAGGAGCTAATGATATTTCCATTTACAATGGATGAGCGCGGTACTTCTAAAGTGCAATATACTCTCACATAATAATTCCAATTTTTCTGGGGTAGAGATCACCTTGTGTTGTATATCTTTACCCTAAAAATTTTTTGTTTGCAAGACTGTTGACAGTTGCCAGACTGTTTTAGGACTTCTGCAAGATTGTTGTAAGACTGTTACACGACTGTTGTAAGAGTGCTGCCAGACTGTTGTAAGATTGTTGTAAAGCTGACACAAGACTATTGCAAGGCTTATTAAAGACTGATGTAAGACTGTTGCAAGACTGTTGTCAGATTGTTATAAGACTTTGCAAGACTGGCGCAAACTGTTGTAAGATTGTTACAAGACTGTTGCAAACTGTTGTAAGATTGTTGCAGGACTCTTGTAAGACTCTTGTAAGATTGTTTGAAAGCTGATTAAAGACTATTGTAAGGCTGATACAAGATTGTTGTAAGACTGATACAAGACTGTTGTAAGATTGTTGTAAGTTCGATACAAGACTGTTGTAAGCCTGTTGTAAGACTGTTGTACGGCTTATATGAGAATTGTTTCATATCAGCCTTACAACAGTCTAACAAGTCTTGCAACAGTCTTACAACAGTCTTACAACAGTCTTACAACAGTCTTACAACAGTCTTACACAGTCTTACAACAGCTTAACAAGTCTTGCAAGAGTCTTACAACAGTCTTGCAACATTTTTGCAACAGTCTTGTATCAGCCTTACAACAGTCTTACAACAGTTTTGCAACAGTCTTGCAACAGTCTTACAACAGTCGTATAACAGTCTTGCAACAATCATACAACAGTCTTGCAACAGTCTTGCAACTGTTTTGTATCGGCCTTACAACAGTCTTACAATAGTCTTGCAACAATCTTGCAACAGTCTTGCAACAGACAAATTTTGTAAGTCTTGAAAAGTGATGCCCTAAGGTATCATCTGGCCACCCTCTGTGATGCCTTGAGGCATCATCTGGCCATGGTCAGTGATGCTTTTAGTCATCACCAGGCACAAAGGGATTAAGGATGAATGATGCCTTTGGGCATCAACTAGCCTAGGACAAATGATACCTTGAGTTTCACCCTATCCAAGGTGAATGATGCCTCAAGGCATCATTTGTCTTGAACAAAGAAATAATAGAGCTTTACTCTGTAAACTATTACATATTTACTGTGATTTTGTATCATTTTGGAAAATGATGCCTTTAGGCATTACCAGGCCACACTCAGTGATGCCCTCAGGCATCATCCCACCATGGTCAATGATGTATAATGCCTTGAGTATCAACTGGTCAGTACAAGTGATGCCTTGAGGTACAGACTGGCCCAGGGTGAAAGATGCCTCAAGGCATCATTTGATTTTAACCAGGACATTCTTTTTTTAAAATTTGATCAACAAGCATAACGATATACAATTTGCCACATAATACAGCGTTCTTCCATTGAATACCTACAACGAGTAACGTAACATACACAATCCTTGCATACTCAATTATACTCTAAGCCCATTATATCCCACACCCTCATACCCCGATCATTTATCTAGTATATAACATTTTAGTCATAATATATCATCCTCAGTTGATAATCAGGTTACCACTATCCCTGCTAATACCCATGTATCAAAGTGTAATTTTTACAGGCAGTGGCCCGGTATGAATGGGTTAAGGATGAATGATTGTTTGGTCTACGTTTACAGAAGAGCACATCGGTGAATAACTAGTAAAACAGGTTTGTGGCTCTGCTGCAAATAGGATATCTGTCCCATCAGAAACCAGTATGCTCACCAAATATTGTGATGTAAGACCAAGCTAAACGTGGCCAGGCACAGCACTCAGGTGGGTCAGGGGACCAGTCCTGCAGGCAACACGGCTATTTCTGGGGAACTCTAGTGCATTCAGAACAGAATTATGTCTATGGTCAAGTCTCAGACACTGGACTGGCTCACTGGGTCAAAGAAAGGAGAACTGGGACCTGTTTCAGTAGTTTCGTGACATGTCTAGATGGCGTCTGTGACACCATACGGACAGATCACAAGATTGCAGTCGATGACACACAGAGTTTTACTCACTTCTCCTAGGAATTAAGCAATGAAACTTTAACTTGAGTAGGAGATACATATAATCTATAATCGTTCCAAATATGAAGAAGATTGGCCGCTTCAATCTTCTGATATTTACTAGTCTTTTTCCGCTGTTGCTTGCACTGTTGGTGCCGCTGTTGATGTCTGTCTAGGCCTAATGTCACAAGACTACTGAAACAGGTCCCTGGTTTTATAGCTCTCTGCAAAGTGGGTCTGATTATGACACGTTCAAGTGTGCCCAATCATATGTGACACTTTGAATACAATGTATTTAGGTGTGTCCCATCAGTTTTGAACTATTTTTAGGAACCAAGTCAGTAGTGGGGCAGGGGTATGGTCAGACTGGGATACTGGACCCCTGCTCATTTACCCAGGCCTTTATAGTTGGGACATTGATAGCAAAGTGTTAGATTCTCTGCAGTAAGCTGAAAGTCTGTGTGAGCATTCTAACCTCTCTTGATGACGTATATGAGCGCGATTTCCCGCGCTCAACAATGACAGGACAAATTCATTAGCAGCATTTCATATTCACCACATTTTAGTCTTTAACGATTGTGATTGCAGTTCATTCCCAGATCCTCTTATTGCTTTGTAACCTGGTCATCTGACTCAGTGTTACATTGTTCCTTCTTATTTCATCTTATCTTATCCCACAACACAGTTTTAAATGCGCAGGGTAGGGTGTATGCGGATGTGGTTGATATGATATCAGAGAAAATGGACAAAGTGGGTCAATGGTGTTAGAGAAACAAACTCACAGTAAATGAAAAGAAAACTAAGTTTATGGTTTTTGGAACTCATCGGAAGATAAACAACACCAACCACGTCTCCCTAAAACTCAATAACAAAGTGATTGACATAGTCTACGATTTCAAATACCTGGGCAAACCCTTGACCCTCAACTTAACATGAACAAACATCTAGAAGGTAGCATCAGTATTGTATCTCACAAATTATTTCTGTTATCCAAAATTAGAAGGTATCTCGATATTCAAACAGCTACATGTATTTATGAATCAATTGTTTTGCCATGCCTAGATTATGGAGAGATACTTTGTGAATCTGCATCCGTGTATAACCTAAATAGACTACAATCGCTGCAGAACGGAGCCTTGCGTATTATCCTAAAAACCAAACCAGGGTAGATAAATTCACTGACATTACATAGACAATGAAAAATCCCCCTGTTAAAAGATAGAAGGTACAATCACCTAATGAACTGCCTGATGGAAAACCCTGTTAGTCCAACTAGATCGGTGCTGGCGGCTAAGTTCAAGATTATCTTTCCTAAAATCGAAAGATATAAGAGTAGTACCATGTACCGAGGAGGAACCCTGTGGAACACCCTGAAACCAGAATCAATGATATTGAAAACTAGGTTAAAAAAGAAGCTATTTCAAAGCTGTATATTGAAAATGTTGCAATGACCAGAAACGTATATATCAGTAAAACCTTCTCTGCTGTGATACATTTGTAACAATATTACACACTCAAGTTAGATCAATGTTATTAATGCAAAAAGACTGTGATTAGACGACCAGTGAAAGTATTTTCTTACTTACCTAGAATAATTTGTCGCCGTGAAACAAACTCATATTGCTTATCACAAATCTCGGTGACAGCATCGCTAAAGGAGTGATTACCACAAATAGATTGTAGAAGGATTATCCACCACCATATCTTTAAGATACACCGTATTGACTTGTTTGAACTCAAACTGACATAATCAAGCTGAGACTTGAACTAAAACATTCCTATGGATGTCAAATCCTTGTTCTTTGTGAAGGAAACTCTGTATATTGACTTTAACCAACTTCCTTTTTTGTTCATAAAATGTACATCTTGGTGTGGGGGTAAGTCAAACCGGTGATTACACCGATGACCACGCAGGGAAAATAAAGAAAATTAAGAAAAACCTGTCAATGGTTCAAGAACTCCTTTACCTCATTTTTAAACTGAGGCTTTCTTTCTAAGCGTTGGGTATTTTCTGGTGGTATATCCCATAGTTTTACTCCTTGATACAGGGAGTATGTCTGTATTTTTCGCTTAGCGGACGCTTTGTTTTTATCTTTATCTTTGTCCCTCGTCTTATTACACTTTCACTAGTATTTATTGTTCTTCCAGCAGTGCATCATCATTAGAATATGGAGTTTTCGCCTTGTATGCAGTGGTCGTATATGACAGTAGTCATGAAGATAAGCAATACTTACATCAGTTACCTGCCGACAATTGAAAGCTGCTCTTAAACTATCATTAAGTATTACTTGTAGTTTTTCTTGATTTTGTTTACACGCTAGCTAGGAAATACAAAAGATCTACATAATCTAGTTTTGGTAGAATCATTCGCATCACTATAGAACACGACGCTCGTTCATCCAATAAGAATCATAGTTTTCTAAATTTGGTGCGTGATAGTGAGCTGCAGTTACTCAGGAGAATATGTCTGTTTCTCTGAGTTTCTCCTCTCTCTGTCTTCGTGGTCCGAGTTGAATTCACAGTGTTTGAAGTGATATCCCCCATTTTCTGTGATGTTTAGATGAAGGTTATCGGGGTAAACCCAGAGTTGGGGGGATAGTTTCTTACTCGTTGGCTTCCCAGGTTGTAGTAGGCGAAAGTTGTGTGCGGAGGAGGGTGGTCCTGTGACCGGAACCACGTGACCAGAACCATGTGAGTGAGACTCCGTAGCAGCAGTCTTGTTATCACATTACCGCCAACTCTTCCAGTTAGCCCTAATGCTTTGAAATGCTGGTAGAAACATGCATGTGCAGAAAAAGCAAGTAACTTCCTTTTCTTGGTGAGCACCTCCCACCACAAAATAAGAATATCGGACATTATGAATATCACTTATGTTATAACAGCTAAACTTTGCTTCTTTATTGACATATGAAAAGTATAAACGTAACATCTCACTACTACTAAAAAGATAACATTTATGGACTTTTTAGACAGTTAGAATAATAATTTTATCAACGACTTTCGGAGCTATGAAAATTACATTCTTTTAATTAGAGGCCAAATAGGAAGATTCGTGGGCGTGGAATTATTTCAATACATGTATACAAAATAGTTAACATGTTGCAGGTAGGGATAGAAATGAGCAGATTTATAGTGCTAATATGAAAATACACCCTTACAAATGGACTGTTTTTTCACAAAAATTACATTTTCTACTAGAATAACTCCCAAGGCTAAGTAAAATTCTAATTGTCTACCGGTACTTTAATCAGACGATTAGTATGAGGTACGATTAAACACAGTAATCTAATTCAGGATCTTTTAATAGCATGAGGTAAAGGTACAAACATGGCTAAGACTTGAAGTTGTCAACCAACAATTATTGA
Source organism: Alentia gelatinosa (assembly GCA_950022655.1). Taxonomy (NCBI): domain Eukaryota; kingdom Metazoa; phylum Annelida; class Polychaeta; order Phyllodocida; family Polynoidae; genus Alentia; species Alentia gelatinosa. Next base: position 38,990,970 of record OX465582.1, read on the forward strand.
ATAATCACAATTTGTATCAATCAGAACAATCGCAGTAACGTCATACAAATTCTGACATGATGACCAACACTGACAAATTTATAAACATATAAACTAAAGTCTGTAATAGATGTTTCAATCCTAGGATCTGTTGTTGACATATGTAACAAAAGAAATCAATGTCTGTGAATAATCACAACAATCACAATTTCCAATGTTATGCATATGTCCTAATGATATAGTCCAGAAGTTCAAAATCTTGTTTAAGTTCCTTTGAGATTGGTTTCCGGAGTAGGATTAGTTTGCTACTAGTTGTTCAGTCCATTTGAAGTTCTAAAGATCCAGTAGCTGTAGATACTTTATAGAATATTATTACAATAGGCATATTGACACTGCACACAGAGCCTCCACCTATATAATGCCTATTTCCATTGGCTGACGAAAAGGGTGTAGATTTTTTGAGTTACGCAGAAAGTCTGTCGGTGGTGCCACTGATTGTGCGTCGATATAGGATGGTAGTAGATTTCACTCAGTGACCAAGCTTTCACTCAATGGTGGGTGGTGCAACATTGCATAATCTAAGCAGAAAAAGTTGTGGGTTATTTCACGAGCTGGATAATTTCCATTGACCGATTTTAGGTCAGCAGTGCCAAAGGTCGGCCAATGGAAACGGGCCTTAAGCAAGTCAGGGCCCCTGACCCCCGCTCATTTAAAGCCGGCCCCCACCTACCATGATGGTCTACGACATACTTCCCGATAGCTACGATTTGAAATGGCCAAATCGTGGACATGGTTTGAAATCGTAGAGCATAGAAATGCCTTTGGAGGACCAAAAACATAAACCATGGTCACGATTGCCTCACGATTCAATCGGTGTACCAATTTAGATCTCAGGCAGAGTTTTAATATTGAAATATATTATAATTTTAGAAATATTTAATGAATCTGAATATTCTTTTAGAGGTATTTACAACATATTATGATATTATTTTCCAGACACTAAAACAATCAAATTGAAGAATATAACTGTGATAGAATCATAATTCTGTTATGAAACTATTATTTTTAGACACTTAGACTCCCTCAAATAATATCATATTTACAGCGATTATACATCTATATGCGCCCTACCTAATTCCAGAATTTCATAATTTTCCGTCAAGTATTTCACCCGAAAGAGATATTTTCCCGATAAATCACACACAATACCCTACGACAGGCTACGAAAACTCCAACATGTTGGATTTAATCGGAACCTCTACGATTGACGTTTTCTATCGCAGCCTATCGTGAGGTATCGCAGACGGCATCGCAGAAACCTGTTCCACCTACCACGATTTTTGCTTACCTCACAATAGAATCGGTATGGTGTCGGGAAGGCAGTCGTAAGGCCTATCGGGACCAGAATCGTGGTAGGTGGGGGTCCCCTCTTAAAACCATGAGATTCACACATCATAGAAATAGAAATAAGGACCCGAAACAGGTACCATATGAGATGGATGAAGTAAAATTACAAGCGGTCGAAAATTATGGCTACTTGGGCATTACCCTCGATAGTAACCTAGATTTTAAGGCCCACATAAATCGGTTATACAAAAACGTGTCATACAAATTGTACCAGCTTAATAAAATGAGGCCGTATATAAATGTAAATGCAGCCCTTCGCATATATAAGTCGTGTATTGTCCCATATATGGACTATGGAGATGTGTTGTATATGAATGCTGATGTTAATGTAATAACCAAATTGCAAACGTTTCAAAACCGCTGTATACGACTTTGTCTAAAGGCGCACAAACGTACATCCATACACGTACTACATGCTAGAGCTCATATTGCATACTTGAAAAATCGTAGAGACTGTCACCTGTATAATTTTATGTACAGAAGAGCTCAAGACCCTCACTACCTTGATAAAAGAACTCTCCCCACCCGAGGTTTCCTAGCACCTATAATTGCGACCGCTAGACCAAATTGCTGGGCTTATCAAAGGTCCCTTGCCTACCATGGAGCCACCACTTGGAATGGCCTATCGGTTCTTTTAAGAAATACCCCCAATTATATATATTTCAAAAAACTCACCAAAACTTGCCTGGAAGAACAAATCCCAACTATGTAAAGCTTCAACGTGTTCTATGTTTATTATCAAAAATAGTAAAACAGTTGTGAAAGTATACTAGAATGCAAATACAAGGTACCATCCATTTGGATACCATTTTTTGGGGCTGCAGTTACGCAGACTCCTCCTTGTAAACCTCCAGACTAGCCACCATGGCATAAAATGTAAGGTAATCATCACGAAATCTAGATGTAAAAATGCCATGTGTGACACATCGACAAAATTATGTACAAGTTGGCCTGACAATTAAAACCAGTCGCCCAAATATGCGACTGATGTCCTAGGCCTCTCTATTGACGGATCATAAATTCTGTACTGCTGTGATGGAAAATACTGTAAATGTGAAGTCAATAAAGAAATTTTTGAAAAAAAAAAAAAAAAAAATGTTTGGAGCTGCAGTAACTGCCTCGCGATGGCTATCAACTACTGCAAGAACCCCACACTTCTGAGGTGCTCGGTATATAAGTGAGAACGCTCTAACCAAACTAGTTATTAAATGTTAATATATTATAAACATTCATCTGATTATTAAACACCTTTTAACAAACCAGTAATGTGCAAGAGGTATATACTTGATTTTGACCAGATTACTGATTTATAACAGACTCGTATGCTTGTCGCTAGTACCTTTGTTATCATAAATTATATGTTTACGTACTTAGATATATGTGGACACACACAGCACAACAATACACAGAATATCATTAAACGATCTTTCATTGCAACAACTGTACCTTTTGTCACTTCCGCTAATGGCTGGTCGATTTCGACGGGTTAACAAAATATCAAATTCGAAAGTAAAATGTTTTGTTCTTTGGGGAAGTGACCCCCCCCCCCCTAATTTTACCATGATACTGTGAATCGAGGACAACTATAAGGGGACTTTTTTCAAAGAAAAAAAATCGGTGATCTCGTAGATTTCTTTCCTTTTTTGAGAAATAACAAAATAACATTGATTCTTATTCCGTTCAGAAGTGACTTCAAATAACGCACAGCTATTGTGATGATTTCAAGGTGATTCAGTCCAAACTGGATGGATCTCTTTGATCGCCCACTGATTTCCAGGGTCATCCAAACCTCCAGAGAAGAAGGATATGCGGATAACACACGGTGCTAACGGTTGAGCGCATGCGCAGGTAGTCAACCAGTAACAGGTGTTATTCGCAGCATCCTCTTGTGGTAAATCAATGGTGCACATACTCATATTTTTCAACCCGGCACTCGGCTGGGAATTCAGGATAGCCACTTTGTAATGGTTTCCGGCATAACAGGGGACGTTTTCCGTGACACTGACGAATTTCAGGATGCTTTTGTCCCCCATGGTAAATTGCTGGTAAGTACTGAAGAAAAAGCCGTGCGTAGAGTTTGTAAGTCTGGGCAGTTCGAAGCTACTAACTGCATTACCACCGAAAAGATCGCTTATATCCATCATGAATTCGTTTGTTTGGAAGGGTTCTGGTTCACCAACGACAACTGAAATTAGCATGAACAAAAAAAAAGGTGAGTTATGTTTGTGCGTGTATATATGTTTTAATGACGGCACCGATGAGAGCTCATTAATTATCTGCTGAAATCTGCAATAAACTGAAAATGAACTTGGATAAAGACAAACCTTGTTGAATGTGTACAGCGCATTCTAGCGCTAGGATTCCCTAAAAGTTTATGAGTTTTCGTTCTCTGCTCGTAGGTTATTGCATCACGGGTGTCGATGGTTCATGCTGATGGTGTCTGTTATGGTATATATATGGGCGATCGGATAACGCTAATGACTAACACAGGTCTAAGCACGGTAATGGCTATAAAATTTATTGAGTAGACTAAGCACCAAACATCTGTTAGGCGAGTGGACAGTTGATTTACATATTTTAGCACCGGTCGTATACATATTATATACGTTTGGTGTACATACGTTTACTGATTAAAAAAGAAGGTTAGCCGGCAGGCCACCCTGCCCCCGGCCACCCTGTATCTTCCCCCCCCCCCCCTTCAATTTCTGACCGCTCATCTGTGCTGTACATTGTGTGAAAAAAACAGATACTTCATATATACGCCACCGCATATACAATGTATATTTGTTTTCATATGTATACGTCTATATTGCGGGCCAGCATAAATGGCTTCCTCTAGTGTGTATGGAGGGAATACCCTAAGTCCACTGCCTATACAGCGCATGCCTGTGTGCTGACGGGAAGTGACGGGTGTGAAAACGGTGGGTGCGAAGCGGCGGCGACAGCAGAGCTGTTGGGGGCATTGGGGAGGCGGTGGCATTGGCGGTGGCGGTGGCTGTGTGTCGGCAGTAGGGTGGTATCTGATCAGACCTTGTCTATAATCTTTGATTCCTAAGGCTTAATAAAGGTAAAAACAGTAAAAAAAAATCAAAAGAATGCTGGGTTTATCATACGTAATTAATGAAAAGATAATCAGTAGAGTTTTAATATGATTTATATACAAAAATACGTGAACAGGAAGAGAAGAATGAGTACATACCAGTCAAAGGATAATGTAATACCAAAAGTAGTCAAACTCATTTTGAAAACTCTGGGCAAATAAACAACGACCTAAAAGATCTACGACAGTAAACTGATCAAAGGGTACAAGAGGCTCAAGAGCTTGAGGGATTACCTGGTAAGAGCTAGGATAGCCTTCAAGAAAAATGGGACGCAGGAAAGAAAGACCAGAGCCCACAAATTAGAAATGAATGCATTCTTTATGAGGCTCTGCATGGGACACAGGAAAGAAAGACCCGAGCCCACAAATTAGAAATGAATGCATTCTTTAAGAGACTGCATGAGTGTTCGATTGCAAAACTCTTCCTTCATCTGTCAATATTGACTGAATGTAATTGTGTCTGTTCTAAGGTAAAGAAGGAAAGCTTTATCAAAAAAAGGCCACATAAGTTTGGCCTCCCCTGTGCTTATACTCTATTCCTATGGGCAGGGGCAACTGTTTTGGGGGGCATTTCAAGAGGGGAGGGCAAATTTTTTTTTGTATTCCAATAGGGTAGGCCACCTTTTTTTTGACGGTGTTCTGAAAACTGTGCCCCCCGCCATAATTAATGTGTCCCCCGAAGCTTCTTTACCATGTTACCATTCTAACCATAATAATAATGATTTGAGGAAAATTCACCGTCGTTTATAAATGTCTTGCCTACCTTCTCAAATACTGGCAGCTGATTCCCCAGTCGCTTATCATGATGTCATATCACATCACTCTGCAATGACCATGGTGTAGTATTGTCACTTTACGTGGAGGATCATCTTGTATAACCTTTCAGTGTTTTTCCTATGGCTAAACTTGTACCAGGGTTGGGATATTGATGTGGCCATGGCAGGAGTGTGCCAAGATATGTCATTGCTTCCCCCTCCCCTCCACTCCCACTTGTGTGTCAACGTCTATCGTACCTACAAATATGCCCTCTTTCAAATAAACTCCTCGCTACCATAACCTAAGACAGTACCCATATATTACCATACAATAGATTTTCTCAACAAAAATTCATTGTATTAATTCCAAATCACACTCTTTCTCTTTCTTTTACTAGACCAGGGGAATATAGTAATGTTTTTACCATAAGTACGTTTGTCCACCTCCAGGTGATGGTCCACGTTATCGTTGAGCTCACAGTTGGCACACCTCCCAAGACATGATGCAGTGATAAGTGTATCAGTATGATATGTAGGGTTGACTTGAGGTCGGTGTCCCTGACCGATGACATTTGCCTAGTCACAGATAATGTAGAGAGTCAAAACTATATGATTTGGTCACAACATTATTCACGGAACACAATTTTCCAACAAGGAAACATGTGCCTCCTGAATGATTGATTATGGTGATGTTTAATCAAGAATAGTATTATTGCAGCCATTGTTAGTGACGGATCCCTCTGACCTTCCATGACCATACATAAATGTAGGTGTTACTCCATCTGGAATACATACAGTTTAACCGTTCACCCACTGTGCTCCTGATATACCAAGAAGGCCTAACAATTTACTTCCCGATTCAAATGAAGATTGAAGAAAATAAAAGAAGAGAATTGATCCATTGACCGTAGTCTTAGGTATTCATAATCGTATTCGTAGTGTATCGGAGGTCTATTGTGTGAATCGGCGGCAGTGGGTGCACGGTTTAAAGGGCGTGTTCCATTTAGCGGAAACATCTGATTCTGGACGATATCAATTTGTATGCCTCCTTTTAATCTCCAAGATCCTACACATTTCCTACCAGATTTGGGATTCAAATTCCTGTCCCTGGTCGGAATGTAGTACACTCGGAGTTCCAAAAGGCAACATCCATTTTTTCACAAAAGTCTCTGCACAAGTCGTGGCTTTGTGGTTCCTCATGGGATAGATCTGCACATATTTTGTATAGTAAACCATCCCCACCATCATGCAAATGTTACTGTCATCTGACTCATCGATACCAGAGATGATATCTAAAGCAATTCTAGCAAACCTGTCTCCAAATAGTTCCTGTCGTAGCAGCATCTTTCCTAGCCCTACGCCAGGTTTGACTTTGCCAAACACCAACTCTGCACCCATCTGGTGATGGCCGTACTCATCCTAGGCCAGCAGTAACATCACTGTATACGGGCAACAGTCCTTTTCCACCCTAGGTGAGCTGCACTCCTGTGTTCATGGCACAGGGTTATCAATCCGGAACGTAACCCCCTTGGTACTACTAACTGCAAAGTATACCAAGGCAGTTGCAGGGTAGTTCTCCAACGGGAAAGGATACCATCCCGGACTTCCAATTCTTCCCACTGACTGCAGAGAATCTGAAACTCCCAGTTTTCAATTGAGAGCTTGGATCCCTTAGGTCTATGGAGCCCGTTCGCTACTAGTTTACATAGCTGGGACAGATCTGGATCAGTCTGTTGACCTTCCCTGATCTGTTCCAGTGTCCACTGATAGTTCAGAGTCTTCATCTGTGCAGAATGTAAAGTAACTATCACCGCTCTATGTTCTCCACAGTCCTGATAATCCGGCCTCTCACATTTGTGTATTGGTCTCCGGGAGAGACACTCTGCGTTAATGTAGGACTTACCAGCCTGGTGTTCTATCTGGTAGTTCTTCAACCCAAACTCAGAAAGTGTTGCCAGCCAACCTCCAATCATTCCCTCTGCGTTCTTAAAGTTAAAAAGCCATTTGAGAGATGAATGGTTTGTACGTAAGATAAAGTCTCCACATGTGAGGAAGTGTCAATTTTTTCTTACATACACAACTACAGCTAAGAGATCCCTCTTAGTGGTACAGTAGTTCCTTCTTGACTTCTGCTGAGACTGTTGATATCCTTACTCATCCTAGGCCAGTAGGATGAGTAAGTAGGATTGGCAACTACATACCACCTCCATAAGCTCAGTGTATTTGAGCCAGAGAGTGCCATCCTGTAGATCCACGGAGCCTCCATAGAGGTTGAGGAAATCTACTCCCAATATCCCGCTCTCTTTGATATCACTGAGTATGGTACCCCATACAAATTCAGTGTTACCTACTGAGATTGGAATAATCACACTACCATAGCACTGTAAATGAGTGCCGTTAGCAGCCCGTGCACTGGCACCAGGGACATGACATTCCCAGGCAAATCCCAGAGATTAGTACAGCTCATTGTTCAATACTGAGTGACTAGCTACTGTATCTAGTAACAAGCCTACTTTCCTTCCCAGGATCCTTGCTGGTACATACCAGCGTCAAGGGTGATGCCTGTCTAATAAACTAGAAATCACATCAAGGGTTCTGAGGTCCCATCTACAGTGGCCGAGCCATTGTAAACAGGGGTGCCGGGGTGGAAGATACTTTGAACAGATCTTGGCAACCTGATTCTATGCTGTCCCCTTTCTGGTTGGAGCTGGAGTTTCCCCCAGTTCCACAACTTCCCTAGTCTGCATACTTTGGTATACACTTGCTCGGACTGCAGTGTCACTTCTCCCCAAAGCCCTCCTTAGTTTCCCGGCTCATTTGAAGATGATGCCGGCAACACGGGAGGTGCCTCCCCTGAGGACACACTCCTATTCTTTGGGCAATCTGGTGAGATATGCCCCATCTTGTTGCACTGCCAACAATGTCTGGTGTCCAGCTGGTTTTTCTCCACCTGGCTTAACAGCTCATCAATGCATGCCGACAACTTCTGCACCTCGGAGACACTTCCTGAGCCTGCAGCTTTTGGTTTCTCCTCTACCTCAGGGGGAATGTAGTTGCTCCTCCCGGGGTTATTGGGTCTACATACCAAGGAGAGTATATCCTTCACTTCCAATTCCTGTGGCTCCCAGGAAGACTCAAATACATTAACTCTGGAAGGTGGCTTTCCAGAATTTATGTACTTACAGAATAGGGCACACCTTTGTTCATAGGCATCCATGATCCAGAGTACCTGCATGAAGCTCATGCCAGGCTCCCACTTGGAGACAATTTCTGTGTGGATTTCATCATCCTGAAGCCCTTTCACAAACTGAGTTTGTAGGTCCTCATGCAGCACAGGAGAATCCAATCTCATCCCTGGATTGACCTCCATCAACAATTGTTAAAGGGCCAGTTTAAGAGCACGAGCAGTCTCTTCTTTACCCTGCGTTTTATTCAGGAAAGTAGAACATAGGTTCCTCATCACTAACTGACCACCTCTACCAATGCATCCCATCCCATGTCACCGGGAAGGTGATAGGCACAGAGTGTGGCTTCTACGGGTCTGTCTCATAACGCTCTTTTGAGGTATGGCAGCGCATGGGCCTTGTTCCAGCCATGGCACTGTATATCCTCACAAAAAATGGCAAACCAGTGTTCCCAGACCATCCCTTTACCAAAAGGTTTGGGGACGACTGCATTCCTTCTGGGGGAATTGTCGGGCCTGATAACCAGGACCTTGTTGGCATGTGCCGTAGACAAGTTGAATACCTGGTCTGCCTAACTCTAGTTGTCCATGGAGTTGAACCCTAGTTCAGCTATAGCCTTACTAGTATGTTCTTGTCTCTGGCAACAGAAACTTACCAGGAGGGTGCTACCATCCTGATACTTGAAGGGTGTCCTTCAAGAAAACCTTCCAGGCTTGTCTGACCTTCCTTGCGGTCCCTGGTCACGTACTGCCATCCAGCGAAAGGCATCGGCACCCTCAAGGAAAGTTCTGCCTCGGCTTTCTGGGTTTGTTCCTTCATGCCTTTAGCGTGATCTTACTGGAACGCTAAGGTGGCACAAGCCTCCTGTTTGCGCTCCTCCGATAGGTGCATGGCATGTTGACATTCCATGAACTCCTGTGCGACCTGTTGGTTTATGGCGTCCAATTCCCGGAGCATATCTCTGGCTTCCTGCTGACGGTCAAATTCTGCCAAGCATTCCCGCCGGATGAGACCCTCTGGTTCTGCAAGGGAACCCCCCTTAAGGGTTTCTCCGGCTTGTGCCTGGGGAGTAGTATCCACTCCAGGGCTACCTGTCTGAGACCTAATCCTGCTGAGGCCCTCCAGGTCCCTTGGGGGGCCATTTCCAATATCCTTCACGGAACTTTCCAGATGAAGGACCATCAAGTTTAGATGCTCAGCTGCGGTCTTCTTCTTGGCTCTATCCTTACTGGAGATTTGGGTTTTACCCCCTCCCTCTGGGTTAGGCATAGCAGCGCCATCCTGGGGTGGGTTGTCAACTTCAGGAGCTACGTGCTCCTCTCCCTCGACATTGCGGGATTGGGATCTGGTTTTCACACCAGGTCCGTCCATACACTACCAAGGATCTTGGGCTATGCAAGCAACCAAAGATCTTGGTCATGGCACCAATGTCGCCGGTTCTGACCATGTGGAGGAGCCTATCCTTGGAAAGATTGTACTTAACTCCCTTCCGGGCAATATGCCACCCTATGCACTATTACATAGGTCAGTTTGTTATTTCCGGCAAGTTATGATCAAACCTAGTCACACAAACCAGATTCCACAAGTTTAATAAACAATGGATGTTGTTATAACTTTCTGGAGTGATCCTGTTTAGACCACTCACAAAGCATAGTACCTTGGCACAGTGTGCCAAATAAAGCTGGGGAGACTAATCCAGAGACCGGAGTACTGGACTCGCCTAACCACCGAGAGGGTTCGGAAAACCCTACCAAACCAAGATCCAAGAATTCCCTCTTCTTATAGAGAATGCACAAGAATGCCTGCCAACTCACTGCAAACCAGGCCTATATATATACCAAGTTACGTAACCCCAGGTTACCCCACGCCACTCTAGTGTGCGGCATACCTTCAATCACTATGCAGCGGGTACTGACATCCCGCGCCCTCTTTCGAAGAGCGAAAGAACCACTGCTAGATTAACCCGACCCCTACACTAGTTTCATCCGTCTTTCCCTTTTCATACATTTCTTTCCAAGGTTAATTACATATAGCTTCGATGACTCGCAAAGTAAACTCAAATTTGTAAGATACTAATGATGCACCGGTTATAAGCCTACAATTCTTACCTGAGGAGAGAAGATAAGACCTGTTCCATTGAGATCTGCCCTGAAGGTGCCCCAAACTCCAGAGCACCCACCAGCTAACATGTAGGGCAATAGGAAGTCGCCTGAAGTCAGTGTGGCAAAGCGATAATCATTTCTCACTATTTTCATCTTAAAATAAACAACAGGAAAAAAACACGTTGTGGATGAGTGTGTGGATGAATGATGGAATAATTTAAATGACTTATTCACTCTCTAGCTACCACTATTTCAGATAAAATCAATTACAATTCGTTCCACCGAACAATAGACTATGAAAGCAATAATAAATATACCCTTCCCCCTGTTATCGTACATTCGTGTTACAGGAATTTTCTATTTGACATAAAGGTACCTTGTGTCGGATACAGATACTGACATTTTTACTTTAAACATTGATAGTAGATCACGGATTCAAATGAAAAGACTAAAAAGAAAAAATCTTAGATTTTCATTTCTGACAACTACGTTGGTTAGATCAATCCTGATTTTGTCGAAAGAAGTGACGACTGTTGTGTGATAAATATCCTCGGAGTAGTTGTCGCCGTATAATGTCAGGTACTCGGCTGGAGGCCCTGCTAAATCATAGCAGTATATCTTTACAGGTAGACAGCCAGGACCTGCCAATAGGTAATGGCCGTCTTGGAGGCTAACACCCTGCTGTGACCGGCCCATCAGCTGAGCACACGAAGAAGCCAGTCCGCATCCTGCAATGACCACAACATCCCTTTCACTTGGTCAATAACCATTAGGTGGCAAATACAGGGGTCTATTACATAAATTTTGAACGATATGAACAATGGACGATACGATCTATCGAACGATGTACGATCTCGTAGATAATCCACGCCCAATGTCGTTACGTAAATTAGATCGTAGGGAGACATGTGAATCATTTGTACAAATGGTCATTTGTTTGACATACATCATAAGGGACATCATATGATGTAACGGATCCCAGCACTAACCATCGTTCAGCACTGATATTAATCCAACAGTACTTTATCTTAGGTATTTCGGTGGATTTTACCGATTGCACATTAACAATTCTTCTCTTGAGTTATTGGGTTCTTCATATTTCGGTATAAGCTTCAGCCACAACACCCCCTTGAGGGGTGGTATGTTACGACTATTACAGACGATTATTGATCATTTGCACGATGTCGGTTAATGTTTATGTAACGCTTTTGAGGTATCCCAATTGATCGTATCGTATGATGGTCGTAGATTTACGACCAAAAGCTTATGTAACGATATAACCCCTAGGACAATCATACGATCTTTTATATAATCGTTCAAAATTTATTCAACGGACCCCTGTACATATCATTATTAGAAACATGCAAAAATATGTAAGATATATTTCACCCCTCCTATAAATACCCTCTACATAAATCGATTCTGCTTGTTTATGAAGCTAGTTCTCGTTTAAAAAAAACCCCAACAAATTGATGAAATAAATATTGAGATATGACCATTTAGATAAAAGGATCATATAGTAGAGGTAACGATAAACTAATTTAATTTGTAGCCTACTATAGCGTACGATGTGTTACTTAGAAAAGAGGCTTAATGAAAATATTATTCTTTTTCTTTGTTGTATGTTTCTTTTCAACTCCAATTACGAAAATATGTAACTTTGAGAATGATACAAATGACAATTGGCATAATAAGTGAAATACAGATAATGGCGAAGCCATTTGATAACTACATGGACTTTACCACTGTGTGAGATGAAATTAGTGAAATATTTGGTGTGGGTGGGTAGGTAATAAAAGTTTGAAATGTAAAGTTCACAGCCAAGTCCAGTGCGTTGGTCATAGCACAGAGGAATGGAAGTCATGTGATATAAAAATTGCATAAAAGACATGTAAGACGCCAGAGGTAGGTGGCGGTAGTGGAAGTTTTCAGGTATTCAGTAATAGAATCATTATAGCCAACTTGGCAGTAATGCGGCAGACGAGGTACTATTACACTCCCCCTCCCCTCCTCCCCTCCTCTCCTCCCACTCACCCGACCCCCACCTGACCTCCTTTCAAACCTCAACCGCCCTCACTCACTCTCGGGCTCCCGTCGGATTAAGAACCACCCGCCCACCCTACAAAAACTTTACTCTCTCTCTTCCTCCCCTACTCTCTAGGGCCTCTTTAATAACTCGTGACATACTCTTAATTACTCTACATTTTCTCTCGTTATTTCCTAAACTCAATCACTCAATAAAATTCTTTCCAATAGTAGACTCGTCTGTGTTAGTCATTGTTAATTCCTCGAGCTTTAATACTGCAAACATGCAAGATGAGGGAAAATACGGAAATTGAAGTAAAATAAGTCACAACCATAAGTAGGCCTACTTCTCAGGACAAAACCATTTGACAACATTTAGCCAATGACTGCTATGAAGCGATTAACTAGAACGCCTAACTTTGCATAATCTGGGTTTGCTGCTTATCCATGCTTATTCAGAAATGTATGTAGAAAGATCTTACCTGAAACTCTATTCAATCCATACATGTGCAAGAGCATTACGTAGATCCATGTATGGACCACATGAGGCATGGTGATGTTTGAAGTGACTGGTCCCCTCTGATAATACTGAAGTGACAAATGATGGACTACACTAAAGGTTCATCAATATTAGATAGGCCAAAGAGAGTCGCGTCGTCAGTCAACCTTTGGGTCAGCAATTTTTAATGGTCTTTGGCAAAGGAGAACCGTAATTTCTGGTTAATCACATGTTATATATATATGTCATTTTTTTAAATTATTTTTTTTTATTTAGATTATTTATTTTATTTGGAGGATAAAATCTGAAGATAATATATCAAATCATAATCCCGGCGAAGACTGAGTGTACATGGCTGAGGACAAAGGGGCAGCGACTGCGAGAGCAAGCCACACGCCGGAACCACCCAACCGTGACGGTGACAACAATGACCAGAGGGTGATCGGACCGTCGACACCGCAGATAAGTGAAAATGTGCATTATAAGTCAGAACAACTGGTTAATAAGAGGTTATTATCCCCATGTGATGAGGTGCTTAGTCCGGAGAGCAGACAATCGTCCCCCAAAAAAACATCAAAACCCTCAGACTATCGAGAGGGAGTGTTTAGTAATGAAAGTATCATTATCGAAACTGATAACTTAACTCAAAATGAAGCAATGCTTAATCCTGCACAATCGTATACAAATGCTGATATCATGCTCAAGTTAGTTGCCATGAGCAATTGTACAGTGAAAAAAGGTGATTTGATGAACCTAGAAAGTAGTCTAAGAACCACACTGACTGATAGTGTTAAAGGCATACAGGGGAAGATAAACGAGTTAAGAGAAGAGACGGAGGAAAAGTTCGAAAAACAAAACAAAAGGGTCAACACCCTAGAAGAAAATGTGGCAGAATTGAAAGAAGAGAATGCAAAATTAAGAAAAGAAGTTGACGAAAAAATGAAAAGTATTGAGGTAGGATCATACGCACACGCACTAAGCTCAAGCAAAAAACCCTTTGAAAAAATCAATGAGGAAAGATACAAACTCTTTATTATCGGAGTTGAGGAGCGCGAACATGAGGACTTGAATATTATTATTCATGAGATATGCCAAGATTTAAGCATAAACCTAGTTCGAGGGAACATTGTGATGACCAAAAGGGCAGGTGTACCGAAAAAGAGAGCGAATACAAAACCAAGGCCAATCGAGGTAAGGTTTAGTGACATGGTCATAGTCGAACGAATTATCGGGAACAAAGGAATGCTCAGGAACCAACCGCGAGCTGAAGGAGTATGGCTAGAGAGGTCGGAATCAAAAAAGCAGAGGGAGGCCCGATATCAACTACGAGTCGCGGTAAGAGAGGCCCGCGCTAAGGGTATTACAGCAAGAATCACAAGTGAAGGAGCTATAATCGGTTCTCAGTTTGTAGGCCTGGACGAAGCCTCGACTCTCAACAACCTGAATATGTCCCCCACACATAGACTTGCACAAGGCCTACCTACGACCACGAAGAGCTGGACGGAAAAAGACAAAGAAAAAAAAGGAGTAGACGAGGAAGAAAAAGATGAAGCAAAAAATGGAAAGAGAAATGAAATAGAGAAACCAACGATTGAGGAAAGATTGAATGAAATAGCGATGGGTAGTAATGAGAGAAATGATTCGATTGAAAAAGATAGTATAATTCCAGAAGGAGCGAGGAGATCTAACGCTGGGATACTATTCAATGGTGACAACTGTATTATGTCAAACATGTATTCCTGCAAGCTTGAACGAGATGTGAATGGAGAAAGATTTGACATGCGCACTGTTGAGAAAGCTTACGTTTATCAAAAATGCAAGTACTTTGGTGATCATAATCTAGCGGCGACAATCTTAGGAATGGATAACCCCTATTCGATAAAACAGAAAGGGAAAACGTTGGTAACAGACGAAAAACAAGATGAATGGAAAGTCGACAAGATAGAACTGATGAAAGAGTTACTTGAAGAGAAATTCAAGCAAAACCCGCACTTCAGGAATGTATTGATAAATACTAAAAGATCTATGCTCGTCGAATCAACTGAAAATGAGTTCTGGGGCGGTGGTGCGCAGAGGCGAAGCCGCCTATATGACACAAATAGTTTCAAGGGGAAAAATCAGATGGGCCACCTGCTTATGGAACTCAGAGAACGAATCAGTTAGAACCAAATACATCGCTTGAAGAGCAAAGATGTCGAATTTTCTGTTAATAGGCGATTCCCGCGTACGAGGGATAGAAGAGTATCTCGGAAAGACCATTTCGGGTTTCAAGGCGTCTATCTGCATTCCTGGAGCGCGCTTAGATAGAATCAGAAGTGATCTATTAGATATTCTGATCAAGGACTTAAGCGTAGTCACAGTCTATATCTCTGCAGGTATAAACGACATGACTAAAATTGAATCGGAAACCGGGTTGATTAAAGCCGCGACAGCAACAACGAATCGGGAAATAGTGACGAGAATTATTGCGGAGTACCAATATATTCTGGCAAAAGTCGAGGAAATCCGTCCGGATTGCGAGGTTGTCTTCTGTTCGGTTTACTCAGTGTCCCTTATTTTGGCAAATAAGGGTATCCCCTACGAGGAAATGAAGAAACATCAACAGATGATCTACCGAGACACCATTGAGCTGAATGCAGAAATTGATCAGTTGAACAAATCCGCGAACAAAATCACCCCTCGCCTGGACCACGCCATTCAACCAAAAAATCGGGGCGGCGAAAAACCACCACGATATGAGCGGCTCTGGGACGGTATTCATCCGACTTCCAGGGCACTTGAGAGTATCGCCAAGGAGGTAATGAAGGCGTATAACAAAAATGTGAAAAACGGATCACATAACTAGTATCATGCCATGAGAGTTCCATACAGGATTCCCATGTAACATATATCATGATGGACTGAACTTTTCATATCAATATAGGGACAATTTTAGTATAAAAAGTTCCATACTGGACTACAACGACAAAAATGAACTCCATACTGGGTTCATTACCTATATTTATATATGAAAAGGATATATGTATTTTGGTGAATGGAATAGTGAATAAGTTCCATACTGGACTTATATATTTAGAAACGGATACTTGCTATAAACGGTAGATAATATCGACGCCAACGGCTTTGATGTATAAGTTCCATACCGGACTTGTATATACAAATCTGTATCTGCGGTACTTGAAACTTGTTATAAATAAGATCTGGATTAGGATTGTTAAAATGTTAATAATGCGGGTGTGTGTATGTAACAAATTAAGGATTAATGTATGTTGTATTTAGAAAAGTAGAATCGATTCTGGATATGGAACTAAAAAGTGTATTTAGATTTATATGATCTTATATCAATGAAATTAAGACGCAGGATGTAAAAAGTGCACACATGGTGGTGTTGGTACGAGTTTGTATGTTCCATACTGGCATGCAATAAAACGCAACAACATAAATGAATGAAATGTACCTTATTACCCTGTTATATAATATAACATAAATATCCCGTCAACCAGAGTAAATTTAACAATTTTGCCAAAGAACTGTATTTACATTGTGGATGAAGGCACAAATTTATATGACAAAGAGTGGTAAATGTATAAGGTATGTCATTCTTATATGACAGCAAAGGCTCCAGCTTGCAATAACACCGAGAGTTCCATACCGGGCTCTACCATCTATTTACATGTACACTCAGGACTTACAACTTACAGAGCATAACTATAAAGAAAAATTGACAAAAATATTAAACTGTTTGTTACAAGAAATTTACACTGCTGTTATTTACCGTGTTTTATGGGGAGTTTGTATCCCAAAAAGTTAAGGATGGTCAAAAATTCAACAACATGTAAACGACTATCTTCTGCTCCTGTCGGCAAAAAGGCCCACAGGGGCGAAGCATTATGTATTCACTTTATAAAATTATTATTTTGTTCACCGATGATTAAACAAAGCCGTTATTATACATTACTTGAATCTGCTAAATGGGAGGATTTTCTTAAATACAAAATGAAACATGACTCATAAGGCGAACACTATTAATGATATGAAGGGCTTTAAGATTGCCCATTGGAACATTTGCAGTCTGTTCAGTAAAGTGGATTATATAAAACAAAATATGTTGGGGTTTGATGTTATAGGAGTTTCCGAATCACTATTAAAAGCATCCATTCCAACAACAATGGTTGATATACCTAATTTTAGTTTCTTTCGCCAAGATAGATTGTTGGGTAAAGGAGGAGGAGTTGGGTTATATATTTCAGAAAAGTGGGCAAACTATGTAGAAGTAATTAATGATTTAAATGTAATGAATGAACGTTTGGAAGCTATAGTAGTAAAAATTCATAGACCAGGACATAGAATGATGTCCATCATTAACGTCCATCGATTACCGGGATATAATATAGATTTTTTCAAGGACTATTTAGAAGAGGTTTGTAAAGACGAAAGATTAAGAAAGACAGAGATTTGGATTATAGGGGATATAAATTTGGATGCAAGGAAAAGGGGGGATTGCAGAAACAAGGAGATTATGTACACTCTTAGGAAATATGGTTTAAAACGACTTATTACAACTATCACTAGGCCAAATATTGGAAACAGTAGCAGCATTGATGCTGTAATAACTAATGCCTCTTTTGTACAATTTTCAGGGACTTTAGACTTATATTACAGCGACCACTTGATTGTATTTGCATATAAGAAAAAGAAGAAGATCGTATATGAGACCTCGACAAGGGAAGTAAGAAACTATTCAAATGTAGTTCAGGAAGCTTTAGACCGTAACATCAAGGAAAATATGGAAAAATTCTGTATTGACAACAGTTCGGTGAACGAAAGATGGGGTATCTGGCAGGGGGCACTAACTGAATACCTAGAAGAAAAAGCACCTTTAAAGCACATAAAGTTGAAAGTAAAAACTGAAACACCAATATTACCACCTGAAATTAATAGGGACATTAAAAAGAAAAGAAGACTATGTAGGCGCCTAGTGAGAAGAAAGAAGTATCTATCAGAAAACGATCGAAAGGCCATAATAAATAAAATGACTGTGTTAAAGAAGCAAATACATAAGAAATTAATAAGATTTAAAAAGGATCAGATCGATGATAAATTGAAGAGACATGCTAAGAACCCTAAACGGTATTGGAAAGAGATAAATAAAATAATAAAACCAGAAGGGAGAATCATTTCAAAAGACTTTAAGGATGACGAAGGGAGGGAGGTATCCGGGGAAAAAAGGGCGGAATTTGTAAACAATTTTTTTATTAGTATTGGAACAATATTGAATGATGAGTTAGAAGATTCGGCCATAAGAAGATCTGTAACTTTCTTGCGAGAAGATAATTTCGAAATAGATATTGGTAGGATGGATAACGGTACTATAGAAATCATAATTAAGCAACTTGACGTTGATAAATCTTCGGGAATGGAATCGGTAAAGTGCTCTCTACTAAGAGAAAATCTATTAAATCGTGTTGACTACTTTGTCCCACTCCTGCACCAAAGTGTATACTCGGGAATATTCCCCGAAAAATGGAAGGAAGGACGGATTTCACCGATCCCAAAACAGGGGGACTTAAGGAAAATAACCAATTGGCGTCCGATTTGTGTATTACCAGTGGTGGGTAAAATTCTGGAACGTTGTATCTATACACAACTATATAATTATCTAGAGGAAATAAAATTTTTCAATGAGTACCAATTCGGATTTAGGAAACAACGAAGCACAGGGGGGGCTGTATTTAAATTAGTACAAAATTTAATGGAGGGGGATAACGCGGGTTATATCACAATAGCTATCTACGTAGACATAAAAAAGGCTTTCGATTGCGTAAATCACCACATTCTTTTGCAAAAATTATCCGACGCAGGAGTGGGCCCGGGGTTATTGAAATGGTTTGCGAGCTATTTATCAAACAGAAAATGTTACACGAAATATGCCGAGAAATCCTCTAGCTCAAAAGATGTGAAACTAGGAGTACCTCAGGGTTCCATACTGGGCCCTCTGTTATTCTTAGTTTATATTAACGATCTTCCTGAATGTATTTGTGAGTTCACGAACATAATGTATGCTGATGACCTTGTTGTATTGGTTAGAAACAAGAATCTGTATGAAGTCGAGAATATGGCACGCTTAGTAATTAGTAATTTAAAAAATTGGTATACAGCCAATAGGCTAACGATGAACCTTAAGAAGACGAAGATTGTCTATCATGGCCCTCCATCGAGGATAAAAACAGAACTAAGAAGTAATATAACTGTATCGGGTGTAAAAATTGAGGCTTGTGAAGAAATGAATTATCTGGGAGCGATAGTGGATAGTAGCTTAAAATTCGAAAAACATGGGGAAAAACTAATCAGGGCATTACAAGAAAAAAGCTCGGTTTTTAGGAAAGTAAGAAAGTTATTGGGTAAAGAAGCGGCCTTGAAGATTACTCGCACTTGTTTGTTGCCGGTAGCAGACCATTGTTCGTTTTTGATGTTAGGGGCAAATCAAAGTATTAAAAATAAATTAAATAAGTGTATATATCAAGGGCTCAGGATCGCATTAGGGAGGGAGGCGTATAATGGGGAAAGATACATAAGCACTGAAGAACTATTGACTAAATGTAGGATAAGATGCCCTGAAAAAAGGAGAATGGTACTGCTGATGGGTATCATCAGATCACTGTATAAAACCGGACTGGTACAGCTGAAGAATCAAGAAAGAGAAGTGACAAGACCCAACACAAGAGCCTCTGTTAAGGACGAAATCTACCTAATGAGACCTAAGAAGGAAAAATACAAGAAGTCATGTACTTATAAAGGAATAATGTTATGGAACTCTCTTACTAAAGAGACACAGAGATCTTCATCTAAAGACGGTTTTAAACGAGAGATTATTAAGAAGCTGACAGACTAGAAGCTAGAAACCTGAAACAAGACAGTACAGAGTATAATTGTATAATGACGGTTAGAAATGTTTAATATGTTCACAGTATCTGCAAGATGTAATGAAATAGCCATAGATCACAGAAAAGCTAAATCGATATCCTTCCATGTTAGGAAGTCTATAAATCCTGTTGATACATCTTGATATTAATAAGGAGTTATATGCTTAAAGTATATCATACAAACCTCATTGTACATATCATCCTGTTTGTTGTAAATAATTGTTTATTTCATACTGTCAAATTGCAAGGAAGAACGCTCTGTACATGAACGAATGCAATAAAGACTTCTTAAAAAAAAACAAAAAAAACAAACAACATACCCTGTCGTCCGAAGACGTTCTTCCCAGCGATGGCAAACAATACAATGAACAAGACTCACATTCATCCAACAGGTACAACCAACAAAACAAGATGAAAGAAAGAAGATAATTTGATTTGGCATCTAATGACACCACCATGTATCAATTTGTTTCAAAACCAGAGTATAAATGACTAAGCACATATTATTGTATAAACTGAAGCCTCGTTTACACAATCATTCATTAATAATTATAGATTTATCATAGGCATCTAATGACACCGAGGGATCCCAGTTACACTAGTATTCAACAAACAAACAAAAAACAAAAAAAAATTCAAATTAAATTTATACTTGACACAATATACTCAGAATTTTCAAGATTCAAGCAATTCTAATACACTCTTGTACACTCGGAACATTTATAACACATAGAGGTTATCTAATGACAACTCCAGTTCTATGAAAAAAGTCAGTCAAATATGTCATAATTTTCATCCATAAATATTCTTAGCAGATCCGTTTTCACCGCATTTTTGAATCCTTCCATTTTTTCTTTCTTCCGAGTTTCTTCAGTGAGCTTGTTCCAGAACTGCAACCCAGTAAAAAAGGCACTATTTTTGATTTTTTCTTTGTTCAATTTATTCTTATGTTTAAAGACGATCTTGTCAGAAGCACGAGTCCTGTGTATTTGATTTTTGACAATATTATCATCATTCATAGACCACCATTTCAATAGGCTTAATGTATGCGTTAATCTACGATATTTTAGACTTCTAATCTTACATCTATCTAGTAATTCCTCGTTATGCATATCCCGTGGATTATAAATTTGGAGGCAACATCTGAGTGCATGATTAAAGTTGATTTGCAATGATTTTAACATATTTTTAGTGAAATTCCATTGAACAAAATCAGCATAATAATCCACAATAAGATACAATAGAACGAGGGTGTAACATTGATATTCAATTAATCATCGAAATAAATTATTCAAACAGAAGAAGACTTTGATCACATTATAGTGTCCAAGAGTATGTTATTGCTATGTCTTCATCGTATAGAATCATTTATAATTCTATCGTAAATAAGCTATCAACGGTCAATAAATAATATAGTCAGGTTCATTATCTAGATAATTTAGGTTTTGTAATCTATACATTTTTGGAAAGCTTAGAACCCCTAGGTTTACATATGTTCACACCATTTTTTGGTGGCCATATTGGATTTTTCCAAGATGGCCGACATTTTTCCCCGGTTTCAACTAAATAGACCTGCCTTTTTCATTATTTATTTACTAAAATGACATGAAATCAAAATTTAGGACTGAAAACCATCCGAACTACTCAGCCATTAGCATAACCTGATATGTCGGCCATTTTGGATTGCAAGATGGCTGCCAAAATGCCATGGGAGAGCTAAAAATCCTAGATTTCTACAATTATTGCTTGTGCATTTGCAAGTGTAAAACCTCTACCTTAGGCTTTTTATTGGTGTAGAATTAAATGGACCACTCAGAAATATGATTTGACCATTTTTATAAAGATATACTGTTATCATGGTAACCAGTATTGACAAGTTGCTGCAAAAATTGCCATCAAAGGCCTTCAAATACATAGTTTCTGCAGTTATTGTCCAATTCCCTAGTGTTGTATCTTCACTTTAGGGTTTCCACGGAAAAAAAGGATCTCCATCTACAACGAGAGGAAACCCCTTTGTTTCATTTTTTCAAACCCCAAACAGGGAAGAAAAACAGGAGAAACCTTTTTAAGAACTTTTTATGGGTGTAGAATTAACTGGACCACTCAGAGATGTGATTTGACCACTTTTTGAAAGGATAGAATGTTACCATCGCAACTAGAATTGCAGAATTGGCCATCAAGGATCTTGAAATATTTAGTTTCTGGATTTACTGTCTGTCAGATTTCCAAGTGTAATATTAGGAAACGTCCTTACTGTGGACGAAGCGGTTCCTGTTCGAGGTCAGTCGTCGATTTCATTCTGCCTGACGCCATAGGCGGAAGGCAGTATGAAAACGAAGACTGACCGAGTACGAGTGTAATATCTTTAAATGGTGTGATTTAGGCTATGGACATAAGACTGAACTCAGTAGCTTTGCTTTCATAGAAGTAGTGTATTATCGCTCATAAACGTGTCTCACGTAGTGCGGTAACGGTGGCGCCGCCTAGTGTCAAGTAGGAATACTACAACGAGAACCATTTCGTCTACAGTGAGGACGTTTGCTTATTATTATATACCATTAATTGGTGAAAAAAAACACCATTCGGGCATAGGTATATAATACCTCTACTTTGGGGTTTGTATGGGTGTAGAATTAAGCGGACCACTTAGAAATATGATCTGACCATTTTCTGAAAGGATACAATGTTACCATGGCAATCAGGAATGTTGCATTTTCACCCAAATCAAGCCTGATTGAACAAATTTGACGTTAAACTACCCAAACAAACACAAATCATCACCAAAGTCAATGGTAACAGGCCATCAGGTCTATTTGGTTGAAACCGGTAAAAAATGTAGGCCGTCTTGGAAAAGTCCAAGATGGACACCGAAAGCTTTCCGAAAATGTATAGGTTACAAAATCCCCATCAAACCCCAACAAATCAAACACTGACCATGACTAATAGTATTGAACCTAATAGATGAGTATCAAGTCTATCAACAGGATATTTAGTAATTATAATTGTTTGGTAGGGAGATAAAGGTCCTCGGTGGGACAGTTGCTGAATCCAACTACCTCATAATATATTAGACTTTAGTTCAAATATCACCTTTTCAATGTGGAAAACAGGGCTTAGTCCTACCTCCGAATATCACCTTTAACCAAGGTCAGTCTCATTTATTCTTATAAGTCTACTGCTTGTTACTGATCGGTCATATATCAACACAGATTTCAACACGTTACTCCTGTACTCCTCCAGAGAACGTTTTCCAAGAGTATTGTTGCCTAGTCATCTTTATCTGTTTGAATATGCATATCATGGAAGGCATCAACACCTGAGATGAGTGTCCTTTTGTAGAACATGGGGGATATGTTGGCATATGTCTACCTTACTTTCCTTAGAATGGTCTGCATGGATAAGTCCCTCAGGGCAACCTTAGACTTAGCTGCTCTCCTAGCTGAGTGGGCTTTGAACACAGGACTGTGTTGATGCCTGCCTTTGCCATGGTCGTTTTAATACTCCTAGGAATAACCCCTTTTGTTGCTAGATGTGGATCCTTCCCCAGATTAATCCCTAGCTGTGTGTGGTCCTCTGCGCTTCTTAGTTACATAGCAGGATTGTTTCAAAGAATGGCAAGGGCACAGTCTATCATCATTAAACTTGGCAACAGTAAGTTTGACTAAAGCTTGACCTTTAGTGTGTCTCACCAGTTTCTTTAACTGTAGAACGACATCCTCGTCATTCCAAATGATACACCTTATCCAGACCATGAAGCGCTTGTGTCTTTTGAGCTACAATATAAGTGTTTTGAACATAAGTTTTCTCATTCTTTTCTTTTCTTTTTCTGCTTAAAGCATGATGTCAAATATCTAAGCTCGGAATTTTATGGCATGGCCATTAAAACCAACCTCACAACCAGGCTGAGGCCTTCTGCCACTTTGTTGGGTTTAAATATCAAAGCAAGTGAACTGGCGAAACATGTGTGTATTACTTATTGACTCAATAAAGAAATTGAATTAAAAAAAAATATATATATATATATCATACTGTCTCTGCCTAGCACTCGGTTGGGGCACCCTTTGGTTCTGATCAACCTGGTCGTCCCCAAGTGGTAAACACAGAGCTGGGCTTTAGGCAACATTTATCTTTAGATAGGAAAACTATTGGGGAAATCCTAAGACACTCAGGAAAATCTCTGCATCAGCAGCCCAACCCATGCCAAAGTCACCAGCTGCAGACTTTACTGCCTTTTGTACCGGGACATGCCCACCACCTCAGGTAACGGCCATGACAGAGCCCTTGGGGAATGACGATGTCCCCATCTCCATTGGAAATCAACACCCTCTGAGCTAAGTTCAAAGTGGAGATGGACCGCATAGACCAACTGTCCCAGGAGGAAACCACTCTCCAGTCACACCTCAGGGATGAAGCTATCAGCCAGAGTAGAGCAATGGGGATATGAGTTCAGCCCTATGACATGTCACTTAAATATTGCAAAGGATCCGACAATCCTGCTGACTACATGTTGTTTCATCCCGACAGATTGACAACCACTGGAAACTGGCCATCTCTGGAGGTTGAGCCATACCTGAATGTAAAATCAGAACTTTCAGACGCCAAAACGGGAATGATCCTTTGAGGCACCAGGATTTGTAGACCCTCTAACCTCCAAGACTAGGCTGTAGAACTGGCACACCTAGGGCATAAGGGAAGTACCAAGACCAATGCCCTCAGCCTAAGAAAGCATGGTTCCCCACCATTGACAAGCTCGTTGAAGAAAAAGTGAAGCATTGCATGCCATGTCAGGTAGCATTGACACAGACGTCAGAGAACCACTCCAAATGACAAACATCACTAGACCATGGGAAAAAGTCAGCCTGGACTGTGCCGATGTTGGAAATGGGTACCACATCATGGTGCTCATCGATTACTTTATCAGTTCCCCAGAGGTTGAGATCTAGTAGAAACTGAACAAGAGTCAGTGTTTATCCCATGACGGGCATGTCACATATTCCTGCCTGAGGCATTAGCCGAGAGCAGTTAGAAGCAGACATAACTGGAGTGTGATAAACACTAACACTACTAACTTGAGTTCAGTTTAGTATCTATCCTACCTTGTCTCCTTTACTTTACTGCACGTTCGCCCGAACACAGTGACCCAATGTTAAGTCTATGACATTTTTTATTAGGGGTAGGATAAACTATCTTCCCTCACAGAAAGAGCTGTATTTCCGAAATATAAGGCATCTTAGCGAGATGAGGAGTACCCCTCATAGTGGAATTGGACAATAAAAAGTTCACAGCAACATGGCTGGGTTACACTACTATGGCCAGAAGCAAACGGGGATGCAGAAAGATTTGTCAAAACTATGAAGAAACCGATCAACGCTGCCAAAACAGAACACAAGAACTCAGGGATGCCAGTTGGGGCCAGGAAAAAATCCTACATGGGGACTGAGACCAGTCTATGTCTCACCTAAAACGCATATGGTGTATGGTGAATCCCCATCACTTTCCCAGCAGGTTCTTGGATATAGACTGGCAGTATATGATATCTGGATATCTGCTCTGAGAGTGGGTCTTTGTGTAGTTCTGCACTAAATGGGGAACTATTCAAAGAAATTCATTTGGAATAGAATACCAAATATCATCAGTTCTATATTCTGCAAAATATCTTTACAAGTTCATAAGGTATTCCTTCTGATTTCTTTTTACACTTGGTAAGGCCCCCATAACTGTATTCTCACATGACATATTTTAAGCCAATCAGATGTCAGCATTCTGGTTTGGCCTTGTCTGTAGGAGGACTTCCTACAGGAATCCTACCATCCTACAGCTCTAGGCTCATAGGCTTTCTAACTGTGTGCGCTGGGGGTAGCTGAATTAAAAAATTGTATTTAAGATTTAGAAAAGCTGGAGTCTATATTGTTCTTAAAACATATACAATCTCTTGAAGTTTCCATATATGTTTTAGACTAGAATGGAAATCCTACATGTAGGCAAAATCCTACAAACTGGCATCCCTGAGAACTGGCAGTATGAGATGAACATCTTTCTCAGAAACTATCAGGAAACACCGCAAGCATCGACAAAAGTGCCACCTGTAGCCAAGATGATAGGTTGGCCCAAAAGAACAGGTACCATATTTTCTTTATAATTCCAGAAATAATGCATATTTATAATTGATATTTTACCTGTAGATGCAAAACAATATTATTTGATATTTCATGTAGTACACAACGAGGACACCAGTTTACTGCATAACTGAGGATCTTTATTAACCACAACTCCAGCTTTAATGATTAAATACACCTTGACTGCCGGAGGGCCCCCAGAGGTTTATATAGGAGACCTTCAGGGAGCTTCTGACGTCATTTCCGGGACCAGGACGCCACCTGGTGGACTAGTGGGGCGTCACAGAGGAAACCATCCGGTGCCTACGGGACCTTCGGGCCCGTCCGGAGGTTTCCTCCGGGAACCTCTGGTAGATCTAATAAAAAAA
This sequence comes from Alentia gelatinosa, assembly GCA_950022655.1. NCBI lineage: Eukaryota > Metazoa > Annelida > Polychaeta > Phyllodocida > Polynoidae > Alentia > Alentia gelatinosa. The sequence continues at coordinate 39,017,429 of OX465582.1, forward strand.
ATCTGTTCTAAGTTAAAGTATAAAATGATCGATTTGGGGCCCTTATCTATTATCAAATTTCACCCTTTTTGCAGAGCAGCTTTATCATCATATATTCTAGGTATTCTGAAAATTTAATAATTTTCCATTGATTATTTCATATGATTTCCCGTTGAAAGCCTCGCCGACACACACCGACAATCAATAGTAATACAGACACCTAACGATATGTTTTTTTTTATTGTAGCACGTCGGTGTGCTATCGTAGAAACCCGAGCCCTGTTATTTAGTCATGACAATCGATATGTAAGACATCTTAGAGCTGTCAGCGTCCTATAGAGAAGATATCTTAGGTGATCGGCCAATGATTTTAGAACTACCACACTTAGGGTGCTGTCAGGTGTGCTATAGTCACGACAATCTTAGGGTCACATGGTTCAAAATATCTAAAAAACTGTGTTAGACCTAAGACATCTATGGACATGTTGTACCAAATGCGCAACTTCACTTCTCGTAGGAATTAAGCGATAGAATTTTAAAATGAGTAAGGGGTACATATAACCTATAATCGTACCAAATATGAAGAAGATCGGCAGCTCCAGTCCAAAGATATTGGCATTTGAATTTCATCATAGCAAACATCTGCTCTGGTGGCCAGTGTACTTTCCCCCACGCCTCTGCTAATTTATGGGGCAACCTTGACATTCACTGTGCACCGGGAGATGGGAGGGTACACTGGCCACCAGAGCAAATGTTTGCTATGACAAAATTCAAACGCCAATAACGGCAGATCAGAGTGGCCGATCTTCTTCATATTTGATTTGATTATAGGTTATACATATGCCTTACGCGTGTCAAAGTTTTATTGCTTAATTCATATGAAAAGCATGGGAACTCCTCTATATACGCACAGTGAGGTTTGATAGAACCTAAGACAATTCTATACTTGAGACACTTTGAGCGGCAATCTCACGTGGTGCACTACGATACTGTCTATAGCACACCGGCCATCTTGTCTTGCAATATGTCTTACTATTGCTGAGATATCTCGACTTACAAGACTAAGATCATGTCGTGACTGAAAAACAGGGCCCTGACTAACTGCCCCTATATATGCACTATAATTTCGCTACGATATGGATTTTGTATCGGGAGGTCAATAACAGCATGTATTGGTGCGTGTCAGGAGCCTGGTGGTCACCGCCCCCCTTCCTTATTGTTGTGTGTTTTACCCTGGCATCCCTGCCACCCACTTGGGGGCCGTCCATAATTGTTTGTTTGTTTGGGTAGTTTAACGTCCAATTTGTTCAATTAGACTTACTTTGGATTTGACCGAATCTATGAGATGAATGTAGGAAGAAATCCCACCCCTACACATTTACCGAGGTGAGAGTTATTTTACTTCCCACACCACATAGACATGCTATGAGAAGGATTGGCCTTTGATATAGCAGTACTACTCCTGGGGTGTGAAGGAGAAAAGTGGCTGCAGTGGGACCCAAATCAACAAAGTCCCGTGCTCTTTACCATTGGGCTAACTTCCCACCCACCCCGGTCGCTTTAGTTATGCTTGCGTGCAAGCATATCCGTTCTGCACCACGAGGAGGCAAGGAGACCAAGAGGGTGAACAGATTGCTAATTTCTGTCCAACCCAGCAGACCGGGCCGTCCATAAATTATGTCACACCTTTTTAGGACATTTTTAGGACCCTCCAACCCCCCATTACACTTTGTCACCCATTTCGTACGACCCCCCAAAATATTATGTCACACTCTCCGAAACCACCCCCCCCCCCATTTTCTTGAATATTTTTGAACAATAGCATAACAACAGTTATTACATCTTTGACAAAGCTACTGTAAAAGCCCATTAATTTAGAAGGAGATATTACATGAGACAAAACTCCTGGGAGCTGTTTCAAAAGTCGAATGAGGTCTCGCCAGCGGCACGTAACATTTTGAAAGCGAGAGGCCGGCAACAGCGAGTGGCACCTCAAATCAAAGCGGCAGCAAAACTACTACCAATATCCCATAGAGAGCGGCACCTCCACCTTGACAGCGACGCCTCAAGTTCCATTGTTGGCCTCTCGCATTGGCGATGAGTACTCTCGTTTAGCACCCTTCCGACTTTTGAAACAGCTCCCAGATCTCCTAAACCACTGAAAAGCTATTGATACTTCCCCATACTTTACTGTAATGATTATCATTTTAGACCAACCAATCACATGCAGTGCTGAACTTTTGATCAAGCATAAATCTAGTCTGGTCTGGTGAATTACTACCAAAATCACCATCTTTCTCATTGTGGTACTCCACATCTTCCTCCTCCATGTATATGATAAAACACATTTATGAGTTCAACCTGCCCACGAAATGGACACTGTAAAAAAGTTGGCAGGTAGTGCATTTTGGAATTTATCTTGTTCATAATCATCAACCCCGTAACAAACCCTTTCCACCTGATGACTGCTCAGCATTTTACTTAACCATTTGTAGCATATACATACATGTACTGACTTTCTGTGATCTGGACATTCTCCTATTTGGCTGCCTTTTTCCTTAAGCCCTGTCTCCACTGTGCGATTCTAAGTAAATAGGTATGTCCAGTCTCAGATTGGGCATACCTCCAGGATCGCAACTCAGCACAGTGGAGACAGCAAGTTTCCCTCCAGTCTGAGACTGGGCATACCGGTACACCCAGTCTGAGACTGGAGGTACTGCATGTACCCCAGATCGCAAGCGTTTTTAAATATCAAACATGTTTGATATTTGGTACGCCCAGTCTCAGACTGATCGTACCCTATGTACCTAGAATAGCAAGCCCTCCAGTCGCAAGCAGGGTTGTCTCCACACAGAATCGATGATACCTTGCGATCTGAGGTGCATGTGGTACGCCAAGCCGTCTCTTAGTGGGAATCCCGCTCGATCCTCCGTTCGTTGTGCTTCTGCACGAGAAGTTCACTCTCATGGAACTTCACGCTCCAACCTAGAACTGTGTCCAGTGTCCATAGTTCTTGATTTGCCTATTTTTTTATTTTATTATTTCTTATTTATCAAACACACCTCTCAGATACAACCGAGTTTTTCAGGTGCCGTTACAGGCTTGCTTGCTTACATTTATCTTCAACATATTACATCGAAATCAAAGATTTTAATCAGCCACTTGGCTGGAGAAAAATAGTTAGTGACAATATTGATAATGAGTAATGAGTAGTGGAATTCATAATGTTCTTTTTATAATATATGGTGTCCCTGTTTACAGAAACAGCTCAATAGCTTTATTGAAATGTTTGGTATCTGCTTGCTCCTGTACGGTGACTGTCAAGGTATCCCATAGCTTTGCACCCCTGTAATAGGGAGAATATAACACAATACTGCTCTTTGTCAATTCAGTGTAGAATCGGGTTTTTTTTGCCGATCTGGTTCTCCTTGGTAGTTGATCTAACCATTCAATATTGAATCTGTTCTTGAACATATGCACAAGTAACAATTTCTTCCGCCTTTTCCACAGTGGATCCAGCTTACATTCCAACTCTAAATCACTAAATTTGGTGTATCGATTAAACTTATTCAACAATATCCTTAGTCCTCTATAATATAATCTTTCCAGTTTGAGCTGTTCTTTTTTCATGAAACTCTCGTAGACAAAGGAGCAATACTCGAAATGCGGGACCACATTTGATAAGAAAACCAGCCTGGCGGCATCGGCTGTCAGACAATACCAGAGTTTTCCAAATTTAAAGATTTGCCCACTGATATTTTTTACCATTCGGTTTACGTGGGTTGACCATGTAAGAGCACTGTCCAGGGTTATACCTAAATATTTGTAGTGTTTACAGGTGGAAATTGGCAAACCTGAGAGTTCAATGTTCAAAAGTGAGGCTTGTTTCAACTTTGGGATTGTACCAAACCACATCATCTTAGTTTTTCCCACATTTACGGTGAAACAAACAGTAGCTCCCATTTCAAGTTTACATCATTAGTTTCATTGAAGTTTCCCCAATCTGCGTTGTGGAAATACTCCTCAGTATTACACTCTTCAAACATTTTGTAGCTACGGCCCTCAAAGGTTACGGGGCTTCTTGCACAATGTACTTTTTTCCTATAGGCAAAGGTTGGATAATGGTCACTGAGCATATCATTTTGTACAGAAGAGGATTTCACAAAATTTGAGTTAGTATACACATGGTCGATGATTGTGCCGCCTCATGGGTTCGGTCTTGTTACACATTTAATTAACTGTTTTAACCCGGTCAAATGAATAAAACTCTGTGCATGACGATAGTCTGAGGTTTTTTAAAAATCTACGTTTATATCCTTGATAATCCATATTTCCCTTTTGGCTATTTCTGAATGATTTACTATTTCGTATAACTTATTGTAAAAAATAGATGCTGATTTGGGTGCCCTGGCTTATCCATGTTCAAAACAAGGATCTCATGATTGTCATTGGTTTCTGTTGTCCTGTGTATAGTTGTGTAAGGATAGAATTTTGCCGACACGAAACAAGCAATACCTCCCCAAGTGAAAAAACCTCTATCAAGTCTGAACAGTTTGTAGCCGGTCCAGTTTAGCATTCCATCTGTGTAGCCCGAATGCAGCAACGTTTCTGAGAGACAAATGAAGTCACCTCCATTGAAGTTATTTTTTTAACTCATCTAACATATTGAATAGGCCTCAAATATTCTGGCCAATGAATTTGGTGCCATTTCCTTTTTTATCTAGAGACATTTCATAGTTTCAATTTTGATGGTTATGAGAACACTGTATGGCACTCTTTCCGCATTCAGTTTCATGTAAAAGTGGGCTGATGAAAAGAGATGAAATGTTGGATAGCCCATATTTATTATAAGGGTTATCCCGAACTGAGGTGCCACCTCTAGCAGAGGTAGGCACAGCAGTTAAAGAGAAGAGATATAGAGGGTTTGTTGTAATTTCCTTATAATAGTAATTAATTATACTAAGAGGTGGGTCGACCCTCGAGGGTATATGCAGCTGAGTACGTAGTTAGTGCTGGAGTTTCGTTATATATTGCACGTAAGGATTTATAACCGCCCTATATGTGTGCGTGTCATAGACTTTAAAGCTTTAGTCTGCTGTAACATTGAATAATAGACACCGAGTTTGATCTTCAGGTTTCTATAGAAAAATCAGTGGGAAATGACCCACGTATGCATGGGTCTAAGTTACAGACGCCATATTCAATAGTGTGTTTCCTTTGGTTTGTATACAACCTTTATACAGTATTTCTCGCATGAGGAAACCGTCCTCAGAGGTAAACATAGATTATAAGCAAAAGTTGAAGGTAACAGTGGGTTCCATCTGGTTTAAGTTACAAACCGTCCGGCCATATTTGTTTGTTTTGGTAGTTTAACGTCCAATTTGTTCAATTAGACTAATCCGGCCATAAGCAGGTAAGATACAATAATAATTCTGTTGGTTTCAGATTTACCTCGATGCACGTCAGAAACAGAAGCAAGTTACTAGCACAAAATAAATTGCCCAATGATCAATGGGAGTTTTTCAGCATATCTCAATTACTAGCACTGAAGTAAACCAATCTAAATTGATGTTGGTGGAGACAGTGGGTTCCATCTGGTTTAAGTTACAAACCGTCCGGCTATGATCAAGGCATAATTTCATAATAGAGTGGGTCACCATTAGGTTTAGGTTGCAAACCACATCACTGTGCATCCGAAACATAGGTTATCAACATATAGACTTCTTCAATGGTTAGAAAATAATCAATTAGTCATCTGTCTGTATATCTCAGTTAACAGGACTAAAGTAGTGACAACAATGGGTTCCATCTGGTTTAAGTCGCAAGCCATGCAGTTCTTCACACGGCAAGATTCCATAGTGGCATCGATCACCATCGGGTTTAAGTTGCAAACCGTCAGTGGGCACTATGAACAGAACATGAGCGCACTTAACTTGCTGGTTTCGATAACACAAGATGTCAGGGTATGAGGTCGATTTCGCAGTGGGTTTAGGTTACAAACCGTTTAAGAATCGGTATGTGGCACTCAGGACCATATATTGTCGTTTCAACATACATTGATTCGCAGTATCAGGTTGGTGAGTTGAGGTAGAAGTTAAAGAAGAAGAAGGTTAGCATTATTACGCCGGATCGCTAAATCCAACATCTTCACTATCCGCGAACTTTCTTGTCTGGTGAGGTGAACTCCGTCATAGAGCCTTGAGTAGTGCGCACTCAATTTGGACTTTTTTTGGTTCCATTTGTGAACACACTGGTCCACCCTGGGAGTAACATAACCATGCTGCTGGTTCCAGTCTACGATGACCTTGGTAGAGAGTGTGATGGCTCTATCAATATAAGCTTGATCAGGGTGTGCAGCTCTGTCCGCTGTCGATTCGTGGTTACACTCAATCAGGTCAACACGAAGAATGTCCCATAGATAATATGAACTCCGGGTATATTGGTATGGAGTTCATAGTCAATTTGCTCTAGGGAAGCAGCAATGTCCTGGGCGGCATCTTCAGGTGTCTTGTGTCGGGGGGGAGATATAGCCCGTATAACGGTCTTTCTTCGTAATATTACATATGCCGCCTATAATGTAGACAGCCTTGATCTGGGAGTGATAGCTCAAAAGTTGCCTTGCGTTTACACCAAGTCGGTGCAGCATAGCTCCACCATCTGTGTAATTCAATAACACCCGGGAGCTCCCGTAGTGGGTTGACCACATATTTTGTCCGTGAATCACTGAATATGATATTCGTAGCCATGTTACAACTCTTGCGACGATATCCCAACTCGATATGCTTCTCTCACAGCGACCAGGTATTTCCCAAAGACGTTTTTGCCAGGAACACAATCAAGCTGCCGGGCTTGTTCGTATTCGCAACCCGCGCCCCAATAGGTGTCAGGCGTGCCCTCAATTAGATTGTGTGGATGTGTGCTGATTAGTTTGTTTTTGAGTAGCGGGTGCTGGTAAAACTTCATCTTGATGAGCATTTTGAGAGTTTCATCCTTCACCTTTTCCCATTTTGGGTGATATCCTTGTTTCATTTGCTTACTTAAGAATTTAGCATATTGCCCATCGGTGGCCTGGGAGATACACTTGGCTAGTTCGATTTCGCCTAGTGTCAAAGCATGGAGATATTGGTAAGCTGCCTCAACACATGAAAACAGGTATGTGCTGGCTTGTCCCTCTTGCTCTATGTGTACCTTCAGGTTACACGGATAGAAACTGCTGAGAAAGGAAGTTTCCCCAGCGAAGACCAAGCCACTACGACCATACATACTTCACCTGTGTTGATTGTTATTACTGCGGTTTCAGGTGCGGGGCCTAGTTCATCGCGCTCCGTTAATTTCTGAACCTCGATGCCGGTAGCAATCTGTATATCAGGTTTTTCCACCTGGTTGCGAGTTAGCTTGGGCCATGGTGTAGACTGGTCCGAGTCACTGCGATATTGTGTATTCCGTAGCAATGATTCCCTGTTCTTCCTTTTTTGCAGCAAATCTGGTGGGAGAAGGTCGTCTGAGATTTGTTCGATATTTTCGAGCTTCACCTCCTGCTTATTTATCGTAATGCCGAATTCTTCTACGTCCACTTTTGCTCCGATACGTCTGTTGTAGCCCACAACCATTCTCATCAACCCTCTGAGTTTCCTTATCTTTGTTGGTTCGTCAGACTGAATGGAAAGTTGACCTAACGATGAGAATCTAGCCCTGGCAGCAACAGCTAACAACTTGTTACGTGTGTTCCTTGAAGCACAGGCAATCATGACAGGTGGAGGGCGGTTGCTCTCAGAACTTCTCTGTGTGATTAACCTTGAGAAATTTAGGAGTTCGCCCGGCGGCAACCAGATCCCCAGTTCACTTCATAGATAGTTGATTACACCATGTAGGTCCACATCATATTCCACACTCAGGCCGAGAAGCATAACATTCCTTTCACGTGAAGCAAAGTAATACAGTGTAGATGGATCTGAGTCAGTACCAGGGAGCTGTTTCAAAACCATAGACTTAACCCATGTTTTGAAACAGCTCCCTGATTTCAAAGCACTTGCAAAAGAGCCTGGTTCCGAAGACATAGGCAAGTCTGTTGTGGTTCCTCTCCGTTCACAGATCTCTATTCGCTTGGACAAGTCTACTACTTTCATCATGATATTTTCCTGAACTTCTTTGTGCTGGACCAGACTCATTCTATTTTTTTCAATGTCCACATTTATGGAATCAATGGACGTAGCAGTTTGAACCCCTTGGTATTCAATCTTTTTGTTGAGGGCATCTAGCTTGGACTCTTGTTTACCAATTAGCGTGCCCATCCAGTTTTTTAGGTCAAGAATGTCATCCTTAAGCCTGTATTCCACCAAACAACCACTTTTTCAATGTCAACAGACGTTCCAGCCGACCTTTCAGCCGACATCGGTTGAAACGTCTGGAAAAATGGCCTCAAAATGCGTCGCTGCTCCACCGAAACCCCCAACAGACGTTCATTTGGACGCCATACGAGCGTCTGGTGGGTTCAAAGTTCCAGCAGATCCTAGCCGATGCCCCTACCGTGGAGCCGACTGGTGGACGTTGGCCGCATTTTACGTAGTAATCGAGTTCTCCGATAGGCGGCGCGGCGTGCGGCGATACACTACGACGCTCTGAACCCGCGAAAACGCGTATCGAGCGAAGCAGTGTGTCGCTGTGTTGGGATTTGTACGGGAACGGTCAGAAAAGGTGAAATAACCGCAGAATTTGACGTTAAATCGAACAATGAAGGTAAATAAAGACAAGGATTGATGTTATGAATGTGTATGGCACTCTATGGTGCTAGAATTCTGCTGAAAGTCTGAGTTTTCGATATCTGTTCACGGCTTCGGGTATCGCCGGTGTCGGCCACACCATGTTGGCGGCGTTTCCTCGCCGCAACTCCCGGCAGAACCCGTGGGCGGGTGTCGTAGTCTTCAAATGCATCGACCAGATGCTCAATTCCAGCCGATAAAATTCTAATCGATCAGTTTTTCGCCAGATGGGCAAATTCTGTCTCTTGGAGGTTTATTGGAGTATCGGTTGGGATATCGCCTGAAAAAATCTAGTTGGTGGAAGCGCATCTCAACTGGCTCTTCTGCCAGATGCTCAGCAACTGTGAAGCGACACTCCAACGACCCCCAATATCCTCCAACAGACGTTTTGAAACGTCTGGCAGGAGAGCCGACGCCTGCTGAAACGTCTGGTGTGTGCTTCCACCAACCCGACAGATGATTTAAAATTGAGCAGATATGCCAGCAACCCCAGCAACTGCCATACGGGCACTGTACAACGTTTTTGTCTTGTTGGTGGAATACGCCCTTTACTAGACATGATTTTTAGGTACTGTAGAATTTCTAGTTGAGTAGATGCGATTGTCAATTCTACTTCTTGTTTGTTGCGTTTATTATCTTGGGACATAGATGGTGAGTCAATCGAGCTAGAAGTAGAAACAACAGAGCGAGAGTGCTTTCTGTCCATGTCCACTAGGTCAGCATGCTCGATCGGTATATCAGCGGCGAGAGGTGGAAATTCACCCGGGTCACAGGCGGGCGACAAATGGGAATGTTACCGGTCTCACCTGTTGCCATCGTGGCTTGCTTGGACTCCGTCCTGTGGGAACGGATTTGCATGTCAAATTAGATCTGAAACAAGGGTTGCTAACCCGCGTCGTGATGTTTAGTGTAAGCGTTTATGAAGTCTGGGCGTGCTCATTAGATCTGGTAATCCAATAATATCTCGGAGGTCGACCGCACCGCGTCTAGCTCAGTTCAGCGCCATTGCCTCAGCGCTATTCTCGGGAGCGGAACGTTCAAAAGAAAACGAGGCAAAGGGTTTTGCCATTTTCGAGCACTCTAGCTTTCTGGTATCATCGCTCAGCCGGCGTAACGTAAATCGATGTTTGAACTCCATTTACATGATTAATATACATAATTAAAGGTAGTTTGATGTGTTTCTAACAATATATCCATAAACTTTGTGGGATAGATCTAGAAGTTTTAATATTTGAATCTGCATATTTATGTACTTTTGAGCAAGTTTTTATTTTGACATTTGTAGCAGCCTGGCATCTGCAATTTCCGCAGTTTGCTGGAGAAAACACCAAATAAAACAATCTTTACAAAACGAATTGATACAAAAAAACAACCAAACATCTTTCCCTGCTCTTCATCTCCATAGCCTGCTCTCCATGCCATTTTTTGTTTGATTTCTGTATGTTGGATATTTACTGAGATATTACCAGAGATATACAGTGGGTTTAACCAAAGAACTAGAACATGGTCTCTAGTTCTATGGTTTAACATAGTGAAAAGTTGCTAAACCCTTCGAACGTAACAGCGTGCACTGCACTTCCGGGAAAACAAACTGCAAAGCGAGAAACCCGAGCGGCGCAGTGTCTGTTTTTGCGTACCCGTTAGGCCTACTACGTTGCGTGACGTCGGCGCCGCTCCCGAGAATGACTATGTGCGGGGGAAACTCCACGCAGATCCGCCAAAATTCTAGCTTTCTATATATGATGGGTAATCACTATTGATATCAAAATAATCGGGAAACTTAGCCGTAGTATTTCAGTTCATCTTGAAGTTTCGCCATAGAGTAGAGAGATATCTATTTTACCCTGTGGTTTCGCTATCGTATCGAAATTTGAAGATCGATGTGACGTCATAAACGGGTACCTGTTGCTTCTGACGCCAGGAACAAGTTACACGTCGCGTCTTGGGAAAGCAGACAGTTCTCATTGGTTGAGCCTCTAAAAACAATTTTGAAGAAGTCTCACTGAAGTAACGTTGTCGAGAGGGGTTAACTGAATCTAAAACGAATATAACGTAAGTTTACATTCATTTTCCTTATTCTTATTGTAACAAGAATAAGTGTATTCCCTGTAGACCTTTGTTCTCAACCATCATTGTCTATTTGGTTTAGATTAGCACTGTTAGATTAGATCAGCCATTCTAGATCTAGAATCTAGATCTAGACTCGAGGCCTACTGTATTCAGCATATCAACTTTCACGTTTCACAGTGTTGTTGACCTTAACACCATATTATTAAATTCTACCCGTCTTTTACACCGCGTTGAATTACTTCGCTGGGGAAACATATGAAAAAGCATTAGATCTTTATCTAATACTTTAGCGGTGGAATTTGTAATGCCCATAATTCTAGTAGTTAGCACTAGATCTAGATCTTTAGCCTATAGATACTATAGGCCTTTGCTTTTTGTCTGAGCTTAATATCAAGAGACAGAGTCAACACAATGTGTGACATAAAATAATCATAAACACAATATCAAACGAGTGGTGTCTAGATTTCATCCTACCCCATTTCCACGGTTTTTGAATATTAGAAATTAGTGACATAAACAACACTTTACGATATCTAGATCATATGAAAAATTTAAAAGGCTTTAGATCTATTTACAAAATTGTGGTTTAAAAATGATGCAGCTCAGTGACGGAATTTTCATGCTTTTCAAATCTTGACTATAGCTGTATTAGTTCAAAAGTTATTCAAGATTTTAGCCTGGAGAAAAGGTGGGTTTTTGTCTTCACTTTTGGAGGACTTGCTGTGTCTGTGACCACCTTTACCCCTCCTAGCCAGTGTATGGAATCTTTGATTTAGAATAACTTTGGAATGGAAAAAGATATCAAAATGAAATAAAAGGGTATGTGTAGCCCCTGTTATGCTCCATTATTTATTTGATATTCATGATCCTGACCTTACCTAATTAATTGACCTAGATTTTTTAACTCACCTAATCAAACAATAGGAAGAACTGACCAATGTCAGATGTTGCAATTAAATGATAAAAAAAAAATAATATGAATTTTACACAATGCATTGCATCTCTCAGCATGACAATATCGTAAATAAGTAGCATCTAGATATGATATATTTACATAAAATATGTTATTCTAGCTATTATGAGAGGCAATCATAATCATAATTTAGATTGTGGTCCCAAGAGAGTTATGTGACCCATTGTAATTTTTCAACAGCTGTAGCTCTGGTTCTACAAGGCCCTCACTCATAAGCTATACATCACTACATAGATAATTGTATGTATTATCTATTATTTCTATTTTCATTCTTATTATCTCAATGTTTTGCCTTAAGTTGCAGCTCTATATGTGTTATCAATGTTCAGAGTTCTAGAAAAAAACATCTAGAATGTCCCAGAATTCTTAGCAATACTTCTAAATTGTAAACAACAGTCTGGTTGATGGATTCATGGGTCATTTGTCAAGATTGGACTATCACAGGACTTTTAAGAAATGAAACGGTATAGGCCCTGTTCTCTAACCTGCGCCTGACTGGGTCACACAGGATGGGCAAAAATGTGTGGACAAGTATACTGCAGTGCCCCTAGCAGATTGTAAACATACTATTTACGATAACGATTTTTTAAAAAAACAGTGATAAAAAAAACCGTATCATGTATCGATTGTCATAGCGTATCAGCGACAAATTTAAATGGGAAATCATATGAAATTCTCCGATCCGGCCTGGAAGTAAATGGCTCTACGAACCCCCGGTTCGGCTATCTTGTTTAGCACTGAGACAGATGACAGTTATGCTGAGTACACACACCCTTAGTAGAGAACGCTACAGGGTGTTAAAGCCACAGGCCGCATCACCGCCGTGAGGTGTGAAAGCCACAGCCGGGCTAGAGCGAGCTAGGGTGGTACTTTGGCTTCAGTTGGGTGGTACTTTGACTCTCAGTCTGGGTGGTACTTTGACTGGTCCCCATATCAGTGGTGCCAAATTACATAAGGTAGGAGAGAAAATCGTTAACCATTTCTATATACACCTAACAATTATCGCACTTAATGTGTTGCATAATTGGTCGACAGTGCGAAATGTCATAACCAGTGGTCATAATCGGCAGGGGGAAATGCCACATCGATCATGACCAAGAATGGTCGACCCAAGAAGCACATCAAGCGTTTATTCTAGACGATTTACCGTAGTTCGAATATTAAAGGAAGGTATTACTTCCTGTTGTTCAGCTAAGCTGGCGTTTACATGAGACTTACATGACTGGTCCCCACATATTCAATGTGATTAGTGGTTTCCTTTCAAGGAGAGCGAAAAATAAAATTATTCATTTATTGCAATTAACTTTAAAACACTTTCAACTCCTTCGCAGATCACAAAATATCTAGGCATAATCATGTGCAAGACAGATACTTCCTGTTGTTCAGCTAAGCTGGCGTTTACATGAGACTTACATGACTGGTCCCCCTATATTCAATGTGATTAGTGGTTTCCTTTCCAGGAGAGCGAAAAATAAAATTATTCATTTATTGCAATTAACTTTAAAACACTTTCAACTCCTTCGCAGATCACAAAATATCTAGGCATAATCATAAACACTAGTAAGATGACTTAATCTTTACCGGAAGAAAAAGTTAAATAAAATCTCATTAATCGATAATTTATTTCTAAGAATAAATCTAAATTCATTTATGCTGAAAGGTTAGTGGGCCGGGTCTATACTCGCTCACTGTGCAAGACTGATCATTTGAATATGATAGATACCAAGGAAAATTATACATGTACGATAGGTCAGATAAAATATACGCCTCAAATATAAGCCTAATTATGTTGTATTTACCACACTGTACAATGATTCCAATCTCTGCACCTAGGGGACACCACTGTAGTATATCTCATTTGCCATTAATTATTTAGTCAATGTTATATTATCAATTTTGATTATAAAATCCTATTTATTATCTTTTCATTAAATACACATAATAAACCCAGCATTCTTTGTTTTTTTTAAAACATTTTTTAAATAAATTTTACTTTCAAAACCCCACTCTTCTGAAGTCATACTTCGGGTACTGTATATATAACACAAGGTCTGATCAGATATCAACCTACCATCGCAAGTGCTGCCACACAGCTGCCGCCGCCACCACCACTGCCGCCACCAACACATAGCCTGCCGACGCCGCTTTCATACCTGCCGCTTTCACACCCGTCTGCACACAGCCTAGACTGGCCTCAGTCCCTGTGTCCTACCCCTCCACCCCTTCTGGGTGACACAGGGACTGGTCTCATCCGTAATCGGCCATGTGCCATGTGCCTGCCCGCCCAGGGACAATACTCAGAATATGCGTGTAGGCCGAGGACTCTGGGGTCTGTTTAACATCGGACGAGCGAAAATTGACCTGGACGATACGAGATACAGGGCGAGGGACGAGGTTCTGGGCGATTATCGTCCAATGTGGTTTAATAAGGCATGTCGTCCAGGGCAGGGTCTATCGCTCGTACAGATTCTCCTACGTTTGACCTATATGAGTGCATACGAGAGGTCGTCCGCTGGAGGTGACTGTGTCAGGCAGGGGACCAGTTAGTGGACCATCCCGCACCAAATATCAACTTCCGGGACCTTTTCGAAAGGCAAAACAGACTGATCCCCCTAAATTCGCTGATATAAGACTGATACAAGGCTGATACAAAAGTGTTGTAAAGATGATATGAGAATGTTGTAAGGCTGATACAAAACTGTTTTAAGACTTGTAACACTTATAAAACTGAAACAATACTATTGTAAGACTAATACAAGACGGTTATAAGACTGTTACAAGACTATTGAAAGACTGGTGTAAGACTGTTGTTAGGCTAATACAAGACTGTTGTAAGATACTTGTAAGATTGATACAAGACTATTGTAAGACTGCTGTAAGACCATTGTAAGTATGATACAAGACTGTTGTGAGGCTAATACAAGACTGTTGTAAGACTGATACAAGACTGTTGTAAGACAATTGTAAGACTGATACAAGACTATTGTAAAACTGTTGTAAAAATGAATCAAGATTGTTGTAAGACTGTTACAACACTATTGTAAGACTGTTGTAAGACTGTTGTAAGACCGATACAAGACTGCTGTAAGACTGCTGTAAGACTGATACAAGACTATTGTAAAACTGTTGTAAAAATGAATCAAGATTGTTGTAAGACTGTTACAACACTATTGTAAGACTGTTGTAAGACTGTTGTAAGACTGATACAAGACTGTTGTAAGACTTGTAAGGCTGATATAAGACTGATACAAGACTGTTGTAATCCTGATACAAGACTGTTGTAAGACAGTTGTAAGATTGATATAAGACTATTGTAAGACTGTGGTAAGAATGAATCAAGATTGTTGTAAAACTGTTACAACACTATTGTAAGACTGTTGAAAGACTTTTGTAAGAATGATACAAAACTGTTGTAAGACTGTTACAAGACTGTTGTAAAACTGGGGTTTTAAGACTTGTAAGACTGTTGTAAGACTGATACAAGACTGTTGTAAGACAATTATAAGACTGATACAAGACTATTGTATGACATTTGTAAGATTGCTGTAAGACTGATACAAGACTGTTGTAATACTGATACAAGACTGTTGTAATGCTGAAATAAGACTTGTAAGACTATTGTAAGGTTGATACAAAACTGTTGTAAGACTGATACAAGACTCTTGTAAGACTGTTGTAAGGCTGATATAACACTGTTGTAAGGTTGATACAAAACTGTTGTAAGACTGATACAAGGCTGTTGTTAGACTGAAACAATTGTAAGGCTGAAACAATTGTCTTTCAACAGTCTTGTATCAATCTTACAAGCCCAACGCACACTGTACAACTTTTCCTGTTTTTAGCTGAAAATCCCTGTAAAACTCCCCTTGAGATATTTTTCCGGTGAAATAACGCAATGTGTGCCATGCTTTCCTTGCGATATAGCAGACCCCATTATGCACCCCCTTTTCACCCTCTTCCCCCCCCCCCCCCCCCCCCCCTGCTGATTTGGGGATTGTTGCCGACTTTCCCTTGAGACTTTCCTTGAGTATTTCGAATATAATAAGGGCATCGCACACTTTGCGACTTTTTTCCTTGAGATATGCTTGAGATTTTGCACTGAAAATATCGCAAGGGGGTGCATCTAACACAGCAGGGGGATGGGAAAAGTCGGTTTTGCGATGTTTTCCCGGTACAATATCGCCAAGTGTGCCTTGGACCCCATGCGATATTGCACCACCCCTTTTGCACCCCCTTAAGGCCAACGCACACTTAGTGATATTTTACCTTGCGATATGCTTGCGATATCGCAAGCATAATAAAGCAGCGGGTGGTTGCGTAAAAACGGTACAATATCTCAAGCAAAAGAATTGACATGTCAATTCCCAAAGTCACATAGGATTTTCAGCCTTTTGGAGGAAAAATATCGTATGCGACTTTGTACCTCAGCGGGGGGTAAAAGGGGTTAAAAAGGGGTGGTGCAATATCACAAGGGGTTCAAGGCACACTTAGCGATATTGCACCAGGAAAACAGCGCGAGGGTACTTTTACGGCGACTTTTGACATGCGATGTGCAAAAGTCGCTAATTATCGTTTTAGTTTGTAATTTACAAATTGATTATTTCTATATATGATTATTTCTATATCTTATAACGAGTAATTTTCCACAATTACTGATTAATACGAACATTGAGGTAATGTATGTCACAATATTGCAATAATTTACAATGAGTAATTCTGATACTTCATAAATAAATGGTTATGTGATAGTGTCTCTTGGCTATGAAAAAAAATATGTCAATTCATGCGAGCATGGAGGTTGGTTATTGGTGGGCAAAATGGGACACCTGTAGAATCCTGAAATAATCATCTGCTATTCTCGTCTCAATATCCTGTAATTTATAAACATTGAATAGAGTGGCCTTTTTAAGCTTGTAATGGTTATTTCTTGGATCAGAGAATCGCAATGCGGTAGTGCAGTTTAAAAGATTTAAAATGGTAGCTTTCTTTAAGACAAGCGTCTACCAGCTTCAGCTAAGACACCCCTTTGGGGTGTCGTCCCTTTGGGAGAGTTTGAGACGACCTAGGACAGTGTGGACGACATTCCTTCATTGGACGAGGTTCTTGTTGAACGAGACTTTCACTTGTTGAACGAGACTGGCTGGACGACCCCCGTACGAGGTTTCAAAGTCTCGTTCGTCCGATATTAAACAGACCCCTGGGTAATCCGTCCACACATACTTGGGGGAGGCAAGGGGTAGGCTGGGGGCGACCATGTCTTTTTTTTTTGCTTGAATAAACATCTCTGACGCAAACAGTAAATGTCTGTAAGTGTACGTCTAAGTGTGCGTCTATATAATCGATTACGGATATAAAAGCGGGCATGGGCCTAAGTGCTTACGCCTGTAAAACTTTGACCCAAACAACTGTATATCTAGTTATAATACTCTTCATTGTCACAAACGCACGCATGTGTAACTCTTTACCACTGAAAACAAACATTTACGAAACATATTGATGTAAAAATCTTTTCGGTTTTCAATTTTCTCTGTGGAGAGGTCAAGACCTGAGTCTTGTTTCATTTCCCTGCCTGACAACATTTTTGCTCGTTAGTTGCAAAGCCGCCTTGTACTTTACATTTATGCAACATATGCTCGGTGTGTTTACGGAAGCATCAATAGTCAAAAAGAATTAGATATTTTGCGATGAACATAGGATTAGGAATTGGGTTTATGGTAATTGTTCAAAATATATTCATTATCAAGATTAGAGAAGACATGCAATTCATTCTTTGTAAATTTGGTTTTATTAGACCACGATTGTCTCTAGATAATTATGAAAATAAGTAAAGAGACTGAGAATATCACTGATCTGCATTTCATACATAGGCCAAATCCTGATCGATTGATTTTGCAAGTGCTGTTTTATGAACATGTATCCGCCGTTTCAGTAGGTTAATTACTCTTGCTCACTTTGGAGGATGCATGTGCACTGGACCAGATCCATGCACAAATAATGAGATATATAAGAAATGTATAAGTAAGACTAAGCTGGTGTATAGCAGAAGTATAGGCATTTATCTCACCCCCAGGTACAAGTCTAGCCATAGGATTAACGTTAGAAAAAAATACTCAACGATCAACCCGGTAGAGTAACAATACTACACCACGGTCGTGGTGTAGTGAGTACGAGATGATGTCATAGGCGATTGCCCAATCAGCGACCGTGATTTTAGAGAGAAGACAAGACAAAACAAGAGATTTAAAGGTTCGTAACAGTGAAAGGGGTGAGATAAATCCAGAACCGCACTTGAATCGTAAAATAAACAATACTCCACTCGTTTGAATGAGCCGTAATCGTCACTCTCTATGAGTGCCTTCTTCTAAGGCCCAGCATCCGCCTACTACGATAACAATTAAAACCCATGTCAATTCTTTGAAAATCGAATATGTTGATCTCCAATTGTTGTAGAACACAAATCTAACTTGAAAATCGGTGTTCAACGTGCTAGCTTTTGATTAATAGATCAATATTATGATAATTTTATTTTAGAATATAGGTTCTAAAAAGTATTTTTCACACAGTAAACCCATGTCATTTTCCTCAAACTTTCACAGAACATAGTACATATGCAGTACTACTTATTTAGGTTTTAAAAGTCATAGGTCACCATCGTTATTTTTGAAAGAACTAAAAAAAAAACATATTTTCAGTACATTTCCTATGTAAATCAAGCAAAAGTAAATCGGTCTATTTTACCTATTAAGATTGGATAAACTGAACAAAATTTTCAATTTACTCATGTAGAATTAGAATGAATCCCAAGAAACCAATTTTGACTAATAATTGACACTATTTTAAAATCACCAGGTGGCGCCACTGTGAATTGTAGGATATGCTTTTAAAAGACGTCCGATGAAGTATAATGCATAATGTAAAAAATCATAGACAATTGGGAACATCTTTATCTTACACAAAAGTCTAGACTAGGTACATCGTAAGGCCCGTCGTAGACGATCTTTAGCTCAGTGGATGCCGGGCCTTATACCCCTCTATCTCGTAGCAGATACAATTAAATGTTGTGTCAATTGTATTAAATTTTGGTGAGAATCTATGTACTTCATAGGGACATACAAGTTTGCCGGTCATGATTCTCATACATACTTTGTATTTCTATATTGTCCTGAGTCTTTGCAGGAAAAAATAATTGGAAAAAAACCCTTCCTAAGTTAAGTATGACCCGCATTGCCCAAACTGCGTTTGAGAAGAAAAACGCGAGACATGAAAGATAGAATGGAAATGGATCTTTAACCGGCTCGGGATAACATAACCTCATGAACACATTTCCCATACAAATTTCAAATATTAATTGTGATGTCAGCTTTCCGCTTCTCCAAAGAAATCCATGGTTTAATTCTTAGTGTATGAAATTTGTTTTCCTCGCGTAAATCAAATGAATATATTTCTTGAGCCTCATTCACATCATTCAAACAAAACAGTGATTTGAACCTACCCACAGACCCTAAGCCCCATATTTCCACTTTTCTTCCTAAATCCAACTGACATCCCTGTAATATCAAGGTGATAGTTTCCATACAAACACTGACTACAGTAAAACCCCGCGTAAGCGGTCACCCTCCGTTCCGAGACAAAGTGTCCGCTTACGCGGGGTGTCCGCTTACGCGGGGTGTCCGCTTACGCGGGGTGTCCGCTTACGCGGGGTTTTCACGTTTCCTCCGGGCCAATATGCAAGTGTTATATACCGATATGTAGGGGGGACAGAGGGGGGATGGTAAATCTGAAATCGATTTTCCAATCTTAATTGGAACTGAAGTTAATCAACTTTGAATTTTAAATGTATTTTCTATGAATATACTCAGACTCACTGATAAAAACACAGATTAATCCATTTGTGGTAGGGTGTCCGTCTGAAGTGTCCGCTTACACGGGGTTTTTAGGCCTTTTTGTACCGAAATAACTGTCCGCTTACGCGGGGTGTCCGCTTACGCGAGGTGTCCGCTTACACGGGGTTAAATTAAACATCTAATAGAGGGGAAAATTTCCGTTCCGAGCAAAAGTGTCCGCTAACGCGGGGTGTCCGCTTATGCGGGGTGTCCGTTAGGCGGGGTTCTACTGTATATAAGTCTGTGCTATATATAATGGATCGCCAAGTAAAACCTCTCTGTTTTGGTGGTAACAGTGGCTTTATGTCTTACTGAATTATTAATTTTTTTTTGTTGAGATTGGTGAGATTACAACCCTTTGCCTCGTCAAAATGTTTTTATGTATACGGGTGTTCAATAAACCATGACTGCGGAAGTCTTCCAAGTGATCGATTCCCCATCCGGGGAATTTGTAACCATAATGCACTGAATTGTCATTCCCACCAGTGGTCTAATTGTTTTTGAATCCTCAAAATACTAATTACACACATTAATGACAGAACAAGTACAGATTATATGATCTGACACCTTGAAACAACCCTCCTAAGCTGACTAAGATGCCTGATGAGCCGAGCACGGCGAAACCTTGACCTATTCTTTCCCCAGGTTTGACACCTCAAACCCATAATAATATCCTATTATTTATTTCCACACAGCAGTAGCTGTCTTGTCACTATAGATCTCTATAGAGACACTGGGGATACGGTTGTTGACAGTATGATGTCACAGCCGTCAGTGTACCATGGTTACAGTGGTTAGGTGCAGTTCTAAGAACTGTCATTCAAGGTAGCATCGCTGAGGGGACAGGACGTCGCCACGTCTTGCTTTCATCTTTGAATTATTAATTAATATTGCTTGTGGTTTGCATTCGCAGGTAACGTCACTGTTGGTCAGGATGTTTTACAGCCATGAAATTCTGAGGAAACGTGGCGGCAAGTTTGGGATAATATGGTTAGTATGACACCAATGAGACTGGTTAACGAAATCTACATTGATGCACGATGCACAGTTGTGCTCACTGCCTAAAGCCCGAACATCAATTTGATGACAATGATGGCACATTGTTTCAACTGTGTTGATTCATTGACTTCAATTGCCACAATACGTACATAAACGTAACTAAGCGTTGATGAACGTTGACAAACGTAAAAAAAAAAAAAAAAGCATGTTAAAACAGATACGTTCCCAATCCATAGCTGATTCGTGGTCAACAACATCGCAAATATGTAATAAAACGCCAGAATTTACGCCAGTGTGACTCGATTGCGTAGTAAAATTTATTATATACCCTCGCACGAAACTGACGCCTATACTGTATGGAAGTAATGTTTGGATATTGCATGTATGTGCACGAAATTCAGTGTACGGGCACCGGGTGCACAAAACAGGAAGCAGTTAACTTGTTCCCGAATTTGTATCGCATATATCAAACCAGCGGAAAAATAAATAGGCGATGCATAAATATCGACCATAAATATACATAATAAGAGCCTGTGAAATCGGTATATGAATACATTAATAAATACAAAATATCAATATACTAGTTTAAAAGTATGAATAAAATCGGCATGCCATAGCAAAGAACTACGCCATACACAGCCGACAATCAGCTTGCAAAATATAAACAACTGATGAGGTCACAACGTCGCCAGGGAGAGTGACAGTGGAGGGTTGTAGCAGACAATAAGAAGGGCAAGCTTCATGAAAGATCTGCTGGGAGAGTGAGCGGTAACTATGACATCACAAAGTAACTTTTGGACAGGCTCCAGCCTCGCTTTCAAACTCACTCTCCAAGCAGAAATCCAACGCTCTACTTCCTGTGGCCGCTTGCGATAGCGCCACAAAAGATCTGCTGGGAGAGTGAGAGGTTTATGACGACATATGCGCAAGCCTCGCTATGATAACAGTAGCGACGTTGTTGCGATAACCACGATTCGAGTACACGATGCTGTGCCCGCCGACTTCGACAATGGCTTTTTGGTAATTATCTAACGAATTCTAACGATTTGAGGGTATATAATAAATAGAATACAGTCTAGGCTTCGATTGACGTTGTTTTATAGGCGGTCCTAGGTCCAGTTTTACGTCCTGAGCTCGTAGTTCAGGACGTAAAACTGGACCTAGGACCGCCTATAAAACAACGTCCACGTAGCCTAAGACAGTATTCTCTAAATAAATGCGTTGAATTTGCGTAGTAAATACGCGGGACTCGCGTCCTTTCAAATACGTAGAAGAAACTACTTTTTTTACGCCAGTGCGACTGGGGCATAAGCATTATTTATGTGATAGGTCCCAACAAACTCGTGGTAACAGCTCCTTACCTGATGAGCTTGATGTGGGGTGCCCCCGGGATCCATCATGAGCCCCCTCTTTTTTCTCCTGTATGAGAACGATATTTCCAAGGTTTTGACAAATGCAAGACATGCCTTTATGCAGACAACACGGCTATGCATATTACTGGAAAGGATTATAATGATATGTATAATTTAATGCAGAAAGAAAGAACTGGATAAAGAGACTGATTGGTGCAATGAGAACAAAATGAAAAGTAATGTTAAACAGACGCAGTACATGTTTTGTTTTTTTCAATCTATAGTGTCTCCATAGACCTTTGTTAATTAAGATTTTTCCGCTTGAAAGAATTTTTCACCTTGAATATCTATGATTTGGGTTACATCAATATTCAGAGATGGCAGTTTTCCACTTTTCCATGGAAATCCACGTTTTCATGTTCAGTATATAATTTTTTTTCTCGGTAAGACAAAGATGATATATATTGAACCCTATTCACACCACTCAAAGAGTGGTTTGTACCTCCTAACAGACGCTCAGCCACAGGACTTGGCTGACACTGACATGTTTTCTAGGTTTTCTCAGTCTCGCCAAGGTACCAAATTCCACATGAAAAACAATTCCAACTTCAAAGTTGAAAAAAAAACACCTTACAGATTGGCCACCCTGATAGACTATACAGGACCATCCTCGTGCAGGCTGTAATTACTAATATCTTCCTATGAATATGTTAATATTGGACACCCACGTAGACAGATTATAGAAGAAATATAACGTCTATATAATTAGCACGCATAGCGGTTGTATTGGGCGTGAGGCATATATATATACTTGTTTGTAAATTCCATTAATCCTATATCAGATACGGTGTAACAGGTGAAATCTTGGATAGTTCCCCTGGACATTGCCTCTTAAATACTTGTCATGCCATCTAAATTGTGATAATTTGCCATTTACCAATCAATCTTTTGTCACCAAAATATCAGGATCGCCGCTACCAAAGTCCAGCAGTTGTCAAGGAAGGGATACTCCAGTGTCAAAATCAGGCGAACATGGTATACCTTACATATAGAAATGCATTCTATTATTAAAGTAATTACTATTCACAAGTCTCATATAGTTTATTTCTATTTCTCTTTTTGTTGTTTATTTTCAAAGACTGATATTCATTATTTTTTGCAATGGTAAACAAAATGTGTGCTTCAGTCGATTTCATTCAATCGGAAATTCGTACACGTATGTAATTTTTTTGGGTTGAAATACCATTTTCTAATGTGATATATTTCTTCTCCAGTGATGAAATCATCGAGTATATCACATTACAGGCGGGCCGAGATAGGGACGGCAGCCTGCCGCGTTTCTCTCTCTACCTCTCATCACAGCTCATGTATGGGGTGTGTCGTGTCTACCTTAAACAGCAAGAATATCTGTTTAGTACGTACTAGAGACAAGCTTAATTTAATACACTACACGTTAAACTACTCAACAAACAAACAAATAGAGAGAAACTGATTTCGGGTTGAAGAATTTCAAAGTTTCGAGGATAGGGTCCTGGAATCAGTACCATGACTTTGGCCGAGATATGTAAATTCCTGAATTTTGACACCTGTAATTCGTTTCACTATTAACATATATGCATCTCTCTATATGTTACACTAGTCGGTTGAGATAAATTGAATGTTTAATCACATGATATGACACGTTATTCTTGGTATTGATTTTTATGCTTCCTAAAATCTTAAATATGATGTTATACCTACATGCTGTGGAAGGTATTTTCAACCTCTTCAACAACCCATTATAACACTTCTTTGTATACTATCTTAACTAATCTAACTGTCTCTTCAAGAACACATTTCTATAACATCTGAATAACTCATTAAACCGTCTCTCCATTAACCCATTAAGACTTTATTTCTATTCCATCTCGTAAACTCATTTGAGTGTCTTTTTCAAAACGTCAGTATTGTGAAAACAGTGAAATATACTGTCGCCCCAATGTTAATGCTAGCTGCGCTTATCGGTCTACGATGGAAATTCTGCCTCTTGTTCTTCTAATTAAGATATCAGGAAATGGTATTCAAATACATTTCTCTCCTCTTGGATTCAGTAAATAACCTGTCTATATCATACATAGAAATATTAGCCAACACTCATAAAGCGGCCTGATTACGATCACTTACAGTTGGGTATATTGAGAAGATTGCATTGTGGTGAAATCAGCTATGGCCCACATGAGAATAAGCCCGATTGCCGTCGGAGGTAGTGAGCAAAGATCGTCCCGTTTATGACTACTAAATGCTATTCACTCTAACTCAAAAATCTGTACTTATTTCAGCTGATGTGAGTCAATTAACCATGAAGTTTGTCTCGTCGACATGTCAGAGAACAGATAAAATCGATCTACACGAAAAAAGGTACATTGTTTCATCTAAAGTGAAATGATAACATGTCATCTATATGTCTAAGTAGTCGTCATAACTTCATCTTTTCGTTTGGTTTTTGTCCCAAATTCGGTCTGAGTAAACATGAGGGAAGAATACGATTGCACTCTGTGTTTGCTCAAGTATTTTGGACTTTGTCAAGAATGCCTCTTTGGGCATTCACGCCCCCCCCCCCCCCCCCCCTATTTGTTATACTCTAAAAGCATTTTTCGCTTTTATAGTCGATAAAGGTTAAGTCAAATGATCAAAATCATTGACTAGTGACAATCGCGTAGAGCTGAGGGAGCATGCTGGTGGGAGCTGGTTTGTTTTGGGTTTTTTTTTTGACGTCTTTATTGCTTTCGATTTCACAATCGTTCTTCCAATACAATATTTGACAGGTTGATGGTATGTACAATGAAACGCCATACGGCAACAGAACAAACAAACAAACATGATGAATATGTTCTACATTACTTACATTTGACGGTTTGTATGTGTGCTCACAATATATGTCGCTCCTATGTATACTGATTCATGCATAATAACCGTTACAACTTTGCATTTATCGGTATAATTTATACAGTATGTGAAGATGATACATGATGATACAGTATAAGCTTTCATTTGTATAGTTCTTAGTTCTGTAATTCTGTGATAATTAGCTTCTTTTGACCAAGTTGATTCTGATTGTTTAGTGTCTCCCTTACCCTTTTCTCAAACATCCCCTTGGAACATTCAGTTTGTAAGTCCTTTGGTAGGGAGTTCCAAATTTTCGCACCTATGTATATGGATGATTTTCGGAAACGTTCCTTTTTAGGCCTTGGCTGGAATATCTTAACCTGCTCTTGTGACCGAGTCTTTGGTCCTTCCCCTCTACTTTCTTCTAATTTTATCTCTGAAATGCTTACTAGATTTCTGATGATTCCCAGCAGCAGTAATTTCCTTCTTACTTCCAGATTTTCTACTTGGCACTTTTCTAACAATTTGACTGTGCTAATAAACTTATTATCCTTATATGCCTCCGCTCCTAGGGTGACACATAGTACTCTGTACACACACTTGTTCACCGTATTCTTGATTTCACTACTAGAACCTTCTAGGAGAAAAGAGCAATGATCTGCAATTGGTAATATGGTTGTTTTCACAATCTTAAGAGCAGTTTTTTTACTAACATAACGCCGTATTCTCCGCAAAATTGCACATTTGTCATTTATTGCTTTTTGTAATTTTCCACCATGTTTCTGAAAGTTAAGGCCGCTATCAACTATTGCCCCCAGATAGTTCATCTCATCGCAGGTGCTAATGACTTCCCTCTCAAGATAAATATCCCCCCTATTCTCTGGTTTTATTTTGTTTCTATTACCATGATACACAAGTTTTGTTTTCTTAACATTAATGCTGAGCCTGTTCGCTGCATACCATGTGCTCAATTTATTGATGGCAACTTGCATTGCTTGCTCGGCAGACTGAACATTCATCCCGCTAGTTACGACTACCAGGTCGTCTGCATACATTAGTGCAAAATTTTTGTCAATACATTCAATTAACTCATTAATGTAGATTAGAAATAACACAGGGCCCAGTATGGAACCCTGTGGTACTCCGTAACCAACATACATTGTTGACGAGGACACTTCACCATATTTTGTGTAACAACGCCTATTACATAGATAGTTCCTAAACCATTCTATTAGTCTTGGGCCTACACCGGCCTCGGTTAATCTGAACAAAAGCAAGTTGTGATCCACACAATCGAACGCCTTTTTGATGTCGATATAAAGGGCTAAGGCTACCTTATTATCATTATCTATTTCTGCTAAGTGTTGTACTAGTTTCAACACCGCACCTCCGGTGCTTCTATGTTTCCGAAAACCGTACTGTTTATCACTAAAGTAGTTTTTTTGTTCCAAATAACTGTATAGTTTTGCATGGACCACCCTTTCCAATATCTTCCCTAACACCGGTAGGATGCAGACCGGCCTCCAATTGCCTATCTGGGTCAGATCACCTCTTTTTGGTAAAGGGGATATCCTCCCTTCCTTCCAAAGCTGTGGGAACTCACTACGGGCTATAAGTAGTTTCAGAATTATAACAAAATCTCCGATGGTGGGGGAGCCTCTTGTCCGTGCTCCTCTCTAAATCCTATAAATGCTATGAGTCATATGTTCAGCACATTCATTGTGATTAATTCAGCATATAATCTATTGCTATTTTAGCTTCAGGAGGTTAGGTTCTACAAAGAGTTTAGACTCACCCCACGCGGAGCATCAATTAATCTAGGGTTATATTGTGGTATGTTCCCGAACATGTAACCGTTGTCGATGTGTGCAGGTATGATGATGCGACGATGCCCGATCCCCTAGAGACAATCCCCGATCCTCTGGAGAGTGCCGATTACTACGACCCTGTTTCCGATGTCAAAGACGTCTTCAGACGGGTTCCGAACCAAGTGAGTCATCTACTTTTTATTTGAGATAAAAAATTCAGGAATTGGGGGGGGGGGGGCTGTTAAAGAACATTATTTTTGCAATACATGCTGACGTGCCGAAGAAATATCCTGGAGAGATGGAAATTAGTTTGTTACTTAATTCATTACAAAAGTGAAATGAGAAAATCGTCAGTAAAACTTGTTTCCTTTAACTTAAGGGAAGACTCAGCTCAATCAAATAATTATTGAGTGGCGGTCATATGACCCCGGCTGTTGTAGTGCTACAAAAACAACTAATATCATCACTGCAACGTTTAGCGCAGATAAATACAACATTGGGTAGACTCGGGAATATTATTTATGATGATAAACATTGTCAACAAGTTGGCATACAGAATTGTTATCACATAGTATTCCAAAATCGAGGGGACATGGTAGGATAAAATCAAAACCTGATTCCTTTTAATCGTGGCCACCGCATTCCACTCCTGGAGTTTTGGCTCCGGACTTCACTCGGCTTTGCCTCGTGAAATCACTATGCCAAACTCCAGTCGTGGCATACGGTGGCCAAGATTAAAACTCATCTAGTTTTACGATATTATGCTAAGCAGAAGGTCCCCCTGCAAGCGCGAAATCCATGTGATAACGTTTTATTTTCACATTTTAGCCTAACATGATGGGCCCTTTGATAAAAAAAAAAATCATAGTGTCTAGATGTATATAAAAAACAACTTTAGTAACAGTTCCAACTACATGTGACAGATAAACACGATATTTGTTTTCTAAGACATGATATCCAGCTGAAAATTGAATTTTGCTAGGGAATTTGTCCTGTCAGCATTGTGAACATTTCTCAATACGGAGGAAAACTTTTATGGCCTTGTGAAACAGGATAAAGCAACCTTAGTGCTTCATCACAACACAAACTTAATGCTAATACAAGTAATGAAATTCCTGATGTGACATGCAGGACTATTGGACGAGGAACGGGCTTTATGACTCTGAAGTGAGCCCTGCCTCCGATGTGGTTGTCAGTCCGAACGGGGACCCGCTCCCGGACATGCCGGTACTCGTCGAGTCTCCCTCCTTCACCGCCGGTCTGTCGTACACCAAGAGTTGACCCGCTTTACTGTTTCAGGGTTCACAGTTCAGTGCTAAGCGTGGATTCCACCGAGCAACCGCCTCATGCCTAAATCTGTAGAAATGGGGAAGGGGCGATTGCCCCAAAATTTGTCTGATAGTTTCGGGTGCTAGTATGATTTATCGTGCGGGTATATTCACCATGTCCGAAAGATCCCTAAAGATATTATATGATATTCTTCAATATATTCCGAAGAGACTGGAGACTCACTAATGAAACCTTAGTTTGGTGGAATCCACGCTTTAGATCGTTTTGAGATTCTAAAAGGTCAGGATGACTTGTTCTGGAAAGTATGATGATTCTTTTCTATCTGTTCTGTTTCCATCAGTTATGATATTAGTGTTTTATCATTACCTTTGTATAGTTTGATTCATTTTCTTCATGTGTTCCAGTTTTTCAGCAATTTCTTGAACTGAAAGTTTGATTTTATCCCCATTTGTTGTAAAAGGATGACATCTTGGCTAGCTCCGGAGAACTTCAATAGAATAACACAACTCTTTTATGCAGATTTGAGTGGCTTCTGTGGCTCTTGTTTCTGGCGGTCTTCTCAAATTATTAGGTCAGTTCATAATATGTAATTTACAATACCCACAGACAAAATGTTTTATTGACGTTCTTATTTGTGTGCCAGAGCCAGGACCCATGCAGTCAGACAACTCGTCCATCACACTGAGAGATGCTGCTCCAGCTGCCCAAAGAGTAGACGAGCTTCTGGTAAGTATTTTACTCATCATTCTGTTTAGCCAGCCCGGTCTATTCTAGTTCCCACATGGTTGTTGTTTATAGTGTACAAACCGACCAGCCCGGCTGCCGTCCCAGGCTGGTAACCGACCAGTAACAAGCGAATCCTACCCCTAATAAAAAAGACGTCATTGATTTAACATAGGCAAATTTTACGTGCCGTGCCATGACATAAAGTAAAATCTAAGTACCAAAAAATTAACCAATCAGCGATCAGGAATTATTCACCTGTGTAAATAGTTCCGGCCGCAGAGCAGAAATTCTGACAGCTATAAAACATGGACGGAATCGAGTCAGACTTTCCTAATATCATAAAGTCATGGAAACGGGGTAGGATAAATACGAAACCAAACTCGAGTTAGACTTGTCAGTGTCTATGCCACTCTGGCCAGGTCTGTTCCTCACTACGGTCAGCTAAGGCTTCGCGTACTAATACACGACCTTCCTGTCATGGCTTAAACACTGACAAGTTAAATCTCGTTCGGTTTCTACAAATTATTAGTTTTTGCTGGTGCAGTGCCATGTGGCCCCATGGGGCAGCCACCGACGGGCGTGTGAACTGCTCCGTTGCCCTTGTCTCTAAAACTGAGCTCACACGATCACTGCACAGCGACCGCATTGATAACTGCGGGCCCCGCACCACTCAGACAGCTTTCGCACAACCGATTTGCTCAAAAGATAGACATCGCATACGCTGGTCATCCTATCATCCGCCAGAGGGCTCCATACTTCTGAGCGTTTGATATTGGACACAACTTTTTTCCCACCTCGGAAATGTATCTTTTATGTAAATGGCATTAATACTGTGAATAGCCGTCCGATATTTATGATTAAGATATCACTAAAAAAAACTAAGATTTCCTTGGCATATATATGGGCATAAACATTGTATGTAATTTCCGTGATTTCCTATCGTTTTTCTAACAACGAAAGTTCTTGGGTGAAAGAACCCAAAACATGTAAAATGTTTCCCACGATTGAGGAAATCATAATTTTTTTACTAATTGTGAGACAATAACAGTAATGTTAGTGTTCCACTTTTCCATCGAAATTCATATTTTTATTTTCAGTATGTCAAATCATTTGTCCTTGTTGAAACGAAGATGAAATTAAATGAGCCTCCTTTTCACGTGGTTTGAACCTTACCGCAGAACAGTAGTCCCACATTGTGACAGGCACCGTGGTGCTTTCCCTGTTTTCACAGTTTTGATGGAGTAAAACAATGTAACTTTTATTTCTAAACCCATTTGATATCCCTGCAATAAAGAAGTTGTTGAAAAATATATAAACAGCCCCTTTGTCACAATCTTGTGATAAAAGATAATAACTAGCAAGGGTGGAATTATCTTAGATAATTCTGTAGTTATCACTATTAACAGCCATTTCGCATGAGATCTCACAACCCTGTTGAGACCACGACTATGTAGCACTGAGCATGGATTATCTCAGTATTCCTCTAGGATCTTATCAATGCCTCAGAATCATCTCAGCCCAAGGTACTTCATACTATGAAACACCTCCCAGATTTAGATACTTTTGTCACCATTTTCAAGTGATCAGGATAAAGAGAGAGACTCATGGTGTTGTGCAAACATATTTGACTCATCCATACCTATCTAGATGCCAGTTGGGCCTGATCTTCCACCGGCGGATACCATGCTGGAGATGTTTGCCATGGGTGACCTGTCGGAGATCAAGGCGCATAGCCTGTATGAGGAGGAACAGGAACGGGCGACTCGAGGCCCCAGCCTCACTGACGGGCTGCTCGGCCCCCTTCCCGAACTCCCAGTCACCAAAACCGGCCAGGACGACCTCTCCTCAGATGAGTGAGTTACCTGAGGTTGTCTCTCAATAGACTGCTCGTTATGCACATCGTTACTTTCTAATGGTGGAAATGGCGTATGCGGCAGGTCGGGTCATTACTGTCACCCCCCTGGCGTTACACCTCTCAACCACTCATACACACTCGCCCCACATATCAATTCCCAGCACCCCTACACTTCCTTCTTCATTCTCACCTACGCCATTACACACGCAATTTTATCATTCACCAATTTTTACCCAACCACCCAACACCAAATTTTACATATTTATTATCTTAACATTCATCATCTTCATTTCACCCTAAAATATCTCATCTACCCCCCTTCACATCCAACCGCAATCTATCTTATATTTCATTATTCTATTATCTTAATATTCTATACATAAAATTTATCAATAACACAAAATACATTTTATCTACCCAAACCAACTTTTTTCTCGTTTCTTCGGGGGGGGGGGGGGGGGGGGGGTGGATATACAGTTATGTATTATGATAAGTGATTTCAAATCAGTGTATCGTTTTGATGACACAAGACAAAAAAAATTCCCCATTCCATCAAATTATTTAAAATACTCATATGGATAAATGCAGCATTTTCAATCTATATAATTAGTTCTTGTTAGCCTGGAATAACATAATTGTCCCTTGCAGTCGTGTGAGCCCAATGGAAGAGACGCCAGCGGTTCCTATAGACCCGGAGACCCTGGGACTGGATGAACGGCCGCAGCGCGCCCTACCGGCATCACCAGCAGTCACTCCTGTTCAGACTCACGCTGAACGAAGGGCGGAAAGACAGGAACGTCTGGTATGGAGTCGTATTGTTTCTTAGAAAACAGTGGCTACTTCTAATGCTCTGCATTAATCATCCAAATGATTCTGTCAATTTTATTGGTCTATCGAGGTCACAATGTTTGGTAGAGTTCAAGAAAATTGGTTATCTATAAACTATAAGACATATTTTACCGACATGTTTCGGACTCTCAAGTCCTTCATCAGGGACGTCATCAGGGATTTTGTTATCAAAACAACTGCTCTTACCGAGATATCCTAGGAACGTTCACGCAAACTCATAAACTGTTGGTTGTTGAACCTTAGAGAATCTACAAATATCAGCAAATTAACTCTTTATTATTATTAGGGGACGAGGCTTAAGGGGGTATTCCACCAACAAGACAAAAACGTTGTACAGCGCCCGTATGGGGGTTGCTGGGGTTGCTGGCATATCTGCTCAATTTTAAATCATCTGTCGGGTTTGTGGAAGCACACACCAGACGTTTCAGCAGATGTTGGCTCTCCTGCCAGACGTTTCAAGACGTCTGTTGGAGGATATTGGGGTTGATAGGAGTGTCGCCTCACGGTTGCTGAGCGTCTGGTGGGGCGTTTGGCCATATGCCAGCTGAAATGCGCTTCCACCAACCAGAATTTTCAGGCGATCCCCCAACCGATACCCCCAACAACCCTCCACAAGATGTAAATATAGCGTCGGCCGAAATAACTGATAGATTAGGTTTTTGTCTGCTGGAATTGGGCGTCTGGCCGATACATTTGAAGAGTACGACACCCGCCCGCGGGCTCTGCCGGGACCCGTGGCGAGGGAAAGCCGCCAACACTGCGCGGCCGACACCGGCGATACCCGAAGCCGCGAAAATTCCAACACTTTCGGCAGAATTCTAGCACCATAGCGTGCCATACACATTCATAACATCAATCCTTATCTTTATTTACCTTCATTGTTCGATTCAACGTGAAATTCTGCGGTTATTTGACGTTTTCTGACCGTTCCCGTACATATCCAGACACGCCGACACACTGCTCCACTCGATACGCGACTTTCGCGGGTCCAGAGCGTCGTAGTGTATCGCCGCACGCCGCGCCGTCTATCGGAGAACTCGATTACTACGTAAAAATGCGGCCAACGTCCACCAGTCGGCGCCACGGCAGGGGCGTCGGCTAGGATCTGCTGGAACTTCGAACCCACCAGACGCTCATATGGTGTCCAAATGAACGTCTGTTGGGGGTTTCGGTGGAGCAGCGACGCATTTTGAGGCCATTTTTCCAGACGTTTCAACCGACGTCGGCTGAAAGGTCGGCTGGAATGTCTGTTGACGTTGAAAAAGTGGTTGTTTGGTGGAATACAGGCTTTAAACACCTCCACTGCGGCCGACGCTACCTTGAATTTGACCAGAATTCGATCTGATTAACTGTTGGCACTGAATCTTTCCAGACATATTATTGGTTGGACTGGGGAAACCTAGGTTGACTGGTACCCTGGGCCCTGTTTTTCAGTTACGACAATTATTATGAACGACATGTTTTTGCTGTGAGTGTGCTATAGTCGCGACATTTTAGGGGGTCGGACAATTATCGCCCCTCTACGACATGTATGGCGGTGTGAGGTGTGCTATAGTCACGACAATCTTAGGGGTCACGTGGGTCAAATGTCTTGGAAAGTGTCTTACACCCAAGACATCTATGGACATGTCGTACAGAATGCGGAAATTCACTTCCCCTAAGAATTAAGCAATGACATTTTAACACGAGCAAGGGGTACAAATAACCTATAATCGTACCAAATATGAAGAAGATTGGTCACTTGGATCCCAAGATATAGACGTTTGAATTTTGTCATGGCAATTGTCTGCTCTGATGGCCAGTGTACTTTAATGTTAATTTATGCGGCGACCTGGCCATTGACTCCGCTTGTTCCCGGTTCATTAGACTTTGATAAATCACCATCCTATAGTTGTCAGGCGAGTATGAATAGGTCAACGGAATGTGTCATTTAACATACTTTCCGTTGGAATTAAGCAATGAAACTTTAAGATGAGTTAGGGACACGTACGATTTAAGGGCATTCCAAATTTGAAGAAGATTGGACCATCCGTTCTGCAGATATAACCAAAACAATTTTAATTGTCGTCGCGGCCGACACTTTCAGCGGCGATCGCCCGTGGCTCACTACGATCGTGTCTATAGAACACCCGCCATCTTTTGTCTTCCAAAGTGTCGTACATTCGCTGTACGATCTTAGGGTATCGTTAATAACGATTGTCGTAACTGAAAAACAGGGCCCTGCTTTACATTAGAACTATTTTCCTAGTCATTCACTATAGGGAGTGTATCAGCTTTCAACCTTTTTGCTCCACCCCATCTGTAAACCGTGATATAAGAGAGGATGATTTTCAAAGTTGATAAGGTTGACTTAATCTGGCATCAGGATTTTCCGCCCAAAAGCGTATTCTCGCCTTTTCACGATCAACAGAGCCTTTGATCGGTGAAATCCGGAAAGAAAATCATTGAATAAAGGTGGGGAAAGGATTCACAGCCCTGAGGTTTGGGAAATTGATACCTAAAAAAGCTGTCAAAGGCAGGAGAAAAGGCTCCCACTATGGCGGTCCACGGGCCTCCACCAATTTTCTAGATTTCCTATTCTCAGATGCCATTCCCATCCCTGTACAATAGAGTTTTATTCAGCAATTGAGGTGTAATTCAGACAAAGGGGTCACCCATAAAGTACGTACGCAGAATTTCTGAAAATTTTGACCCCCCATCCCCCCTCCCGATCTTGTACGCAATACAACAAAGAGGGAGCATACGCAAAATTTTCAAAAATGTTGACCTCCACCCCCCCTCAGTGCGTACGTACTTTATGGATGGCCCCTAATGAACTGGGGGGGGGGGGGGTATTAGTTCATTTTGAATTTTCGATTAGTATGGGAGTAAATCAAACTGGAGAATGTCCTAAATATCGGCTTACTGAGTAGAAAGTTTTAAGTTTAGGTGAAGGTGGGTGGGTTTTGAATCCACAGGAGGCTGGGAGTCCCGCATGTAGTTGCTTGCTGAGTAATCTGGTAGGTGCCATGTCAGTCTTGTAGGTGAACATCCCTGCTGAATTAAGGGCAATAACCTCAAATTACAGGTGATAAAAGGGAGTTGTGATTCGTGAGAGAATTAAGTTTAGATTGAATTTCTTTGGTTCGGATATGCAGTTCAAGCAACAATAGATTAGACGAATATAGAAGGAATATGATCACCAGTAGCTGGGACTGTACACCGCTGATGTATATAATTGATACTATTTGCAGAGAGATGATCTGAACCTTCAGCTGTCGCCACTGGCGGAGGAAGACACCCCTAGAACAAAAAGGAGAAAACGACGACTTCTGTTTGCCGACGATACCATTCAGATGCCCACCAAACAGCTAGCCCTGAATCGGGAAGACGGGCAGGGAACAAGTCGCAATATGGTTTGTTTTATCACGGACATCTAAGTCCTTAGTTTTATATCCCATAACTTTAAATTGTCAATATTTGACAACATTAACCCATACTACGTCTACGCTCTTCTTGCAATCCGAAGAATTTATTTTCCTTTCATGGGACAGATTACGACGACAGTTGACGTAATTATTCTCGTTTCTGGATATGATAGTGCGCTGAACGGTTATACAGGTCACTTTTTCGGATTTGCAATCTCGCAAAACGTGAAATAGTCCGAGTCCGAAAAATATAGAAAAATGAAATAGGCCTATCGGGCTGCCGATAGTGGGGTTTGAACTCGCGACGTTCGCATTCCCAGCCGAAGACTGCTGACTGCTCCACAAAGAGAGGTGATATAATCGGGCCAAATACTTATATTATGCTGGTGGTGGGTGGGGGAGGAAATCAGTGGAGTTTTTAGTCTCTTTCACGACCACTCGAGGTGCACAGGGCACGCTCCTTGAGCCGTGTACATGCCGTCTGGTGAATGATGGCCGCAATACAGGCACTCTCCCAGCAGATATCCTGCGCTCTACTTCCTCTGGTCGCTTTGTATCTCTGCCCCAACCTGCCTGTTTGGGCTCAAATCTGGCCCATACGCCAGTTTTTCAATTATCCTAAATTATGAGAGATTTGCAGGGTATTTTGTGTTCTACATGTAAATAGAGATGTACATATTTATATGGTAAATAAAATACTCTCATTTCTATCATTATTTATGTCAAACCAGACACAGCCTCTGGGATTACTTTCTACAGTGGAAAGCACCTCATGTGTTACAGGGCTTTGTTTTGTCAACAATGCCATGTGCTCCTCTGAAGGAGCAGTCTAATCAACTGTGAATTCCCATTATAAAATGGTTTAAGTCTGAAAAAGAAACAGGTGGACTGTCTGTGAAGTTCCTTTAACAATTCCCATATTTCCATACTCATGATATGTGGGTTGTTTGACTTGTATAACTTTTGACAGCTGCCTTGTTTTGAATCTGAAATCTTGGCTGGTTCCCCCTGTACTTACTGGATACCCTGAGAACCAGCGTATGACGTCACTGGGTTGGGGCAGAGATTAAGCCAGCGCTAGCGCCACGAAAGATCTGGGGGGAGAGTGCAATACAGGCTATGGAGTTTTGAAAGGGCTATCATTTCGCGTGACACAGGTATTTTGCCGGCAACCAGCGCAGTTATTCTCGTGGCTGATCACGGGGCAGGGCAATTGGAAAACTACAGTTCTAAATCATGTTTTCAGTATGGTTAGAAACAAATACTAAGGATAGAAGTACATCTGTCTCGACAACCACAAAAAAGAGTAGCGAAATTCAGTTAAGTACTGCACGAGATTCTCACTCTCGTGGCTCCTCACTCTCCAACCCTAGATCATGTTCACTCTGTCCCTATGTGCAGGAGATTCTCCAAGCGGATTCGACGGAATTCTAACGTTTTAAATATAGTATGTAAATAGAATTTGGCCAAATATCTA
This sequence comes from Alentia gelatinosa, assembly GCA_950022655.1. Taxonomy (NCBI): domain Eukaryota; kingdom Metazoa; phylum Annelida; class Polychaeta; order Phyllodocida; family Polynoidae; genus Alentia; species Alentia gelatinosa. Next base: position 39,053,721 of record OX465582.1, read on the forward strand.
CGTGTGTTATCTCTTTGACTGTAGTTTGAGAATATTATCTAACAGATTCTTGCTGGAAAGAAGCCGCAGACCGTGCAGCAACTCTTCAACCGTCCTTACAGCAAAGGTATGGCACCCAACAACATTTTAGTGTGGTTTATAACACGCACAAGTTATAACTTGAAAAGTTCTACAAATTGGTTGGGCATGTCACGTATGTGACAGGCCGCCTCATTGCCGCTCCCCCCACCTGGTGTCACCTTTTATAACTACCCACACACCACAACCCCACCTACAGTTCAGCAAACCAATCAACTCTACCCACAAACCCATCCGTTTCCTTCTTCTTCCTCAACACCCACTATTATACACCTAATTCCAATCATCTCTATTTTTAACAACCCACCCAACACCAAAATTTTAATAATTCTCATCAGATCCCATTTCTATATTTATCATCATCCATTCACACCTTTTATCAAACTCTAATTTTATATTTCATAACAAATCTTATTAAAATATTTTATGAAATTTACACATACAATTTATCGACTATGTTGAATAAATTTTATTATCCCAATTCACTCTTCTCTTTTCTTTCGCCAGTTGGGGGAGCATTGGGTAATATTTTATAAGCATTAGATTGTCAAAATACCAAAGGTCAGGACAAAAACGTTTTTCATTGTTTGATTGATAGTAGAGGAACAGAAACTACCAGCACCAAAACCGTACCGCAATTTTGAAATCAGCGATTGCATACAGGCAAACTATACGTGCATTGCCACGTGAACCATATGTAAAGTATCATGCCAGTTTGTTACTCGTCCTTCTAACAAGATTGCAGTTTAGTAATACAAACCAAATTGTCTTTCAAGCTGATTTCCTCGTCAGGATCACTAGTAGGCGATTACAGACGAGGATTTCTCTACCTATGGATGACACACATAATTAAACGTGATTGACGAGCTCTCCTTGAATGTGTCATTTGTGGAGGTATCCTTCGTCGGGCCTGTCATCCCCAACGAGGGTTAGAAATAAAATGACCCCCTGGGCGGGCTTGAGTGTGAAGCGGAAAACTCGCGACCGGCCTGAGTGGGCTTCGGGCCACAATGCCCAATGACCGGGTCTGCTGAGTCAGTAGTTAACAGTTGTTAATTTGATGTGAAGCTGTGGCAGATTATGTGACTATGTGATACCTTTACTTACCACTGACCACTGAATATTTAGAAGTATGTATTAATTCATCTATCTATATTGTGATTTTTTCTATTTCCTAGATAAATTGTTTATTACTTATTGGTATTTAATAAAAGCTTCCATGTAATAAGCATCGTTTGTTTATAATACTTTATATGTGAATAATAGCTATTAATTTGAAGTCTTGATTTTCCTTATCCATCTCGAGGATATAACCGAATAATCAAGTATGATATTCAAATAGACACCCGAATTTATGATGAATTTGAAACATCATAGACTTCGTTTCTCAACTACCACCTTTCTCAAGGTATAGATTGGTTTGCAATTGTTTTTGAGTAATGTTGGAAGGATTTGCTAAATAATATGTTTACCATACATAGTTACAGAATTTTAAAAGAAATGTATTTTGGTTGCAGTTATTCAACAAAACTCCAGGTTCCTGAATCTTTGGAAGCGGAACATAAAGACGCATAACGTGGCCGACACCACAGACAGCGACCTCGAATATCCCATCTGGAGTGTTCCTGAGTTAGGGGCAGGTGAGGGTCACGACTATTAATAACAACTGAATTATTTCATTTTGTAAAAGACCTATTATGTACGTCATTTGTAAAGAATAGAGATACAAAAGTTGCAAGGTCGATGGTTAAACTGACGGAGATTGTATGGGCTTACTCCAGGCTGATTAACAGTCACTTGGTGATAGCTTTGGAGATATACAAATCAGTCGCAGATTATTTGATAATTTGAACGGAACTAGTATAAGGAATGATCCCACTCTTATCTATATATTTTGCAGTAAAAGGATCTATGTGGATCGACTAATTTTCTATTTGATTTTATAGAGTGAATACATTCTGTATTGTTTAATCAACGGGACTTATTTTGTGTTGCAGACAGCAGTAGTACTGGCTCTGATAAGGGCTCACCAGGCCAATTCCCGGAAATACCACAGATCCCCACTGTAAGTACTAGTGTGGCAATATATGTTTCCCTCCGGAAATTCGTACTGGCGCATATCTACACAATCCTCGATAACCGTCATCAGCTCTTACTCATACCTGTTATCAACATTCTCTCTTTACTAGTAGCCTAGGGCACATTGAAAGACCAAGAGCAATGAGAGTACATTACCCCTATCCCTGAACACAAAAGTATGAGTCGAGAATTGGGAATAATAAAATTTATTTTAATTTTATATACCTTCACCGACATGAATATTAATATGGTAAATATTAATATGATATAAGGTAAAAGAAAGTAATTGACAGTTATATAATGACGTCAATTTCGTTTAAGATACATATTGGTAATTGACAGATATAATGATATGTCAATTGGTATAAGTATATATGGTTATATAACAATGAGTATATATGGTTATACAATATGAGTATGAAATGAGTATAAAAACGGCCTACGGATTAGGAAATAGAAGAAAAGGTGAGGGTGGGTGGGAAAGAAAAAGTACGTGTGTACGTAGTGAAGTACAGGAACAGAATGAGGAGGAGGTCAGAGCGGCGGTTGGCCACGTGACCGCGGGGTTCACGTGACTGACACCAGGGGGGAGTGCGCAGGGTGCGCGGGGGAGTGTGTCAGGGGGAGCAATGACCACCCCTGACCAACGGCCATGGGTTACCCATTACCCCTATCCCTGAACACAAAAGTATGAGTCGAGAATTGGGAATAATAAAATTTATTTAAATTTTATATACCTTCACCGACATGAATATTAATATGGTAAATATTAATATGATATAAGGTAAAAGAAAGTAATTGACAGTTATATAATGACGTCAATTTCGTTTAAGATACATATTGGTAATTGACAGATATAATGATATGTCAATTGGTATAAGTATATATGGTTATATAACAATGAGTATATATGGTTATACAATATGAGTATAAAATGAGTATAAAAACGCCAAGACCAGAAAAAGAGGCGAGGTGGGGGGGAAAAATGTTTGTGAGGGGTAGTGAGTCCCCCGGGGACGTGCGTGTAGACCAGGTCAACTTGCAGCTTGGCCTGTACCATCCAGGCCTGTCGGGCACACTCGGCAAGGACGCGGTTGCGTGCCCGCCCCGATGTGAGTGCCTGGACGGTTCCCATGTTGTCACAGAAGACCTCGATCCTGGGAGCTGTTTCACTAGAAGCTGCAAGTGTCGCTCTCTGTAATAGTGACACCACAGCGACAGTGTGTGTTTCATTAGAAGGTGCACTCAAGCATGAACGGCACTTGGGAAAGGAGCGACACCAACAGTGGCAGTGACTGTTTCATCAGTAAAATTGGTGTCGCTGTTAGTGTCACTGTGGAGCCTATGTAAGCGACAGGGTCTACCCTGTCGTTTGTTACATGTATAAAATACTCTCACCCACTTCCCGTGAGAATTAAGCAATGAAATTTTTACACGAGTAAGATATACATATGACCTATAATCGTACCAAATATGAAGAGCATCGGCCTCAGCGTTACGAAGATATCGGCGTTTGAATATTGTCATGCTCTGGTGGCCAGTGTCGAGCACTTCTCGCCGGCCTCCGGGGGGAGACAAAAAGAACAGCCGAAACCCCGCCGCACTACGGAGGGAGTGAAAAAGAACAGCGACCAACGCAAACGCCCGGAGGGAGTGAAAATTTCAAACGCCTATAACTTCGCAACGGCGTGGCCGATTTTGTTCATATTTGATACGATCTTAGGTTATATATATACCTTACTCGTGTAAAAATTTCATTGCTTAATTCTTATGGGAAGGGGTGAAATTTCACGTCATTGCGGCCCGTCGACGAATAAATTCAAACGTCAAACGCGTGTGCATAGCGAGACCTGTGCCAACAGTGAGAGTTGGTCTCACCTCAACAGCGAGACCACTGATGAAACGCGAATTTGGGGTTGACACTGTTGGTGCCACTGTTGGGGCCACTGTTGCAGCCACTGTTGCAGTCCTACCTCTCGCTTTGACCCCCCTACTAGTGAAACAGCTCCCTGGTCCCACGATCACGGTCCCCGAGGAACGTGTGTAGAGCATAAATGGTGTTCAGGGTCTCTAGTTCGGAGATGCAGTCCACAGGGTCGTTGATGGGACAGACCTGACACGCGTAGGCCCCACGGCCGTCGGTTCCCCCCACGCCCGAGAGGCAGGCGTCGACCGTGATGCACTTTGTCGCCGAGGGCGTGTCCATTCCACCCGGCGGCAAACCTGAGGAACCACTGGAGGTCCTGTCGCATGTCCGAGCTTACGTTGATGTAGAATCCGTTCATCGACCGTAGGGCCTCCAGTAGTTTGCTGACGAACGGCCTCGCCGGGCGGATACACTTGGCGACGTGCAGGATTTTTCCGAGGACGGATTGAAGCTGTCGCTTCGTGAGCGACCGCTTCTTGGCGACCGCCCCCACATGTTCCCGCACGTCCTCCAGCTTGTCCTGAGGGATAGACAGGGACATTTCTGCCGCGTTGATGTCGATACCTAGCCAGCGCACGGTCTGACTAGGTGCTTGGGCCTTTTCCCGGGCCTCGGGGAGGCCGAGCTCGGCGAACAGTTCTCAGGCTATGGCAAAGTCCGAGGCAGCTTTCTCCCGGGATGGTGAAAGTATGATGAGGTCATCCAGATACATGGGGGCCTCGACCCCCTTTCCGGCGAGTATCCCCACGATGGCCTCGGCCACACACTGCATGTGGTACGAGGACGCGTGGGCACCGAACGGCATGGCAGTATCACAATAATACCTGCCGTTCCACATGAAGCACAGCAGAGGCCAGTCGAGGGGGTCGCACCTAAAGTTCTTATAGGCGCGCGATAGTGTCGATGGTCGCCATGTAACTGCCTGACCCCGAGGCCACGAGCCGGGCGACGAAACCGTCGACCGTAGGGAGGCTGTGTTCCCGTTCTTCTCCGTAAACTGCATTTTTCATTACATAGGCGTTGACACTACGGTCCCGGGGGAAGGTCATATCGGTTATGACGCGGCGGGCCTCAGACCCGCGCTTCTCCCGGGACATCAACGGCGAAATGTGGCACCACGGTTCGAACGGCGCCTCCGGGAACGGCCCCATGAGGTTCGAGAACCCCAGTTCCTTGTTTATAAAATCCCCGACTTGCCTCGGGAACCCGGTCGCGCTGGGGTGGTTGGGGACGTCCCGAGTGTCACTGGCCAGCCCGAGGTAGCCCAGAGGGAAGCCGTACCTTATGAACCCCAGGAGTTCGGCCTTGCCCTCCATGGCCGTGAGGTATCCCTCCCAAGCCCGTGGTTTGAGGTCCGTCGGCAGGGTTATCTTGGTACACAGTGCATTGGGCAGGCCCGAGGCCCGGACCGCCTCATAGATGTGGCCGTGCGCCGGGGGGCCGGCGTCGGTGAAGCGGGGCCACTCGGCCCGCCTGTGTCCCATGAAGGCCTCCGGGTCCGTGCGGAGTCCGGGGGCTGGAATTCCGGTCCGGCAAACTTCCTTTAGTTTGTCAAAATCCGGAGTGTTACTTGTGTCTTCCCTAGCTGGCACGGTAACACTAACACTCGGACACAAGGAGCGACCCGGTGGGCGCCCCGTGTCACTGTCATCCACGTGTCTGGCTCCGCCCCCTCCTTTGTTGTTGTTTTGGGTTGGCACCCGACCACGTGGCCGGCCGGCCTCCGTGTTGTGGTCACGTGCACCCCCCGTGTTGCCCCCCCTGCACGTGGGGGGGTGGGGGTCGGTCGCCAGGACGTCTCCTTTTCGTCCTCCGCCCACGTCTGGTCACCGGATATCCTGATGGTGGCGGGAGAGATCACAGGGCCCGCTGGTGTTATGTCACATTGATTGCACCCGGTGACCCCGGGCCCGAGGTGGGGTGCACGTGTTGTGACAGCTTGCGGGTGCGCACCGCTCACTCGCGGGGCGCACCGTAACTGTTTTTTGCCCCGTGTCCTTGTTGTGGGAGCATATCCGCCCTCGGGTCGACCGCCCGGGGCGTGTGTCCGGCCTGGTGTGCGTGTCCAGCCTGGGGTCCTCGCCGGGGTGCCGGTGTGGGCGCAGCCTGCCCGTTGTCATACCCCATCGTGTAGCCAAGTTTCCGGTTACACGCGTGTAACGAATGTCCGCACTGCCTCCCCACGGAGTCGCAGTACGAACACACGTGCAACCATCTCATGGGTCCGTCGTCGTGGCCGTTCCTATGGCGGCACCCCTTCTCAGAATTGAATTGCCTGCATGGCAACTCACGTCCTCGAGCCTTTCCCGCGTCTGACCCGCTAGTGAGAGTCCCGGTCGTCATTGCGAGTCGGACTCGCTCCTCCTGGATCCGGGAGTAATCGCACCAAGACAACCTCCCGGTCTCGACTTGATCAAACACGTAGTTCGACCACCTCCTCACTCCGGCCCACGGCCGGCTCTGGGCGTCGATCGAAACTTGATGCAAATGTTTAAACATGGCCTCACGGTCCACGGGGTCCACTGCACGGTCGTCCCCGAGCAGGCCGATGAAGGCACTCAGGTACTCAAGGGGTCCTAGGGTCCCCCTCAACTCAAGCTTCTGGGACAACGTGTAGACCCCTTCCCTATCCACGAACATGTATGGCTTGCTAATCAGACGAGTAACGTGAATATCAGATTGAAGCTTACCAGCCGTTCTGTCATGTCGGATGGCCTCACGGTTGAGCTCGCGCTGAATGTAGGGGTCCCTGGAGTAGCGGTCTCGAAGATGGCGGGGTGGAGGCATGGCGCGGCCGGCTTGTTCCTCGGCCCAGTCCCGAGTCCGTACTTCGGCGACCGACCGAACCGTAGGGAGGGAGGCCCGTTCCGGTGACCGTTGTGTCTGCATCTGGATTAGGGCTTCTAACTTCTTACTCATGTCCGACAGTCCTGTCTCTACGGCCACGAGGCGGGCCGACCGGTGGCTACCGGCCTGAGACGCGGACTCCATGTGGTCGCTCTCCCTCACGGTTGACTCGGAGGCCTGGTCTGGGTCGTGGAGGCGCTCGCTTGCGCGCGTGTAGTTGATGGTGCCATCCTGTCTGTCCTCTATTTTCACTAAGCTTTGCCCGTATTAAGACACTGTCTCTGCACGGTCAGACACTCGGGGAGTATCTAAAGACGGCGTGGAGAGAAGGCCAAAAAGTGGGAGAAAGAAAAAGTATGTGTGTACGTAGTGAAGTACAGGAACAGAATGAGGAGGAGGTCAGAGCGGCGGTTGGCCACGTGACCGCGGGGTTCACGTGACTGACACCAGGGGGGAGTGCGCAGGGTGCGCGGGGGAGTGTGTCAGGGGGAGCAATGACCACCCCTGACCAACGGCCATGGGTTACCCATTACCCCTATCCCTGAACACAAAAGTATGAGTCGAGAATTGGGAATAATAAAATTTATTTAAATTTTATATACCTTCACCGACATGAATATTAATATGGTAAATATTAATATGATATAAGGTAAAAGAAAGTAATTGACAGTTATATAATGACGTCAATTTCGTTTAAGATACATATTGGTAATTGACAGATATAATGATATGTCAATTGGTATAAGTATATATGGTTATATAACAATGAGTATATATGGTTATACAATATGAGTATAAAATGAGTATAAAAACGCCAAGACCAGAAAAAGAGGCGAGGTGGGGGGGAAAAATGTTTGTGAGGGGTAGTGAGTCCCCCGGGGACGTGCGTGTAGACCAGGTCAACTTGCAGCTTGGCCTGTACCATCCAGGCCTGTCGGGCACACTCGGCAAGGACGCGGTTGCGTGCCCGCCCCGATGTGAGTGCCTGGACGGTTCCCATGTTGTCACAGAAGACCTCGATCCTGGGAGCTGTTTCACTAGAAGCTGCAAGTGTCGCTCTCTGTAATAGTGACACCACAGCGACAGTGTGTGTTTCATTAGAAGGTGCACTCAAGCATGAACGGCACTTGGGAAAGGAGCGACACCAACAGTGGCAGTGACTGTTTCATCAGTAAAATTGGTGTCGCTGTTAGTGTCACTGTGGAGCCTATGTAAGCGACAGGGTCTACCCTGTCGTTTGTTACATGTATAAAATACTCTCACCCACTTCCCGTGAGAATTAAGCAATGAAATTTTTACACGAGTAAGATATACATATGACCTATAATCGTACCAAATATGAAGAGCATCGGCCTCAGCGTTACGAAGATATCGGCGTTTGAATATTGTCATGCTCTGGTGGCCAGTGTCGAGCACTTCTCGCCGGCCTCCGGGGGGAGACAAAAAGAACAGCCGAAACCCCGCCGCACTACGGAGGGAGTGAAAAAGAACAGCGACCAACGCAAACGCCCGGAGGGAGTGAAAATTTCAAACGCCTATAACTTCGCAACGGCGTGGCCGATTTTGTTCATATTTGATACGATCTTAGGTTATATATATACCTTACTCGTGTAAAAATTTCATTGCTTAATTCTTATGGGAAGGGGTGAAATTTCACGTCATTGCGGCCCGTCGACGAATAAATTCAAACGTCAAACGCGTGTGCATAGCGAGACCTGTGCCAACAGTGAGAGTTGGTCTCACCTCAACAGCGAGACCACTGATGAAACGCGAATTTGGGGTTGACACTGTTGGTGCCACTGTTGGGGCCACTGTTGCAGCCACTGTTGCAGTCCTACCTCTCGCTTTGACCCCCCTACTAGTGAAACAGCTCCCTGGTCCCACGATCACGGTCCCCGAGGAACGTGTGTAGAGCATAAATGGTGTTCAGGGTCTCTAGTTCGGAGATGCAGTCCACAGGGTCGTTGATGGGACAGACCTGACACGCGTAGGCCCCACGGCCGTCGGTTCCCCCCACGCCCGAGAGGCAGGCGTCGACCGTGATGCACTTTGTCGCCGAGGGCGTGTCCATTCCACCCGGCGGCAAACCTGAGGAACCACTGGAGGTCCTGTCGCATGTCCGAGCTTACGTTGATGTAGAATCCGTTCATCGACCGTAGGGCCTCCAGTAGTTTGCTGACGAACGGCCTCGCCGGGCGGATACACTTGGCGACGTGCAGGATTTTTCCGAGGACGGATTGAAGCTGTCGCTTCGTGAGCGACCGCTTCTTGGCGACCGCCCCCACATGTTCCCGCACGTCCTCCAGCTTGTCCTGAGGGATAGACAGGGACATTTCTGCCGCGTTGATGTCGATACCTAGCCAGCGCACGGTCTGACTAGGTGCTTGGGCCTTTTCCCGGGCCTCGGGGAGGCCGAGCTCGGCGAACAGTTCTCAGGCTATGGCAAAGTCCGAGGCAGCTTTCTCCCGGGATGGTGAAAGTATGATGAGGTCATCCAGATACATGGGGGCCTCGACCCCCTTTCCGGCGAGTATCCCCACGATGGCCTCGGCCACACACTGCATGTGGTACGAGGACGCGTGGGCACCGAACGGCATGGCAGTATCACAATAATACCTGCCGTTCCACATGAAGCACAGCAGAGGCCAGTCGAGGGGGTCGCACCTAAAGTTCTTATAGGCGCGCGATAGTGTCGATGGTCGCCATGTAACTGCCTGACCCCGAGGCCACGAGCCGGGCGACGAAACCGTCGACCGTAGGGAGGCTGTGTTCCCGTTCTTCTCCGTAAACTGCATTTTTCATTACATAGGCGTTGACACTACGGTCCCGGGGGAAGGTCATATCGGTTATGACGCGGCGGGCCTCAGACCCGCGCTTCTCCCGGGACATCAACGGCGAAATGTGGCACCACGGTTCGAACGGCGCCTCCGGGAACGGCCCCATGAGGTTCGAGAACCCCAGTTCCTTGTTTATAAAATCCCCGACTTGCCTCGGGAACCCGGTCGCGCTGGGGTGGTTGGGGACGTCCCGAGTGTCACTGGCCAGCCCGAGGTAGCCCAGAGGGAAGCCGTACCTTATGAACCCCAGGAGTTCGGCCTTGCCCTCCATGGCCGTGAGGTATCCCTCCCAAGCCCGTGGTTTGAGGTCCGTCGGCAGGGTTATCTTGGTACACAGTGCATTGGGCAGGCCCGAGGCCCGGACCGCCTCATAGATGTGGCCGTGCGCCGGGGGGCCGGCGTCGGTGAAGCGGGGCCACTCGGCCCGCCTGTGTCCCATGAAGGCCTCCGGGTCCGTGCGGAGTCCGGGGGCTGGAATTCCGGTCCGGCAAACTTCCTTTAGTTTGTCAAAATCCGGAGTGTTACTTGTGTCTTCCCTAGCTGGCACGGTAACACTAACACTCGGACACAAGGAGCGACCCGGTGGGCGCCCCGTGTCACTGTCATCCACGTGTCTGGCTCCGCCCCCTCCTTTGTTGTTGTTTTGGGTTGGCACCCGACCACGTGGCCGGCCGGCCTCCGTGTTGTGGTCACGTGCACCCCCCGTGTTGCCCCCCCTGCACGTGGGGGGGTGGGGGTCGGTCGCCAGGACGTCTCCTTTTCGTCCTCCGCCCACGTCTGGTCACCGGATATCCTGATGGTGGCGGGAGAGATCACAGGGCCCGCTGGTGTTATGTCACATTGATTGCACCCGGTGACCCCGGGCCCGAGGTGGGGTGCACGTGTTGTGACAGCTTGCGGGTGCGCACCGCTCACTCGCGGGGCGCACCGTAACTGTTTTTTGCCCCGTGTCCTTGTTGTGGGAGCATATCCGCCCTCGGGTCGACCGCCCGGGGCGTGTGTCCGGCCTGGTGTGCGTGTCCAGCCTGGGGTCCTCGCCGGGGTGCCGGTGTGGGCGCAGCCTGCCCGTTGTCATACCCCATCGTGTAGCCAAGTTTCCGGTTACACGCGTGTAACGAATGTCCGCACTGCCTCCCCACGGAGTCGCAGTACGAACACACGTGCAACCATCTCATGGGTCCGTCGTCGTGGCCGTTCCTATGGCGGCACCCCTTCTCAGAATTGAATTGCCTGCATGGCAACTCACGTCCTCGAGCCTTTCCCGCGTCTGACCCGCTAGTGAGAGTCCCGGTCGTCATTGCGAGTCGGACTCGCTCCTCCTGGATCCGGGAGTAATCGCACCAAGACAACCTCCCGGTCTCGACTTGATCAAACACGTAGTTCGACCACCTCCTCACTCCGGCCCACGGCCGGCTCTGGGCGTCGATCGAAACTTGATGCAAATGTTTAAACATGGCCTCACGGTCCACGGGGTCCACTGCACGGTCGTCCCCGAGCAGGCCGATGAAGGCACTCAGGTACTCAAGGGGTCCTAGGGTCCCCCTCAACTCAAGCTTCTGGGACAACGTGTAGACCCCTTCCCTATCCACGAACATGTATGGCTTGCTAATCAGACGAGTAACGTGAATATCAGATTGAAGCTTACCAGCCGTTCTGTCATGTCGGATGGCCTCACGGTTGAGCTCGCGCTGAATGTAGGGGTCCCTGGAGTAGCGGTCTCGAAGATGGCGGGGTGGAGGCATGGCGCGGCCGGCTTGTTCCTCGGCCCAGTCCCGAGTCCGTACTTCGGCGACCGACCGAACCGTAGGGAGGGAGGCCCGTTCCGGTGACCGTTGTGTCTGCATCTGGATTAGGGCGTCTAACTTCTTACTCATGTCCGACAGTCCTGTCTCTACGGCCACGAGGCGGGCCGACCGGTGGCTACCGGCCTGAGACGCGGACTCCATGTGGTCGCTCTCCCTCACGGTTGACTCGGAGGCCTGGTCTGGGTCGTGGAGGCGCTCGCTTGCGCGCGTGTAGTTGATGGTGCCATCCTGTCTGTCCTCTATTTTCACTAAGCTTTGCCCGTATTAAGACACTGTCTCTGCACGGTCAGACACTCGGGGAGTATCTAAAGACGGCGTGGAGAGAAGGCCAAAAAGTGGGAGAAAGAAAAAGTATGTGTGTACGTAGTGAAGTACAGGAACAGAATGAGGAGGAGGTCAGAGCGGCGGTTGGCCACGTGACCGCGGGGTTCACGTGACCGACACCAGGGGGAAGTGCGCAGGGTGCACGGGGGAGTGTGTCAGGGGGAGCAATGACCACCCCTGACCAACGGCCATGGGTTACCAATGGTCATGCAGTTCGTTCAAATACTCTCGTTTAATAGCCTCAAATATTATCGTAAAACTGGATGAGTTTTAATTTTGGCCACTGTATGCCACGACTGGAGTTTGGCATAGTGACTTCATGAGGCGAAGCCGAGTGAAGTCCGGAGGCAAAACTTCAGGAGGATTAAAGGAGGATTCAGGAGGATTAAAACGAATCAGATTTTGATTTTATCCTACCCTGTCTCCTTGATTTTGGAATATTAATTGATAACAATTATGTATGCCACTAGTGACATATAAAACTCCGGTCAGTCAGCGGAAACTCAATGTTAAGCCTATGGGATTTTATATTAGGGGTAGGATAACATTTGCTACGCCAGTCCTCGCCAACGATCGATGGAAGGTCGTCCATAAGTGTTGAATAGATTAACCCATATCGTCCCTGGGCCTCATTGGCGTACATAAAAGGTAATTAATATATGAGAACCCCTGGGTATCGTAGATGAATCCAATTAGAAAAAACAATCTTATTTATCAATTGATCTAGAGGACATGTCTTTATTATGGACTTGAATACAAAATGGTAGTTAGAGTGAGAATGCCTGAAATATTTGGGTAGATTAGAATCCTTCGTGCACACACACCCAACTTCTCAGAGCCTGTCTTTTCCTAGCCGACGATCGAGGTGACTTTAACGGGACTAATCACAAAAGATTCTCATTAGAGAGAGATGGATCATGCAACGAGAGTGGCATAACCTCGTCCAAACTGTCTTATATCGCCGGTTCCTAGCTGCCTTGGGACTATCAACCTAGAGTAGACCAAAATTAATTCAACGTGCTCCTGGACCAATGTCCCGATTCCATATACTACTTGCGCGAGCCTGCATGCCCAACCATCTTTGACGACCAAAATGGAAATCCCCTGCTGATTTCAACAAGAACTCTCCCTTGAATACTTCATGGTCACAGATTTATGCTGCAATGCATTCCAATAGTTTGAATATATTCTCCAAAACATATCTATTGATTTTAAGAATCTACTTCCTGGTCACAGATTTATGCTGCAATACATTCCGATAGTTTGAATATATTCTCCAAAACATATCTATTGATTTTAAGAATCTACTTCCTGGTTACAGATTTATGCTGCAATACATTCCAATAGTTTGAATATATTCTCCAAAACATATCTATTGATTTTAAGAATCTACTTCCTGGTCACAGATTTATGCTGCAATACATTCCAATAGTTTGAATATATTCTCCAAAACATATCTATTGGTTTTAATAATCTACTTAAATAATGCAGGCATGCATGGTGAATTTTACATTTTCTTTATTCACATTGAGGTATCTGACACTATACTTCTGTATATGTACTTGCATTTCCCATATGAGCATTCAGACCACCTACCCTACAGAGGCTACCGTTAATAATCACACTAAGAAACCCGTGAGACGTCTTTCTTGTAGCCGGAGCATGACGATGAAGACCCGGCGCCGCAGCGGACGTTACCGCCCGTGCCGGAAGAGGGCGTGTCGATGGAGGCGCTGCGGGAGGCGTCCGTCAGTCATATTGAGATCGGGCGCGACGCGTCGCTGCGGGACAGGAGCGGCTCGGGGCAGCTGAGTGACTTCAGCACGCCTCACCTGAGCATGCTGTCCCGGTCGGCGGACAGCAGCCACCTGGCCAGCGTCACTGACCTGCTGGACTCCAGCCGAAAGTCGTGAGTCCCTCACTAATTCAGAGATGGCACTCCCTTCCACAGAAATCCTTGTTTCATTTCTAGTTGATAAAACTTATTCCTATATACCCATTTCCGAAACCTCTATAGTTACATACCGCCTCTGGGGGTGCAGTAATTATGAGTTATGTAGCGAGGCTGACGTTTTCGTCCTGGGCTGACCACGTGACAAAGAGCAGCGGGACGAAAACTTAGCTATTGCAGTTATTCGATAAGGGTGGCCATTTTTCTGGGGCTCGGAAAAATTACTGCCTGCGGCCAAGGCCTTGGGCAGTAATTTTCCGAGCCTTACCTCGTAACTTTGAACTTTTGCTCACCAGAACATAATTTCCCTCTAGTATACATTTAGCCTCATTCATATCAATAAAACAGTGGTTGGAACCTACCAACAGACCCTAACCCCATTCTATAGGCAATAACGATGTGTTTTCTCAGTGTCCCTGAGGCACTAAATTCCACATGAAAGATATTTCCATCACCCCAACTGACATCCCTGATCATTACATGTTAACGTGATAGGTATGATTGTAGAAGACTATAGGTAACAAATCTTATATTCGGTAGAAAAGTGATTCTGGTATCAGGTATTACAAATGTCCATAGTATTCCTCCTCAATATCAGTCCAAAAAAGTTGATAATCGCTACAGAATACAGATAGAAATAACCCGAGGAAAGATATTTGTTGTGCCAGATCGGTTTAGTGCCTTGGAATCGAACAGACGTTTCGAATACACATGGTCATGGATTTCTATAGAACCCAAGTCTATACGCATGACATAGTAAACATAAGACAAAAAATGTCCAAAGATAATATATGAATATTAAATTCGGGACGGCGTAAAAAGTGTATTTACAGTATCAGCATGCTAAAAGTGCATGCATTTCTCCTTCTTCCCTTAAAATCAGTAAAACTATTCCGGAATATTTGGAAAACTTTGTTTGGACAAGCTCTTTGCCTCAATTAGTTTCAGGGCTGATGCAAGGGTATGATCTAACGGAGATGGCATACTGGCATAGCTATAGATTATTTTTCTTATCTAATGCAGCACTTTACATGGTTTGTAGGAGGGACCTGGCACCGCGGGACTCTATGCCGCTGGTGGAGGAGCAACATGAAGAAATGTTAGTGGGCGACCACCAGATGTTACAAGTTATCTCCGAGGACGCGGTAATACCCACCAGCCCCGTCATCGAGCCCATGCCACTCTTCGCCCAGGAGGGCCGTGTAGACACCGCCCCACGCCCCCACCACAACCTAATGAGGTGAGCCTCGCAAGATTAGTATACGCTGTTCTGATAGCAGAATCCCATGCTACAGAAACTTGTCTATTCCACCCCGATGTTCATGATGTACAGAAAGTATATGATATACTTAAATGTTGATTTGATGAGAGCGCGTTGTATTGTTGTTGTTGCTATTGTAGTGTTGTTTAACTGACCAAAATGACGCAATCACTCCACAAAGCAGATTTACAAGTTTTTACGCCCTTTGTATGTGATAGCAATTTTTAGCGAAGGGGTAAATTGATACAAAATACGAAACTTAGCGATTGATGTATGTAAATGATAGGTTACGACTAGGCGCAGTGAAAAGTGAAGCAAGAATACACTTGCGTTATTTTTCTTTATAGAAAACTCCTCTTCAATCATTTCAGTTAGGCGAAGTATCTTTGATAAGTTAATGGTATCTAACATTATAGTTCTGTCTCTATCATAGAGCGGATTTTGTGTACACATGACATTGCTAAAACATTTCTATACAGCACTATGATTTTTCCTTTTATTAAGAGCCATCAAGAGGATAAAGTCCCGGCAGTTTGTGACTTTTACAGAGATTTGTCCATTCACTGAAACCAAGGAGCACGCGACGAGCCTCTTCTCCGCCCTACTAGGTGAGCCTTAATCTTAATCAAACAGTCAAACCGTTAACTTTTTTTAGAAAGCAAAAACCTTTTATATGAATTCCTAACATTGACTGTTGAGGGCGCCACTGCTCACTTCAGTTCTGACTAGAAACAGGGCTGCAGGTTTTCCGACAGATGACGGAATACCGACAATTCATATACACGGACAGCACTAGATATATCGATCCATAACCACTGTTCTAAAATAATGTCCTAAACTATTATCCTATTTTCCAAGGGAATCCTTTTTTTCATTTTCTACACAAATAAACAGTGGTAAAATCCTCCCCACACACTCTCCCAATTCCATGGCCAATGGCATTGCGTTTTCCATGTTTCCTCAGTTTCTCTGAGGCAGTAAATTCCACATGAGAAATATTTCCTCTTTTTTATTACGACCTCAACTGACATCCCTGTGTTTTAAACTTCCGATTTTTTCCTTTTCCTCAATCCTGACTTGGGCTCTTGAACAAAGGACTTTGGGAATATACTTCGAAATCTCTCCGCTCAACTTCTTGAGGCCTTGTGGCTATGGGTCTTTTGCATTTGATAAGTGAAAATTGTTCCTGCTTGAAAACACCCTAACCGTAATTACTTCTTTGTCAGACCTGTGCACGCTCGGGAGACTTTCTGCAGCCCAGGAGGAGCCGTTCACCCCGATCCACATCAGCAAGGGACCCAAGTGGTAGCCACAATGTTCGCGTCTCCAACTTGACGAAAACCAACATTCTCTTCGCAAAGTTAGAATGAGAAAAATCTCTGCAAATAGAGTCATCCATGACTCTAGCAGGTCTGTTGCTCTGTTTCGTATCCACAGGATGTCAGCGGGTATAGATCATGTAATTGATAGATTACAAAATCAAAACAACAACGTTTTGGAAATATAATCAAAGTAATGAATTTAGGACAACGTATCTTGTTTTTGAAAGATAAGATAATGACAGGAATCATACACCTACAAATCGTTTAAGTTTGATGAATTTACGAAATTATAAAACTTTACCATTGAACATAAGCAACTCTAAAATAAAGTTGACTTTATTGTGAATGGTTGGACGATGCCTTGTTGATGACCACTTAAGGATTGCTGAAGGAATGGAATTTAGATTACAAATGTCAAGCTTTGTCATCATTAATGTTGATGAGATTGATTGCTGGGCATGTTCTGTTCGGGTCGGCATTTTTAGTAAGGTCAACTTTTACTGCAAATCATGACTGAATAAGACTAATTATTCCTGTATTTAAGACTATTCAAAGGTGAATATGATCAGGTTATACAACGTTTATATTAAAGACTTATCAAGATGAACCCAAAGTTCGTTCATTATCTTGGTTTTGGGTATTTATCCAATTAATTAACACATACAAACCGTTTTAAACTAATTTATGACATACAAAATGATGAAATCAAATGTACCAATAAAACTATGTCAACCATTGATTATGATCAACTAGTGGAACCGCAGCTCTGGCGGATGATAGGAGGATAATGCCCCAGCATTGTTTCTGACGTTTTTTAAGCTATATATTCAATATATTTCAACATGATGTTTTGATGTTCAGGTATTCTCTTTTAATAGGTTGTTGGACATGTATGTCCTAGATTTCATTAAGTGCTGTTTACCATTTTGCTGGTATCTAAACAAGGCCATAGCATCGTGTTTTTGCATCTTATGGTAGGTTTTATTTAGGATTATGGTAAAGATTTCTTAGTGTTTAGATCGTTGTGTTTGACAGTCAATACCCTACCTCCTTATGTGCAGATTGTTCATGTTCAATATTTTCAAGGGCTTAATTGTGTTACATCTGGATTTCAAAACGTGCACTTGATTTAGATTTATGAAATAAATAATAAAATTCAACGTAAATTATATGAAGTTATGATAATTAATATAACGAGATTTAGCCAAACTCATGTTTGTGATATAAAACTGTCCATGAAGGAACTTTAGATTTATCATCAATGTTGGATTAATATATAGAGACATGGTTAGGGTGCTTGAATGAAATCTGTTTAGGTGTCTTTAGACGTACTAATTGGAAGGAGTTTAAACTAATTGGAAGGTAACTAATAAGCATCCTTGCATTATAGCATCTGCATTACATTAGGTCTTAATAATTGTTTGGATGAAAGTGTTTTCTTGAGCTCAATTTCGTATCATGGTTGCACTATTTCTATACACATGAATTGTGAGCATTATTAAGCATATTTCTACGTAATTATCTAGAATATAAGTACTTTTGTACAAGTGTTTAAAAGAATTACAACAATTGTGTGTTATACACTTCGACGATATTCCTGTTAATGTATCCTGATCATTATGCAATGTAATTCTAATAAATTTTCATAAGACTTCATCTTGAACTTGTTGTGATATATATGCTTCTCAACTGTTACACTATATATTGTAAGCCACTATATATCTTCTTTTATATATACATTACCGGAAAAATCTCTTGTCGATGGATCTTAGGGAAGAAAAAGATTCTTCTGCAATTTCATTGAGAGCTACTTTCACCCGATTGAGCAATAACTACACCACTGTGCAATCGATATTTAGCTCTCAAGGATAAGTTTGGTAATGGCCATGGAAGGAAGCCCCTTCCCCCGATTAGCTCCGGGAAATAGGCAAGTTCCTCTGTAGTGTGCCGATGAAGAAATATCAATAACATGAAGTGGAACTAATTAGCATTCACTGAGCGTATAAGGCCCCCAAAGAGATATTTGCTTCCAACCATCAAGAAAACATAATATCCATGGGCCCGTTTAATAATCTAGGACCCTAGATGTAGACATTTTTCTGTATGCCATAGAGACCCAGGGACAATATGGGTCAACTTTATTCAACACTTATGGATGACTGATACTGCCTCAGCGAACATACTTAAATATTATTAAACGATAAGCTTTGTACGAGTTACGGAAAATGGTCTTCACGTACGATCTTTAGATTATTAACCCATTCAAGCCGGGTGATGCCTTGAGGCATCAACCAGGGCTGGCCGGGTGATGCCTTGAGGCATCATTTACAAAATATACTTTTTTTTAAATAAAATTTAAAATAATGACTGAATAAACATGAAATTTCGGAGAATGTAGATAGAATATCATATTTGATTTTGTTCTAACTTAAAAGACAAATAATGATAAGTATCATGGGTCATGTCATGTGATCCAAAAATGAAATTTTCACCATAGGAGTATGTACCCGGCCTCTAGCGGCATTCATTGGCACTGTAGCCCTGCCGCGGGTACCCGGCGCGATAGGGTTAAACGGCATTCCGGATAGTTACCAAACCAAGGCAAAGTATGGCGCTGATGGTTTTATACTTCAAGTTGCTCAACGTATGATATCAAATATGTTGTACCCTCAGCACAATACTATACAATTAACTTACACGGAAGTAGTACCTTTCTAATGGAAATTTGAATATGATATGTATGATAAATGTTATGAATCTGCCTCGAACACGATTTAAATATCCGATAAATCAACCATGATACAATCCTGAAAAAGATTAATAGTGCCTTAATAAGTTTCGCAATCTAATTAACTCAATACAGGAAATGTTAAAGGTTAAAGTTGCTTTAAACTGCCTTTCAATCCCAAGCCTAGGTAGATCGATTCCCTTTTTACTCCTTACAAATATTCAAGGAGC
The DNA here is from genome assembly GCA_950022655.1 of Alentia gelatinosa. Taxonomy (NCBI): domain Eukaryota; kingdom Metazoa; phylum Annelida; class Polychaeta; order Phyllodocida; family Polynoidae; genus Alentia; species Alentia gelatinosa. The sequence goes on from OX465582.1 coordinate 39,073,110, forward strand.
TGTAGTGGATCATGCGAGCAGGTGCCAACGTGCCCCACCCATCACGTCCTGCCGTCGGCAGTGGTTAATTGGGTCTGACTAGATAATCGATGCGAAGCTGGACCTGAGCTGCTCCCTTGCATGAGGCTCGGACGAGCTGCCCGCCTACATTAGGTCACAGCATCAAGAACTTCAACGGCTCAAGGCAAGTGGTCATGTTAGGGGGTTCCTGAATCTGGGTCAACCACGTGACTGGTTAGGCTAGACTTGGGGAAAGCAATTAGCCCCATTCCCAGTCTCATCGTTCTCAATAGCAGCTTTTACAGAGAATTTGGCCATGCATTATTTTTGGAACCGTAAAATTATAACTGATGTTACTCATTGAGAGATTACCGTCAGTGAATCAACGATACCGGTATATGATAATTCTGAGTTTAACGAAGGAGTGTACGATATTAGATGAGAACAACCTACCGACCGAAGTAGGACTGATACCGACATATGAACAATACAAACAACATAGGAAAAATGACCTCATTGCCAAGAACAGAGGATTATTAATAACAAATAAATATTGAATAATACATCATGATTTCCATAGAAAGACCCCCTATCCATATTTAAATTATAGCATTAATGATAAAAAGAAATCACATCTCGTATGTATCTATCATACCTAACGAGCAAATTAGTAAAATTAATTAGATAAACTAGAAACTCATTTAGATGTATATACGTTTTTGTTATACACACCTGAAAGTAAATCATAACCCCTGTTTGGCCCTGGAGCCTACTGAAAATAGGCTTTATAACAGAACCCTAGTAGATCACCTCAGAATAAAAATTAAATGGAAAAAAGAGAGTTTAATATATGCTAGGGCATTATTTTGTCTCATAAACTAGAAACAAATTACACACCGTAACTGTTTCATCTGACACTGATGGGCATACACAACGAATATATGCGTTGTTCTTCAGTCCCGATGCATTCAACGTTTATTAACATTTGTCACACAGGGAACCATCGATGCAGTGGAGTTACGCTCCACGGTCGATGACGAATTTTGGCCACTGGCCAGTGACATACGCCCTCTTTCAGATGTCGAATATCAACTGGCTATTTTTTTGCTCCATTGCACCGATAGCTATCCAGGTGACAAACGTTGACTTCATAATGACGAAAGAGCAAGAGACAGAGCTGTTGGGAGCAATTTGTATCCACCAGGAAAAGGTTATGTTACAATAGTGCAGTTCTACTTGCAACTAAAGATCTGGTACCGATGTCAGTAAAGCAGTTGCTATAAGCTACTACCGTTAACGTCAACCATGCGCATGTCACCAGTTTATCATTAACAGGTTATTCAAATAGATAGCTGTTGGCCGTTAGCCTTTTCTCCATTTTTGCTTAGAGACCCATATAAAGAAATGACCAAATATCTGTAGCAATGTTATTCTTTACTTTTCCTTTCAATAACAACAGTTTAAAACATCTATTAACTCAGAATTCTCAAATATGTTTAATTCACTGACATCAAAATCTCTTTGAGTGCCACCATTTTGATGTCTGCGTTTACATTCCTTGCGCATGTTCTAACCTGCAAAAAAGGGACCACGTTGCTATAAGTCGTAATAGCATAGATTTACCATTGGTGCTGTCGAACAGCTAGTTAAACATTCAGCAGAATAGAATAGACCCCGGTTTTATATTAATTGACTCCATTGAGAATCACGAGGTATGTGTCACTGTCATCCATGTCTCTGTCATACAGGATATATCCATTAAGAGTAACAATACTAACGGTATTACTTTTTATTAATTTGTCAGCTGTATTGTTCCTATCATCTATAGTTTATCAAACAACGTCGCCTCTGACAGATTAAATTGGATTCGGACAAGTGAAATTACTTTAGAGCCCAGGAAAACCATGGGTAAAATTGAAATAGACATCATTATTTCAATCGTTGATCTGGTTTTACTGATGCATTTAGGTTTTGGAGAAGGCAATTCTGGCTCAGATCGGCGAGTCCATTAAGCTCTAATGGATGGCCACTGAGTGCCTACCAATCACAGTCAGATTACGATGTGTACTATTCATGTGAACGAACTTAGCCCATGCAATGGCAGGGTTCCTTTACTATTCTCCGATACCTCGCACCTGAAGACAGGCATAACATTTATTTCCGAATTGGACAGCCATAGGGTCATCAATGTAGGCCTTAATTGATTACCGGTATATAGAATTAGATTTTTTTTCAGGAGTCCTGTCCATAGAGATCGGACAACATGCCTATAAATAACGACTTCGACACTGGCACTGTGGGACCTCTTTGTTTTCAGTATTCGTGTTCAACCCTGAATCAGGATATAATTTCACATAAGTAAACATATAGGCAATAATCTTTTGTTTTGATGACAGACAGTCGTGAACCATGATAGGCTGACGCGTAGTAATACACGTGCGTCAACGATTTTATTATGACGTCAACCTCGAGTGGTGTTCAGAGTCGCTATTGATCTCGTCAGAATGAAGGAAACCAATTTGTCCGGCCATACAAGGTGAGTTTACACTTTAACAAATTTATATTTAATTACGAGTGCAGTAGAAGGCATGCTGGAGGTAGTGGTATACGATTGTCGCCGTGTCTCGGTAGACTCTTAGTAGCATATGGAAATGTTACTTTGCACAACGTACGTTGTACGAAGTAACATCAATCGTATTATGAAAATATAGAAGACGCCAGGTGAAAGAACACAGTAGGCCTATCACTTCTGTATTTAGCTACTGAATTTTGAAATTTGTGGAGATGGAGTGAAGGGAGAGACAAACGGTGTTTAGTATTTGACCGCGCGGCAAAGGATGCTCTTCTCCAGACAGTACCGGTAGTTCCCTCTGACGATTTCGTTTGCAGTTTTGCCAAAATCTTCCTGCATCAAAACCTCGCTCGCCAACTGCTTGCTTTGCGATCTGCTGTTGAAAACTAGCAAAAGCAATAGCAATAGCAATCGTGCGATATGTCAATGATACAGTCTGATACACTGTAGTGGCTAACGATTGAGAATGGTCCTCTTGAAAATAATAATGCTGAATCAGCATGGGATATTTTTTTCTCTCCCTCAAGCTCCGATACAAATAATTTGGTTTCTTTCCAAAATATTTGCCATGTCGCTTAATTTACATTTTGCCTACAGAAGGGCGATGTGGCATTAGTAATAGTCAGTAGTGGACACATTGGCCTGTGATACATTGTTCAGTCATTGTGTAAAACGCAAACTCCCGTCGACGGGGCCTCTGTGTATGCCATTGTCATGCTAATTTCCGACAAGACAGCAAAACTAGTGCTCTAGGCCAAACATATCATACAAAATGCATCATCTCTACCACGGCAGTCAATATAGAGGAAAGGAAAAAACTACTGTACCGTTGGCATCCCGGTCATGTTTACGTTCAGATAAGGAGACGCCATTTGATTTTTTTCATGGCCAGATGAAGACAGAATTGTAACCCTGATACCGATGTCAGCTTGGCGCCCAGCTCCTATCTCATATCGTATGTCAGCCATGCTACGGATGAAAGGTTGTTTGTGGTAAAATATCTCAGTAAACTTGTCTTCCAGAGGGACAGATACTGCAGTCCCCGAAATGTTCTTAGGCCCTTTTTCTATCCGTGCTGTGATAGATGGTAATAGATCATGTTGTGCCACAGAGTCTTGAAAAGGATTCCATTTCGACCCAACATCCAGTTTCTATTACATACTGGCGGATTTACGGCATATCTGCAGCAAAAGGTCATGTGAAGATAAAATGATAGATTGTACTTTTGCGGTGACAGGGTTGTAAATTGGTACAAATGTGAGACCGGAAAACGAACGCACACGGAGAATTGACAGGGACACTCTCCCTGATGTAGCACTTTGCCCCAACACGCAAGGCGCCTTTAAGATGGAATGGTTTACTCGAGTCACCATGAAGGTACTAACAGCATCTTATTTGAAATTCCCGGAGTGTTGTTTCTTATAATTCAAACATCCACTAGGCATAACTAGCAGTATGTAAACATTACTTACGATTATGATTGGACAAATATAGCCTTCGATATCCTGCCTACCTATCTGGTTATTTCCCTCTCAACCCTCCTTGTGACTGCAGGGCTAATTATGCTGAAAATTAATGACCATAATCGCAGCAACAAATCATTTAATTAACTGAACACCTATCGGTTCCCTACAGTATGGATTCGCCTTGAGGTCCTTTTACTACACGAATCTAGTATCTTTACCAGGACACCTGTCATCACAGCATCATATCCCAGACTATGAAATTAATGAGCTAAGGCATCGCCACCATTCCCTTAATTAACATCTACATACTGCTCCTAGACATTCTGTACACCCATTTAATCAGCTCATCCCTTCTGTTGGGAGCTTGAGACTGCGCGAGCGTTCTAGAAACGTACATTAGTTTAGGATGTTTCCCAGATGCCTTCTACATACACTCTTCAGAGAGTACCTAACATTGACGGCTCCCATCAACCTAATCATTCCTTTTTTAATCTCTAAAATGACAAGATTGTCTTAATGATAGATTTATTTCTAGAGTCAATAACAAATTGCAGATAGTCGTGTACATAGAGAAGAATCTTTAGATCCTCGAAATGGTTTAAATTGAAGCGAAAAGGTCTTGAGTATTTATGTGCTTCGGATTAGCCTGGCACTACGCCTTCTACGGCATTTTAAAAAAAACCCAGCTTTTGGAGTAGGAAAATCAGTGTTATAGGTCTGAGCTGCTCGGAGGGTAGACGGGGAATGGCTTAACACCGTTACGAGCAAGCCTACTAAGAAATATTGAAATATTAACTTGGATACGCCTAATGTGTCACAATAACAACTGCAATTAGTTTTTCAAAAATCCGGATAAGGAAACAAGACTCAGGTCTTGACCACTCCGGGTGTTGTCAGACCTCTCCACAGAGAAAATTGAAAAACGGAAAAGATTTTTCACCAACAGCTGCAAGAAGTTTATCATATTGAGATATCCGGGGTGAATATTAGAATTTGTGTCAGTATACATTTATATAGATATCTTATAGTTATATAATTTGATATATATCTATAATGCCATCATATCAGTTGCAACCTATCATTATTGAGGTATCTAATAATCCTCACATATCCAATATCATCTACATTATTCGTATATATTATATAGTGATAATACATTCTCATTACATTTGCCTTAGTGATATAAATCATATTTCCTTAAACAGAGTTCTTTCATTTAATTTGGCGCAGAAAACACGTTCAGATATGTTGCATAGTGCAGGGAAAGGGTACTCTCCGCTGGCTGCACAAACTAACCGGTGACTACATGTGGCCGACCCCTGAGGAACTCATAAACGGAGCAGGGACCCAGTGTGTGGTATACTCATATCCACTCCCCTATTGGTGACATGATTACCAGTTGCCATGGCATTGTAGAGAGACCGGCACCAAACAATCTCTTCCTTGATCAAAGAATTATAAGTACCAAGGAAAGATTCAAATCAAACACCTACAAAACCAAATTGAAAAGTATCATTGCCAGGAATTTTGGCAAATTGCACTAAAACTCCTAACAGAGATTACGTTAAATCCTGACAATCTAAGGAATCGAGTGCTGATGAATTTCTCACTCTCCAATCATGGACTTCCACACTGGGCATGTTTGCGCATGCGCACAAGATACTAGTGGACGATAAAACAAGATTTTAGCAGGGTAACCAATTTTCGCATCACACCGGGTAACGTCTATGACATTCTCTCTCATACACACACGCACACATGCACACAAGCACCCCCCACCCCTACCCCCCGACACACACATGCACACACACACAGGCACACCCACACACATCAGGATCAACATCAAGTAATATCTTATTAGCCAGACCTTTCAATAACCTGTTGCCCTGAAGCCTTTACCGAACACCTTCGTCCTCTGCAGATCTACCACCTATTGTGCCTCTATTCTATCCCCCTAGAGGCGGTGCGTCGTAATGCCATACCAACATAACCTATACTATATACTCTTTCATGGAATGTATGTATACATATATAAGAGGACCTAATTATGTTCAAGATACGTGGTATTGTATTTAGTATGCGGTGAGATATGGAATTTATTAGGCGGCGTGGCGTTAACGGAAGGGAATTAGATAGTGTCATACTGACTACAGGACGCCACAGGGGATAGATAATGGCGCACCTTCTCCCACATATCAGCCCCAAACAAGTTTCCTCTAAAGCAGCATCTGATAGGATTGTAAATCCTATCCAAGAAGGTTACATTCAATTTGAACGAAGCTTTTTGAAATGGTGGTGCCATACCATTAGTCCACGCCAATACGAGCATAGAATATGATTAAAATGAGGATACTAAGGACCCCTAGAGGTAATGAAGGTAGAAGAGAGTGTAGCATCAGGCTTTTCATCAGCAGATCTTAACATCTGTTGAAAATATTTTTGAAATTGAACCAATGGATAGGAAACAGCAGCTACAATTAGTTAGCATCATATATAAAAATCGATAGGTGGAAGAATGGATAGACTCAACAGACAGAATCACACGATCATAAAGCAAGATATTCTTCAAGATGGAACTCGCTGCAACCAGAACTACAAGATACTACTCATCTCAAGAGTTTTAAGTGACTATTCTAAAAAGAATTTAAATAGATTGGTAATGAGCTAATAAGCCATGCTACATGTGAAATTTCTTCTCATCAGTTCTCTTTTTCCCCATCCATCTATTACTCTTTTTTACTCTCTTTTTTTCTGTGTTGGTAATGGTAAACGGTATTCAATTTTCCTTTAAAACATGACCAACAGTATTTGAAAAAAGATTACTATTATTTTACTGAGAGGCACTGTAAGTAAAAGAATGAATTTATATGATGATATGCATGCGAACTGGACCCAATAAAGAAGACAAAAAACAACAATAGAACACAAACATTGTTCCGCATCTACACGCCTGAAATACTCATGTATCTTTTCGTAAAATGTCTTGGCAGAACAGCCCCTACAGCCCTCCCTTTTATGCAGACATTCTGCTAAAGTGTGGCTCTAGAGGCCTCTGAAACATGGACACTGCTCGTAAAGCCAGTATGATGTCCCATCCCGAGCCTGGTTTGGTGGCTTCAGCCGTACACTAAGCAAATAGCTCAACTGTGCCTCCATCACATACGGCATCATCCATTTTGTGTGGGTGAGGGGCGGGGGAGAAATGGCGAGTTAGGTGGGGTGCAGGGGTGTCAGACATGTATGGGGGTGCCGCCTGGTGGTTGGCATGCCGTCAATAGCAGGGAGCCTCGGGGCTGTGAGGATGCAATAATTTGGATGAAGCAGCCAGCAAGGTCCCCAGTCTCCCCCCAGAGGCGGGGGTTGTGGATAGGCACTGTCTGAGCTCTCGGGTAGCACTGTGCTGGGCGTGCGGAGGCGTGGAGTGAGGATACATGGCGGATCGAGCACGCGTGGACCACACGTGCTCAGAGCCAACTGCCGAGTTGCTCCCGCGCCGGCTGACTGTGCGGGTGAGCTGCTCTCGATGCTCACTGGACTATGGGGGTGTATGCGGAGTGGCACGAGGGCAAGGCGCAGCCACGGTTCACCACTTAAGCGGCAAGAGTGCTGCTGTCCTCAGAGGCATCGCTCGGGCGCTATGAGCACACCCGACAAAGGTGCGGAGAAGGTAAGGGATCAAACTTTGATCAGTTACCATACACAGCACAGGGCTGTTCGGCAGTTCTTTCTTTCACAGTGTTCATTCATCGTTGCGTGACGGAGAATAATCTTCATACATTTATACGGAACGGGATTGCCTGAATACCCTTGTGTGCGGGGTGGCATTGGAAGGTACGTGGTAGTAGTTTACCAAGTAATATTTAGTCAGCCCAAGAGTTCGTCTTCAACTGCCAAACCAGAACCCGTTAAGGTCCATCAGGCATGGCGCTCCATTAAGTCCTCCCATCAGGCCCTACTTACATTTCGTGACTGCTAACACTTCACTTAAGGTCCGATGTGAGTTAATGGAGTAGGGATGCCTTAGGAAAGTTGTTGAAATATAGAACTTATATGAGTGCCTAACATGTTTTCTGTTTCGGCTCTTTACACTACCCAATGGTACTATTTTGTAATCTGATATTTTTCTTAAAATGTCTTTTGATAGATAGTTAGGTGTATTACCACTGTCGGAATTACCAACTCTAGTGTGATGTATAGTAGGTGTCAATTGTACAATGATTTGGACTCAGGCCAGAGTAAATCTAGAACTGGGGTGTGCCATTAGGCTAGAAGGTAGAGGTATATGGAAACATGTTACAGCGAGCGCCGGAGTAGGTTCTGTATGGTTCCGTTTGACTGTTATATGAGCCATTTGACTGAAATTTTAACAGTGCATCTGCTAGTGCTGTATAGGCAAAATGTTGGAGTGTTAGTAGATGGAGGGTTGCAAGTGCCAGCCGAAAGGAGTGTGGAGTGTCTCAGGCGACTTAACTGGAACGGGTTAACGTAATTTACCCGTGGCCATACTACGAGAACATAATAAAGTTATTTAGGACTGTTGGCAGTGTTGCTTGTTAAGAAATCTAGTTATATGAGTTCAACATTTAACCATTATCGACATGCATACCGAGCAGCGGGGGGGGGGGGGGGGGGGATCCAATTTTAGACATATTCCGGTCAGGTCGTCTGATCTATTTACAGCTGAAAGGGTTCATAACTTTCACATGGTGGCACGCTCAGAGTATAAAGAATCAGAGCATGACTTCACAGGCAAGAATCGTCTAAAGAGCAGCCCTTTCACGAAGGAAACGGAAGAAGCAGCTAAGTAGGTGCCCGTTTTCTACAAGACTGGTGTTTCCCCGAAGACTTGATGTCTCCTCTGTGCTCTCCCTCTAGTCAGATTTTCACTTTGGAGGCCAAGATAAACTGCCTTTGTGAAAGGTCATTTGCCGGCTCTGTCCACTAAGTGATAATGTGATTGGGCTCAGGTGCCCGTTCGTTCTCTATTAAGCGTTCAATAATGCTATAGAATTTAACTACACCTACAGGCATGTCCGTCAGAGACACGATACGCTATTGTAGACCAATAAGAAAAAACGTTTCAACAACCAGAAAAGCTAATGGGAAAAATAAACTGACGGCCACATGGCGGAACCCATGACCTTTGCACTCACACTGGTAGACTTAGAGTCAGGAGAATGCTAAAACGGAAGACAGCTGCAAGTGCTTGTAATTTGAAAGATTTTGCCCTATAGAATCACTGCGGAATCGCCTTTTTATCGGAATTTCTTCTCTGTTTTTGGCGGTGGTAGGGTGGGGGGGGGGGGGGGAGGGAGAAGGGACTCCAGTTCATAGGTTTAAAGAAATTTTAACCTGAAATAGAAAAAAATATCGTCGCCGAGAGCCGCTCTGTACATGCCTTGATTCTGTAATATAGTCGTACACCTACCAGCAGATGGTATCATTGTGGATAATTTGGCTCGTCAGACATATTTATACCGACACAAAGGGGTTATTGGTTTTATTTAGTAACGACAGCAGGGAAATCTGATCGATCCACGTTGGTCTGGAAGCGGTATATATTACCTTAATCACGTAGTGAGGCATCAATGATCTATTTCAAGGTAGACCCACTGTCCTGTCGTGGTGTCGGTGTTCTCTTTAGTGAGCAGTTCCTCAACCCCATAAAGCGCCTTCCCTGAATGCGACAAATTTAGCAAACACCAACTCACATATGGCTGCTCCCTGACCTTATCAGCAGTAGATTGGTTGGCACCAACTTACCACCTGCCGCCGTCGACAGCAACATAAATACGTTTTATTTACTAAAACAACGTTGATGATTAATGTAAATAATATATAAATGTCTCAACGATGATAATGTCGTCAGGATTACCACAGCGATTTTTTATATAAACATTGCCATTGAGCCTTTGAAAGGACTGCGCAGCTAGTTCCTGAAATGTGTTTACTTACTACCCAAATCACTGCCTTGTCACGACTTAGTGCTGGGTCCCACCTATCAATTTTCAAATGACTTACGTTCACTTACAGTATTGAAGTGGTCTTCCAGCCGTCATTGTAGCATGGGAGACAATATGACATTTTTAGTATTTTTAGTAAAATAAGTAATTAGCTGCGTGGAAATTTGGCGGGAGAGAGCTCCTGACACTTAAGAAACGAGATAAGCTATGCAATGCATCAATAGACATAAATCCATCGTCTATCAATAGGGCATTGTATTTTGAAAAGTACGTATCTATGGAAATCTGATAGGGACGTATTGGACAGGTTGCCAATGTTTGTCTTATGAGTAGTCTAGACACTGGATTATCATACTGTTCTTGATCGTTATTGGGGCAGATGTCGGGCAATAGGAATGCTAACAGATCTGCTCGACATTATCGATGATTCATAACAAAGCTCAAAATGGGATTCTTGTCCCCTACTCGATCAGCAGCGGAACATACATTGTACTGAATAAATGGAGGTTATTCAGAATCTAACATGGATGATTTGTCATTGACGGAAGGGATGGATGATAAAATGGAGTAACGTGAGTTATATGGATCGATTCTGTGTTTATTGCACGTACAGACACCACATGATAGCACCTTTGACGATCCCTCATGAATACCCTGTGGTTGTCAGCACGCCCGGTAACACAAAGCCCAACCGCTATGACATGGAATGGTACAGTCCGCTCTCTAATAGAATGACACATTCCGTCCTTTGGTAGAATGATAAACTGCGTCTATGATTGGTTCCACTTTCCACTTCCAGATTACGAAAGCTACCAATCCTCCCTTTTTATAACTATGATATGTGGATCTAGTCTTTGCGGCACCACGAGGCAGCCTGGGTACATTACAACAGTAGACACTAACGATCTCCAAAAGGTGGGTCACACGGGCCATGAGAAGCTAAGAGTCTGCCTGCTCTGTTGACAGAATATACCTTCTTTTATAAACATCATTTTTACATGAGGCGAATAATAGACCAGAAAACAGACAACTTACAGAAAGATTTATCTAAGATATACCAAGAAATACATTTGTGGTATAACAATATTTTTTATCTTGAATCCCTGTATGAGTGGATGTGCATGTATCTCCTGCAGTTTGACCATCACAGACGATTTGAAACCCTTTGATTCTGTCGGCCATTGACCATGTCAGTCAGTGGTCACCTTATTGCATAATCTATGCACAATCGATCGGTGAGCATTTGGCTGCATGTATTTTTCCATTCACGGATCTGGCGTCGGTATACCCTAAATATCGATCGGTGGTTCCAGACTACAAATTGGTGGTGTAAAATCGGCCAGTAGAAAATGACTTTATGGGATACTCAGTGTAAATACGATGTGCACTCCTATAAAGTTGCAAATAGACATAACCTATACGAGCCAAAATATAATGAATTTGTTTTCTGAGAAGGAAATGGAAAATCTTTGGTCGTCATGTGCTCTGTATCTTACAGCATCGTTCTATATACTGCCAGTATTGAAAACCTGACGTCTATTGTATATGCCCTTAAAAAGAATTTCTCATGGTTCCCTATGGATACCAATAACATACAGTGATTTCTTGCACGTGTTAAAAGTATTGAGATGGGTTTGTTTGCTCAGTTTGCATATACCTTTCTTACACTGCGTGTAACCCTATTTTGTGTTGAGGTTTGTTGCCAAAGTATGTTGAAACATATTCAAACCCTTTCAGATATTTCCCACTTATTTAGATTCGATCACTTAGCAAAAACAACTATCAACAAAGTTTTGGAACAAATGATCATATCGGCTCTCTGCTCGTCGTTGGTGTCAGCTCGAGGTCTCTCTCAAAGCCTCACCCACCAGCAATTTTATTCTCATTCATCCCCTTTGTGCCTCATAATCCACCAATCCTCCTTCACCATGTCATTCGGTCAGTTAGAAGGCAATGACATGTTGGACCCCCATTGGGCCTACACCCATGTGCTCCTTGTACTTGGGCCACATGACCACCTACAGACACCATCTGTGTTCCTTTATCTGTCATCTGCAATGCCTTACGTATCCGGCGAGAACCGGTCCATGTAACTATGAATTCATTTGTAACTTTTAAATACATCCAACTACTCATCCTATGATGGCCACGAAATATTACGCGATGAACCACAATATTTCATACATGCAAGGTATCATAAACTAATGTGAAGCCAGTGATGATGAGTCAGCATTACCTAATTATAGAAATCGTTGGCTGAAAGGCTGTCCGAGCAATGTGTGGTATTTCCACTGTCATTCTGCCTTTCTAATAGCTTCTCTGGTTTTTAATCAAACGCTTCGAGAAAATCCAGTTGTCGCCAACTTTGAGCTCTACGTAGCACTGGCTTAAGTGTTACTGTAAAGGTAAAGAATCTTTACTCCTGAAAATGGATGTCTTAAAAGTATCAGGCACCCAGCGTCCTGCCAACTGAACATCTATTAACCACACAAAACATTTATGTTTCTGAGAGTAAGAAGCATCATGGTTTGTCAGCAGAAATGGCAACATAATGGTGTGCATTTCTCCCCTTCTGTCTCTACTATTTCCAAACCTATGTCAGTTTGTTTTATCCTACCCCTAATATAAAATCCCATAGGCTTAACATTGGGTTTCCGTATACCACGCTGACTGGCATACGGAGTTTCATATGCCACTAGTGGCATACAGCATTGTCATCACCTAATATTCCGAAATCGAGGAGATAGGGTAGGATAAAATCAAAATCTGATTCGTTTTAATCTTGGCCACCGCATTCCACTCCTGAAGTTTTGGCTTCTGCATTAAGTAAATTGTTTGGAGGAGCCATATATCGTGTAATGCCCCCATCAGCTCAGAGTTGCTTGTGACTGGCTCAGATGAGTTTTGCCGGATATTAATTGCTATATGCTTTCCCAGGGTACACGTTATGCTCATCAGGAGTAGCTTTATATGTATTTGATATGACGCTTTGAGTGCACCTCCTACAAACAATCACCCATACCGTGTATACACCTTGTATCACGTCCTGGCTCTTTCAATGGTTCCACATGCTGACTTGAAATTAGATCGGGCAGAGAATCTATGTGGATAGACATATATTTCTCTGGGGATTTATTTTCTCTGTTCATTTAGCAATTTAGCATGTTGGCATTATAAAAGAATACTAAGGCCCGGCGTCCACCTACTACGATATGGCACCGATATGGTCTACGATGCACCTCCCGATGAAAACTCAGAATCGCGTCGGAAGGTTGCCTGATATCGGGGCAGTTGACCACGTTTCTGCGATTAGACACCGATAAAGACCCCATACAACGCATGGTGGATTGGCATGTCTAGACATATGTCTACGATTTTGCACCTTCCCGATATGGCACCGATTTTGACATTTTGTATCGGTGCCATATCGGGAGGTCTACGATTCTATCGTAGTAGGTGGACGCCGGGCCTTAGACTTCCCTATTGTTTTGAATGCGCTCTAACTTACTTGTTACATGGGGTTGGGACGAGTTTATTACCTTGTCATGGTTGAAATGATATGTTCAATATGTGAAAGGGCAAAGAATGAGTCTAACAATGGCATAACCGATGCAATCAGATAGAATGGGTGTTGCATTGCTGGATTTGAACCCCAGGGAATGCAAAGACATAATTGTAGCTCATTGGTAAGTGGACAAACACTGTTTAATTAGTTGGGAAATGTTTTTCGTGCATATGTACTAGACACCATGCAAAATGTAACATGGTCGTGAATTAGATCTACATGTTGGAGGTTCAAAGCTTTCACTGTAAAAACCCTCAGTAATGTTTATGGGATACTACCATAAATGTGGACGATATTTTAATGCAATCTCATTTACAGGTGCATACTGTATATTTGGTATCACAAAACGGTAATGAACTGTAAACATATCTTATACCGTAAACTATCCAATCTGCGAAAAGTTTACACTGCGAACTGTAAAAGTGGACACATTAGAAAATCCTAACATCAGTGCTCAATAAATCAAAGTAGTGAATAAACTTCAGAAGTTAACTTTATCAAAATGTGTAATAGGCATTCATTTATCTTAAATAGAGTTTCTTCCAATTAAATCACATTAATCGTAAAGTTTCAATGACATTTTCTTCATTCAGAGGATTAAACACCACTTTCATAGGAAATGTCTAAAATATGATTAGGAATGACTTTCTATATCAAACGCATCATTGTACTGTCAGATTCTGAGGAGTATGAGGAGTAGCCAAGTCTGCACTTACAACATAAGAGTTGAAAGAACTTAGATGTTGAAATTCCATTAATCACAATGACCAATGGTATTGATAAGCCAATTTGCTGCTCAGTGAATACATACAGAGATTATTGATGGTCAATTACCAAAGGAAACGCATCTGATTGTTTCCGATGACAAAAGGCTCTAATCACCAATTTCGTGACTAAGATATTAAAATGGGTCGATGCAATGTTCTTTTATATTCATCTTGAACCATACACAAAGTGTAGCCGTTGGGGCAATTTACGGTTAATACTCTTACCTTTTGATTATAAGCACTCGTTCCTACCTTAGCCACGCTTAGTTAGGGTAGAAAGTCCACATCACTGGAATTTATACGAACGAGGTCTGATTATGGCTGATTTAACCAGTAACTCTAGCATTTGATGACACAATGATCATCTAGAGAGATAGCTACATGATATCATAATAGTTTCAGGATTATATCACCATCATTCACCCGCTAGTGGAAAGGCGTCTCGCATTAATTGGTGTTAGATCTTTAACCGAAACATGAAATATGTGCGACTCAGTAGAAAATCAGATACAAGGTATTCGGCGAGGGGAACTGATATCAGACAGAACCCTGCTGCCAACGACTTCTGATATCGAGGTAGAGGCCAATATGACCAGATGTAATAGATCTCTTCGCTGATATGTTGACTTCCACACACCAACATCCATCATTAGTATGCCTCTATCCAGAACCCCGCGACTTGCTACCTGTCAAAGACTGAAAGTGCAGAGCAAGGGAACCTTTCCACATCAAATATTTCGAATGGGCACGCAGTGGCGTATTTCCATGAATCGCTCTGGAGAACCGTGTGGATTAAATTACTAAACGTAATCCCCACGGGTGAAAGGGCCAAATGATATAGACCCCACCCCCAGATGTCATCTTAGCTTTGAAAACAGCAATGGAACATGGTGTGGATAGCGAAGTAAACATCGCGGCTAATACATTTGCACTTTTTAATATCAACCCACAGTATTTCTGATATAATGCTGTGCCTGCTATAAATGTATGTAAAAGGTGACGCGAGGCTTGTAGCGAGACAAACAACCTATGAACAACAACTCCTCTCTGTATGCCCAGCTCTTAGATTGACGTTCGTGATTTCTTTTTATGAATTTTGAACTTGTAAACACGAACTATTTAAAAACATGTACTACATGGGTGTATCAACGGGGTTTAGGTTTCACCTTAATACTTCTTTAAAGTGTATTTTATGATTATTGCGATAATATCTCATAACAAGGTTCATCTTTGTATCCTTATTCATTTCAATGATATTTGATAAGAAATCGTACAAATTAGCCAATGAATATGATAGGAAGATGATAAATGAGCATACTTCCACGGCACTTTAAAAACAGGATCATGGCATATTTCCTTTGCTTTTCTCCTACGTTACTTGCAACACCCTTTGGTATGAGTGTTACATAAACAAAGTACCACAGCCTCGCTATGTGGGGAAGAAATATCCCAAGGACTGAAACGTCATGAAGGTTCTCAGTATCTTTCATTTGTGATGTTATTCTTCTATCCGTGTTCTGAACACATTTCTACCATGCATTGTGAAGAGATGAAGCTTTGGAAACTCATGGAAAATCAAGGAATCCAACAAAATTCATCCAGGGCTTTGACTGCAGCCTTGATTGGTCGATCGGTTACACAAAACAGGGGTCTTTTCCGCCATTTTCGGCCATGTAGCCGCTTGGAAAGTGTGGGTAACGGGCAAATATCGCTTTACTCGTACTGCTCAGGCGCATTTCAATTTTTGTTGTGGCAGAAAGAATGGTGAAAATGCAAACTGAACGGAAGTTCGCGACCTGATGAGGCCACGCCTGGAGCTGCTTAAAAAGGCGCCCAGATGATTCCGACTCCGAACATAATCCACCAAAAAGACCATCTGTCTGGGAGAAGCAACGGTTAATCAGTTTATGGTTTCTCTAAAAGCTTTTTAAAAAGTAGATATGAGTTATTTATGTTGCTGGTTAGTGATATTAGGTGATCGGGAAATTCTTCACAATTAGAGTAACATTTCCCCCAATGTATATTTGGAGAAAAGACAATATCTCTACGAAACTAATAGGATAGTGAGACCATGATGTATTTAACAACTAAATGTATAGTACTATAGCAAGTACCAATGCACAACGAGAAGGGTGAACGGCTGTTCGGGCCACATTGGATATTTGAGACCTCCAAATACACTACGATGCATAGTGATAAAAATCGTAGACGATAGGGAACCTCTTTATCTTATACAAACGTCTAGACTCGATACATCGTAAGGCCTATTAGCCATTTACCACTGGCCGACGAAAACGGCATCGATTAATTGAGTTCTCTGTATAGTCGGTTGGTGGCGGCCAATTACCGCACGTAGGTATCTGCAAATCGGCGAGGGTGCTGTGTATGCCTTGTTTCTGCCACATTTGACAGGTCAGTACTGACAGAATAGTCATCCAAATTCAATGACTATCACCAACGATTTCAAAACGTTTTGATTCTAGCTAAGGGTAAAGAAGTCGGTAGATGGTGGCCTCATTGCATAATTATGATCTATGCACAATTAGACGGGGAACACTTCTCTGCATGACTGTTTCCATTCACCGATCTGGCGTTGGTATACCCTAAAAATTGATCGGTGGTTCCCAACTGCAAATTGGTAGTGAATAGTCGGCCAGTGGAAAATGACAGCCGGGCCTTATTAAAGACACTCATACAGTCCTTTCGTCCGTAGTGCATCGACAAAAAAGGGCAGAGTTTGATATATTGGATACAATGCCATTCTGTATCAATAGAACCCGCGATTTAAAAGTAAGTTAAAGGCTTTCCATTCCTTGTAGTAAGAACACAAATGCGGCTCACATGCATCACATTGAATCAAAGGCCGTAGAGCGATGCTCTATAGAGTATTGTGGCGCCTCTAGAATTGACAGGCCCAAACAAAGGAAAAGGACTATCAGGATATGGACCAGCTATACTCTATGAAACACCTATGTGATGGTACACCTAGTGATAATCTGTTCACATGTACATCGAATGATAGAATGAAATAGTATCTTGAAATAAAAAAAAGATGAATCTATTGTACTCTGTGGTTGCTAGTTTTCTTAGCTTGCATCTCGTCACCATTCTACTTAAGAGGAAAAAACTCAGACAGGAATACACCACAATAGCAGAACCATTGCATTAACTTCATAACCCAGCATTATGACTGACTGTAATGGTGAAAACCATATCGATAACAATATAAATAAGCTTGCTGAAAACATCAGCACTATTACAAACATTATAACATGTAAGGGATACTATAGATACCTGATATTTGCATGGATGCTGTGTGCCCTTGCTAATTTCCTTTTTAGTCGCAGTATTGGAACATTCATTCTGGGAATACCTTCTCCTTGACATCTTGGGCAGCTCATTCCTAGGTCTAGTCAGAATGAATGGCTGTCCTACCAAACCTTTCGTGGTTATTTACACTATATGTCAGTGTGTTTTAGGAATTTCTACTTGTATGGGAATTCTTTCTTCATGTGGTTAAGCAAGAGATTGTCCCGCCGACCGGGCAAGAAGGAGATATTCTGTAGTAAATCAAATTTGTATGATAGCGTGCATCCTTATAGTTTCCTATTGCATTATCGAAAATCGAATTCGTGGAGGAATGTGGAGTGGCCTAAGACATCTAGAAAATCAACTTCCCGACGGGTATGGTAATACGGCAAGGTCGTGTGTTTTGCCCAATAAGGCTTCTCAAACTGTCTCAGTAAAGTAGAACACCAGCGGATTTATTTCCCAAACTAATATGGTACCTAATAGGCATTTAAATATGTATGTCATCATGGACAAAGTACGTGATAACGTGATAACATATAGGATTTGATATTACTAGCGACTTCGTCGTCGTATTTGCCCCCCCCCCCCCCCCGCCCCACCACGCCCCTAGTCTGCGGGGGAGAGCTCAGTGGCGCCCCCTACTATTAATACCTGGAACAATCATTTATTTCCCAACCATCATTTCATGTGACACCGATTTTACAGAGACCAGCGAAATGTGATCTCATTGGTTTCTCACGATAAAGGCAGATCAGAGGACTATAATTCTAAATTATGTTTTCAGTTTGGCTAGAAACGAATCCTAAGGATAGAAGCATATCTGTGTAGAAAAACACAAAAAATAGTAGCAAGATTTAGTTTGGTTAGGTACTGCACGAGAATCTCACTCTCGTGGGTCCTCAAACATAGGTCTTGTTCACTCTGTCTCTATGTGCGGGACCAAGTCCAAGCGGATTTTACCGAAAATTACACGTTTTATCAGGGTAGGTAACTATATACCGATGCAATGTCTCACTTTTACGCAATAGGAGAAAAGATACCGTTCGGCCGCACCATGGCGTAAAATATTTTTACGCCACACTGTACCACGTGATCTGTTGAATGTTCGGTGATTCATACCTGCCTTGCTTATTTCGGAGGTTGAAATAGGTTGATAACTTAAGTACATAAATGGCATTTTAATCGAATTTCGGCATATAGTAATAAAAAGACATAGTGAGTGTGTCTGAATTCCATCTTTTCCTCGATATTTTGATCAAAAATACTCACCTCATTCTTCGAATTCGGTGAGTATTTTTGATCAAAATATCTCTGAACAGATTCCATTCAGTCACACTAACCATGTCTTTCTATATTCTATCACTGTAACAGCGACTTGGAAAGGATGTATAACTATACGAAGGCGATGCTGCTTGCGACAGTGCTTATTAAGCAACCCTGCTCATTTTATCGGTAAATCAATGGTCCAAAAAAGGCAGTGTTCTTTCCACATTTCACCACCGCCACACATTTAATTCAGTTTCTATAGGAAAGGAAAATAAGTGTCCCCATATGTCTTACAGTTATTTACCTCTGCTCACTGTATAGTAAATACGTAATTTTTCACAATGGTAAAAACATAGGATATACGGCCTAGAGTGACATATACGGCCTGTTTGATACCTACGGTAACCAATACGCAAGCGAGGCTGAACGTCAAAGAAAGGGGGCGTATCGGCATGGACAGACCAACTCTGTATGCCAAAATTATACCTCGAAAGGCGATTAAAGGCACATTACCCCAGATCCCCAATGAAACAGAGTGAAGGCCGTAGTGGGCTTATAAAATTTTATTTAATTTTATGAGTCTTATTGATATGAATAAGAGAAATACATGAGTATCAATGATAAGACAAATATAGAAATTGACATAGATATGTGTTTGTCAATTGTGATATCATTTGTGACAATATGACAAATATTGAAAATGACATAGATATGTATTTGTCAATTTCTGATAATATTTGATATAAGATAAATGACGATTATGTGATATTACATAGTTAAACATAACATGTAATAATAAAATAATAGAAATAGCCCTACGAGTGTAAGGAGTAGGAGAGAAGAGGAGTGGGTGGGTGGGTAGAAAAAATAGGTGTTGAGCGAAGGAGACCAGTGAAGCGAATGAGACAGAGGACAGTGTCGCACTCGCGCACTTTGATGTTTAGTGCGGCCGAGAGCGGATAGGTGGCGCAGGGGTGCGCGAGTGTAGTGTGGTTTCACCAGGGGGGGCAATGACCACCCCTGACCAAAGGCCATGGGCAACCCATTACCCCAGATCCCCAATGAAACAGAGTGAAGGCCGTAGTGGGCTTATAAAATTTTATTTAATTTTATGAGTCTTATTGATATGAATAAGAGAAATACATGAGTATCAATGATAAGACAAATATAGAAATTGACATAGATATGTGTTTGTCAATTGTGATATCATTTGTGACAATATGACAAATATTGAAAATGACATAGATATGTATTTGTCAATTTCTGATAATATTTGATATAAGATAAATGACGATTATGTGATATTACATAGTTAAACATAACATGTAATAATAAAATAATAGAAATAGCCAAGAAGCCAATAGTTAAGGGAAGAGGAGGGTGGGAAGAGTTTTTTATAGTCACTTTCTGCAGGAGAGAGACTCAATGAGAGACTTGTTGACAGTCTCTTGGTCTGATACTTTGATGTAGTCTCTATGAGCCTGGGACCTCCACCCTCCATACCTCTGGATGTTAAGTTCAGGTATTCCTGCCTCAAATGCCTGAGTGGCAGCGGCCTTCCTGAGGCTGTGGAGGGTGTATGTCTTCACCGTTTGGCCTGTGGCCTGTAGGAGGCGGTCCCATTCGTTGGTCATAACCCGTGATGTGATGGTCGTCCCATCGGGCAGTGTCAGGAACGGGTCCCGCAGTGAAGCCGTAGGGGCCGCCCGTAGTAGGCCTCGAACCGCGTCTACCGGGCACACCCGGATATCGTCCGCTGCCTCGAGGCGCATCACTTTCTGTTGCCCTACGTATTGAAGATTTTTGGCCGCCTTGATGGTGATGGTGAGATGCCGGCGGCCGAGGACCACGTCCCCGCGAGTGAGGTTCCGAGCCGGGTCGAATGCCCGAGCCGACTGCGGCGCCACCTCCCCCTGCCGTAGGGCCGCGTAGAAAATGAGGAGCATGCCCGCCCTCATTGCCGTATGGAGGGGCGATCCCGTCAGTGCGTCGAGGACCGCCCTGAACACATCCATTGGTATGGGGGCCTTCACGTTTGGCACGTACAGCTTGTTTCTCCTCATGCCCTCGAGGGCACGCTTCACCCGGTGATCCTCTGTCGGCTGCACGTCCCCCCCCGTCAGTCGGAGGTGTGCCCGGACGTGCGATAACTGGTTGGCGACCGTGGCCGGCGAGGGGGCGTGGTCCGCCACGTATTCCAGATACGACGTGATCAGGCTCACGGTCGGTGCCCGGGGGTCCGCTCTCATCCGGTTGCAGAACGCCAGGTAGGTGGTGACTGCGGATCGCTGGTTTGCGAGCGTACCTGGGGCACGCGCCTCTGACTGCCTCGCAGATGCCTTCGCCTGGAGTAAGAGAAGCGCCCGATCTGCAGAAGAGACGGAGTACGGGTACAAAAGAGGCATGGGTACACGGTACGATAGGGTACAACTCATGAATGTGAATGAGGGAAGTGGCCTTATCGTATTCCGTCCTCGACAGATGGGCTCTGCTCAGGGCATCTGCGATGACGTTTTGCACCCCGGGGATATGGCTGAAGACCAGTTCCACCTGCAGGCGTGCCTGCACCATCCATGCCTGGCGGGCACACTCCGCCAGGACAGGGTTACGGGCACGCCCGCTATTGAGGGTCTGAACAGTCCCGAGGTTATCACAGAACACCTCAATCCGTGATCCCCGATCCCTGTCTGTGATAAATGTGTGGAGTGCGTAGATGGTATTCAGAGCCTCGAGCTCTGAGATGCACTCCACGGGATCGAAGACGGGGCACACCTGTCCGGAGTACGAGAACCGGCCGTCGGTCCCTCCGACGCCCGACAGGCATGCATCCACCGTGATCCTCCGCGTCGGTGGACCCCGAGGGATGAGGGCGCGGCCGTTCCAGCCCCGGGCAAACTTAACGAACCAGTCGAGGTCCTGGCGCATCTCGGAATTGATGTTCATGTAGAAGCCCCTCATCCCCCGTAGGGCCTCGAGTAGCTTTGAGACGAATGCCCGCGCCGGACGTATACACCTAGCCACGTGTAATATCCGGCCGAGCACCGACTGAAGCTGTCGTTTCGTCAACGTCCGTCGTTTGGCTACGGCCGACACGTGACCACGGATGTCCTCCAGCTTGGCCGTGGGGATCGATAGAGACATGGCACGGGCGTCGATCTCTATCCCCAACCACGTCACGGTCTGGCTCGGCTCCTGTGCTTTGTCGCGTGCCTCGGGTAGGCCCAATTCCGAGAAGAGGTCTCGCGCGATCCTGAAGTCCTCGGCCGCCTTACCTCGGTCCTCGGAGAGGATGATGAGGTCGTCGAGGTACATCGCGGCCGTGACTCCCTTTGATGATAGTATCCCCACGATGGCCTCCGCCACACACTGCATGTGGTATGAGGAGGCACGGGCGCCGAACGGCATGGCCGTATCGCAGTAGTGCCCGCCCCCCCACGTGAAACACAACAGAGGCCAGTCGAGGGGATCGCACCTAAAGTTCTTGTAGGCACGCGACACGTCGATGGACGACATGTAGGCCGACGTGCCTGCCTTGACGAGTTTGGCCACAAACTCGTCCACCGTAGGGAGGCCGTGTTCTCGCTCCAGTCCGTAGACCGAGTTCTTAATGATGAACGAGTTCACGCTGCACTCCCTCGGGAAAGTCATATCGGTAATGATGCGCCGGTCGTCCGTCCCGCGTTTTTCCCGTGTCATGAGTGGCGACACGTGACACCACGGGCTAAAAGGCGGTTCGGCGAACGGGCCCATCATATTGGTAAAGCCCGCCTCCTTTTCGAGAAACTTCTCTACCTGCACGGGGTGAGAGGTTGCGCTGGGGTGGTTGGCCACCCCTCTGGTATCACTCTCCGGTCCCAGGTATCCCAGGGGGAAACCGTATCGCAGGAAGCCTAGGAGCTCCTGCGCCTCCTCCACGTGTCCTAGGTAACGGTCCCATGCAGGTAGGTTTAGATCCGAAGGCACCTCGACCCTGGCGCCGAGTGCGTTGGGGATTCCCGTGTCGCGCACGGTCCGGTATATTTCCGCGTGCCTGGCGGGCCCCACGGCCGTGAACTCCGGCCAAGTCTCCCGGCGATGTTGTTTGAAGGCTAACGGGTCCGTACTCACGCCCTCCCGGTGGATTCCCGTTTCGCAGACATCGCGGAGTGCTTTAAAGTCGGGAGTGTTAGATTCCGGCGCACTAACACTAACACCCGGCAAGAGACTGAGACCATCATCCCCCACGGTGCCGGGGGCGGCCTCCGCCGGTGAAACGGGGGGTATCTCCTCCGGGAGTGTATTCGGCCCGTCAATGTTGTTGTTTATCCGGACCCCTCGGCCACGTGCCGAGGGGGTCACGTGATAGGTGACGTCACGTGGGGGAGCCGGATTCGTAACACAACACTCCGTCCTGCCGGCACCCCTTTCATCTTTCTTGCGCGCCTCGTCTACTGGCGGGGCGCGGCCGGCCCGTTTTTTGAACTCGGCTGAGGTTGGTGTACCACACTCTGCGCTGCCGCCGGCCTGGTAGTAGCCTGCAGTTGATACCCCGCCTGGGGTACCCGCCGTGGTGTGGGTACAGGGGGAGCCGCCATGTTGTCGTACCCGTGTCCGTATGTCAGCTTGCGGTTGCAGGCGTGCACAGAGTGACCGCACTTCCTGCCCACCGAGTCGCAAAACGTGCACACGTGCAACCACCGGATACCCCCTTCAGTGTGGTCGCTGCGGTGGCGGCACCCCCTCTCTCCATTGAAGTCCCGGCACGGGGCCTCGCTCCCCCGGGCACGTCCGGTCTCCGTGTTTTGACTGCTGTTTGCGGTGTGGGCACTGGTCATCGCGAGCCGGACACGTTCTTCCTGTATCCGGCCGTGATCCGACCATCGCATCCTGCCCGACTCGACCTGGTCGAAAACAAAGTTTGACCAGCGTCTGACGCCGGCCCACGGCCGTGCCTGCGCATCAACGGTCACCTGGTATAGATGTTTGAACATATGCTCCTTGTCCTCGGGGTGCAAGGCGCGATCGTCATTCAGTAAGGCCACAAAACATGAAATGTACTCCAGAGGCCCGAGGCTCGACCGTAGGTCCAGTTTCTGGTGCAGCGTGTACACCCCATCTCTGTCCATAAACATGTACGGCTTCGCCGTCGGCCTCCGGGCATTTAAATCAGAAAGTAGGCTCTTACCCGTTGTGCGGTCGTGTCGCATGGCCTCACGGCCGAATTCACGCTGGAGGTGTTCCTCGGTCGTGTATGCCTCTCGGAGTGCCCTGGGCGCGGGGAGGAGGCGCTCGTTCTGATCCTGGGCCCAGTCTCTCGTCCGTTCGGCCGCTGACGAAGCCCGTGAGCCGGCCCGGCGCGAGGTCGGTCTGGAGATCTGCATGATCGCGTCCATCATGCCGTCCATCTGGCGCGATATTTTGGTCATATCCGTCCTGACTTCACCGACGTCTGTCTTTACTTCGTTGACGTCTGTCCTGACCCCCCCGAGGTTGGCCTCCAGGGCTGTGATGCGTGAAGTCCGAGTCCGTGCGCTGGCGCTCGTTCCCTGTTGAGATACCGAGTCCACGTGGTCGCTCTCGGCTGCCGGCTGTCTTATCGTTATTTCCGAGTCCGTCTCGGCCTCCGCGGGTGCGGATGCCGCCACAGCGCTTCTGGTCAACATGCCTGAACTATAATTCCTTACTGAATCGCTTGGTAACCCTGTCCTCGTCTGCCGATATTCAGGGGAATACGGAGACCGAAGGTACGGAGGGCGATAGGGCCAAGGAGCGGTAGAAAAAATAGGTGTTGAGCGAAGGAGACCAGTGAAGCGAATGAGACAGAGGACAGTGTCGCACTCGCGCACTTTGATGTTTAGTGCGGCCGAGAGCGGATAGGTGGCGCAGGGGTGCGCGAGTGTAGTGTGGTTTCACCAGGGGGGGCAATGACCACCCCTGACCAAAGGCCATGGGCAACCAATTATCATGAATTTGAAATATTTCCAGGTGCACAATAAAAGGGAAAACAGACTGGCCATTTAAAGACAAATGTTGGTAGTTGGGTGATTTCTAAATTCTATTGAGTTTTGCAAATAAATCAGGATAATATAAGTTCCATACATCAGCATATAGAAAATGCAGAAAAAATGCATGTCACCATGCTAATCTCTATGGGAGGGCCATCTGAAAATGTAAGTGCTTAAATATCAATTGGTGTCTATGGGAAACTGCTACATTTTCATGAAACCAGATGGCAGCATCAGTGTTAATTGAGTAGGAACAGGGGGCGCTTTGATACCTACCCGCATTTGTCTTTAATCTGTGAGTTGTTACTAGTTCATTGACTCGAAAATATCCTCCTAACGACGTCGGATCAAGTATTACACGCCCAGTCCGTTTTCCCACGATATCACTTTGCCGGAAGTGGAGTGTACCAGCCCCATAGAAAGGCAAGTAATTTTTTACAGTTACTGACACGTATAAAGCCATCGGATTCTGACACTCCTAAGCGAAGTCTCCATTGATCTAGTGTCTGTGTTGAAGTAGTAAACGAGTCACTCTATAGGCCCATTTCCATTGGCCCACGAAAATGGTGTAGAATTTTTTAGTTCTCCTAAAAGCCCATTTCCATTGGCCTTCACCGATACATAATCAGGGGCCACTGACGGATCTTTGGCACTGCTGACACAAAATGGAAATGGGCTATTAGGAGAACTAAAAAATCTACACCGTTTTCGTCGGCAATGGAAAGAGGCCTTCTGACAGGGTTCCTGTGCCAATAACCCATCACTCCTATGTGGACAGCCTGCGAGTGGCGACGGCGTAGTTTATATGCAAATCTGTGGAAAGCAGTGAGTCGATGCACTGCGTCCTCATTTATCGCCCATGAGTGGGGTTCATAAACATAATCTTCAGGGCCCGTACTGGTTACAAAAGGGAAACCCGAGTCGGAATAGAATCTAAAATTAGAAAATGGAAATGGAGCGCGATTCATTGAAAAATTCGTATCCACGTTCACAGAGAGAAATTCATGATTCGATGTTAAAGATTCGGTTCAGATCTACTTTTAGTTTACTGGATATCTTATGGTTCGGTAACACAAAGGATATCTTTGACCTGTAAGTATTGATTGAAATACACACATGGTAATGAGCACAAGCCAGTAGTGCCCATCATGCAACTGAAAGTACTTCACACAAACAACACGATTGACAATACCAGATTCTTTAGAAGGTTTAATGGTTTAGAAAGTTTAAAATTACGATTTTGTTTCATATAATTATCTCCGGAGTGATCTACTTTGATTGGTATCTACTAGCTTCATCTGTCATGCTGTTCAATGTCTTCCATTTCGGTAGACCTCAGGGGCAGTTCCATAAGTTAATAGGTTTCTCTTCTGGTGAAGCATATACACGTATTGTAGTATTTTCAGCTTTAGAATTCATTATTTGAGATTTCAAAGCGATTAGATTGGTAAGTAAATAATGTTTCAGAATCATAAGAAAATATTGCAATCACCGGATAGATTGCTTGAATCTATGAAGGCATACTGCAACTTCGTTAAAAAGGGATTTAACGCAGTTAGACTATAACGGTTTCCACATTTTTCGTCAGATAACAATATGCATCTATTTCCTAGAATCTGGTTACAATGCAGTAAATTATCAAAAGGTGTCATGGTTAAACCCTCATAACTGCAAGAGCAGATAAACGTCACTTTTGGAAACGGTAAGAATTCATATTGACTGTGAAGGTGTAATCCTTCCTAGCTGGACCTGCTTCTCCTACGATATCACAGCCGGACACTGTATATTAGGATATCTTCTGGGTAAGCCGGCGCTCTACTCGGGCATATCATCCGACCTGGCTCTCCCTATTACGTTAACCCTTTCCTATATAAGTGCCACTGCCCAGCTAAATAAATCTGCAATCCATACTTGGAAAATTTGCTTTATCAATCGAGACATCCAGTATCCCTTACTCTACACGTCATCCTCTTCACCTGCCAATGAAATTACTCCGTCGGGTCTGGCCCTTAATCGGCCAAAATGGTTTTGGCGGGAACGAGCAGACGGTAATCGTCAAGGCGTGGCGACCACTCACTATCGATCCTAGGTGGCGCGTCACCGAGCTCCCCATCAAGCCACAAATTATGGATTGATTTGTCAAACCATGTGCCTCCATCCCCTACCCTCACCTCCCTTTCCCTCCCTTGACACTAGCCGCGTCGAAGGCAACCTCCAGGACCCCCAACCCCTCCCTCCCCACCCACCCACACACACACCCCCTCCTAGCTGACATGTGTGGACGAGACGGTGGTAGGGGGCTCAGGTCGCGATGAAGGAATGAGATATGGATGATAGTTCCAGGATGCTATAAGCCTTGTCACCTACAAATGGTACCTAATGGGACTTCTTCATCGGAATGATAGTGCTGGAGGTAGCTTCAGGAGAACTCGCCAAAGCACCGTCTCTTTTTACTGGTCCAGATGAGAGGAGGCGGGAGTGAGATCTGTGGAGGGGAGATAGAGTTTTAGCTGCCCGTAGCCGAATAGGAGCATTCTCGACCCATGAAGGGGCCTAATTGGATTGTGAACATAAGCAATTGAAAGCTGTGTACTCTGATGCCATTGTTGGGGCACGGAGAGATGACAATAGCTGACAATAGCTCTACTTAGCACTTGTCTACTCCTTCATAGATGCTGCCTGGTTGATGTTGTTTTTGACTTGTTTGTGCCGTTTGAACAGCTAGGTTTATGGAATAGATTGATGGAAAATACGACGACAAGAATTATATCCTTTGATGATTTGAGGGTAATTTTCGATGTAGAGGCATCTCATTTGACTAATGGAGCCACTTCTACATCTCCTCTAGGTAAACGATATTCAAAAAGCAGTCTTGGCATTCCGATTCAGACATGCATTTGGTCAACGAGGCCTGGCATAATCTTCCTGATGTTCAATACTGTTGCTTGGAGCTGTTTTCTACATAAACATGTATCAATTTTATGAGCTTGCTCACTTGGTGGTCATATCTACTGCAAGACGATACTCGTCTCTAAAGCTTTTGTGGTTTTAGATTGTTCTAATCATGAGATCCGTCCCTTGTGTAATGCATTTATGGCACAATAGCATTGCTGAGGGACCATCCATAAAGTACGTATGCACTGAGGGGGTGGGGGTGGGGGTGGGTGCGGTCCACAATTTCAGAAATTTTGCGTATGCTCCTTTGTTCTATTGCGTACAAAATCGGGCGGGGAGTGGGGGGGGGGGGGGGGGGTCAAAAATTTCGGAATTTATGCGTACGTACGTTAAGGATGGCCCCTAAGTATGAAACCTTGGTGTATGGTGTACAGAATGACATGAATGGTTCATTCAATGCTTTCATGAAAAATAAACTGCTCGATAATTGACAGACATGGTGTTGGTCGCTGCCGCCGAATAGAGTCTGCATAGAAAATGTCGTCTGCTTTAGAACATGACAGCATAGGCCAGTTTACTTTAGCCGCGTCTGAGCATGCGCCTGCTGCGTAACCCGGCTCGATCAATACAAAATACAGCGCATCGGACGAATAGAGAGGATGGGGAGGGGGGCTGGGATGGGTGACAGAGCTAAGTGAATGGAGACAGGGGGCGGGTCGGAGAGAAGGGGCCGGGGTCACGTAGGGAGTACCGCTGGAGGCGTTAGAGTGTGGGTGGGGAGGGGGAGCTGGGGCGGGATTCTAAGGCCATGGTGGCTGCGGCTTCATGCGATTTGCGTGTAGTTGGTGGGTGACCGTGCCTCAGGGTTGGTCTGCTCAGCGGCGTAGCGGGCGTCCCACAGGGAACCGGCGTCGGCGACATGAGCAGTTGATGAGCTGCTCTCAGAGCGCCCCAGCTCGTAGTAACCTTTCGCGGGCCTGCCTCAGTGTATCGGGCGTGTTGGCTTAGTAGGCGGCCTGGAACTATGTGCAGGGAGACGTCACGTCGGGAATGATACACACACATGTAGTGAGCGGCAAGTGCTGGGCTTCAGCAGGAGCCCAAGTAGGATGAGGTACCAGCCAGCGCCAAACCCACCACAACAGACCACGTCCACACCATCCAGTGGTGAGTAGTACCTGATAATAGCTATTTTCCGCAGGGCTCTTGGTACAACCCATGTTATAGTGTCTACAGCGAAGTAAGTCTGCCGCCTCCTGGTTGACAAGGATTTATACATCAGCTCTAATACACACATTGGCACTACATCCCTCATAATGTGGAATACTTATTTACAAGCGAGAATTGACATTTTGTAATAATTGTATTGGAGAAGTTATTGAAGATAGGCTTTCTACTTTCCGTTCGTTGACTTCACAATGACCATCATCTACGGCATGAACTGATACTGGCTTTTCTTAGAATTTTTAAAAGATGCATTTCAAATCTGGGGGATACCAACGTCCTAAGTTCTAAATTTGTATCACGTAAAGGAGAGTAAGTGGACGTATGATGTCTGAGAAGCATAAAAGACATGTCGCCTTTCAAGAGTTTCTTCTCAATCAAGCCACTAATGTTGATATAGATATCCCAAGGTGTATACATTCATGGGTCTGTGTTTTGTCAATAGAAGTCAATAGAATTATGAGGTGCTGGGTTGCACGCTTTTGTAATGACAGGCCAGGTTGTTCTCTTTCGTCATTTGACTTAAGCCGCCCTCATGCACATTTGCATTCTAACTAAATTAAACCTGTATGGGAACCATTTAATTCCCTAAACAAATCATATATCTATAAAACCTTTTTTCGGGGTGAGGCCGCTATGTGCGGTCATATCTCAATACACAATTTTTCTTGTCTGTCAGTAATAGAAACTAATGATAATTCTATGAGTAATTGGTTTTGAAATATGAATAATATATATATATATATACATTTGTTCTCGAGAGGATAGGACCATGGGTTTGTTACGGCATACTGAAACTAGGAATATATAAAATTGCTTTGTATTTTCTGTTATACAGTTGTATATATTTCCTGTCTTGAATACGGCCATATAGAAAAGACTTATCTATGTCCATATGCCATATTCAAACCATGACAACATCAACGTACTTCGATTAATCCGATGTACATTAATTGGATGATGATGCTCTCAAAATGCAATTAGAAAGATTCCTATATGGTAATTATCAGGTACAGGTTTCCTCAAGCTGAGATTGTAACCAGGGCATATCCCAATCCATAGTCGTTATCACTCTAGATTAAAGCCACGTGACTCCTATTTCCATTATCTGCACTTTGGATGGACGGACGTGGTGCAGCAGTGTGGAGGGTGCAGGTGGGGATTTGAATGGGACATGAGCATTGTGGAATCCTGCCGACCAATCACACACCTCGCCTAATGGGCCTCTATGTCCCCCTGTGGCCGACTGTCGACGTTACCATCTCCCAACCCTCAAATTATGAACGGTACAGTGACACCAGTCAAAAAGAGAGAAAACCGTGATATGATCATAGGATCTCAGGCAAATGTTGCGTGGACTTTAGTCGAGGTACCGCTGTAGCCAGAGACAATTGGCGTGGATTCTATTAGTTCTCCAATGATTGGGAAAGTTTACTGAATGGAAAATATTAGTTCATAAAAGTTATCAAGGAATGAATATATATATTGAATATATTCATGCTTAATTTATGACTGATTCTTTTGAAATGCAACACAAATAAGTAAAAAAAGAGATCAAAATGGCTGATTTCCGAGCCAGCGCGTCTGATGTAGTGATTCCCCATTTGAGGCGATGGTTGACCTCGCAGCAGAGGCGTCCTGTGGGAACTGGTGGTGACGATGTAGTTAAAGGTACTCAATCATCCCTGATGTATCCAGCACGCACAGCTATTCACTCATAGAATAAGAGACTAAGCACGTCTCTGATCCACCCGTTTATAAGTTTTCTATACCTTTATATATGTGTGCACACAATTGCTGATGGTATGATGGTTGCACCAAAGTTCAGGAGGGAGGGTAATTCCCATTACGGTCTTCTTGGATAGGCCTTTATGAGATGGCTTCAGTACTTTTTAAAAAATGTTCCACCCTGTAGGACTCACTGACTCGGCCGTTATGTCATCATAAGGCTCTGTCCTGTGGTTCTCCTTTGTATCTAGGAGAAAAATATTGGAATACATTAAAGCAAGAAACTCAGTTGATTGCTGAAAGTTATATTTTTAGAAATAAGATAAAAACAGAAATTGGTGAAATTATTAATAATTGACGATAGGTCAAAAGACCTAAATGAGTATCAGATGGTCAAAAGACTAAAATGTCGGAGGTAACTATGTAATGCATAGATAGAAATAATTAATCCAATAATGTATCTATCGATATATTAACTTGAATTGTCTTTGCCATGCCCTGTTTTGTCCTGGTTTTTTTTGTAATGTTATATGGATACTGTACAGTTGTATGTGACCGACGCGTGGAAGATCGTTGGGATACCAATGAATGTGAAGAGTCGTTAACTTTCCTTGAATAAGAAATAAATTGGTTATATTTCAGTAAAATACCTTATACTCAACAATTACATTAACGTGATAAGAATATGATTCTCATGATAGTTTTGAGAAACGGTACCATCTTGTAGATTGAATCACCCCGATGACAAAACCCTGGCAATAGATACAGCGTAAAATACTATTAGGCAACCAATGAATAGAAAAGAAAAGACGTATGTCCATTCTGAAAGTGGTTGAGGGGTTTTTAACTGGGCTTTCTTGCCACTTGTGTTTACCTGAGAACTGGAGTATTGATAAAACTGGTCCCTTTACCTGGACGAAGGGAAAACGCTATGAACTGCTATAAGGGAGACAGATTAAAGATATGGGTCATTGAAATTTGATTTAAAAAAGAACTATAAGATAACGGTTTAAAATTAATGAGAAATTTCGCATACCATTGGGAAATAAACATGGAAAGGCCAGTTCCAGTATCCATTCTGAATTTCCACGTGTGACATCACACTGTGATAAATCCATAGAGATTGTTCTATCATTGTGTATAGTCCTGATGACTATCGACTCGAAATATTCGATCTGGTCTATTTTTACCACATCATACAATGACATGTGCCGGTAGAATCCTATATTTAAAGTGGGGGATGGGTGGAGGACATATGGTAACTCTGTGTCTGTCCCACGCATGTTTACACCGAGTAGCAATGTATTTTATGTTCCACTGTACTGTGGTCACATTATTCATTTCCCCCAAGCCTCTCCCGACACAGTCCAACACACTGCGACACACTAGGACACAGGCCTTCCGACATGGCTGTGATGCGGAGATTTTGTGTCGTAAGGTTCCGTGTCGTGCCGACACGGTTTCGACACGGGCCACACTGTGTCGGGGTGTGTCGGGAGCTGGGTGAAAGCTATCCACCACACACATAACCTTTCTACTTAACTAAACTCTGATATCTCATGTGTATGAGCTTAGCTCTTTTATCCCCTTGCGATATACATAATCAATGGTCTATTTGATATATTCATTAAGTGATATTGACCCGTCCTCACAAATCTGGAGAAGGGGGAGGGTAGGGGTCCAGGTTCTCACAATTTTGGGGTTATTCACCAGATCTTCTTCCATCGTGTAGATCTCACTAGGAGCTAGAACGCCATATCAGTTTTACCAGGCTTTAAATGCATAAGAAAGGCAAAAATATCGGAAAACCAACCAGTTTCTACTGTTTCCTTTTTGCAATTAGCATGTATACAGAAAAAGATAAATACAAACCACGTATCGTGTATTACGGAACTACACTATGGAATAATTTGCCACCCTACATATATAGAAATATAGACACGCTGGATACCTTTAAAAAGATCTTAAAATTTCTAAAGTTCAAATCATCGATCTCAGTATTTATGGGTATTAAAGCCAAAGACCCAGGTACCAAATCCGTCGTAGCCCATGTCGCAGTAGATGTCGGTACCGTGGTCTCATTTTTATTTCCGTTAAAACTGTTATGACGTACTCCGGCACAAGCGTTACGGCAAGGCTACGACACAGAGAATGTCGCGAAAGGCTTGTCGGAGTGTACCGTACGTAGTGGGTGCGGGTCTTAAAACTATATCACATATTATATATTCAGGGATACAGGTTCAAGAATGGGTCTCTTCCCTCTGAATGTACAAGTTCCAGAAAATCGGGAGATGGGTATTAGTCGAGTAAAACATGATTTCTTAATAGTCTTTTCTTTCTGTTTTACTAGCTTCATAGTAGCCAATACAGGGAATGCGCAACCAACCTAAGACAACATTCTTGATGATAGACACAATTAGGTATTGCTGTAATATTGCAGTAGATATATTTCTCAGTATACCAGCTGAGCCGTCCGTTGGCAATGAGCTTATCAAATGTCTGTGTGTTACGTTACCCAACATAATCCAGCCAACACAAGATGGTCGTAACTTTAGCCCTTGATTGCTGATCAATAGGTAATGACACTGATTACCAGGCGACAATGTAACGGCTCAAGCGTGTCCCGTATATTGACATCTAGTAAAGGTACTTTTCCTATAGTAAACATTCATGATGCCTAAAACCTCACCTCTAAAGATTAGTTTGCCGGTGTTCCAATGGTCGATGTGGCAATATGAGATGGTGCGTTAAAGTGGTTGCAATAATGTTACTGACACAGATAACCATCATTGCTGGAACCCGAGTTCCCCACACTTCTTACATAAATTGTGCATCTGGCCCAACAACAGCTAATATTATATTTTTACTAAACTGAGTTGTCCCTCCGAATAATGTACTCTGAATTGGAAAATTGCTCAATTCAAATGTATCCCTTAAATGAGAATTTTGTCCATCGCCTAGATTGGAATACAATGAAAATGGGAATTCCTTCATACGCATTTGCTACAAACAGGATCACTTTACTGTTAGCGTTATAGAAGTGAACCTAGATGCGGCACAAGTTAAATTGAGTAGCCTAGACAATTACGTACAAGGGATGGTTTGAAGATCAGCCGCTGTATTTAAATAAAGTGGAACAAGTTAATGACGGACAAAGACAAGAAGGGCTGTTCAATTTGACAATTTGTTTAGCACATTAGATGTGAAGACATTGAGCAGTGAATGTTAGAACACAAAATGACAGAATTGGGGATCAAACAGGAACTCTTAAGTCATTTTCGAAGCTACGAACTCATGGCAGTCTGGGATGACCATGTGCCCTGGTGTTGAACCTCTGAGAGAGATGCACCCATTTAGATGAGGTCATGAGTTCCCCCATCCTGAAGGAGTGTGGATTTATGCCATGGGTGCTCCCGAAGCCCACCCTGTCAATCAAAAATCTGATCATGTCAGTGGCTCATCGGGGCGGACAATAAACATTGGGTATATAAGACTACGGACGATAAGTTCTTATCAACTTTACTTTGCATGATAAATTGAAACAATGCACTCAATGCATTGAATGATCAACGACGCAGTAATTCCAATCATTATAAAATACTAACCACCATCAGTCTGATGTAATCCTTTCTGTTCATTGAGCGTTCTATTCGCCGCAAGGCAGCGAACAGTACTCACTTGTCTATTATCTAGGTGTTTTCTTCCTACTCAGTGAAGAGATGTACTCTGATATACTCAAACAAACGACCTACTTCTCGATCGTCTGAACATCATGTGACCAACAACTCTCCTTATAGGGAAGGCTTGTGGTTCTTATATCTTACGATTAACGTGATGTCTATTATCGTGTCTTATCTTCGCTCACACTTCTCTATGTTATAACACAAACATAATTATAACAATTCCTAAATAATTTTCGTACAAGCACATAGTGCAGTATGGAACACTTTAGAGACTTCCATAATTAGAATGCAATTGTTTCATTGGTATATGAGTTCCTTCTACCTTCTTCTTTTGCATATATATCATGGTTGCATAATAATTCTTTCCGACTTTGCGATGTAATTTTCAGAAAACAGAAGGAGATGAGGGACTGGTCTGAATTTATACAATTCTTTATCAAATGGACCACCAAAATAATCCATTGACAGATAGACATTTTATCCTAGAAAGCAATAGATGATATGCAGGTACAAGAACACAAACATTCTTCGTACGATAAACCTTGCATTGTTTCCGAAACTCGTATGTATGGCACGCATTGCTGACTTGAAGATGGATGTCTGGCATGGGGTACATCAAATGAGTAAGCGGTGAAGGGCCAATGGTCAGACCAAGCAGTGCCGATTCGTGCAGTAATAACCAACGGAGCCCTGGGACAAAGCCTACAATAGAGCTGAATACAAACTGGTTACTTACTGGTTACTATGGCTACAGCAACGCAGTACCAATTTCCTTATTGTTGTATAGCAAATGATCATATTACTTTCTGCTTTGATTTAGAATCTGTCTCTCAGAAAATTAGAACGTTAGAATAAATTCCTCGTGTTTATCCAGGTGTAGCATACACTGGCATGCCAAGTTCCAGGCTATTTCTGATCACCTTACATTTTCTCAGCAAAAAGCATAATCTATTTATTCTTGTAGATCTCTGATCTATATAGTAAGTTAAAATTCCACTCAGCACGTCAAGGAACCTTATGTCCATACTCCGCCGTGCGTATGTGTTAGATGATCTGTAGCCAACGGAATTTTATGGGAATTCGCAGGTCCCGTTCATACCCGCCATGGGTTCTACAGAGCAGCCTTTTCACTAACGGAAGTGGGAGACAGTGGTGGGGGAGGATCAATGTATGTGGATGATAAACAATGGTTGAATGTAATTTGGATTTTCTTTTCTAGATTTCACTGGCATTCCCGCCAGTTGTATTGTTATTACAACAACGTAGACAACATTTCTGATTTCGAGCCTTCTAGCTGAGTTGTTGGATACGAGCAGAACAGGCACATGGCAGGTCTGCCAATATATATCCAATTTGCCATAGTACAATGCAGATGTGCTATATATCTGTCCCTCCATGTGTAAAGCATAGAGTAGGTGTGAGGTGAGGTGATATGAAAACAAAAGTGATGATCTCGGCATATATATATATGTAGCCTCGCATGGCCGTGGCCTTGCGGACGGACAAGGAACTGCTTGTTGGTGAGGCTATAATGGCCTGGAGCAGGTGCAGGCCCCGCGCGGTGCACCTTCGTGCCGCTGATGTAGCAGGGCATCGGTCCCAACGTGTAGCATCTCATGGACGAGCTGCAGCGCTGCGCTAAAGCTGACCTCGCTCTCCATCACGATATAGGTTGTTTATAGGTCACCCATAGCATTTACGAGTTCCAGGGTGGTTTATTCAGGGGGTTCATCGTGAGTCAAAGGCAGTAAGTTCAATGTCCAAAGGAAATAGTTTAACTCTCTGAATGTTCACGATTCTGGTACAGTATCTGGGACAAGAAAAGGGTTTAAAAGAGTGATAGCATAAATTCAAACCTCATCTTGGCGTCAATGTAGGATATTAAAAATGTTTGAATGTATTTGTATGGTTCTCTTATTCAATCTGACTACAGAAGAATAGGATCTAAATATGATCAGCCCTGTCTTGCATAATGCAATAATACTGGCTTTTTATTGCGTCGGTCGCCTTTTTGCGCATCATCTATAATTGTTCGACTCTATTACCTAAGACCGTGTGGTATTAGGTGCATAGTTTCCAGTCCATTGCTTTTATGATACAAATGTATTCGTATTGTCTTGAATGACAAACATCGATTCCTGTGAATCACCCTACCTGCTTCAGACTAATGATATTGAAAACCATTTTTAATCTCATATTGCAACTTATTGAAAGGTACAACATGAGTTGATGTATGTATCATTATATACATATGCACAAATTTTTATGAGCTGTCAGGCTCTGAATAAAATGGCGGTTTCCCCCGTTATTTTCAAGTATCTAACAATGAGGAAACGTAATTCCTATTTCCGAACACTATTGTAGTTACATACTGCTGGAAATGGGCAGGACAAAAACATAGTGGTCGCAGTTACTTGATGAGGGTGGCCATGGCATCTTGGTCTAGTGCAGGTAAAGAAATATTCGTTTTTATCAATATTTGAAGGTATATAGGAATAGGGAAAACAAGTATAGTAAGAGAAAGTCAAAGTTACTCGGTGAGGACCGGATACATTACTGCCCGTGGCTGACGCTTTGGGCAGTAATATTTCCCGTCCTCACCTCTAACTTTAAGTTTTTCTCACCGGAACATAATTTCCCTCTATTCCTGAACCTGGAGTGATAGCTGTTCTCCATCTTTGGCTACACTGTAAAGAATTTCAGTAAAATATACAAGATACTACCATAAATGTGGATGGTATATCATCGTAATCTTATCTACAGTTCCATACCGTATATTTGGCATAACAAAACGGTATTCCACTGTAAACATATTCAGGACTGTAATCCTCCCAATCTACGGTCAGTTTACAGTATTAAACTGTAAATATGGATATATTAGATACACTTAGAAGAACTCCAATATCCCCAACAAATGAAAGTGGTGAATAAAATGCAGGAGTTAATTTCATCAAAATATGTAATATTCATCAATCTCCTGTGAGGTTCCTGCCATTTAGAGCACAGTTAATCTAAGGTTTTCATGACATTAGTATCATTCAGAGGATTAAACACCACTTTCATAGGACATTTCTAAAACATAAGTAGGATTGACTTCATCCTACCATATGTAATGCAGTCTTGTACCGTCAGAGTATTCCTGTGAAATAGTCTTTTTCTTGATGCTCAATCATCGTAACCCTAGCTGACCTCTTTACTTTTCTCCGCTTATCTAGCTTTTTGGGAAAAAAACAATAAAAAAACTAAAAACTTCCATTATATATGTAATTCATTTGTCAGAATTGCCAGACTTCATGCAGAATAGGGGTTTCTCCGAGTTTATCCGCTTTCTCAGGTTACATATCTCTCCTCCTAGGTAGGCACATATCTAAACATCCAACAATCTAGTCATTGGGCTCTACCTCATTAAGGGGTTTTTCCACATTCACAGTGCCATTTAAAGGCATCTATAATTTACCATGGACTCGATTGCAGAATTAGCGTTGCTTTTTTTCTCACTTATCCGCCCCAGGCCTGAGCATGCTATTTGTGGCACCCAATCTACACTTCGGGAATTTTAACTATAACTTTGTGTGTGGTTTGTTGTTGTTGTGTTGCCTTTGTTTTTTGGGGGAGGGGGATAAGAATGGATGTCTTATCAAAACAACCAAATAATCTAAATAATATGTGTGACAATTCCGTAAGGGGGCTGTTTATTCCTTAGTTAGTTTCTCATTTCCATTCTTTCTAAAAGTCATGCATCTTTCTTTCACTCGGTTGCTGGTAAAAATTAATTGCATAAGCTATACATCGATATCAAGATATGTAATTCTTGCAAAAAAAATATGAACAGATAGAAGAATAACCCTCAGCTATTGTTTATCCACACTTCGTGAACCTGTTTTTGTTCAATTTGAAACAAACATAGTACACTTACTCAGCTTTGTTATGGATCGTTTGAGAGTTGCGAAGAAAGTGTCTTTAAAAATAGATACTCGCTGGTACCCATTCATTCTAGGTTATGGGTCTGACTTTACAATAACAGAATGCCGAAATATTCCGAAAAAATACTTCATTATATTTATATCCTGAAAAAAGCTTATTGGGGGATATCGTCACAAATGTTGGCCAATTAGTCAGTGGTGAGAGTGATATTTGCCAAAATTCATGGCAAAACCTTCTCATACCAATGTGACTCATGTTTTCACGATTCTATATATGTTCGCATATCTTTATTAGTGAGGAAATTGTGTACGATTGTGGAACTACTTTGTCTAGTCATATGATACGACAAAGTTTTAAAGAGTTGAAATGAGGACAAATGGTGAGATAAAAAGTACCAAATCAACCAGGGACTTGGACTAGCAGAGTGGCTGCTAACAACGAGTGACAATTGGTTAACTATATAAGTGACACTGTGATAAACCTAGATTTTTTGCAGTAACCATCAAATCTATAATGGGTGTGCCATAATTCTGTGAGGACACTCATACCGACTGGAAAGCTGAAGTCTTTACAGCCTAAACCAATAAAACAAAAAAACCTTATATCCAACGGGGGAAGATCTTGATGTGAAATTCTTTTTGATGTGTCATTCTGCCTGCTAGGGGATTATCCAACGAAATACCTGGGAGAATAATATTTTCTTTAAAATAACATGGCCATTCAGGTAATCTTCTGGGGACTGCATTGTCACACATATTCCTCGCCTGTTTTCTTAATATAGTTCCTAGTTCTCCATGTGATAATGGGATTAATATTTTTTCCACTCTGAATGTGAAGTCGCCTTCGGGGAAATTATGGTATGATGTAAACATACGAACTTCAGCATGACCCTGGTCCCACTACAGTAATTGGTGCACACTGTAGGCGCCATATATAGCCGACAGTGTTGGAGCAGCTGCACTGTCAATATCTTGGCGGAGGCTTGTATTTAGTAAGTAATCAACCGTGCCCTTTAGATCTTCCTGGAAAACACTTATGGGAAGATGAGTTCATGAAAGGCATCACCACCTCTTAGTATGACCCTGTCTGAAAACATGTCGTTGTCCCTGAAGATCCCCATATCGGATTTCTCCTGTAGTTTTCTGCTGAGGTAATAAGATTTTCTGGAGCCTATTTCTACTAAAGTCTTGCTGCCGTAATTTTTTATGGCCTCTGTGTCATGCTTTGATGATTTTTGGCTTTGAAGTGGGAGATCCTATATCCGGGATCACAGGTCGGGCTCCCAGAAAATACACATAGGGTGTGACCCATTTCAACACCCTGTTACAAGACCCTAAACGCAATACACTTTTGTGACACCCTGGATAGACCAGTGCGAATTTAGTCAAAACTTTCTGTATCGTGGGATGCGGATATAATGAGCCTAGATGCATGCCATCATAGAATATGTCGTTCCATCAACAATATGGTGTTAATGTATCCAAATATTCGGTCACCTTTAACTTATTCTGATCCCTGATATATTTGTACTAGTGGCCACGAATATTTGCTTTAACCTGACTACGTAGACCACTAATAGTTTCCATAGCATTCAGAGTATATGTGGGGCGTTTCCTGCACAAATAACATTGTATAAAATACCATTCTATTCTAGAGAAAGGTTTTGGCACAGGGAGAATATTTGGCAAATAATGTTCCCTCCTCAATGTCATGTCCATTGCTGCTCTGCAGGCTGAACAATGGTCTGTCTGACAGTGCAGCATACACTACCGCCTCAACATGATTTTAAAGCCATTACATCGTAGGGAGAGCCAATCTACGTTCTTTCACAACACCTCACTGACATCAATGTACAGTTAGATAAACAGACATTAAGGACAACAGACATTAAGGACCTCTAAAGAATGTGCTAGATCTATTGAAATTCTAAATATCAGATAATAATAGAATGCCATCACGACATAACAATTATGAACAGAAGGCTTCGAAACGTAGATGGCCTCTATTCAATATGTTCTGATTTTAAGATTTCCCTAGCTAATAAGATAAACTATATAATAATGAAAAATAAATGAAGGTGAAATGTTTCAACTTCATACAGTCAATATCTGATCCTCTCCCAAGATTTGTTGTCTCTAGGAGCTCTCCTTACTTGAGCCTAAGACGTTAACAATATATCTATGTATATGAATGCAGCCTTTGCTGCTGATATGGCCTAATTCACCATCAATCAATCACTTACTCACTCTAAGTGAAGCATACCTGACGGCAAAGGGAAAATCGATGAGACGGGACATAGGCTAGAGGTATTAAAAGGAGAGGGCTTATGCCTGTGTATATCAAAGGTGATAGTAACCTTGTACTTATGAACAGCAATGATCTTATGATACTCTCACAGTTTTTTCCCTTTCTCTCAATCATTAAGTCTTTTTCATTTGATTGTTTCAATTGATTTCTTGAATTTAAACGAATGCGCGATAGACTGACGCCAGAAACCGATATGATTCAGACAACCTCAGTGATTTCAGCATCGAGCTCCAAAATGGCAAGATGTTTTCATGTATTTTGAAGGATTCTGTTCTCTGTCAGAGAAGGATTCTATTCTCTGACATTTTAGAAATGTGTCCTCACGAAGGCAACAAACAGTCCCGTCCTCACGCCTTGACGCTGTTACTGTGTAGTCACATAGATGTCTGTTCAATTCAAAAGCAAATATTCCTTCCTCTTTACTCCCCATTTAGGATATATTTTCCCATTACCCCCTTAAAAGTATAAATGCTGCTAGATTGTCCATACCTATATCCTGTATTCGGCCTAAAAATCGTTTTATAAAAACAAAAGGCCTGCATGACGGGGTGTCCTTAAGACAACTTTTTATGTAACTTTGGAGCTTGGAAAGTCCGCTTTGAGAGTAGCCGATACACCCGAGGGTGCACACCGACACATGCATTGTGAGGTCTATCGTAGTGCATCGGGAGCTCAATGCACGCCGGGACTTAATCTTCTATGGTGGTTGAAGCCTAAGAGGGTGCGTCCACCAACCACGACAGGGCTATGACACACGCCGACAAGAAATTTCCAATCGGTGCCTTGTCGCAGCCTTGTCGTGAGGAGGGGAGCTGTCGTGAGCCCTTGTCGCAGCCTGTCGGGAAGTGCACGCTCCACCTAAATATTCTATCGTAGACCTCTGCGACACGCCATGACACGCCACGACACGGCTCCAAAATCGAACATGTTCGATTTTGTCGTAACCTTGTCGGAAGGCCCCCGACAGGCCCCCTTCATGTCACAGCCTGTCGTGGCCTTGTCGTAGCCTCTTGTCGGGAACTGTGGTCCACCAACCACGACAAGGCTACGACAAGGCTTCCAATCGTAGAGCTGTCGTGGCCCTTGTCGGAAAGCCGTTGTCGCAGCCTTGTCGTGGTTGGTGGACGCACCCTCTTAGAAACATGGGCTTTGGTGATAGTACGCGATGGCGATGGAACTGGTTTACATCTTTGTTTTCCCATCTTGTGTCATACTTGACACCTGATTGATCACCAGTACTCAGGCGCTACCAATTTTCAAGAAGTGTTTGAAATTTTCTTATTGGCAATTCCTTACCCGGATAAAAGCCAACTCCACTGGTCTCCGGAATTCTTCCCTTTTTGAAAAAGAAAGTTTATTGACATTAGGTTCATATATTACAGTATATATGATTTTCAACCATGATGTCCAAGATCGACAATGAACACATATACAGAAGACGGGCAACATATTTGCCTATGCATTCTACAAAAGGTGTAGTCCAATCATATGGGCCATATGGGAGTAGGGTCATCGACCTCTTACCCAGTACCAAATAAGACTCATTGATCCGTTTATAGCAGGAAAGTCCTAATTGAATGCATTACATATCTGTATTATTTCACCTTAACCCAGGACTCATACATTGAGGACAAGCCCTCAGCAATTACATTAATGAAATGCTGGATCAGGTTTCCGGTATTTACAGAAGATCAACACATGACATTACCCTTAACGGGACAAAATGCAGATACAGATGCAGGACAAGACAAGTTATTCTGTAACATTACATTTTAATTTCTTATCATTACTGTCTCCTTTGCTGTTTCAGTCATATATTAAATGACATAATTGGCTCTGCTCTGCTCAATTCTGGAGATTATATAGGGTAAGAAACTGCTAGTTCCATCAAGTCCCTTGCTAGTAGCCTCACACTATATATGACATGGAGCAGAAGGTACCACTAACACTATTGGATTTTCTGATCTCAGAACCATATAGAAAGTCTTTTTATTGAGGTAACTCCTATTAATCATCTGCTGTTGCACCGATTAGCACCCTTTAAGTAATTAACATTACCAAGAGGATTCTTAGGTAATATACAAGACCAAGCGGGTTCAAGCATCCAAGGCAGAAAGGCCAAAGGTTTCATCAGATTCTTTGAGGGAAGCGCTGTCCATCACATTACACTGAAGCCTTGAAATAACATCTTTGCATTGTGTTGATAAGCTTGACATTGAATTTGAAAGGATGATCTGCCTGGATCAATATTGCGCACGTTTATTATTGACTACAGGGCACGAAGGCATGCCTCGTGGACATTGTCTCTTATATGAAACTGGTGTAGAGTTGCCAGAGGAAGAGGGCGGAGTTAGTACGGGTCAGGAGGACTCCATTCGTGGATCCGCCCATCTAACCGTTTTAGGCAGGT
The DNA here is from genome assembly GCA_950022655.1 of Alentia gelatinosa. Lineage (NCBI taxonomy): Eukaryota > Metazoa > Annelida > Polychaeta > Phyllodocida > Polynoidae > Alentia > Alentia gelatinosa. The sequence goes on from OX465582.1 coordinate 39,116,176, forward strand.
TGATCGAGTTAGCAAAAGGGTGCTACCTAATCACAGTATCGCATTACAGATTCCTCTTACTTTCCCTGAGCGGCCTGTGTTCTCATCCTCTTGGATTTGAGGATTACGGTATCCTTGACCGGTCAATTTCAAAGTTCCGTAATAATGCTCATAAAGCAATATAACCTATGTTTAAAGGGGGTGTTTTATTGAGCTGGCCAACGCAACGGAAAGACAATGTGCATGCCTTAAACGACATCGCATGGCAGTAACCTGACGTAAGCCCTTGAGCCGGGTACAGGCAGCAGTACACTGAAGCGGTGCCACACGACGTCGCAGAACGACCTCCCAACATTGGCCATCATCTGTGGTAGATATTGTGTTCATGTGCAACCGAACCACACATTTATTGTTGTTGCCATTTTGAATTCATCCATACGTTAAAATAGTTCCAAATTGCTTTGGATAGATTTTTAAAAATTTAGATACTAGTATCTCTCTCAAGAGAGAGGTTATCAGATACAGTATTATTGAATCCATTATTTCTGTATTTCACTACATCGAGATAAAAAAAGAAAAAGAGAGATTTAAGAAATGTAATAATATGATATTCTGATAATAGTCTATTGCAATAAAACAATACTTAACACAATTTTAGAATTACGAAACGATGATGATTAGTATTCCAGTTTAGACTTGAGATATCAAGTATTGGTTCACCATCCCTTTAAATTTATCAGTTGATCGCGCGTGCTGAATAGTTGCTGGGAGCGTATCCCACAACCTTAGATATGCAGTTTATAACAGATCTTTTGTAACCATCTTTTGTCAGATCACCATTAAAATCTTTTTTCTACTTCCTGCAAACGTCGATTCCCTCCTTCACTGATTGCAGCAATAATTCACCCTATACCTACGCCTCCCTGCCTGAGTTATAGATCAGTAGAATTAGGCCTATAGTAATGTTAACGTATTGTAAAATCCAGTAATATTTTCAGGACAATATTGTGAGAGCTAGAGAATGCCTGAATTAAGAGGAGAGAAGTTTCATCGTTGTACTGTGGGTAAATGGGTCCACGATGTGGACATAGCAGGAAAAGGTTGTGTGTCTCCAGTCATTCATACTCCACCACATACAACGGAATCCTACGGGAACGAGAAAAGGTCATTTACTCTGAAAAGGTGACGAACAAAGCCGACCAACTGAGAATTGCCCCTTCCCCACTTGCATTGTTGGGGTTGTCTACACAAATGTGGCACGTCCCAGGGTGCTGAGGGACAAGTAAAGCCAGTCTGGTAGGACGGATGTGATTGGATGGTATGCGGGCAGTGGCACTCTCCGACTTGAAAATATGCATGCAGCGGTGTTCAAGGTGAGAGAGAGATCCAATAGTTTTCACCAGCGACCTGTTTCACTAGTTTCGTGACATGTCTGTGACACCATACAGACATTGGGGTTGTCTAGTTTCGTGACAACACAAATAACTGCCCTTAGGTAAAGACAGACCCCAAACATGGGAATTAGACAAATCTACACGTCATGGACCTGTTTCACTAGTTTCGTGACAAAGGTGTTAGGCAGACATGAAAAGCGGCACCAACAGTGCAAGCAAGAATGGACAAAACGAAGTCTAATGTCTAGTGCTTATGAAACCGGACACACCCTCTAGACGCTATCTAGACATGTCACGAAACTAGTGAAACAGGTCCCAGTTGTAGATGCGATGAACATGTTACTGTGATACGATAGATAGGGGTGTGTCATTGGAATAGTAGTCTAGATGATGAATCATGCAGTTTGTGAGAATGAAGAGGGAATTTCTAGTAACGCGGAAATGATGAGATAACAGAGTGGTAGGGAGACAGTTCCTGGGATAGGCATTTGTTAGAGTGAAAAGGGAATGAGGGAACGAGTCATAATTCATATGATAGAGTAGTAGATCAGATTAAGAAAATCATGTCAGCCAAGCAGTTTAGAATAAATACTGTTCAATAATTGACAAAGTGTCAGGGATATAGAAATTAGGATAACAAGAAATATGCAGCAGCGATGCCGTTCCTCAGAGGCAATTAAAGTTGCTAGATTGAGATGACATCATAGTGATAATCAGGTTGTTATGGTTGGCGACGGTGATGGGGGTGTTGGTGAGGAGAAATCTGTTGTGATACGTATCAGTCATCGGGATCTGTCCCGCATTAAAAAAAGGAGGAGCAGCAGACAATGAGATCATGCATGCGTTAGGATAGGCGATGGGGGGATTTGTTCAGGGACGAGCTGGGGAGTGAGGCAGTAGGGGCATGGTGAGTCAGCTTTCTGGCGGGGGAGAAGCGGGTGCGGGGGACTGCTGGATTTAGGAGGGGTGGGGTGCTCCTGTCATCTTATGGGATACAAGGTGTCCATCAATCACGTGGTGAATACAGAACATGTATCTGCATGAGGTGCAGGATTCCCAACCTGATAAATCCTTACAGAATGATGACAGGCTGCCGCCCCTGACCTGGTTGGGTGAGACTGATGCTGCCCTCCTGCACCCTCGTGCATATTGCAGTGGTACGGTCCGAGAGGCCTGGATCGTTTCTGAGGGCTTAGTGCCCTGCCAGTTGTGTACTGTCATAAATACATATTCAGAAGCCGTTGTTCTCTAAAAGAAGGCGTTGTATATGAATTCATGCGTGTACCGAAAATAAAGAGGGTAATTGGCATGATAACATATATTTGAAGTCTTTATTATACTGAACAAAGAGACGGGTTATCGTTCCTCTTCCCTCTTACTTTGTGCCACCATAAAACGTGGAGGAAACATTTATGAAATCCTGACTCAGTGTGCGACAACCATGCCAGCGTTATAGCTGACCCATTTTTCAATGAGATTAGATAGCGAGATTCATCCAGTTAACGTGATAGATGAGGATAACGAATTGAGTTTGCACTAACAAGTCAGTATAGTCACCATAAATAGATACTGGGAAGACGTCTCGTCCTTCACGCCATGAGGAGCAGCCAGATGCTTTTGAGATTTCGTTGTAGTCTTGCAGTGTTTTCATAAAAAGCACAACAGACCTCTGTCCCCGAACCCTTATCCAATTAAAATAACGTTTATAAATTGGTCTTGGTACTGATTACTCGCAACCGATGAACTGCAAATAGATCATATGACACTTTGAGAATGTCAGGGGTAAACAAAAAGATTAAGAAGTAATTGCACTGGCATAGATCAATATAGCTAGAGATGGGGCAGATACATGCAATTAAGTGTTTATAATGGAGTAATTCATGATAGGTATGAATTGATACACAGGAGAACAATTTTCTTCCCTGTGCACAGTCCCTATTCAGAGTCACGGAGAAACAGCAAAAAAGACCGTACGTCCTTAGGTGTTGAATCTTGCCATTGCCAAGTCTGTCTGGCGCCCATAGGAAAAGGAAACGAAGCCGAACCCCAACAAAGGGAGTCTCACCCCCAGGGCCGGGGATCAGCCGTAGTGGTCGGATATACAGGAGGTGGGCCAAATAATCAGCATGCAGGCGGCGCATATACGAACCCCAAATGGTGCCTCTCAGTATTCATGAAAGATCAAAGTTGCAAGGCGTTCGGCCAGTAGTAGGAGGGCGTGAGGAATGGGCCTACTAACTGTGTCTGATGGCTGTAGCCACGTGCAGGGCAAATGGCGGCAATGTGTTCCTAATGGGCAGCGCAGCATCACCACCTGGCTTCTAAACAATGCATTGTTTGGCACAGGTGATGGATTTACAGAAAAGCCAAAGTGAAATGTTTTCCAATTGAACGAAAATCAGATTCCTTTCCCAGCTGCCAATAAATGTAACTGGAGAAGGAATGAAACAGACGTCTGCTTTGCATTTAGTCAATGAAGATAGTTTTTAAGCAGGTAGGTTAAAAAAGGAAGTCTGTCCAAACAGTCCCAAGAGGAGGATTGAACCTTGAACCATTAAACCACAAAGGACAATTTTTCTTATTAAACGTCAATCAATCTTTCGATAAAACTTGCCATCACCTTCAAAACATTTTCGGGGAAGCTGTACATTTATGTTCTCTGACTTTGCTACTTTCTCCACACCCTGAAAGAGGATTTTCCTGTTCTTTGTGATTATATTCGTCTAACCCATCTCACCGGTGGTGGTTAAGCATTATTAGTGACATGTATAAGGTATATCACAACGGAGGAAGTGTCTATAACACCTTGTCACGGCAGCATGACTGATATATAGTTCCAGTCATACAGACCAGACCCTCGGCTACATCATGCAGTAAAGAGGAGAAATGAGGGTTAATGGCTTAACATGATAAGCTCCTCCGATACCAAGACAGATGTGGACCATGCCCCAGTCCTGGCCTTGTTTTCTTCGCCCTAGCCAAAGTACATTTACAGCTCCCTGGGGTCCAATCGGTGGTCCACAACGATACCATCGCGGTGTCTGCCTGCTGTTTATAGTTGGTCTCCTGAGCCTTCGCGTCGGGAACTTTCGGGAATTGGTCACTGAAACAGCTCGACAATTGAATTGCTGTGTCTGACCGCAGGAACAATTATCTTACTTCTTCGAGGAGACGATTCAAATTTCACGCGTCTGTACGAGAGGCTTCTAGCCACGAGTTCTATTCTTCCATTGGGTATATAAGGTACTATTACGAATGAATCCCATGAGCAACATATGGGATATCATCAAACATACACCAACCATAGAGCGAGGGATTAATCTGATAAGGCGCTTTCATCTACAGAGCTTCTCACACATGCCTAGAGGAACTAGAATACCTGCTGTCATTAGTGTATGTCTCATCGCATATACATCAAATCTTCATCTCTCGTCGACAAAAGATGACAATTTAAGCAACTGACCGCACGAGACCCTAACGGACGCTTTACAAGTTGAGTGTTCTATTTTACACCACCTTGTACCATAACAGTGTATAATCAACTTCATTGTATGTTTATCATAAGAATTACTTAATCAAGCCCATAAAAGAAAATGAATCCAGACTCCCCCAAGATGAGTTAATGATATTAAATGGATTACGTGATTGGGAATAGGAGGCGAAGTTGTGTCTCCATCATTGAGTCTCCATCAAGTGGGTCACTATACTGCTGCTTGGCATCCCACCACTATTCAACGTACATTTATAACCTGGAATGGCTATGCATACGTTAAAGCCTTGCAGACTCCTGGCGCAAAAATCTGGAGCTTATCTGGCTTAAGTCTCGTCTTGTCTGTACACCAGCAGAGGGTATTCCTTGATACGGAAGTTGCTTAACTCTTCCAAGCTTGATACGTCTTTCAGAAATTCCCAAATCAGAGGTATTTGATAAAAAAAACTATACCTTGAGCAGGCTTATACATCATGGAAAATTAATAAATTTTGAGACAAAAAAGAAAAAAATCTAAATACATATATGTAAAGTGAGAATTGTATAAAAGATACTACAACCTCTTATGCAAGATTTGTTATACGATTGCAAATTATAGCAAAAGCTATTCTAGGATATCAACGAAACATCATGTGCTATGAGTATAGGGATAACATAGAGTACTATTTCTAGAATGTCTGATATAGATGTCGCTCCAAAGGGTTAAAAACTTTCCCACACAGCGTAAGACAGATCGACATCCCCCCGCACGCCTCTCCTTGTCCAGATCCCCTAACCCCCACTGGATTGATGGCATGCAAAGCCAATACCTCCCTTTAGCGGATCCCTACATTGAGTCTTGCTAGTTTCGGTGTTCCTGTGATCTTAATAATGCATATATGTATGCATACTATGTAAAATAGACATAACCCTTTGAAATATGGTAATCTTATCACATGAAAGATACATACATCTTAATTCACACTGACATCTCAGCTGCATTGAGAATGGACATTTTTTTATTCGGCTGTATATAATTATATAGATTGATGTGGCAATTCGGGATAAAGTCTTAGGAGAACTATCAGGGGGTGTTTTTCAGTAGTGACGCTCGCTAGTAGCGACCGTTTGAGGGGCAATCTGTTTTTCAGTTGTGACGATCTTTAGAGATCTCAGCTACATGCTGGGATGTAACCATTTGGGTTATCTGGGTGTTTTTCAGCTGTGACATTCGCTAAGAATTGCCAGTGATCACACGTGAAATCATTGCCCAAATGGTCACAACAGCAGACCATTTGATACTTGTCATAACTTATTTTTTCAGATCCTAAGACTTATCCATATTTGGATAAGGATACTGATAATCTAACATACCTATATCCCAAATTTTATAATTTTCCTGTGGTTATTATGACCGTGAGAAGCATTCGTCTGAAGATCAGGCACTACACCACTCAGCCAGCTTGTGCACAACCTTCTGCAATGCTTAACTTTGTTTGTCAAGGACATTTGTTCATGGTGATCATAGTGTCTGTGCTATGCATTATGAAAAGCATTCAGTGGTTATCAATTTTTCCATTGCGATATCAAATAAATTACTAATGATACTTTCGTACACATTCCCAAAACAATCTATTTTCAGATTTAATCGGAAAGAAATACCTTATAAAGTATATTATTATTAGTCAAATTCTTTGACCATCAATTATCCATCGTTTTCTAAATTTACAATATCCCTATCTGGCAGGTGTCTGGCAGGAATATCAGTATAGAACCGTTATAGTGGCGATCAGCTAACGATCACCTGCGGCGCTCTGCGACCATGTCTGAAAAACACTTTCCACCATTGATCTCCCAAATGGTCTCACAATCGCTCTCCGATCTCAGCAAATCTCAGCTAGCAACCGTCACTACTGACGAAAACGATTAAATTTAGGTTATAAGTACACCAGATATATGGGATTCTTTGCTCCAAATATTTTTTGATTTGAATAAGATTTGGCATCTGAAAAAATCACTCCAAACGGTCACATCTCAGCACGTGGCTGAGATCCCTGAAGATCATCACATCTGAAAAAAACCCCACTTTTTTCAAAAGGTCGCTACTAACGAGTCAGTGCTGAGAAACACCCGGCAGGTATCAGAGAGATATAAAATCAAAATGAACACTTGTGTGATAGCTAACAGCTAATCGGTAAAGGTGAGGTGCAACCCCTTTGGATATTTTAAGTGTAGTCGATAGTTTAGACTGCAATCAATTTGAAGAGAAACCTTTACCTCATGGTCAGATTTTGCGATAGGATGAGGATGTAGAGGTGAATTCCAGTATAGTATTGTATTTCATTAATGTTCATTCAAGCGTCGTTTAGTCGTTGTACATAGTTAAAATGGCAAAAAAGGCCTCATTTGTATTACCATCAGCAGCTGATATGTACAACGTAAATATGTTATAGTATTGGCGGTGTGTCGAATCAGTACCGTGCTCACGTGTAGATAAAGAGCTTACCAGTTGGAACATTTTACCATATCGTCGTATTCTCAATTTTCACTCGCAATTTGACGCAGAATCCCTAACTGATGATTTTTAGTGTTTAATGGCTTGCCATACTCAGCTATCAGGATGGATGGTTTTATTTTTTTGTGCGTTGCACAGAAGCAGTCATCCCAGAAGCATATGTAATACTTGATGCTAAGCAGACCTAGGAGGAAGCTTGACCTATATGATGTTCGTGTTCATTCTCAGCGTGTGGTGCCTTTTGTAGTACACGTATCACATTTAATGCTCCAGACACCTACAGACACTCCACGGCTGTTAAGGATATTCATTTACATGTATATATAAGTCACAGGCAATAGAGTGTCTAACTAGTATTCATGAAGACTATTTTGTTACAATCAAAACGGTTGGTCAGCTGAATATCTGTGACCTGATGACAAATGGACAATAGAGTTAAATCCCAGATCGCCTACTCTCCAATCGGATTTTTTTATCCTCTTCCAAATCCTTCATTAAGAGCGAACCCATTGAGGGGTCAGCGGGATTCCAGCTTAGCCGGGGTATTGGGGTTTCTTAATGATTTCTTGCCATGAACCTCAATAAGATGACAACTGGTCAAACCACAATCACCGCTTAACCTTTTAATCAAAGGGAGATGTATCAAATGGCCCGGACACTGAAAGATAAGCGCGACAAGGACTAGGGCAATCAACCGTCGCCTACTTTCTCTTCTTTCTTCACTTACTATATTAGAACTATGCGAAATAACCTTGATAAAGTCCATGTAACGGACGAAACGTCGGTTCTAAATAAACGCCTATTACTAATAAGATTATTTGATGGTTATGCTATTCAATACTACACAATCTTATGCGAAATAACGTTTGAATGTCTCATTAGAAATCATTAAATCACTTTCATAATATATACAGTGAGCACCCATGCCCACAACATGGCCCTTTATACATGTAGCACCATCTAAAACATACTCCCATGGATATACTTACGGAGGTGCAGCGGACGACCGGATTCTAGGGCCATGGACTGTGGTTACTACAATGTGACCCATAATGTTGCTGATGATACGTGTAATATCGAGGAGCCTGCTGCCAGAGGCTGAGTAGCAGCGTCTAGTAGCTCCATCAGGGCACCAATGTGGATTAACTCGGCCTTCCCCGCCATTTTATTATCAACCTAATACGGAGTCTCCATAGTAAACCTATGGAGCCTACAGATCGCCCTTGCGAATAATACGGAAAGCCGTATTCTCCAAGGAGAACACAGGGGAAAAGTCCCTAGTGTACAAAGAAGCGCAGAAAAAGATCGGCGGTCATTTTCGCTTTTGATAAGTTATATTTGGAATACTGAATAATAGATACAATAAATATTACCATGATTTTGATCTGTATGGTCGATATCATCCTGCGTCGACCACGTGGTGAATACGACCATGCAGATAAAATAAATGGTAATGCTGTGTACATATCAGTTGCTCCTTTCACACACATATCTTCATCAAAAGATGATATATTTTATATCTATTCTATGAACAGACTTCAAATGGTGTTCTCTAGCCCCCATATGATGAAAACAAAGATATACATCTTATGTTTGCTTCCTTTGCCAGACCTCTCTATCAGGTCAGTTCAAGATTCACCTTCTCACATCTCATACGACCTTTCCGCTCAACACATCAGATTGAAGTGATCATCCCTTTTAATATGGAGCAAATGTATCCATTTCATGTTCTACTTATGAATATTGGTGGGTACATCCATCCCAGTACCTACTAAGAATATCTAGTATCTTACTAATAATAGAAAATTGTTGAGGTTTATTCTTCCCTATTTCTGAGACCGCTCCTTTCAAATCCTCGTATTATTGGCAACACAAAACAGCACAACATTGGTCCCTGAAATCCTGACAACAAAACACGTGCCGGGCGTTGAATTTAATCTGGATTATTTTTCTTATGGTCCCAGGAGCCATATTGGAAGGACGTAATCTCTGACGGCAGTTGGAGACTTCCAGTGGCCTTTAATAGAGATTCATAGTGACCGCTCTACTCGAGTGGCTGGCTCCAGTAGCGGACCCCTGCCATGAGCACAATAAAAACACGACCCTTGGGGCCTACATGTCAGTGCCGGTTCACACACCTGCCTGATACCATTTAGAGCCGGCTCCACTAGTACCGTTTCTATATATTACTGGGTTGGTCGAGGTCATTGCCTTCTGCGAATGCCCCCTTTCCCCGGCTCACATACAGAATGATTGATTATATTGATACATGACCGTCTTGGGACCTATTTGCTAGGCGGCGATGCTATAGTTGGCTTGTCATCGTCCATGCCATACATCAAACGGGAGAGTCTTGGTATAGTTCCGCCTGGTTGGTCATGGTCGCATTTGAAACCGGGATTGCTAATTCCCTTTCAGGCAATGGAGCATGAATATTCTCCTGGGCCTACTTTGATGTACAATCTGAAATGGAGAATTGATATCATTCCCAAGAGACACTGTTTCACATATTCGCATTGATAATCCAATATTATATAAAGATTAACCCAATCCTACCCGAAACCCTTGCTGAAAAGAGCGAATTTAAAAGTTTCCCAAGGCTCAAATGGTGCATTCTTATCGGAGTTTCTCCGGTAATATGAGTTCCCTGATACCTTAAACGTGTTAGTGCATATGAAATATTATGAAGCAGGCTGGTATTTACAAGATTTGTCGTTAAATGCCTTGGGAAATTCCTGGCTTTGAAATAACTGGCGAAATTGAATGATTAGTTATTCTTGGTGGTCTAACGATATTTTCTCCAATTTCCCAAAACGTCTATCATGTCAGTCCTTAACGTCATATCCATCATTCGCAGAAAACATCCGTTTTCTAAACTGACTTCGATTGCCTGTTGAGATCCCTATTTCGGTCCAGATGTGGGAGATCTCATGCGCCGTCCTCGACTACACATGGTGCGGTGTGCGCTGAAGTGGGATTCACAGGGTGCTTGTCTGAGACAAATCCTGCTGAGATTCTCTACTGGAACACGATTTCCTCGTCTGAATTGTATGGTTCCATTTCGCTGAGACAAGTATTTCCCCCAGCAATTGTCGGCGGTAATTACCCCTAAAGCCTGATGCCCATCTACCGATTCAGGGTTGAGCGATTAGTTTCCAAATCGTATAGGAGTCGGTGAAGTTGTCGCAGGCAAATTATGTAACCCTTCTCTCGACCGGCAGACATTGAGGAGATGGGGTGGTGGATATTAGTCCTAAGCAAATCGGTCTACTAATCGTTGACTGACCCTTGCCTAGCTGTCCTACATCTACCGACTACGGCCGACTCCGTTAGGATGCCTTCGGTGAGCCAAATTACCGTCCGTTTGTCGCCGACAAAGGTACATGAATGTTCCGAAATCGGTAGATGGGCATTGGGCTTTAAGCAGGATTCACACGTAGAGACTAATGTACCTGAGGAAATGTACTTCACACCCTTCCCTAGTCTCAGACAACTCTCGCTTGGTACAAAATTCTCATGACAAGGTGATTTTAAAAGTCTCAGGGGGAAATGGCAAATTTGATTCACATGGAAGGACAGACCTGATACATAGTCTCAGACATAGTCATAGTGAACACTCACCCTGGCAATCAAATACACTTGAAATGGATGGTTTTAAGAAAATGTTACCCTGCTTGCTGGCCTCCTATTGGCTAGGTTGGGTACTCAGTAGTGGGTCTATTTGTCTCTTGTGCATGCAAGGATATCTCGGGATTTGTAGGTGTTTTATAAGGGAGTGTTAATGTACGTCATTAGTATCGCTGTACCATCCAAAGAGATTAGAAATATCACGGACCTGGACACAAGTCCGTGGAAACATCAACAGAACAAATCAAAGTTCAGACAGCCGCAGCTATGCTTCCCTATGATATTTACCCTCACACCTATCAATCATTATTTGTTAGAGCTACAAACGTACACATTGTTAATGTCTGAAAATTGCGTGTTGGCCGCACTATGATAGGTATAGTTTAACGAATTACCCTGACCTTATTCATAGGCCAGTGTAATTTTGGAATATCACAGAGTATAATATTTATAACCAATATAGAAATATGTACCAATGTATTATTTATTCCAGCTAGACGTGAACGTTTTGAGTGCACTTCTGACACAGAACTATTCAACCTGAATTGGCGGCTGTACTAAATCGAGAGTGGAGGTACAGTGGGAGGTATATATATATGAATAATAGGAAGCATGGAATAGAAAGATGGTTGGTATTTGCTGGAAGAAATGCCACACAAAAAAAACCCAGAAAAGATATCATAGGATAGTAAGGCAAACGTCTCCTCTAGCGCATTTACTGCTGCCAGAGGCTGAGTAGCAGCGTCTAGTCGCTCTGACAGAGCACCAATGGGGATACATGACATCGTCGTTATTGAGAACTTGAGACGGGCTTCTCGTGAGATGACGTATCAACTAGGCTGCGTCCCTGCCACAAGACACGACCGCCATGTTTTCCAATGTCATCACATAGAGTGATAGCCATATCAGTCATGTCAACGTCTCTGTACGGAACACTTAGCGAAAGTCCACAGTCCATACCCGCCCCTCCCTAAGGAATCGTTCAGTATGGGCTTTTCATACATGCATACAATGACCATTGAGCAGTACATTTAACCTAGACGTAGCCTTGGGAGACAGGCAAGATAAATTCAGCGGTTGATTTAGGTCTAGGCCGGTCAAACTAGCAAACTAGTTCTAATAACAGGAAAATTCATCTATCCCTCCAGGATACATTTAGATGTTTGTGCAAGAGTGTCACCATATTAAGAATCGACAAGCCAAAGCGGAAGCTTAGTACAACGTATATTGCTGGTTAGCGCAAGGGTCTGACATATTGTTTTTTTAAGGACGGGGACAATGATAAACAATGTGACACATTGGATAAGGCACGGGAAGAACATGACCAAGCATAACATATCACCGTAGACATAGCGCGGTAGGGAAACGATTTTGTTCTGTTCTTTCCAAACGATTCATGGCGATATATGATTCATGGAGGCATCAAATAAATCACAACGGTGTTACTGTAGTCGGGGGAAATACCTTTTTTACCTCTGCCTTCCTTAAGCTTAGTATGTACATGTAATCTACGTTCTTGCAACGTTCTTCTTCATATATATATTATATATATATGTTGCATATATATAATATATATATTTACATATATAGTCCGATCATCTTTGAAATAAGCCCAGTGGTCATGGATAAGACCCAGTGAGTGATCATATTATGGTGAGGGGAGCAATTGGACATTAATAAATCTTATAGGATGTCCATCTTCAGTACCTTAGAGGCAGGCAGTTGACACTAACCCCGTTATCGGAATATCTGATAACGACAACCGGAAATCTGTCCGGCTTTCGCTCAACGTCCATCGTTCAAAGTGTTATCATAATGTATTGAAAAAGCAGAGTGAGTGTTATTGACATCCTAATGGTGTGATATCAGATGGACGTACAGTGGATTAGTTACGACCTGGTTTAGTGTTGTGGAGAAGTCAGAACGCCACTTCAAGGGTATATCATACGTAAACAAACAAGTATGAAGAAGAGAGGAACTAAGTGAAGTAAACACCCAGTTACCTAGTTCTTTCACATTGTCAACGTTAGTACGTAGGTAAAGTTTAATGACTTTTAAGCACTGAAATTAGTTATAAGCTTAAAAGGCAACAAAACGAGTGACCAATAGTAGATACAATCAGTCGCTGATCGGCATAATTGTAACGATCTATCTACACAGCGCCAGGTTATTCGTTTAATCTCTCCCTACTCAATGTCACAGTTTAGAACCCTATAGACAGGCCTAAGACACACTTGTTTTCTACACGACTCATGTAATGTACAGTGCTCAATATGCAAATACACATTGGACATTCGGATAAACCACTATTCTGCTTGCTGATTATATTACTCAGACAATGATTTAGACGATTCCACCGTGGTCTATTCTACTGACTATGTCCATAACAGTTACCTGAAAGGTTACATTCTCTGACAACACCGGTTAGCTGCTGATTGATGAAAACTGGACGTGTTTCTGAAGTGCAATCTATTCAAAATTATTTTGAAGGTCTTTCTTGGTGGAGAAAATTACGCTAAGGCGTATAACGTAATTATTTGAAGAATATATGCTTACATACATATTGTAGAACTTCATCAACGGCAGCAGACCATTTCACTTCTTCTTAAAGTACGGGCCTCCAGAAAAAAATCATTCTGAGTGCATTTATCCAATTCACGAAGGAGGGAAATATCATTGCCTTTGATATAGACACACCATGAACTTTCAAATATGCATTGGTGACCCAGTAGTTAAGAATAGGAGATACACCTTTCCTTTTGGGAGTAGGGGGGCGGACCGTTGGTTTAAGCCTGGCAAGTGGTCAGTGGTGCTGGTCCGTTAATCATGCACTGAAGGGCCCTCAGTCCATCCATCAGGTCAAGTATTGACCGTTGAGTCATGTTACCCCAAATCACTTTGGGAAGTGAATAGCACGTTGGCCAACTGGGCTCTCCTTACAACCCGCAAAGCATGAAGCCCACAGCAAATCAATAGCACGAGGGCCACTCTGCCTTAACCATCTCCATGCTATCTTATTGGTAGGCTTGTAGTGTGTAGCAATGAGAGGGTAAAGTGGGTAGGAGGACGTGTATAGTGGTGGGGTTGATGGCTCTGGGCCGTGTGGCACCACAACACCCCAACTCACGTCTTAGGTGACGAGATGAGAATGTTTGAGTGTGGTTCTGCCGCGAGGGGTTGCGGATGTGGGGTTGGTATTGATTATTGGGGCTGCCCGAAGGTCCACTGCCCACCATGTCCGGAGGCACGCCTTACTGTGGTTCGGTAATAATGTATGGACCAACGCCCAACAATAATACCTTCACCCCTACCCTCACACGCATACACATATCCCCCCTTAAGGCTACTAGCCTGCACTTGGCTGCGGGCCTTGTTTTCCCCGACACGGATAATTGTATTGGATTGTCTTTTCTGCCTACGAACTAGCCACTCGCTACAAACACAAAGGAGAGGAGACTTTTGCTTGGTGTTGGGACTATGTAAGCAGTGTAGAACAGTACACTTTGTTCTGCCATCTTCCAGACTTGTTTTTTAAACGAATTTCTCCCGTAGAGAGTACAGCCATCTGCCTCGGCAGGCTTTCATTGCGGCACACAACGTAGACAAAGTTTTACAATCATAATTCAGTTTATGATATTAGAGCCAGATCGGGGTTCGCCAGTTTATCTCATATTTCTCTATATCTCTCCATAGCCTTAACGTTAGGAACTCATGCTCAACGGCTATGAGGTTAGCGCACGGGGGTCCCATATTCAATGGCTATTTGGGTGAATTATTTTATTAATTGATAATATCATATGCAGGTCAGATAAAATCAGAAACCCACTCGATGAAAATAACTCGGCCCGGACTCCACCTCGTTTGACCGATATGTGATTTACTCAGCTTTGCTTCACGAATTACTCCGCGGTCAAACTCGGTGGAGTACAGACCGAGCTATTTTCATCTCGTGAGTTTCCTTCTAAATATTTCTATCTAATCGTGAGCATTTCTATTCCAGTGCTATTCAGCAAGAGGAAGGAATCCAATCCTCCTAAATTGCCCATCAAAATATCTTGATTGCGCTCTCTCACAGATGACAGGCAATAACAGCACTACTTGATATAAATCTAGATCCAGGTCAAAACAAAGATGAGCGTATGTCATATGTAAGGAAGTAAGGGTCTAGGATGTAGGGTAAGCGCGAATATATGAATCAATTATTTTCGTTGATCCAACAGCTTGATTCTGCCCATTTTACAACGTGAAGAAGCAACCAACGAATCTGAAAATACGCACATAATCTACCTTGTGACCATTTGGAAAAACTGGCGGTAAATTAGGATTTCTCAGCGGGGCTTTGTTCAAAATGTAGTATATTTTTGGAGACTATTTTGTCATGAACCATTTCTCCAAGTCTTCGGTTAGATTTACTGAGGCTGAATTAGCATATTTCTGTAGACAGGACAGGAGAGTATCATCACCGTATATCATATGTAGAAGTGACAACAATCTGGAAAAAGAAGAAGAGATCTGATATGGAACCCTTGGCCACACTCCAGCATACTTATTGAATTATTGCAGATCCAGAATATTACTTGCTAGTATATAGGAGTACCTAGTTTGAAAAGCCCCATTGACTCCTATAATTCATCAATCGTCGTCATTATCATCCTCAATATTCCCGATCTCCTCCATAAAGATTTAATGTGAATTTCAAATTCTAAATCCTATTTCTTTATTTCTAGCTGAATCTCGTCTTCCCGAAAGTTTATCCAATTAGCTAAGTGATTTCCTCACGAGGAGCGCCTCATCCTATAGCTTTTAGAGTGTCTCCTTTCCCACAGAGTACCCGTTCATTGCTGCATTTATGTATCCTGTAGATTGGAAAATTGCCTTCTGAAGGTTGTTTCATCTATGGTCAATCTATAAGATCATGCACAAATCAGGCAATATCCTCTTTCCCATATGAAATCACTATCAACAAAGTATTTTGCCCGCTGCCATATCAACCCATCCTGCATAAATCTGTCATTTCCTTAAGAAGAACGTTTCACCTTATATCATTCCATCTCGATCTCTTTACAAAGCGCACCACGGTCCATTCGCCCTTTCAATGTCGTTTCCCGTATGTCTCAATCACGCGCCTGGCTGCCCCGATGGTAACCACTAGAAAGCTGCCTCTGTTGTGACGTTTTTCCTTTTCCCCGCCCTGCTTTCCAACTCCATGAAACACGCCTGTATTTGGTCATTCTATCTGCCATCTGTACGCATAATTCAGGGCGACGGAAACGATCGGTCGACTTGCAGGTTGGGCGGTCTTAGGTCGATTCTCCTATCGACCTGCGGAGGGGTTGGGACTGTGCCTCCTTTAAGGCGACATGACCGACCCGTGCATCACCTACCAAACGACGCTCCTCCCCCTCCTTCATTGGGCTATCGAAACAAGGAAATAAATTTGTCGGAAGAAAGAAACAGACGCAGAGATGGAGTATGCTGGAAAGTTTAAGAGGTAGATTGAAGAGCGGCTCCCTTTCTAGAAGAAAATACGATGGCGGGGGATGGGGTTGGGGGATAGGGATGGGGGTGCAGATGGAACAGGGGGAGGGGGCACATACCAGGGATAGGGGACTGGAGAAGCCATTGTGCATGGCGTGGCTTTCCGAGGCGGATATTGCGGATTCTGGGCGGTGAGATAAACCCTAGATGAACTCTTTGAGAGAAACTTTCCATTGGTCCCTCGGTCCATATTAGTGGCCCTATAACGTACTTCATCGAGGCCCATAACTGGCAGCACCCAACCATGCGGGAAGCTGGTCACCTAAAGACTGTAATTTTATTGTCGTCACGGATTTATCACTACAATCTACGGCCATTCTGAGTGCTCCCAAACTGAGAGCATTAAGAGTGGTACTCGAGAGCTATAAATATAACCCCAGTCCAGATGTATTGATCTTCCCGTTAAGGACACATCTCTAATACTCAGCACTTAAAAAGTTGTCTAGATAGCTAGTATCTACTCTTAAACTGTTTGCAAGATATAAATCCTTAATTCATGTTTTCAAATATGTGCAAAGTTGAAATTTTTCTGAATATTAGATTAGATATGATAAGGCTACAAAAGGTCATTTTCCGTACACTTTCTCTTTTTTGTGAGTGCTTTAATTCTTACCATTACTTACTAAATACTTTAATCCTTTCCATACGAGCACAGCTGTTCTTTCCCAAATCTTTTAAGCGTACATTTACTTTAATCAATCAAGCTCTGTTAACCCATTCACTACGCTGAATAGTTCCAAATACACACCCTGAAATGAAATTTTTTGCAATACCATACTGCAGTACCATTTGCACCCCTGTATTGGGCTGGCACTTTTCACAATATTTCACAGTGACGTCATTATATCACACCTCAATGCTAATACAAAATATCTAAGGTGTTATACATTAGTAATGATATTAGATATGATATAGTTTTACCTTGATTGGGAAAATACTATCAAATTATTCGCAGTATTCCCTTAAAAATAGAATTTACTTAAGTCTCGGAAATGATGTCTCAAGGCATTATAGCGTAATACGCTCGAGATTACCTCAAGGCATCAGGGAGTACTATACCCGGGAATGCCTCCAGGCAACATAGCGTAGCTAAATGGTTAATCAAGCAAAAATACTAAGCCCCACCGACCACGCCAGTGAGCGTCCGCAGGGCGGGGCTGAGAAGTGCATGTGTGGGCAGGCAGTCAATGACCATATACACTTGACATTTGAAGCAGTGGCCTTTGTGCTATCACTGCTCCCCTATACTTGGTAGGTCGGTGTCGCGATTTGGGGACCAGCGCTGGCTGTCCTACCCATATAACCATCTTCTGCACTATGTACAGTTCTTAGTCTCAGTGTGAACACACACAGGGCTATAATTAGTAGTGTGAGGCTGATATGCACAACTACACAACATGGCATATTGTATATATATATATCGAACGGTAGGAACCCTCATCGCGATTCTCGCCCATATATGCGCTCTCTCATTCGCAATAACTTCTCACCCGCTAGCCATTGACTGAAAAACAGATCCCTGGATTACATGTTTACCAGACGCCTGACGGTAAATATATAATCTCCGAGTGCTCTGGAAGATCCTGCCCAGCGATTTGCCAATCATCCCGTCACAGGAGCCGGCAGACTATGATTGAAGGGATATTCTCCTGTAAGCTCTGGTAGACTAGGCAGGGGTGGAGTAAAAGTCAAAATCAACCTTTGTGAAAAGGCAGAATACAATACACTGCAGACGTTAATATCTTTTTGCAACTAGTCTTTTCCAGTATTAAAAATCCAGATCATACACTATGCAATTTTTTATGTGTCTAGTCTTCATCAGTCGTAAGAGCAATAAGGCATTAGGCATCTAGTTGCGTTTCCATAAACATTTGAAATATCATTTCATTCCCTCTTAGAATATCACCTGTAAGAATGCACATAGACGGTACTCGAATTTATTGTACACCCATGCACTTACTTCTACTAGCTACTTAACATTCTGGGGCATTGAGTATAAACAGTATACTGCACGGTCTTAGCAGAAAATATCAAACACAATCTGATTGGTCAATAATAATCAACCGTTAAGCTTAGTCATAGCCTAATTTCGCATTCACCTTTTGAATCTCATCCAATTGTTGGAGTGTACTGTATGGACTGAATATTGACGTTTTGGCTTTCACGATCTTCTACATCTCTTTTCAGTCAAATTTTTCTATTTTAAGACAGCTTAAGGATGTGTGAATTGTTGACAGCTCAATTCCCGGGAACTAATTTCTTCTCTTTTCAATTCAGGGAATGATTAGCAAAATCTTGAACTGAGCGGTCTACCATAAACCCTAAAAATGTTGTTCAGTTATCAATACACAAATCCTAAAGCAGTCTTTTCATAGTACCCTCATCTTTGAATACCCCTGTGAAATGCACCGTTCTAATAATTTGTATTTTGACGTTTTCTGCAGAAGAGCACAATGAAGGATTTGTGAATACCCGCAAACAAGGGTTCTTACCATGTCGATCCTGCAGGCCAACATTCACACCCAGGCCTACTTCCAGACTCTGATCGCTGCTCTGGAAAGCCCGGACCCAAAGACCTTACATCTCAGTGAGTATTATCTATCAAAATATCGGGAATGCAATTGTTATAGAATTGTTATAGGAAAGTAGCGAAGTGGAGTGGCCATGTCCACCTTCTGCTATCTATGCTGAACTATAACGCCATTCTGCATGTAATCTCACGTAGGATGACCATTGCCATTTAGGCGTCACAAAATCCTGATATAGAGATCGAGCATAATACTGCTCTGGCGGGTTTAAGTTAGCTGTTCTGTTCGGACATGAACATCAAAAATGTTATAACCTACCGGGCAATATGTGCAGCATGCGAATACCCACTTCGATGTCTTATACTTGCCGACTGCATATATTCACCGGACCTACAACCCTTGTTTCAATAATCTCTGTATTTTATCTTAAGCTTATAATCTCATGGCCTTTTACTGGGCCTTTATCCCAATGACCATTTACCTTCCCCATCTTACACCCATTGGTTTTATACCCAATTGCCACTGATACCCTGGGAGCCAAATTTATATCTTTGTTCTTTATATTTGAACGGTAGCGGGTAGTCTGTTGGGTTTCTTTTCATAAAAAAGGTTAAGGTTGGTCAAAAATAACTTAGATAAATGTCAGTGGGTCAAGGTGTAGGCGGGTAAAATCGTAGTGATTTATTGACCAGCGTGTGAATCACCAGATGGGCAAATAACCAGGGTTTAAAGTACCAGGTAGATAAGGTAAATGATCAGGGAGTAGAGTTTCAAGAAATGCGATGGGTTTAAGACTACAGGCAAGTAAATGCCGAAGGGTATATAAGGCCAATAGATCAAGTTCCTGTCATTGACTATCCTAACGATTTACTCATGAGAACCTGGTCTCATATGCTTGATAACTATCCAAGGATCCTTAGACCAAATTATTCCCGTTCCTTTCCCTCATCCCAGAGGCAAACACGTCTGGTATTCTGTTAAGATTAATTAGCGTTGAAGAACAGGGTGTGCGTGAGCATCATCAGTATTAGACCATAAGAATTACACCTCGTCGAATTTGACCATCATCAAATACCACTCGCCTTATACTACTATGTTTGAAATGTGTCAGGGTCTAGAGATTGCACTAGGTATATATTCTCATTTCCTCTCATACATCCTGCTGTTGCTAATATAAATGTCGGCAATTGCTCACAAGAGGTATGATTATCCGGAATTGTTATACCATTCTTTCCCTTTGACATACAACAATATCTATATTAGCATACCTAAAAATGTTAATTATAACAGTAAAATGTTTGACGAAATCAGAGATTCCAACTCCAATTTGTTTTAACCAACATGAACAAACATACCAAACTGGAGGAGGCGAACTACTGACCGATACGTAGACTTACTCTCATAGAATCCATTATCAGATGGTGTAAATTACCGATTGTGATTTAGAGAGAATCACACTTGACGTTTTCCATATTGGTTGTTACACATGGTGGATCGTTGATTTCATGCCCTAGTGCAGCACTATCTGCTAGAACATTTATACATAACGACACTACCAACTCGACCTCCTTGCTACAACGTCAATTAAGTAATAGAGCAAGCACCACAATTACCAATGCTATACGCAGTGTTCATACAAAACTACATTGACAGTCAATCCAGACTTTTCGAAAGTGGTCCGCGTAGATCCTGCCATGGATCATTTGGAACTTTAGCAGGTAACTTTAGCAAATTCTATAGGAACCTATAGGAACTACTAGAACTTAAAACTTAACTTGTTTTATGGTAAACCATGAATGTAGGTTCATTATTGCTGTAAGTTATAACGTTTTAAAAATTCCTTTGTTTTGTTCTTGTCCATCCATCATGCACTACTGGGGCATATCTACGTATTTCTTCTAAATCATGTAGTTAAGTTTGTGGTAAAGGACATGTGAAGGACTAATCTTGGTTAATTTGTCTAAGAAACTTTTGGTCTGATCAAATGCTAGTCACGAAATGTCAATGGTACAATAACAATCTGGTGAACTGCAATTAGCTTGAATAAATAATACGTCCATTTGGGAATTCAATAAAGCCTCTGTATAGAGCAATTCTAAATTGATCCAGGGTGTACCTACCACAAGAGGAACATTTGCTGGACCCAAGCTTCAAAAATAAAGCAATCGCCGGTTCATAATTATGTGCCTTCTTCCAGGTTTCCCTTGAAATCAACCTGGAACAAATCACTATAACCACTTTAAACGGCCGTCTTATCTCCGCAATGGTCGGTTGCATTATCCAATCAAGCGCCCAATCCATGCGTGATTGTAATGAGGTTTTCATTAAACTCATCTGTCAGCCACAGAGTGGGGCCCTTGTTGACATTAATTAACGTCGTGCAGTTCAAATTTGGACCAGATTCACCAGAGCTAGTCTGAGTGTAATCTGGAATCATTGAAATCAGGGGGATATATGTTGCCAAGTGGATATATGTTCTCCCTAAGCCATCTACTTGATGGGGATAGATAATAGCCGCATGAAATCCATTTAACCATACAATAATCCGACTACTGCTTAAAAGGTGTATTCCACCAGACTTACTAAATGGCACTACACGGGCCAAAGCCTGTTAAAACCTTTTCAAATAGCTTTATTCTGTTACCTAGCTGGATCAGCTGTGGAACGGGCCTCACCATAAGCATGTTTGGAAGACCCCCGGCAGAGTAAATGTCCGGACTAACCGGTAGAACACACCTTTTACTTGTTGTACTCCTCATTGAGCACCTGACTGATCCTTAAGTCGCTCTTCAAGGGGGAACATGGCTGCTACCGGTTACGAACAACTCATATGTGTTTATTTGCTTGTAGCTCAAAATCACAGGGGACACTAAGGGTATGTAGGGACCATCAAGGATTTAAGCTTTTCAGTTTTTGCATCTATGTTTCAAAGGTTTTTTTTAATATGTTTTCAAAGATATAAAGGTACACCTTTGCTAGCTTAGACAATTTGGCTGAGAACCTGGAAATATCAATGCCTTTGTCACTTTCTTTAAAGACAGTAGATCAAATTACATAATTTTCAGATTTTATAATAACACTTGAAGATGTATCGGAGGATACCGTCACTCTTCCGACGTTAAGATTCGCCGCTACAACTCTTTCACTCGGTTTATGTATCTCTAGTTTGTTTGTTTGTTTGTTTGTGTAGTTTAACGTCCAATTTGTTCAATTAGACTTACTTTGGGTTTGACCGAATCTATGAGATGAATTCAGTAAGAAATCTCACCCGAACATATTTATCGAGGTGAGAGTTCTTTTACATCTAATACCACATAGACATGGTATGAGAAGGATTGGCCTTTGATATAGCGGTAAATCTACCACTGCTGGGGGTGAAGGAGAAAAGTGGCTCTTATAGTGGTAAGAACCTTCAATCCGAGTAGCATGGCTCAGATGAGAGTGAAACGCAATCGCGAGCCTATTTAGAAGGAAACACAAAACAAATCTCGATGCATCACATCATCATTTGCATCTAAGCGCCTCAGATAGTCATCAGAGCGTCCAGTAAAGATCTACCGGGGTCTTTCATCATGCTTTATATTGATGACGTTCTTATCTAAGAACCTCATTACGGTCCATTTAGCACCGAGCTTCTCATTGTTTGTCTAAATGAGGTACTTTACTCTGTTGCAGCTCGGCTTAAGAGGGTCGGTTTGGTGACGGGAGCAGTGCTGGCCGGGACTGTACTCGGCGGTCCCATCGGGCTCATTGTGGGAGCAGGTGTAGGTGAGTTTGAGCTGCTCTTTGTGAGAATTGTTCATTGTTTAAGATGCTCAATATGGGCGTAGTGTCAGTTACTTGTCCTTATTCATTAATTTGAAGATCTAACATTAACAGGTGTACTGTTTCTCTTGATATCAACTGAATCATAATTAACGTTATATGGAGTAAATACTCTTGGCAACACTGTATCATGACTTGGCGATTGTATTACTGTGCGATTTTGCTAGCTATCGTTGTATAAACGGTCTATAGTATGGGCAGCTTATACACTGAGAACTGATTATCGTGTGAACTACTCATATTGCCAACCGCTCATAATGGGCCCTACAAGTACTAGGTGAGAGATGTGCATAGGACCTGACTTCTCTGGTGTCAGTTTCTTACATTGCTATACTCATGTATGTGCTGCCACTGACGTTATATGACTAGAGTGTTGTCAATAGTGTGAGTTACGTATAACTGCTTATGGAACGTATTGCTCATATTAGAATTATTAGTACACATTACATTGTTGTTGATGATTTTATGAAAGTTGCAGAATGAACTGATAGTAATGACAGTTGGTTGTGTCGACTTTTTTGAGTAACCTGCTTACATAAGGAGCCTACCCATGTAACCTATTGTTTTGTTAACTGGGCATAGTGTGAACTGCAGAGTATGCAGAGCTATGTGTATTATTAAATACACCTATGGCCGAACGCCTATGAAATACTAGCCGCTGCTATGGGTGTTGTATAAATAACGTTCAGTCTTATTGAGATATGGTAAATGTTCAGGTGCACTGAGCCCCTAATGTGCTTCGCAGGTATATAAAATTACATTTCTTTCGTGTTTTAGGTTATAATAATACGAAAACGTTATGAGTGTACTCGTAGAAATTCCGTTCTGTGTAACCCTCCGCCTCTGGCATTGGGACATACTTTATGAGACATAAGACCTCGAGCGGCAATCGCTACGGGCTCACTAGCTACGTTTTTTTTCTGAGTATGGCCCACTTCTCCTACAACCAGGGTGGAATATGAGTCTACTCAATAACCATCGGACGGGGAATGCATCCCTCTATAATTAGGTCGTGGGTGGAATCCCCGCCGCCGCCGTTAACAATTGTGAGTGAATCCTCAATCTGAAGTCCTCCTCAGGACAACGCAGTCTCAAAAGCTACCCTTGGCTTTCCAGAGGGATGCTTGCCCCGGCTTTCTGAAAGGCCATTGCCGTTAAGTACGTGACCAGCTCAGATGTACCAGGTTCTTAATTTGAAGCCCCTCTCCACCACCGGCGCTTTTAGGTGAGAGCGTCATCGTGTGATCGGAATGCTCTCTCCTACTCATTTACAGGGGATGCCCCTCAGTGAACCACCTGAAACAGACAATTACATTTTCACTTCGCAAGCCCTGTTTCCGGACACCGTAATTGATTTCCTTGAGTAAGGTCCTGTCGGGTGAACTGATCTATAGACACATATCCTGTTCTACCGTTGCTTCTGACCTACGGGGATTCAGACTAGCAAAGCCTATGGATTTTTCTTGATCAGATATTGTTATTGTATTGCCATTTGTATAGAAAGTAGGTAGGTCAATCGCTCACAGTTGTGCAATATTTCCACAAGAGCTTCCAGGAAAGACTAAGTAGGCTTTCTCTTCCGGCAAATCAATCTCTTCACCCTGTCTTCTATTGAGGGGCGGATGTGAGTGCTGATGGCAATCTAATTTCACGCATCTTTTCTTTCCACGTGCTAGATATATATGTCCACCAATAGCGATATGCCTATGTTATATGATGCACTCTACTATAATCAGTTTCTAAAACATTAAATGTCGACAGGTTTCTTTCTATAAAGACAAATTGTAGGGGTGACCTATAACCTCTTATGTAGTGGAGCATCACAATAGGCAGGTGCTGGCGTGATAACACAACCGCACTGTTCCGTTAATTCAGGTTGTTCCCATGCAAGTCCAGCTTTGATACGAGTCCTGTTATTCAATATAGACCATACGGTTAAGATTACATATGAATTATCGAGATAAGTTGGCCTATTTGTCTTCCGACACACATTTGATGAATGTCATATCTATCATCAAACCAACACCACCTTTTTATTTTAGAATGTAGGATGGTTTCTTTATCATTGACAATGACTACTTGTACACAGATACACCATACATATATATTCTCTATTAATTGATAATAACAATAATATAACGAGTCCCAATTCTCTTTCTCACCAGCTGGCAGCAAGGCATACCACATGAAGCACTACGATGAGGCGTTCGCGGAAATGCTTGATGTGTTGCGGTCACTGACTGACCAACAGAAGACGCAGTTGGTGCTGCAGGCGGAAACGCTGGTGGGCAGCAGTGACACAGAGGCCGTTATGCCCTTCATGAAAGAAAAACAGAACCGCGAGAAGCTGTGCAACCTGGTCAGCAACTTCCTACTAGAGGAGGCAGGGTACCAGTGGCCCAGCGCTCCTGCCGTGGAGGAGATAAAGAAATCACGAGCAGACGACAATCAGAACAGTGGCTCACCCTATAAAAGACTCGGCGCACCAATTGACGACTCGCCGAGTCCAATCGACCCACCGCCTACGGTGACGATGTGACACCAACCGGAAGAAGTTCGGCAGTAAATAGGGATTGTGCCCAGAACGTGGATCGTAGGAAGGATGGTCTATAAAGATTGCCAAAATTCTGCTGTTGAGTCCGTTTCCATGTATAAAAACAATTGTGGGTTTTATAGCAGCGCTAAGAGATACGTTCATAGTGGAAAGGTATGGTGGAACGTCCAATTCTATCTACCAATCTCAACTAGTAAGTGTGTGTCCACAGATCTTACTAACAATTCAATTAAGGATATATTTAACCAGAGACATCTGAACGATAGAATGACAAGTGGTGAAACATATCATCCCATTCAGTAGAAGGGTCCTACTCCTGTAGGGCCCTGGTGAAGTTTCCATAGCAAGAATACTTTGGAGATTTCAAGCAATTTTAACCTATTGAATATCTACTACGGAACCCTGAACGGTGAATGTAAGTACAACAGTAGTTATCACTGTGCTCCTGTCTTTTCTACTTATCTTTGTTCACAAAGCATAGGGAGATCCATCCTTCCAGACGCATTATGTCAACTGTGAACATTCCCAGAATTTAGCTGTGATATGGGACCAAGTCGATGGACATCACTATAACACAAGCCTAGAAGGACCTGGTAACTGGCAAAATTCCTGTTATATACTATTGAACATGACCATCAACCTTGAGAGATTTTAAACAGGCCAAGGGAAACGAACACACGATAATTTACGAACTACTTTTTTTGATTGAATTTGAAGATCAATGGTTAAGAGGAATATATCCGATATGTATTACTGAATAAGCGAATGCTCCGAGTCGTTAACGGTCGTCAGTACGCGATGATGGGAGAACTTTCAGAGCTCAGAGAAGGCAGATTGCTTCATCTTTGTCTCTGGCAGCCGCTTTTTCTCCTGATATACACATGGATGGCCGTCAGCGGATCAGCAGGAACAGTAACACGACCTAGCTGACCAGGAAGCTTCTTTCTATTCGCACCATCTAAAGGTAATACAAGGTAGGAGTACTTCTGGCTTTAACAGGATGAACTCGTGAGCTCGATATGCTCTCACTAAGCACTCTCCGAGCCAGATTTCTACAAGATTTTGAAGTAGAGGCATCATTGTGGGATTTCAGGTATGATACCAGTGTAATCTGACTCGACAATAATCCTGTGATAGGAAAGGTGGCTCCTTTTAACCTAGAGAATCTTCCCCGCATCGATATATATTATTCCCTGGATATTAAAGTGACTTGAATACATGAGAAATCAATCTAATCCCAATCAAATACGACCATATGGACGAACGAATACCCAGTCATCCCTTACCGGTACCTTGACACATGTGCACAACGAGAAGCTAGCTATCATTGGACATAACTACAGATATAACATTCCGAAGCGAATGTCAAATAACTGCAGACTATTTACAGTATACCACCCCACTTCTCATTATTCCTATGGCAATAATGGTGATCCGAAACCCTCATTTTTCTGGCGTCATATACGTGTATCTAACAATTGTATCTAAGATTATATTCTGGAGATTTAGCTTTAGTGTTTGCGCACTTACTAAAGTGCATATTCTCAATATCCCATCTTTGTACAGGGCATTTCATATACCAGTACATATTCTGACGAGGAAAAACCATAGGTGCCTGACAATTGCTTTTGGACTGGAATTCTACATTATCTATACTACTGCTGCGACTTCAAATAACTTATAATACAAGGATTAAAATGCTTTTTGATATATACCTTAAGTCCCAAGCCAATTCTCCCTCCATCGAAATCTTACACCTATCAATAAACATGATAACCCCTCTTGTTCAGACTCTTCGATTTACACATTCTCATGAAAAGGTATGCTTTTTAACAGGGTTTCGGTTCTGGTTATTCATACCACTAGTAATGAACCACAATATAAGGTCCGATGAGTTTATTTTTGAATTAGCATATACAGGAAACACGATAACTTTATCATGAACTAAATAAATTGATGCATGTTAATAGACTGTAAATCATGTAATATATATATGACCCGTTCTAACGAAACGGGAGGAACCCCTGTTTTTGACACCCTCTTTTAAAATACATTTTACACACTTCTAGGTGTTATCTTGAAGTATGTATGTTCCGCCATATCAGGAAGAATTTGCTACAGGATATCAGTCTTAGATGAGTCACAATTGCGGTTTGAAGAATACGACCCCTAAGATTGATCTTTGCATCGCCATATCATTTAGAATACTTGAAATGATATTTATATCATTTCATATTACCCTCGACATAAATCATTTTTCAGATAAAGGTATTTTCCTGTATGATGCAAAAAGAAGGGTTAACTTCTTTGACTTTTAGCTGAGAAAATGGAGAAGTGGCTTAAGTAGCTAATTTAGCCTATATTTTATAAAGGTTTGTCAACTATTATCCCATTAAGGAAAATACAGAGATCTCATAAAAAAAACTGCTGCATGGCATGGTCGGATATCATTCATTTCTATATCATATCTTTCAATGATATAAATTGGATGTATTTCTTAAATTTTCATTACAAAATGGACAACGTAAAAATACAAAAAAGGTCTTTACGCCGCCCATTTATATAAATATGTCTCTGGCAACAAAGATTTAAATTTAAATTTGAATGTCTCAGCTTCAAACTCACCCTCAACCTGGGTCTCACCCTCACTGGTAGTCCCACCCTCGTCACATTACTTAAACATGAAATATTAGGATTTAAAACTCATCTTTACGTCGCCCTACTCATCTTTACATCGCCCACCTATGTACGTCTCTGGCAGAAAAGAAATAGGATGAAAATTCAGTTTCAGGCCCAAACTCACCCTCACCCTCAGTCTCACCCTCCCTGATAGTCCTCTCCCCAACCCCACCCCTAAGCCTACTATCCAGCCGGGAGATTAGATATGAAGTTTAAGACTTAGTATCTGAGGTGGTTGCCATGGTTAGTAACATTTAGACAATCATTTCTATGGGACCATATAGCATCAGCAAATACCTTAAAATGAAGAACAGCCCTCAAGCATATACCCTGATATCCACCCCACCCTGCCCCCACTAGCCGTAAATCGATGGATATATAGTAACGTTAAAGACAGGTGGTTATTATCCTGGTATGCTAATATCGAACTCATATAATCACATCCTGAAATACGCTGTACGTCAGCCAGCTATCATGCCATTGGGAGATATGGACCTCTAGTGATAGTTTAAGAGCAACTACTGCAAACTGGCATCGGAATAGATGTCCACCATCTAAGAAGTGGACAGTGAGCCTGACAAGATATGGTGGCCCTGTGGCTTATAACGCAAGCATAGGGCATCACTTAGTGGTACTTGCTGCCCTGGGAACTTTCTTACTAACCTCAAGACCCAAGACCATCGTAGAGCCATTACAGCAAAGATTTTAAATCATCGCTGTCAGTTGCAAGGTAAATTCATCATTCAAATCATATATATTATTCAAAATCAAATATATTAAGAAAAATTAATAAAAAAATAAAAAAAACCTCATATATATTCCAACTAGTAATCAACCTCTACAGACCGATAGGTTGTTAGTCACTGGAACAACCAGTACTGTGCTGGAATGTGTGGAGGTGGGTTTCAGGCAGCCCCTATCACATAAATGGGAACTCTGTTCCTCTAACATTGGCAATGCTCTGAGATATCTATGGAGGGAGGCAGGTAGGGAGGGGGCGAGGGAGAACTTTACATTGGCACTGTTCGGTCAACAACGGATGTTTATTTGCTACTTGTTTCTTTTTATTTGCTACTAGTTATAAAAGGAGGGCTAGTACCTGTCCTATTATTATTGCAGAAATTGACGAGAACCCACAAGTTTTCTTTGTATCACAAAGGTCCAAAAATCACTATTTCTGATATCAGATACATTGACAGAAAACAGGTTTTGCGGTTTTCTGTTTTATCTCATATTATATTTTTTGTTGAATTTCCAGTGATAGAGGATCTCTGACAGCAGAGTGAGGGCCATGAATAAGCAATTCAAGGTAGTATCACTTGGAATAACATTACTGCAGTTATTTGTGAGATTTTTTGACTGGATTTTACCATTATTCAGATTCAGCTTGTCAATTGCCATCGATCTTACATTTTCCTTTGGCATCTGTTTTTTTAATCAGGGTTTTATTTGTTGAAAAGTTGCACCTTTTTTGTGGCATTACAGAATATACAGGACATAAATGATATATACAAATACCTGCAATAACCCTGTGATAGATTTTGCTGCAATAGGCCTTCTAACAGCTTGAATCAAAATAACGGGATTTTATTAAAGAATATTATGATTCCTTAACTATTAACCACACTCAAACCAAAGTTTTCTTTTCATTCTAATTATCGCTACTGGCCGAGTAGGCAAAGATTATCTGGGCACTTGATATAATTTATTCTCCATTCACAGATACGAGATCAAAATAGAACGTGCACTACAATCGTTTGCATATTCAAGCCAAACACCAGAGATCGATACAAAAAGAGATCTAAATTTGAATTATTGCCAGTCTCTGTGATCTGATAAACCCCGCCATAATACCCTGTGATGATATGGAGAGCGAATCATAATTTTTCTAATATTCCTTATGATATTATGTTTTAAAAAATGAGAGAATATAACAGTAATATTCTACAGTATAGTAATAATTATTTTTATTTCGGAATTCTTATAAATGTAACCTGCGGGAGGCTCATGAATAAGAAGTACTAGTTATAAGATCACAATCAATGAAATTATAATTCAAGGCAGCTCGTGATCAAAACTAGATGTGCCGACATTTCCGTAACACGTTTCATGAGTCCTAGACTGACTAGCCCTTGCAATTACAAAAACTTTGAGAAAGGCATTGTAATTTAGGTGTGTTTAGATATTTTACCATAGCACTTAACACATGTATACTTGAAGATAGAAGCCGGTGTGGAACATAGAAGCAGACTACATGCATGGAACGAATTCTTACGTGGTCAAGGCACCAACTCTAATCTATAATGATTTTATTACACTTGGATCATTGTCCAATCGTATATAACACTACATGAATATGATGTAGCAAATAGACAGTCATCATATACATGATTCCTACGTTACGTGGTAATAGTCACAATTCATAGTTTCATTAAAGACATAACGTTGCATGACAAGAATATATCACAGAAAGAGTCTATAGACATACACGATATTCATGATGCTGTATTTAAGCATATTCAGCAGAAGTCTTCTACGTTCTGTAGCATTCCGGCAAAGAGAAGATGCTCATTTAAGATGATCAAGCAAAACTAGCTTCACATCAATGCAATCAATGGAAACGGAGGCTCAAACTACGCACAAACTAGTCATCTACTGACGGTTGAGGATCGTCCTTTATACCTCTACTATGCAGAAGTTCGACGAGCTCCTCGACGTATGTCTCATCGGGATATCCATTCCTGTTTTGACAGAAAGAAACATCAGTCAGCATTACATCATCAATAAAAGTAATCCTGCTATTAAAGTACGTTCATAAAGGGTGCTTAATAGTTACATATACTTTTCTTGTTTTGGTTAATGTCAAAATCAGACTCAAAGTCCATTCCAGGAAAGGGGTATGGGTGGGTTACTCTTACTCGGAAGATCAAACACATTCTTTATGCAGTTTGAAATGAAGAATAGATATACTGAAAAGGAGGGGAAAAAAGATAAATTTACCCAGCAATTCCTCCATCGATGGCTGTTTTGTGAGGAATATGGGCCCAGGTAATTTTTCTAGGGTCATCATCATTATGGAAAGTGTGCTTGAGCTTAAATGTCATCCTCAGGTTAAACGCCTTTCGGAGTAGTTGCAACACATGACGACCATCTTGGGTATTTGGAAGGTAGGCGGTAAATGAGGCTGCTTCATATGGAACTCCAGGCTTTGGGGGGTCTTCCTATAAGAAAGCGATGTCTTTTTATGAATTGTTACACTGCAGTCTCTATCAGACCTACTTATTAAAAGCAACATATGAAAGGCTATACGAAAATAATCGTTTCTGCAATTTTCATGAGCATAATCTCCAGGGGGGAAATCATCTACATTTAAACATGGCAGAAATAGCTGTGAATCATTACCCGGGTACGTAGATCAATAACACATAATTAATCTTGAGGGCAATTTAAGATTTATTTTTCTCAATGATAAGTTGTCGATCTTTCAGATTGAAAGAACAAAAGTATCAATATATATCGCTTAAGTCTGTGACTTGTTCTATATTATCTGTGGTGTTTCTCAATAAAAAAATTACACACCTTCTGGTTTCCTGCAGGGAAAGAATAGGTGATCACAATGGTCGTTGATCCTGAATACCCAGGAAGCTGTATCTTGCGGTCTACTTCAAATGACATTTCACCATTTTCTGGTTGGCACAGGTTATCAATATTTTCTGGATCCTCGATTGATATTGGCTTTTCAGCTGATGAATTGCCTTCTCCTAACTCAATTTGGCCTTCTCTATGATGTAACTGTCCCACAGATTCAGATAGATTATGAGTAGTATTTGTAGGTGTAAGATTATGCATTGGATCAGCCAACTTGGTGGTATTAGCAATCACTGGCAAGGCCTCTTTTACTGAGTCTGGAATCTTTGAGAGGTACCAGGCATGGTTTCCATTGGCTGGGGTTGCTAATACTCCAGCAGCATTTCTACGCTGGATATCTTCCCAGTATTCCAATTGGTTTCCATGAATGTCTGTCAATGTTCCTCCAGCAGCATGAAGGATGGCCTCTGGAGCTGCAGTGTCCCATTTCTTACAGCCCGGAGAAGCAAAAACATATGCATTTGCCTTACCCTCCAATACAAGAGCAACTTTGTGTCCACAGCCTCCAACACGTACAACCTCTGTTGGTTCACAAGCTGACACAGCTTCACCTACAGCTCCACTACCATGTGAACGTGTTGTCACAATGATATTGACATCTGGAGGTGCTGTATTGTCATCATATCCATATGCTCCAACTCCAACAATGCCCCACATTGACCGTCCACGTGGAACAAAGGCAGCTGCTTGATAATTGTAGAATGGCTGATGAATTACACCTGCAGTAGACTTTCCTCTAACACCAACTCCAATCAGTGTTGTTACATGTTCCAGAAGGCCTTGTGTATATTCTGATGTGCCATCAAGAGGATCTACCCACACAACAACATCCCCAACTTCAACATTATACAGTTCCTCAGAGAATTCTTTGCATGCTTCTAATACTTCAGGGGACTTTCCCATTTCTATCCAGTCTGGTTGAACATCAATCTCTGTTGTTTTCCCACTCTCTTCTCCAACTGTTACAATGCCAGGAAATTGTGCTTTTAAAGAAGCTACAATACAGCGTTCTGCCGAACGATCAGCTTCTGTTTGCAGATCGTTGATGCCTTTTTCAACAATGCCAAGTTCACCCCTCTTCAGAATATGACGAATGATGGCTCCAGCTCTTTCAGATATGCAAACACATGCTGCAGTTAACTGGAAGATAATAGTAATGAGTCTAAATGTGTTAAAGCTGTAATTTTTAGGCAAAAAATCATATCAAAATGAAATGAAAAAACTAGCTATACACTCTAAAATTACATGATCAATAATATTGTTATGAAATGATATTACTGTAAAAGAAGCTGAAATCAAGCATGGGAATTTCTGTTACTTTAACTATACAGGAAACATTTGGCAACACATCAATCATATCTCCATAATAGATTATCAACTGAGCAGTGTAACATGAAATAAATTTTGCATCAGAAAAGAATACACACATCACATAAGTAGTGTTAATATCTTAAAACCTCGGGAAATAAAAATTGACAACTGACATTGGAAATGGCTATTTCCTTGGATTAGCATACCTTTTGATTACCTTAACCATGTCAATGTGGTGTGGGAAGTAAAAGAACTTTGACCTCAGTAAATGTGTAGGGGTGAGATTTCTACCCATATTCATCTCATAGATTCAGTAAAACCCAAGGCGTGTCTAGTGGAACATATTGGACATTAAACTACCCAAAGAAACAAACAAACCTGAACTATGAAAGGTGCCTCCTTTTCCTTAGGTTCAACTTCAGCAGTTTTCGGTGATGTAAGGCTATGCATTGGATCAGCCAACTTGGTGGTATTAGCAATCACTGGCAGGGCCTCTTTTACTGAGTCTGGAATCTTTGAGAGGTACCAGGTATGGTTTCCATTAGCTGGGGTTGCTAATACTCCAGCAGCATTTCTACGCTGAATATCTTCCCAGTATTCCAATTGGTTTCCATGAATGTCTGTCAATGTTCCTCCAGCAGCATGAAGGATGGCCTCTGGAGCTGCAGTGTCCCATTTCTTACAGCCCGGAGAAGCAAAAACATATGCATTTGCCTTACCCTCCAATACAAGAGCAACTTTGTGTCCACAGCCTCCAACACGTACAACCTCTGTTGGTTCACAAGCTGACACAGCTTCACCTACAGCTCCACTACCATGTGAACGTGTTGTCACAATGATATTGACATCTAGAGGTGCTGTCTTGTGTTCAAATCCATATGCTCCAACTCCAACAATGCCCCACATTGACCGTCCACGTGGAACAAAGGCAGCTGCTTGATAATTGTAGAATGGCTGATGAATTACACCTGCAGTAGCCTTTCCTCTAACACCAACTCCAATCAGTGTTGTTACATGTTCCAGAAGACCTTGTGTGTATTCTGATGTGCCATCAAGAGGATCTACCCACACAACAACATCCCCAACTTCAATATTATACAGTTCCGCCGAGAATTCTTTGCATGCTTCTAATACTTCAGGTGACTTTCCCATTTTTATCCAGTCTTGTTGAACATCAATTTCTGTTGTTTTCCCACTCTCTTCTCCAACTGTTACAATGCCAGGAAATTGTGCTTTTAAAGAAGCAACAATACAGCGTTCTGCCGAACGATCAGCTTCTGTTTGCAGATCGCTGATGCCTTTTTCAATAATGCCAAGTTCACCTCGTTTTAGAATATCACGAATGATGGCTCCAGCTCTCTCAGATATGCAAACACATGCTGCAGTTAACTGGAAGATAAGTAAAAGTAATGAGATTAAATGTGTTTATACTTTCAAATATTAAGGTCAGAAATAGTATCAACATGCGATGTGAAAAGCTAATTATACACTCTAGGAATAACATGATCAATAATATTCTTATAAAATGATATTCTAGTAAAAGAAGGTAAAATCATGGACTGCAATATCTTGTTACTTTTACTATGAAGGAAACCTTTGGCAAAACATAAATCATGCTTCCATGATACATTATCAATTGAGTAGTGTAACATAAGGCAAATTTGCATCAGATAAGTATATTCACATCACATAAGCAGAGTTTATATCTTAAAACATCAGAAATAAAAATTGTAGATTAATATTGGCAATGGTTATTTCCTTGGATTACCATAACTTTTGATTACCTGAACTATGAAAGGTGCCTCCACTTCTTTAGGTTCAACTTCAGCAGTTGTCAGTGATGTAAGGCTATGCATTGGATCAGCCAACTTGGTGGTATTAGCAATCACTGGCAAGGCCTCTTTTACTGAGTCTGGAATCTTTGAGAGGTACCAGGTATGGTTCCCATTAGCTGGGGTTGCTAATACTCCAGCAGCATTTCTACGCTGGATATCTTCCCAGTATTCCAATTGGTTTCCATGAATGTCTGTCAATGTTCCTCCAGCAGCATGAAGGATGGCCTCTGGAGCTGCAGTGTCCCATTTCTTACAGCCCGGAGAAGCAAAAACATATGCATTTGCCTTACCCTCCAATACAAGAGCAACTTTGTGTCCACAGCCTCCAACACGTACAACCTCTGTTGGTTCACAAGCTGACACAGCTTCACCTACAGCTCCACTCCCATGTGAACGTGTTGTCACAATGATATTGACATCTGGAGGTGCTGTCTGGTGTTCAAATCCATATGCTCCAACTCCAACAATGCCCCACATTGACCGTCCACGTGGAACAAAAGCAGCTGCTTGATAATTGTAGAATGGCTGATGAATTACACCTGCAGTAGCCTTTCCTCTAACACCAACTCCAATCAGTGTTGTTACATGTTCCAGAAGACCTTGTGTGTATTCTGATGTGCCATCAAGAGGATCTACCCACACAACAACATCCCCAACTTCAATATTATACAGTTCCGCTGAGAATTCTTTGCATGCTTCTAATACTTCAGGTGACTTTCCCATTTCTATCCAGTCTGGTTGAACATCAATTTCTGTTGTTTTCCCACTCTCTTCTCCAACTGTTACAATGCCAGGAAATTGTGCTTTTAAAGAAGCAACAATACAGCGTTCTGCTGAACGATCAGCTTCTGTTTGCAGATCATTGATGCCTTTTTCAACAATGCCAAGTTCGCCTCGTTTTAGAATATCACGAATAATGGCCCCTGCTTTTTCAGCGATTTTTACGCATGCTGCACTGAGCTTGATGATAAAGGGGATATCATTGTCTAGGTTTTCAGGTTCTGCTGCACGTGGACTCAATACTGGAGTAGCCTGTGCAGATTCTCTTTCTACCAGAACTTCTTGAAGGGTCTGACCTATAATTGCTGTTGTTTTGGCATCTTTATTTATAATGTGAATCTCTTTGATTCCATTATTTGATGTTGTTGAACTATACTCTTCAATGCCAGCAAGTATTGCCCAAGCACACACATCTGCTGGAACCCCTAGTTCTCCTGAAATCAATTAGAAAGTTCTGTAAATTAAATCTGCGCTCATATCACCTTTGATTACAGCAGAGAAATAAAATTGGATTTATTAACAGACCTAATTAAACTTCTAGTGGCAATAGCAATCTTAAATTCACGTGGCATGTTTTGCCGTTATCGTTGACTACAGATATTTGTAAACTGATGCTTTGAATAACCTTTGACCTCACCTGAAAAGCCAAGGTTTTAAAAAATAAAATTTAACTCCCTTTGCCACTCTTGATATCTTACCACCTATGTTGTACTTCTTTCCTATTCTAACGGATCTATCTTCTCCTCAGTTCTATAATACTTCTGCTACCTTTATCTTTTACCATCAATTACATCGCATTTAATGGAGAATCCACTTGTTATGATTCTATGTTTCAATAAAGAAAACCAAGTACAGCTTTTAAATTGACAGATAATATATCACATTACACTTAGAGATAATGCCAGTATTATATTCATATATGTGTGAATCATATTGTAAATATGTACCTGTGCTTATTGGAGGTAGTGCAATGGTAGTAGCTTTGAGGTCCTCGTTCGCAGCTGACAGTGTGTTGATGAAGGTTTGTTTCAGGACAGTCTCACACACAAGTTTGTCAGGATACAGACACCACATAGGACCAGCAGTACACAACACATACTGGCACCGCAGGCTACCCGCAGCTGGCGCAGCAAACACATCAGATATCTGAAATACATGATATCAGTTAAGTTATATCTCTGTATATTAAGAATTAGGAATGGTTCGTTACCAAAACGTCAGCTAGAAAAAGTTAACACTTTGATACAGAATTCATCGTATGGCTTTGGTATGGCTCACTCATGTATTCACTAGCATTTGTCGTTCATAACTAATGGAAGTTTAATCAAAGCGATCAAAGCTTAGATCACAGAAAGATGTCTTGATAGATTCCAATGTTAATCCATTATATCACATCCTAACTTGTATCTTACATTACTTAATAGGGTTACCAGTTGGGGTCAGAAAGAATCATTGAAATATCTGTTATCGCAATACAGGGTTTATGGATTACATACACATTACAGTGGAGAATCAAGGGAAGGCTCAAGTCTTTACATGGGTCAGTAGAAAAGTTAAGTGGGGATCATAGTTTGTGGTTGAATGGGGTAATTTAACAGTTGGTATATCAATATTACACAAGGAATTATGTTTTTTTATCCTGAAAATTAAAGCATGAATTTCAATGAAAACTGGCATCCCAGTAAAGTAACTTAAAGATTAAGATCATTTTTGCATACCTTCAGTGCGCCATGTTTGACGACACGTTCTGTGCACTTCTCCTGAAGCTCATATCCAGCTGCATTACTTATCTCTAATGCAACATCGCGAAGCAGGCGCAGATCTTCAGACACTGGGCAAACAATGACGTCAACATCCGCCGAAGCAAGAGCTCCTTTATAAACTGACACTTTCACACCTTCTTTGGTCACAAACTTGAATCTTTCAGGCTCCTCCGGGAACCTCAGTTCACCGCTCGCTTGGAATTCCCCCGTTGAAACAAAACTGACCCGACTCAAATGATTATTTGTATCACTGGTGACCGAACCTTGTGAGATGTTCAAGTCGGCCGACTTGCCAAGATGTAAGGACTGACCTGTAGATGTGTAACTCATGCCTGTGAGATCCGCGGTTGAAAGGTTTTGTGAACTAAGTGGTGTGACACCGGTAATGCTAGTTTGCATCGAGAATTGGATGCTTTTGCTTATGGCTTGATGCTCAATACGGGGACTACCCGAGACGGGGTCGGGTGCTGGCCACGCTGCTGTCGCATTGGACCCATTGAGTGACACTTTTAAAGATTTCAAGTCATCAGATGACCTTGGAGTTAGTATTTTTTCCTCCATTGTTCTATTATGCATACTGGATTCTCTTGGGCTCTGACGTGGACTCCTGGTCGATGCATTTAGATTGATGGACATTTCTTCCGTTGATCTGAAATCTTTTGAACTCTTCAGCGATGAGCTTAGACTTTCTCTCAAATATGTTTGACTGCTACTTGCTTCTCTTGGGCTCTCCCGTCTGGCTGACAAACTCTGCCGTGGACTTGTAACTGAATTTCTTGGACTGTAAACTGAAGACCTAGCGCTCCTTAAAGACTCAACCGACCCCCTTGGGCTCGTCACTATTGCTGATGCAGAGGTATTTCGACCTTTTCTGAAACCCCTTGTTGATTCCCTTGGACTTGTTATTGAGGAACGGGAGCTTTGGTTTCCTTTCAAGGCAGTTTCAAGAGTATAGCTAATGTTGTTGCCTTCTTCCTCCTTCAGCGACAATTCAGCTTGTAAATCTGCTGATCTAGTAGAATGAGACATGTTGTCTGTCAAGGTATTTGTAGCTTGAGTTTCGGACGCAATATCCTGCGTGTTTTTTCCAGTGCCTTCATTTAAGATGGTCTTAGGATTATTTGATGACTGCATCATAAATACCATTTTGGGTTTTACAATTTCTGATTCCTTTTTCAGATCTAATGTATTCCGGATATACATTTCTGCAGTCTGAATATGCTCATCCTCTCCTGTGAGTGTGATCTTTGTTTTATCTCTAGTATCAACAAATACACTGCTTCGGAAATCTTCTTTAACTTTTGTTATAACCTGATCTAACAAAGCCCGCTTCTTCGGTGCAAGTCCTCGTATGGTGATATCACGAATAGTGACTGCATGTACCAAGGTTTTGTAAAGATTGATCAGGGAATTCTTTGCTTGATTCGATGCAACGAGACTATCTCCGTTTCCAGCTGGCAGGATGCGAACCATTGTCAAATTGTCTTTCTTTTTGTACTGAAGCTGCACTTGATAGCTACGCTCAAGATCTTTAAGGCTCCGGCCATGTATACGCCGCATGTAATCAAACAGTTGTGTATCAAATTCAACAATGACACGTTGGTCAGACTTTCCAGTTGTCCCAGTGGTCATCATGTCACCGTTGACCTGCAAAGCATCCTGTTCCATTGACTCGGAAGGTCGTGGGCCAGGTCTTTTCTGAAGTTCGGGCGTTGCAAACATTGCATCTACCGTAGAGGCACTACGCAGATATGGAGACCCATCTGGTGGTATGCTAGAAACATCACTGGGAGCTGACTTCTGTACGTTCATCTCAACTGACATTCCGC
Source organism: Alentia gelatinosa (assembly GCA_950022655.1). Lineage (NCBI taxonomy): Eukaryota > Metazoa > Annelida > Polychaeta > Phyllodocida > Polynoidae > Alentia > Alentia gelatinosa. The sequence goes on from OX465582.1 coordinate 39,155,450, forward strand.
CTAATGACTGTAGGCTTTCATTGAGTTGCTGCATGAATATCTCCTGAACAGACTGTTCTACTGAGGCATTCGACCTTATGCTGTGAGGTGGTGTAGCCACTGGAATATCACCTGCCCGCGGAGTTTCTGTTTTACGTGGTAATAGTGCTTGCAAATCTTCCATGTGAAGTGTTCTTGCAGGAGATTCTACCTCGCTAAAATGATCCGACTGGAAGCTCAATGAGCTAAAGGATCTAGCATCTTGGTGTAACCCTTTATTTTGAAAATGATTAAGTTCATTCCCACTGCTTTTCAGAGGTAAATTGATTGTTCTTTCTGTGGCTTCACTCAATTTCTTTTGTCTTATCTCCTCTTGTTGTCTGTATATTGAGTTTAATGCAGATTGTGCGAATTGTATTTGCAGGAAGGATCCATATAGTATCATTTTGTTTAAGATCGAGTCAAATGTTACTTTTACGCCAAAGTCAGTGCGCAATAAATCCATACAAGCAACAATATCTGGAAGCCCGGCTACGATAAGAGGGTCGACATCTGCTTGGCACTGCGACAAAACCTGCAACAGAATACACAGTAATTATTCCCTGTTTGAAACACTAAAATAAACAAAAATAAAAATAAACGTAGGATCCATATTCCCATGTTTACTCCACTGATTCGAGGCATTAAGCTGAAATCGAAACTTCTTTATTTCCTTTAACAACTTCAAATAGAAGATTTGCCAATGGCTGCTAATTCATCTTTTAAACTAATATAGTCTACTTACCTTACTATTGCTAAATCATTCTCTATTAAACTGATTTAGCAAAAGCTGAGTAAATGGTATTTGCAACTAACCTGTCGTGGAAGAAGGGAGACCTGTACTTGTACACCATGAAGGAGGTGGTTATGTCGTAATATACTTGAAGCCACTGCAATAAAATTAGATCGAAAGCTGATCAACTGTTGAAAGACTACATTACATATTCAATGGAATGAAGAATGTAACTAGCATGGCGGATGTATCCAAACAAGCCGGCTGGCAACGACATGAATCTAACCAAGTCTAAGGAGGGTCACTATGCGAAGAGTCACAGAATGGGAAGGGTATATCATCAGACCGCCCTAAATATGTGGATATCTAATTCTGTCACGGTCGATACTGTAATTACAGTCTCTTCAAACGACTGGAATAATATATCCTAACGTTTCCACTGATTTGCAATTTTTCTTTACTGAAATTCAGTATTTCGGCATACAGTTTTGAGATATCAGCGACCAGCCATCATACATGTCAAGGCGGACTTCTTGAGTTTATTGACATTGGTATTATCAAGCAGCTGTGCATTCATATTTCTAATAAGAACGGTATGCATGACTTATTTTATGGTAGTTGAGTAACATGTGAATGACAGCTTTCCATCCAGACACACTTTACAGATAACGTTCTAAACTATTCAACATTATCAACCCAGTTTAAAATTAGGGAGTATGTGGCTAGAGCATTCCTACTACAAACCATGCTACCTTGAACAAAATTGAAATACTCGACCTGGAACTGATTAGCGATCTGCCTGCTCCACATACATACAACCTGATTTGCATTCGACACGGCCTACCAGATCAGTCTATTCTGGAAATTTGACTATGTTCTTGGCACTCCAATCCATAGCGTTCTATAACAATATCCGCGCGAGCTTTTAGATACTGCAGTGTAGCATGGCTAAATTGGAATTACGCATGACCTTTTGCTCTGTAGGTACATACACATGGGAGATTTAATGAATTGCAGTCATAAGAATCATTGATTTAAAACGAGAAAAAAGCGTAAAACATATGCACACATTATTGCTTACCTCTGTCCTCTACAAACTTGATGACGGCCATTGACAAATCATTCCCCAGTGGATGGAGTATGTATTCCACCGTACCCCCTCCACAAGATGCTGAGCCAAAGTGCTCAAGGAGGTCGGACCTCTGAACTCCTCGTGGAATCCCGCCGATCATAACGCAGCTAAGGGCCGCCATGATCGCTGACTGTGTGGTGCGCTCTCCGACTGGTCTGCGAGCATAAAACATGTATTATTATACACCTGTGTCCGAATACTATTAAATACTGCCCGCTGCTAGGAGTGCCGATTTCATACGGCCTTCCGCCCATGGTGTCAGGCGGTATGAAATCAGCGACTCGAACGATATCCCTTTTGACCACACTAAGGACGTTTCCTAATATCATAATGCATTGATGTGTTATTCGATGTTCAGCAATTTTGACTAGGCGGAGTTCATGGGATCATCTCTCTCTGACTCCCCAGGTAACTGTATAGTTTCCCGGTCTGTAACATGATTGCGCTTATCTCTAATCTGCTCTTAATTATCCTTCCTTGGCTTCATCCGGAGCAGCTCGGGGCATCTCCATTCTCTGCTTTGCCTAGATCGCCCATGCCCAGCGGGCAATATTTTCACTTCCCACAAAAGTTACGTGTCGAACATTAGGCCTCAACTACTATATTTTAGACGCTTTATGAAAGTTTATCATAAACTTATATTTTATATCACTCCAGTAAAAGCTTATTCTGACACTTTCATACCCATCTGCTTTGAACTGATGTTAAAAAAATATATTTTCCATCATTGCCTATCTATAGCCTATCATTTCATATACGGTAGACATTGTAGCTTGCATATGTAATACGTCTACCGATTTATTTCAATACAGAGATTCGAATTATTTGTGTTCTAAATATTACTATCGCTGTGATACTGTCAGTAGAATTTCATATTTAGCTAGACCTAGATCTAGTAACTATTGTACAAGCCGATCCATATTACCTTCAATTCAGATTAATGTGATTATTTATTTATACTATAGATTTACTTCACGCGTTATTTCGTGTATTTCTTTGCTTATCGGGTCATTTAATAGTTTTAAGATGAATTCACAACACTCAGTCTTGATAACTTGACAATGAGGATTATTTATAAGTATGAAACCAATAATTATTATCCTGTAGGCTTTATATGTGAACTTGTGTAAAGAACTATAGTTAAAACTTTAGCTCTTTTATGTGAATCATGGCCGTGTATCTCTAGAGTTGCAATACATCCACGCGTGTACCTGATAAGAAACACAGCTTAACTACATAAAGGATCTAGATAAAACACAAATAGGTGAATGTCATATTGAACTCAGAATATAACGTGGAACCACTAATGTGCAATGAATCATGGAGCCACGCCTCCCCAGCCAAACACTAAAACAGCCAGTCGATAGCGTTGCCGTCAAGGTAGGCCTACCACTACCAGAGTAGGCTACAACGTCCACAAAATCAGCTTGAATTCCCACAGTATAAGACTAATGTGAATATGCACCTCCGTTGATCTTACCTTATTTTCACAGCTACGCTGTTATTCAGACATGTCCGGCAGTCTTAAGCTCCCCAGGGCTGTGGAGAGTACTTGGCTCCAAAACGTAATCATGTTCAAGCATGTAGCGTCAGCGTTGTCAAGCGGAAATTGGCGGTGAGACTGGTACTCATACGGTTTACAGGTGAATATTTAACTGTTCTACTGGAAATCAGCGAACGCGCACCTGTTGCGTCCTTGACCTAGTTTGATCCCTTTCCGCTACTTCAATAGGACATCTACTCCAATGGTATTTCGTGAATAAATAACTGACATACTATACATTACTATTCATAAATGTCAACACCTTAGGAGGAACTAAGAAAAACATGAGTCTCAGGAAATAGCTATGGTTATCATGATGTGGTTCTCTAAAAAAGAGGTCACCGGTTAACTTCTCGTTTAAAGGACCACCGCTAGATGACTCGCTAATTTTATTATACTTTCAGTGACTAGGTCTAGGTGTCGCCACTGTCTATGCAGTCTGAGGCTCTGGGCGATAATGGCTGCAGTTTTTGTCCGTCGGTCTCGTGTCACCACCACTCACTGTGTTCCTTGGTCCAAATATACGCACGTGTGTCACAACAACGCGCCTTTATTGGTTAGAGCCATGGTTGTCAGTTAACCAGGCAACGGATCAGCACGGCATCGCGAATTCACTAAAGTAAAGATATATAGATCTAGTGACAATTAGTAAGCCGGAACCTCACATTTCTGGCAAGGCAGCATTTTCAAGGCACTGGAATTGAGAAGAACTTTTCAAAACAATCTCTCGCAAGTCCGACACGCGGCAGCCTTGTCAAAAAGGCTTGGCCCAAAGAGCAGTCTAACCTGTAAAACGTGTTTGCCGCGTGGCTCTGACTACAACGTTACATACAAGTGTAGAGGCCTCCAGAATTAAACGCGTGTCTACTCTAGCCGAGATTTAGCAAGCGACACCGTCATCCAGTATGACAGTATCGGAGGAGAAACAGAACGAGAGTCAACATTCCGACGTACGGGTTGAAGCTCCGAACGGTAAGTGCAGAAGTGGGCGGGGTGACTAGGTAGGGAGACCTCGTCTGGATCTACATCTGCATGTAGTGCTAGTTGTATCGCCTAGTCCTAAATACACAGCAAGTCTGTACACTGCGATATAAGCTCTTTTATCAACATTATAACTAGTATACTGTATATAACACACTTTCATAATGCTAGCCTACGGAAAAAAGACACCAACACATGAGATCTGTAGCTGGCTGTAACAAACCAACTGTAACTCAGTCAATGAATAAATAATTGCAATCTATTAAACGCGAATGTTTGATATATAATGTGGAATAAATAACTAGTAGGCCTACCCTATAATTATGAATTAAATCTCAAGCTACGAACAGAATAGGAACCAAGAAGAACTGGTTGTAGAATTTTTGTAGCACTAAAGAAAAGTGTGGAGCAGGATGATGCAATTCACAGCGCACGTTGTGACTCGCAATACTCACTCACTCACTGTGTTATAGTGATTGTTATTGTTATTGTTTAGTCCGACAAGCGGGGATTATTGTGAGTATTTAGACAGAGTATTGGATTTGTTTAATGGGGGAATATATTACAGGTCCATTAAATATACCGGTATATATATATAATGGTCAATTCTCACGAAACGTTGACATGAGGGGTAATCAGTAGTAAAAAATAAATGTGTATATATATATACAAAAAAATTATATCACAATAAAATATAGGTGTTGAACAATCCATGACAAAATTTCGGTACACTAATCTCAGAAACTCTGTCTCTGGCAACTTGTTTAAGTTTTTTTTAGTCCAGAAGCCTGTTACCGTACCATCTGAATGGAATGTTAGCCTGTACATTTAATGAAAAATAAAAGATGGTTACCGTATATCATACGCATTAATCCAAAATATAATAATTTAGGATAGGCCTACTATGATATATCTTTTGTCCCTTCATATGGATGCATATACAAAATTCATATGAATTCATATACAAAATTTAAAGGAAATATTTAATGCTGCATTCGGCCAATAACAAAAATGTTATCCTCCGAATGCAGCAGTTCCTATAAGGGAAAAGCATTCCCTTTTATGAATAATAAGTAATTACAAGCAGGATATCTATGCCTAATGTCCTGCTAGTTTCAAAATGAAGGTTTATGGTCTCTCTAATTTCGAAAATATCTGATATAGCCCTAGAAAACCATATATCCCACTAAAGCCTAAGGCAAAACGTTTTCAAGTAAAGTAATAAAAAAGAGAATTCCCTGAATCTAAACCGTTAGAAGCTGGCACATGCATGTAAACAGTTCGTGAGAATTGACCATTATATTATAGTACCCCCGGTATATATGGGTCATTCCATAGAAAATTATACAATTGTAGTAGCAATGGTCCGAAAACAAATTTGTAGAACAAATCCTATTCTTTAATGAAATACATTTACTTACATGTGAGAAAAATAGAAACATTCTCACAATTGTTATAAATGTTCAGTTTTTGGACGGCTTTGAAAAATACCTTACTTTCTCAGGGAACGTTCGGTACCGCCGTAGTAAAACTGTAATTCTTTAGAATTTTCTAAAACTCAAGTGAATATGAATTTGAATTCCTATTCCAAAAAAGTGCGTTTAGTATAGCCAAGTATATTATATTATCTAACATAATTGATTTAAGCAAAATTTGCAGAGAAGTAATGAGCAAATAGGAACGTTCGGTATAAGAAAAAACAGTATGAAATATGATGCACAATCCTGGTAACTGAATACAGGAGTTGGTTTCTGTACCAGGAAGCCATTTCTTTCTAGATATACCTTAGCTATACTTGACTTTCCATTGTGAGATTGTCAGTTAGTTACCCTTCATACCGGTGCAGTTTTAAAAGGCACAAACCGAACGTTCCATACTGTATATTGTATTTTTTGTAAATCACTTGAAACAGCTTGAAACGGAAGTACAATACACAAATGCTAGCTATGAAATAGATCCATGGTGCAGGCAAGTGCACTCAAACACGAACAGATTACATAGCTCCTTTAGAATTTTGATAACGACTAGTTGAACTTTGGTGGTCAAATGCCCTCGACATCCATGCTCCTAGTTTGCGATTACGATGTTATGTACCCTACTGAAACACTACAAGATATAATAGTTGAATTCAGATACCCTGATTATGAAATTTTTAGTCAGGAAATTAATTGTTTGATAATAAGAAAGCTGGAGAGCAACATTATATCACGTCAATAGATGATCCGCACCAGAGAATTGCTCACCTTTGTGAAGGGTACGGTTTTTTTGTTTTTTTTTTAAAAAACTTTATTGCAGTCAATCATTTATGATTGTTCTTCCTTGCAATACATCATTAGGTATTCCAAAAAAGATTTTACGTTATAGCCGGATGGTCTGTATAGGTTTACTATGGTCATTTTCTTGTGACCTGGTTTTGATTTAGTTGCGACGATCGTTTCCAATTTCTCATTCATACAGATTCATCAATTTGCATTTTAACATATGGAGCCCATTTGTCCGATCACAGTCCGATCTGGAGTATCTCAAAATATCCCCCCCCCCTCCCGAAGCAGGGTTTATATATCTCTGTCTCTGTCTTTATAATGCAGTAAAACATATGAAACATTCATAGTCAAATAAATTGATAATAAAAATCTAGCTTTATGGCTAGTTTATTCAAAGAAATACAAAAGGAAATAGAAACATTAAAATGTGGCTTTGGGGGAATACCCCCCCAAAAAGTTGCCCGCCCCCCTTGGAATGCCCCCAAAAGGTTGGCCCCTCCCCTAAAAACTGTGCCCCCCGGGCCATAATTAATGAACGCTCCCTAACGTGCATAGCAAATGTCAGCTTTGATGGCCAGTGTAAGGGTAACTTAGTATACTATATCACCGTTCTCATATCGACCCCACTCTTTAAACATCCTTTGAAAATGCATTTGCATATTACTGAAAATCCAATTTCATTTTTATCTAACCTCCTATTCTCAATAGCTATTATCTAGTACAGAGTTTTTCCATTTTTAACCTATCTTTCATCAATTTGAGTAAAGCAGGTTAGGAATAAGGCTTACCGCTACCCAAGAGGATCATCAGTGCTTTGGCGCCAGGCACAATCTTTATACCTCTTGGGAATATTGACACAACCGCTTATTACACTTTATCCTGATTAATTGATCTAGAGTTCGGCCTATATAATATATACCCAGGAGATGGTATATGAGCTGGTAAATACATCTTAAGTGTATGTCACTACATCAATAATTCTGCCCGCCAGTAAAAAGAAAGGAAACGAAAAAACCCTTAATCGCGTGTTTGAGTCATGGAAATAAAGATGGAGTGTAACTTTATAGGCAAGATGCGGCGGGACCCTTGATTCATGGAAATAGGTTTCGATTCCAGTTTCGCCGCTGTGTTACATTTCTTTCCTGGACACGATCTCTCCGTGTTGGTGAATATGTAAAGCTCACACGGGAAGGATGATAACTTAAAATAAAGCTAAAGGTTGATGTACGTAAACGCTACGTAATTTAGAGGACTCTAATAAGGGACTATTGTGGGCTTCCCCGACTCAGTCCCCGACTATATTAAAGTTCAGAGGGTGAAATTCAAGTACAAACTGCTCTCAAAAGGTGATTTTTAGAGTCGGTTGCGACTTAGGATCCGGAGTGAGTGCAAACCTCTCCATCCCACCCTCCTGGTGACCGGGTGACCACGGTTTCTTCACATAAATCAGTCACGCTGGAACGGTCCTTTGTCGCATGTCTATAGTCTCCGAAACGTGATCACCTGATAGGGGTAAGCACTGAACACCCCCAGCGAGCCTGGACAATGCGGGACTGAAAGTCGATGCACTGCGCGAAACTAACCACTTAAGGACTCCGAAATGTAGGCCTACGCGGTCAGCGGTTCACCTATATTGATGTATCTACAGTTGTTCATTAGAATACCTCAGTACACAGACTTTAATTTTAATTCCTACCAGGTAAGTCGCCGGCCAGGGTATTAGAAAAAATGAATGCATTTCTTTATTATTACAACATTTCTTTAGCGATACAGGGAAGGGGAATTTCCATTAATGTAAAGAACAATCGATCATTACAGAAAAGCCAAGTATTGTCACAACTGGTCAGTAGAGTCTATGATTCAATGATTTATAATCACGATGGTTTGATACTAATTTGATTGCTGAATCAATGATAATCTTGAGTGAGATTTAATTTCATTTTCATCGGGAAGTTATTCAAGACTACATGACATGTGGATCTGAATCCCACTTCGGATCCCGAGCACCCTTTTCCTCATGTAGCAGGTCATGTTTATGAACATCATCCTGTATTAACATCTATGAATCGATTTTTATGGCGAAGCATCCACAGTGGAATTTCTATTGTTTGACAAAACAGTGTCCGATCACGTGCAATTGTTTAGATTTCTTCATGGTTTAGAATACGAGGCTAGAGACACTTCTTAACAAAAAAAGAAAAAAGATTTCTTCATGGATGAAGAGGAGGGGGTGATCCTACCCAGCACATCCTCCCACATGAATACACTGACCCAGATGCCTGTTGAATAATTTACTGTCGTACATAAGGTACCCTTTTCTCTATGCCAATAAGACTTGGGGCCAAAGTGGATCAACTTTAATCAAGACTTATTATATAAGATGACCTTCTATTCGGCAAGGGCTGTCTGAGTGAACGAGCTTGACTATCATTAAACGATAATAGTAGGCGGACGAGGCGTAGCAGTAAAAACTCACTTCCTCACCCAACGCTTTGCGACCACGGAATAGAGAGAAGCGGGAAATGGATCAGCGGACGACGCCGCTGACCCGTCTGCATATCCCGAATGCGGCGTTTTGATTGGTTGAGAGCTGTTTATGTTGATTTTCAGGTCTCAAGTCGGTGAATAGAACTGTGCGGCGTGCGAGTGCTTCGACCCGACCGTCGCTGGTTGGTTCTATGGGGAGCCAGATGTTTCACAACTGGAAAAAGATCACTGTTAACAAGAGATCTTATACCGGGAGAGATTCAAATCCCAGTGGCAGGTTTTTTCGTGCTGCCTACCCCATTCCAATCCGTCGCCATCCTGTCGTTTGGCTCCATATGGTATTTCATACCATATGGAGGATATCTCCGCATGTAGCGAGGATATTTATTCTCGTGGTTTCGACTACTAACCAGTCTCATCAGGCAAGGTGCGGTAGGTGTTCTTCTGTGGTCTTTCCCCCAGAATTTCATTCTGACGGCGGAGTATGCAGTTCCGTTATTTTTTCGCGTATGGAAAAAACAGTCGAATCGTTCTCTCTATTTTTGTATGTAGTCCTAGTCTTCACAACTTCTGAGTTTGGGTTTTTGGTGGATCATGTAGGTATAATTTTTTCGTTCCGTTTGCGCCTGTCGGTGCTACAGTAGGAAAAAAAATTTTGACGTGGCATTTGTAACCCGAAGTGTTCTTATGTACGTGATGACTAGCCGTATCTGTTGTCGAGCGTGTTGAGACCCTCTGGCGCATGAGTTTTTAATCGGTGAATCCAGTTGAATTCAATTTTGTTTCTTAGTCGTGCGGCTTCTTTGGACTCAGGGTGTCTGTATATATAATCGAGTATATATACTTTGACGTCCTGGGTCCCGTTGTGTGATTTCTGGTTGAAATGGTTTGGTACTTCGTTCTTGCTTCCTTGTTTTTTGATGCAGTTTAGGTGTTCCCTTACTCGTTCCTTGATCTTTCTCTTGGTTTGTCCCACATATTGGGCTTTGCACGTTGCACACTCTATGCAGTAGATGACGTTGGAGCTGTTGCACGAGACGTTCCACTTGGTGTGATGTATTCTGTTCGTGGTTTTGGAAGCGATCGTACCTCCAGTGTCTATCAGTTTGCAGTACTTGCAGTTGATTTTTGTACACTCGTTTCTGTCCTCTTGTGTTTCTTCCTTGGTTTCACTTCCTGGTGTTTTTATCGGATGTTTCTTTTCTTGCGTTTCCTTGTCGTTGTCGGTTTTGTCCGGTTGGTAGTTGGTTCTTGCTCTTACTAAGATGTCGCGGATGTTTTTCGGTCTTCGATATCCCTTTATTACTTTCTTCTTGTGAATTTTCTTGGTTGTTATGGATCTGGCTAGGACTTCCCAGTTCTTGTCTACAATTTCACCTATGCTTGCTTGGTTTGGTTGGTATGTAGTGACTAGGACTAGGTCGTCTGTCTCCGGTTTGGGCGGTTTGTCTCGGTGTACCAGGTCTTCTCGGTCTTGAGCGTCCACTCTTCTTTTGCAGTCTAAAAAAAATTTTTTTCCTACTGTAGCACCGACAGGCGCAAACGGAATGAAAAAATTATACCTATCATTAAACGATAACCCTCGTACAAGGTTTCCTTGTTCCCTGTACTTTCGTCGGCGAGCTTTATTCAACATGTCCCAGTTCTGTTGGCCATCTGTGCTGGGGGCTTTGACCACAGTGAACCAGTACCATGGGGCTTTGACCACAGTGAACCAGTACCATGGGGCTTTGACCACAGTGAACCAGTACCATGGGGCTTTGACCACAGTGAACCAGTACCATATCTCTGAGGTCACGGTCGGGAGGATGGAGGTCACTTCGCTGAACCTCACTCACATGTATCGACCCGAAGTCATGAGTGACGCGACCTGCTGGAGGTACCATCATGTGATTGTGGTCCATTTTCCCCATTTTTCCCTAACGTGATGTAATGGTGGTCCATGTTACCTCTGTCTGATGATTGTCCATCTTACCTCAATGTAATGCAAATCTATCTTCCACTTAAAAATGACGACAGTTAATTTCTCACCTTTAGAGTGAGTGTTAGTCCAATCTACTCATTAATGTGATGGTGGCCAATCCTACTTAGATTTTATCCTGATGATGATGGACCAGCCCGAGATAAATAGCGTTAAGAATATGAGGTAGCCTGAGTTCACACACACATTTTGATGTCATGTAAGGTCATCATAGTAGCGGTCACCGCGCGTGATGCGTCTCCATTTGGAGGCAACTATACAGTAACCTGACGAGATTGAGACCTTTAACAGCACGATATCATGTATCATACATGCAGAGTTTACTGAGCAGTGGGGATAAAATATACCTTATCCACTTGGGTGAGCAAGACCTACCATAGCCTTGTGACACAAGGAGGCAGTTGTCTATCTGGTGAATTGACGTTTGGAGAGAGAAAAGGGGATCTAGACTTGGGGAAAAAAGGACATTTCTGGGGTTTATCCAGTGGAGGTAGTAGACTGTTGACTTAGTGACGGTCGTCTACTTCAAACACCGTCCACGTGTCCCCTGTGTCAAAAATAACATGTTGCCTCTTCTCCCCTTCTCGTATTATCGTCCTCGTGCCAGTACTCAAATGTAAATGAAATACAGGTATTATCTATAAGAATCTGTATTAGGTTATTTAGCTTGACATTTTAATGAATGATATTAATTCAAAGACTGAGATGCTATAATCGAGCATTAATGTCCAAGCTATATCTATCATTTTGATGAGACGGATTCAGTTACAGCCGATTTGAAAACTCCACGTCAAACAATATCAGATCCGAACCTCAGTTGTTGGATATTAAAGAATTTATTTTTGTCATTGACAGGACTTGAATTTTAGGCGTCAATGATTTTAGCTTGTATCAATTGTGGTGTTTCTTTGAATTTCTTGGTGATCTAATGGCGATGAGAGCAGAGTTTATAGAAGTGTTAGGTGGTCCCTTTCACCAGTGCTTCAGCGAGTATTGGGCCCTATAAATCGATAGCCCCATTTTCCCTCTGTGAAAAAGGGAACTCGCCACATGCATAGTTGTCGGATTCTAGGTAGATGTGTACATTTTCAACCATTTCAGGACATATAAATTCTCTTTTCCAAATGGCCTCACTGAGACAGGTACTTTGATATTGATAGTAAACATGCAAACATTGATATTAATGAAATGTGCGATTGTGAATAGAAATCCCTTTATAACCTATGAATTATTCTACATTTTGTTTCTTAAGGGTATACAGCGACCCATAACAGTGGGTTGTAATACACAACTTTTGGGTTGCACAATGAGTGCCCCAAAGTAGTGGAGAGGAAACCAATACTATATGGAGACATGGTTAGTGTACCTGAATGAAATCTGTTCCAACCAAATCAACAATAAACAGATGGAATCCAGATACACTCACTATGCCTCCTTGTTATTATATACTTGGAAATCATTAAAAAAAAGTCACGTGGTATGGAGTGTACGAATCATTAGTTCGTGCACAGTATTCAGAATGAAATACGTACAGCTGATCAGTCGTTGTGAGACATTTGCACACAGGTATATACTAATAGGAAGTTAGCTCTTTTCTCGCTGTGCCTGGCAGTGAAGTTGGGTGTAGTCACTGACTTTATTATATACACATGCAGTATATTTGATAATTACGTACTGCTGCTCCCTGTACAGTATAAATTGTATACTGAACCCTGTGCAGTACACTGTTATACTGAACACAGATTTTATTAATTTCGTCGAGTTAATTATTGGTATATAATAAATATAGAACAACCTACCATGCTTGTACATGCTACAAAACTCGAATACCCATCTAGTTTTGTAGCATGTATAGCATGGTCAGGTCGTTTTATATAATTACTTCATGCCAGTTCTCTTGTCTCGTACTCCTTCTATCATACACATTGTCATCCTTTCACCACAAATTCCAATATAGCTGGAAAACCAATTGAGGGATATAAAGAGGCAGATATGGCTGCAAAGAATACCCTGAATATACTCCCTGGTACACAGCAATTCACCAAAATAGCGTTCTGATTGGAACATAGGAGTATGAAACAAGCTTCATACCAGCCAACCGTGAATTAAAAAAGAAATTTAAGGCTTTTACTCATGTTGAACACGTCAAGAAATGACCCGTTTACGTCTAGGTCACTCCTGGCCTAGACATTAAAACAGGAAGTAGAAAACAACCCTCACTATTAGATCTATCCTTTTGAAGTATATGAGAGTACAAAAAAATAGGGAAAAAAGCATGGTGTGTCTTGGACCGTATCCCAGGGGCTATTACCTAGCAATTTGAAATACGTCTTAAGTTTTCATGCATGCATGTCTCATATTAAACTTAGTATGATATCAAATGAGACCTGTGTTTCCATTGATCATTATCATAGAGCTCAGTAATATATAGTTACGAAGCACATTGCTATTTAGATATAGCCTATTTCCAACAGTCCTAGGGAACCTTTCACAGATTCTTGCGGAGTTTGACAGTGCTCTGGCGGTGGTCATTAAACATATGTAGCTAGAGTGTAGGTGGATGTGCAGCTAGTACAATGTAGTCCGAAGCACTTGGCCTATGTGGCTGACCCAGTAACAGTCCCTAGCACACATTTAATGATGTAAAGTATACCTTAAAGACACAGTTAACCAAATGCAATATATTTTCTAATTGATAATGCTATATATTTTAACTCTTAGCGATAAGAATGTTCCTCATTTACTTGATATATATATATATATATATATATATATATATATATATATATATATATATATATATATATATATATATATGGGTAAGGCTCACGAAATATGTACCAATAGCCTTAAATATATATATATATATATATATATATATATATATATATATATATATATATATATATATATATATATATATATATATATATATATATATATATATATGCATTTACACTTGTGCGAACCATTGAGCTTAAAGATTTATTTGAAGGACAAAAAAAATAGGCTACTGGGATATTACCTTGATATAATCTTTTGTGAGTTTTTATAAGCTGCTGGATCTTATAGAATTGTAATTACATTATACCCTTACCTCTTAATATTTATGTTTACTTTTATAATATATGTGATTTGCAAAAGGAGGTAGAAAAATAAACATTCATTGAACCGTTCAATTATCTGTTATAGAGAGAATTTATAATGGGTAAAAACATTTACTTGGTGTACCAGCGTGTCGAATACAAGCATGCAACATATTTGCATGGAATATGAAATGGGAAATAGGAGCATTTGAATATGGTTGTACTCAGTGGAATGAATATAAAATAATGATAGGAGATACCAGGCACATGGCGGAACTGTTTCTCATGAAATACTGTGGTTGGATGAGAAAGTTAAATTGTATTATGTTAGTGAATAAATATATATGTATGAAAATGTAATAATAATCGTAATGCGATAGACAATACTTAGTAGAAACGGCCCTCGGCGAGAGTAAATTTGGATCTATGTAACAAGGCCAATGTGCGTAGTGATATTCGTGAGGCAGTAGCCGAGTGAATATAGAAGCATTATGTATCGAGTTGCTTACATCCAAATTGATTCTCACCGAGGGTCTTTTAATATTTATTCTATTCCGCCCTCACAATCTTAGATCAAATGAATAGTTGCATAAAACATAAATGTATAATCAATATCAGCAGTACATCGAGAGATAGAATCATTACTGACGTTTCCTCTTCAGCCATATGTTTTTTTCCCCTGACAGAACATTTAGATCATGACTGTAGACTGAAGATGACAGTCCATTTATAATATATGGATATTTTTCAATACAGTTAAATGCTTAACACAATAGTTTCAGGGCAATTCATATTATTTTTATTATATATATGAGCTACGCACTCTTTATTGATCACAAAGTGGAATACAGTTTCAATTCACTGACAGTATGAATCTTAAATCTTAAAATTTTGTTAAACATGTGAACACTTCAACTCATATTAATCTATTGTATTAGGGAACTCTATACTGGTAGAAAATGACACATGTATGTACACACTGTCTGTTACGTGACCTCAGTATAAATCCTTACTATACATCTGTTGCATTCTTACTGAATAAAGAATATATCTCACCATCGGTAACAACATTACCGTTACATAAGTATCATCGACCAGGGATTAGGCAACAGTAATATTCAACACCTACTTACGGGGTGAGGATGCAGCAGGAACGAAATTATATATAAACCCTTCAGCGCACTATGTTACCACAGTGTGCTACCACTGAGAATGATAATTTGACTTAGGAATCATAACGTCAGTATAAACACCATTGCAACGTTACACGCGATGCTGTCACAGGGTAACAGTATCTGCTATCTACTATTGAACTCAATTACCATAACTTTAGACTCAAAACAAAATTAAATAATCGTTTCATTTTGAACAACCCTCAGGCATATGTTTATGCTTAGTTTACTACAATAATAATGGTCTCAAAATAAGGTATACATATTTATACACAAACACACTTACATTATATAGATATGTACTAGGTCTAACTAGTACATCGTTTAATATCTATATTTCTTCAATTCTGTCAATTTTCTCAGTAACAAAATGATATCGTTATTCTGGTCATTAGTAATGGAGACTATATTTCCGTTTGCAAAGGTGGTGAATACGTTTGCCATTCACCGACAGTGACATGAGATTATGATGACCGTAATTTTTATTCTCTTGCAGTGCCATTATGGTGCACGACTCGCTTCAGTATCGCCATCCTGGGCTTCCTGGCGCTGCTGTGCATGAACGCGATGCGCGTGTCCATGTCGGTGGCCATCGTGTGCATGGTGAACCACACGGCGGTGAGTCTGATGAGAGAGCAGGTCCCGACCACTGAGCTCAATGTCAGCGTGCAGGGGGTGCCGGAGGAGGACTCCTGCCAGACCATCAGCATCAACACGGGCAATAACTCCCTCAAGGTTAGACTTGCTCAAGTCTTTGATTATGAACATTCATTAAAAGATTAAAGAAACTCGGAATACAATTCATACTAGTATGTGTCCTTTTCTGACTGGCCCATGAATCAAAGACTTGTCCACTCTGACCAGAATCTCCTGTTTATGACCCTAAGCCTCCCCCTGTAACCCTACTCCCACTGAGAAGGGGTGGATGGGTAGGATACAGGGACTGAGGCCAGTCTACCTCAAGGTATGCGGGTTACTATGGAACCAATACTGAAGTGGGACAAACAAAAATGGTCCTGGGAGTTTACTTCAGCATATGTTAGGGACATTGTTGATGCGTTTGTAACAGAGAAGTTTTGAAATCCGAGGTTGTTGTATTGTTTCTCGAACAAGTTATCTTGCTTTCGGCATGTATACATGTACTGTGTAATTGGCATTTGAATGGAGACAGTATCAGCAGTGATCATATTAGAAGTTACGCTGGCCGCTGGTGCATTGTTCTGACATGAACGGCGATGCCTGAATTAGCATGTAGTCTAACTGCATCAACAGTTCTGTATTAACAACCCAAATGAATTATTTTGGCTCGGGTTTGTCTTGGGATCTTGGAGCATTCCTCGTGTTTGCCTGCTTCCTAAACACATCATATGCTCTACCCTGAACTGCATTTAATTCATACAGCACATTAATAAATGATCAGGACCTGAACAGCTGGTTCTTGATTGAACATATGCCAGAAAGCCCCATTCTTACAGATATCTCTTTGTTTTCTAGATCTATTCTATTGCCTTGTTTGGGCCAGAATAATTAGAACTTAAGTGAAACCATTCAAAGAAAAGAATGTTCTATTATTGCCTATATTGTCATTAATATCAAATATATGTTCGGTCAAACCAAAAGTAAGTCTAATGGAACATATTTGAGGTTAAACTACCCAAACAAACAAACATATTTACTATATCGTGCATTGAACAAATGGTAAAGAAAATGCATTGTAAATTTACTGATCAAGTATGCAAATGATATTATTGGTAAACGCATTCATCCTTGCTCAGTGTAAACGATTGTGACTTGCCTGGGCTAGATTCCTTATCAAAGGGCCACACATGTCATGTTCTTCATCGGTCCTATAATAGATATCATTGTATTATTCTTATGATAGTATAGATAGTATAGATGAAAGGATCAACCAATAATGGCAAAGACTGTGTTTGTGTATATGGGATGTGATTTTTGAACGTTTGTGCTGTATATTTTCCGCCTTCTTTTATATTATTATATACCGGAGCACGAATGTCTCACTTTTACGCAATAGGAGAAAAGATTCCGTTCGGCCGCACCATGGCGTAAAATATTTTTACGCCACACCGTACCATGTGATCTGTTGACATTATCGGAAAAAAAATAAACAAACAAAATGGCGGCCGTTCCCCTCGCTTCATATCGATAACGGTCCGTATAAGCAAAGTAAGATCACCCAGCCCTCCACACCCACCCGAAACCGACTAAGAATAAACAAACAAATAGTAAGCATTGTAAATCCATACTCAATAACGACATTATCACCTTAGAATATATGAAAAAACGCCCTGCCCATACACTTGAATTCGCAGCAAAAGTTACTTTATGACGTCATTACTACCGCTCACTCTCCCAGCAGATCTTCTGTGGTGCTCATGCTTACTTTAATCTCTGCTACAATGCCCCGCTATCACTCTCCATAACGACGTTCTCACGTCATCACGGAGGTGCCACTAAGCGGATCACCCGTGACCAATCAGATTGCTCGTTCCTCTATCACACGGCGTGTACGTGAACGTCGACGAACGTCATAGCTTGACTTTCGCTGAGTGCGGTAACGTTTCGGAGTATGAAATGAGTTGATTATGTAAGTATCAAAATGGCATTTAAATCAAATATCGGTATATAATAATAAAAAGACATAGTGAGTGTGGCCGAATTCCATCTGTTCCTCGATGTTTTGGTCAGAAATACTCACCTCAGTCTACGACTTCGGTGAGTATTTCTGACCAAAATATCTCTGAACAGATTCCATTCGGCCACACTAACCATGTCTTTCTATATTACAATATTACAAAACTGGGAAGGCCATCTGATTTTACATCCTTTTTCCTGGGGAGACATTGTCTATTCCGAGATGCCCATCGTTTTTCGGCGTTAATAGGTTAGGAAGACTGTCTTTCGTTTCTCGGTAACGTAGGTTGCAAGTTCTTTGAGCTTGTCTTCAGGTGCATGTAACCTGCAGTGCTTTATCAGTGTAAATAATAGCAGTCTTTGCAAAATATGCATCAATCTATTAAAACAATCTGAAGTCCGATATTTGAATCCTAGTTAGATTTGCCAAAGTTCTCTTTCTCTCCCTCTTTCATTGGTCAAATAAGGTTTCTGTAATTTTAGCTGTCTGGGTCAACTTGTTAAGTTTTAGTTGAGGTTTCAGTTTCTTTCTTAAGAGCTGCACCTTTGAGGTCTCCACCTAGTAATACCCTTCAAAACACTGTAGGCTATTATCCTCTGTATGGCTTCATCAGATACGAGAGTTGTGATGGGGATTTAGTCACATAACACTCTTCATATATATCTATCATACCCATTCTGTTATCAGGATATTGGCTGATACCCTCAGTAGCCTGACAGCCATTGTACTCTGTCATATTGAGATCATAAGCTGTAGTGTTGTTGTGATAAGGTATATCTTTGTTATCCCACCTATCTATCTCCGTCGTTACCAGGTGTTCGCGGACGTTTGGGTTCTAGGGCTGCCGAGACGTAAAACTACACAAACAAACAAACAAGTTTGACCGAAGAGAGACCTAGTCTCCTTTCACGTCATCGGAAAAATTATCTACTGGATATGATGTTTTGATTAGTAACATTTGTAGTCCTCTGTACGTAATCCTTTATAGGTAGTTCCCATTTCCCAATCCTCCAATTTATTTTAGGTAATGTACTCAAGTTTAGAAAGAGTAATGACTAATTGTAGTGTCACATTATTTTTGGGCGCGAAAATAGTCATTTGGCTGGAAAGGATTGAATTGCAATATTGTTTTCATAATTTCCCATATAGTATGTAAATCGTGGTGAGATAGCAGGTGTTTTCTTTAAAATCGTGACCTTTTTAATATGCGCTGTTATTGGTTTACTAATCAGCATTGTGACATAAGGAGGCAGTTGTCTATTTGCTTAAATAGCGTAGAAGAGATGGCAGATTGTAAATATGTTTTGATTTGTTTCTTAGTAATACACCGGAAGAAAGAACTGACGACAAGAATCAATTGAAAACGTAAGAAATGTGCATGGTATAGCGTCTGAACCTCCGAGTGCAAATCTACCATCCTTATGAGTTCAAATCTATATTTTGTTATTACAAAAGAGTAAGAATTTTATTTATATTTTTGTTTTTAAACATTCAATATATGTAATTCAGTTCGCCGATTTCATAAGTAGCATATTGAATGTAGAGGGTGCACTTCTCCTCTGTGAAAGGCCCAATAGAAGTAGTTTTCAAAATGTGGCGTTGTGATGTGTCTGTCTGCATGTCCATAGAAAAATCTGTTCAAATCCTGATTAACGGTAGAAAGCAAAGCCTAAAATCATATTCTCTTTTCAGTTACTCTAGTCATTTCTCCTCGGAAAGAGATATTTTTTTAGGGTGAGGGATGGAAGTTGAAGTTATCCTTAGATCTGCATGGTGGATTACTAACTTAATAAGAATACATTCCAATTTACATTTGAGGTTCCATAGGGTTCGATGGGTTCGGACCCCCCCCCCCCCCCCCACCTCCCCAACACACACAACGAATTCTTCAAGAATTTAAGGAGTTCCACATATCCGAATAACTCATGTGTTTTCGTCTTAAAGTAGAGTAGGTTAGTGTCTGTAGTTTAACTAGAAGCATGTCTATCGGTGTGGCCTGTAATGCCGCGGGTC
This sequence comes from Alentia gelatinosa, assembly GCA_950022655.1. NCBI lineage: Eukaryota > Metazoa > Annelida > Polychaeta > Phyllodocida > Polynoidae > Alentia > Alentia gelatinosa. The sequence continues at coordinate 39,175,516 of OX465582.1, forward strand.
ACTGCGCACATGTACTGGCTCTCAGTGGTGACCTAGGACGTGAGAAGTATGGATATGGATATATCTATATATATATATATATATATCTATATATATTTATATATATATATATAAATATATATATCTATATATATATATATACATTCGTGATTATTTTTTATTAGTGTTTCCTCGTTTTCATACCACAGGTTGGCGTACCTTCGTCTATAGTTTAAACTAAAATCTAATTAGAGGTTTGATAACCTATACGATACTGGCTGGTCTCCATACCACTTAACTCATTTTGATTAAGATCAGCTTCCACAATGTGTATCATTATCATTATTATCGTTATATTACAATGAGTAAATTAGAACTAAATTAGTAGCTTTAGAACTAGTATATTCATGTAATGATTGTATCTTCTACCTGAAAAATTGTAATTTGTGAACGGAATGCATAGTATGTCATCAGAAGTATGTGTTAATCTATGCGACTGACAAATTTCATAGTCAGATAATGGAGTAGTAAACTGGGAAAATAGAATGATATAAAATAGATGTTTGTGAATGGGGCACATGGTGTGTTATCGGAATTTTGTGTTAATCTACGAGACTGACATATGTCATTGTCAGGTAATGGAGTAGTTGACCTGGGGAAATGGAATGAACTTAACAAATTTAGGAATGGACAGGGTAAATTATGTCACAATCACACAGCTCACAAGCGTAAATCTAGAGATGCGTTTGTTGCTAAGGTTGATATTTTTGGTTTGTAGGGTCCAGCCTTTCATCTCACCCCTGGTATTCTTGTCGTTCTCCTTGCCCCCAAGTATTGTAGTCTGTTCTCCATGGTCTACATCCTGTATGTTGTCTGTGTACAGGGGTAAGATTAATACAGAAAGCAATTCATTTTGGTCAAAGTCGTTGTTCTCCAACTCGTTTGAACGCTGTGTGATATTCACTTTGTTGTCGCCTCGTTCATATCACTCTGCATTAAACTCATGGAGAATGATGACTTTGACAAAAACTTGTTGGTTTCTTCTCTCAGTACTTGGCTAAATCTTGATGGATCGTCCTAAATCTTATAAGATCTCCGTGTGCCTTTAACCCTGTCTGTGCGATCCCTATCATCACTCACAGCGGCCTATTCCACCGAAGTGATCTAGCCAGGCACACTCAGACGATCTATTCCGACCTCGCCAGTCAACTAGCGAACTAGAATCGGCTCAGATCGCGTGTCCTGGTGGACCTACCTTATTCGAATTTACTTTATATACCCATGCCGTATATACTGTAAATACGCACCGTTTCGGCATATGACGTAAAAATACTCTACGGACCACTGGTCCGTACACTAAAATACGGACCACCTTGCCATACACGTTTATTAAGAAATTGGTTGTTAAGAAAAATGAAATTGATTTTTTTTTTTAATTTCGGGTATATAGTAAATATATAACGTCCAACCATGCTTGTACAATTCACAGAACTCGATGATAATTAACCGTTTGTATGGAACTCGGCATAAATGCCTCGGTCCATACAAACCGTAAATTACCATCTCGCTCTGTGAATTGTACAGCATGGTCAGAACATTCTATATCAGTACGATTTGACAGAGGGAAAGCATACGCTGACTATTCTGCCTACTCAACCTGAACCGATCTGACTAAGTAAGGACAAGTGGAGGAAGTAGGCGATACCCTGACTGACCCCGGTTACACTGAGTGGAGGCTTGAGTCAAGCACCGTCAGGGGCACCACAGCTAAGCATAGCGAGCCTGCACACTCCAGACACTTCTTCACTCCCAGCAGTGGTAGATTTACTGCTATATCAAAGGCCAATCCTTTTTATACCATGTCTATATGATGTGGAAAGTAAAAGAACTCTTGCCTCGGTAAATGTGCAGGGATGAGATCTCTACATGAACCCAACCAAATTAAGTCTAATAGAACACATTGGACGCTAAACTACCCAAACAAACCCAAACTCACAGTGCGAGCGTTGGTAAATCTCTTTTCCCTGAAATATCAAGTCAGCAGGAGATTGCCTCTGGGCTTTATTTCACTGTTCTTTGTTAAAATCGAGACGTTTGATATGTGGAAACTGAATAAGAAAATGATTATCGACGCTAGTCTCTGTTTTCGGACGTGCAAGTTTGACGTAGCCTCATCTATATTTGTATGAATCAACTGTTGAGCATTGAAGTTGTGTTGTCAGTGGAGTTGTTATGGGTTCTAGTAAAAAGCACCATCCACAATCCCAGTCACTAAATTAGGTTTTGAAAATCTTGCTAGTTCAAGTAACATTTCAGATACACAATATCATATAGGCCTAAAATGTACGAGACGGTACCATTTAGATCTTTAATGTAGCTGTCTTGGATGGGAAGATTCTACACAGATATTACATTAATCTGTATGGGATTGGATGAAGCATCCCTCGTGTATAGACCAAACCTGTGAAAAATTCAGATAACGTTCACTATTTTGTAAATGGGTTACTCCCAGACATACTCAAGGAATCTTTTTTTGCTCCTACTATAAATGATGTGGGAGAGTGATTGGCATTAACCCGCCAATAAGACGTGTTTGGATGATATGAATCCATTAAAATCCGTTTCCAGAGCAGAACCAACATTGTTGATTCGTTTTACAGTTTGGTATCAGATGGAGTTCTGGTGAAATGCATAGTGAAGTACGTCACTACGGAACCTTAACCACAATTCCAGCAAAATACAATTAAAACCTAATTTGCTCAATGTTTTTCTAAAAGAATTTCTGTAATTTGGATGAGATGTTAATGTCGAATATTAATTGGTGCCTAAGGTTTCACGTAAAAATCTTCAGAGCCCAGGATGATTCTTCGGAACAACACATATTCCATTATGAACTGAACCTCTGAACCCACTTATCTGCATTTGTTCAGAAACTGTAGGACAATGGCAAACTGATTGTATGTAATATGTGTATTTCCATGTGGTCTCCCAATTCGGTAATCATATTCAGTGTCTCTTGGTTAGTATGCATGTGCTCCTGATATTTCCTTTCTCTGGGTACTATAGGCCTCGCAACCATATTGGGGACTGAAAACTAGTTATTTTTGACTTTCTATACTAAAGTTCTCATCACATAGGCTGTAAAAAAATACAGATTTACAAAGGGTACCACATTAAAGCAGAGATTATGGGCTTTATTGTCATATATATTTTGAATTTATTGAGTTGATATATCTGTTTTCATTTTTGACATATTTTCTCTAAAATCATGCTAAAAGTTAGGCAAAATGTTTGACTTCTAGAATATGAGGGAAGATTCCATAGAATTCCATATGGAAGCAAAATCAAAGTCAAGTTTAATCAAGTAGAAATTTATTTGAGGATCATTCTGATATCTTAACTTTTATTGTACTCATAGTAGAAGTCAAAATGGACTGTTTTGTTCTGAAAATAGAAAAGTACCAAAATGCCCTTTTTTGTGATAGCTGCCATATATCAAAGCATTGTCACAGTAGGCAAAAAATGGAGAAAAAAGGTTTGGTTGGGAATGATGCAATATATATATACATTATAATTTCAGACAATGTTTTTCCTTTAGTTATTATTTACAGACAAATGCTTCCTTAAACTAATTAGATATGCAGCACAAGTCAATCTATAAGAATTTTTAGGGAAACACTGTTTGAATCACATCCCATCATAGTCTCTAATATGCCTTCCTGACCTATAGTAGGCAAAAGTGTTTTGAATCAAGTTATCTTAAAACACTTCTCAGATGTTGATAGGGATGTTAGACTGTGTGATGACCCATTGTTGTTTTGATAGATCGTTTTATAACAGAAACTTTCTTCATGTCCTCATAGGATGTACTTTTTATCATGTGGGAACTGGGCAGATGTTTTAAGACATCAATCTTTAAATACATTTTACCTCGAAGAGTGATGTTATTAACCACAAAAAGGAGTGTTATTGCTTTGAGAAGAATGATGTATACATCTTTGTGGGAGAAGGACTATCTACGTATGACATAGCTGCTTTACATCTCTCAGGAAGAAAGTAGAAGAATATTAGAAACTGGAAAGAAGAAGTAAAGAAACCAAAAGGTCATTATAGATAGAATCATAATAAAATGTCTGGTATATTTGGTCCCATAATAATGTTTTACTTGTTGTCACATTATGCAGTCATTACAGGAAAAGTCTGACGAGGTAAGTTTTATTTGAAATCCCACACGATTTTTAACAAACCTTAGATAAAGTTTTGGTTTTCATTTTTTTCCCCTTTATGGAGTCACAAAGTCAGGAAGCTAAAGGGCCTGGCTCACTTTGGCAAAGATGGTTCATACTCATCTGTTATATCCAATCAGAGTAGCTCTTGCAAGTAGCCAAGCTACCCATGAGTGGTGTCAAAACAGCAACGTAGGTATTAGCTATTATGCCTGTTATTACAATAGCCAGTCCACTTCTTAGGTTGTTAATATACTAACCCAGTATATATATACAATATTGACTGGTTTCAGATACAAGCGACCGTATGCTCCAAGGAGTTGACGTATAGTAATATCCGAATGCATGTGAGGATGTTGCGTAGGGTCAGCTCCGAGGAGCATACAACCGGTTTTATCTGAAACCAGTCTATATTGTATTTATTCTCCACCTTTTCTGGACAAGTGGCATGTCGATATCAGTTCGTTATAGTTATGCGCTATTTTTCCATGCTCACTATTTTTCCATATGCGCCCCGGAGCATACAACATATCTGTATGCACCGGGTATGTCATACACACTTCCTATACATGTGTTTTTTATGAACACTTTGTATTAGGTGGATAATAAAGTATATTATGGCCAACATTTTGAGAAGGTAGAAATATGTTCAGGCGCTGTCATTAACCTGATTCCTAACAAATGGACGCATTGTACAAAATGATACTTATTTAACAGTCTTGTAAATGTAAAGGCCCTGACTTCACGGTTTACCTTGACCGTAAGCATGTTAGCATGTATGATACAAATGCTAATAAAAATTCGATTATATGGAAGAGCGGACTGTCAATTAGAAATATAATAAAAACTAACCGCGTGTACTTTTACAACCTAGGAATTAATTTACGAGCATGTATTTGAAGGGGACCCAGCAAGACATTGATAGAACCGCGACACTCTAGTATCTGTTAATGTGCATATAGATTATAAATGTAGAGCTACAGTTTTTAGTATATCATTTTTTTTAGTATATCACAATTTTACTTTTTCTTTCCATTCAATGATCTTTCTTATGTTTGAACTGTTCTTGGTCTCGTTTGTATTATTTGCATGCCTGTATAGAATTGTATAGTTTTATTTCGTTCTAATATTGTATTTAATTTCATACAGCCTCCTGACAATAGGTTTAGTCAAAGCTTGATTTTTCTCTATTCGCACTTACTTTGTTTGATAGCAGCACGCCATATCATTAACTTCATTCTTTTGTGTGTAAACCGGTGTTTTTGTGTGAATTTCAAGAATCGACATATTTAGGTATATAACACTCATCAAGTTCGATATCCCAGATTAGCCTTTAACCTGATATTTGTCATTTGAATTTATCGTCTGTTATAATGGTTATTTTTACAAAACGTTGATATGTACCTCATTACTATGTATATGATACTTACACAACATATATCATATTCAATATAGCAATAATCATTTCATCTCCAGAGTCTTGCTCTCCTTGTTCGTTCTCTATGGGACCTGTGCTCTACAGACTCTTTATCATGCACCATATTGCGTTCAAATGAAGTTACCACTCGTTCAAACCTGTAACACTGTCTGATTCGGTCTAACAGTTGTTCTGCAGCGTAGTCGTCAGTGTGTGAAGCTACATCGCCTCATTGTCGATCGATAAGCAGCTGATCAAAACACGTATTCACCTTATATTTACAATGTCGCGTGTGAGCATCAGATCATGCAGACCTTTCCCGTCAATAATCCTCTTGTTTTTTCCTTTTGTTTGCAGCCATAGGGTGATGACGGACACTGGGTGTTAACGAATCTACCTTTTTGCCGTATGAGGTGTTTATTGCCATGTCTTATAAAGTGTTAATGGGTCTATTTCAGCTCACTTCATGCGACAATTTTAATTTCAATGTAATTTACCATTTGCTGTCATACAACCAAAACAATCGGCATTGTGGGTGGGAGATTACATGCATTGGCGATCTTGGCGATGTAGCTGTTACTTGGTCCTCTTATTTGAATTCATGGAATCAAGTTTTTCTGCCTTTTCGACGCACCTTAATCTAAACGTGTTTTTTTAAAAACAAATATTAGTTGCTATAGATGGACGCGAGTGCTAAATCAATTCCCCCATGGTTTTCAGTAATTAATTAATCTAAAAATAATCAGTTTAAGAGTATATATGTCCACTGTCGAAAGGACAATTCCGCTGTAGTGAACTGTCAGCTTGAAGAAAGACAACAAATTGATTATATTTAACATAGCAAATGTCAGTTCAGCACGTCGATATTTCATGCAAGCATCATAACAATCTTCATGTAGTCGCTGCTACTGGTCACTATAAATATTCAAATACATGTAGAGGAGTGCTGATGCTCAGGCACAATGAATCCCGGTAACATATAATGTGTTAATGGTTTCATTGTCTATATATAGACAGCTTGGTTCCTGGAAGTTCTCTTTAAAGTTGAAAATAATGAGCTATCATATACAACAATTCCTTGTAACGAAATTTATTTATTATTTCTCAAGTAGGACTTCATAGAATAATATTTTAAAAAGGATAATAAGGGTGAGACCCAAGCAATACTTCCTCATCGCGACAACTGTAAGGCATGTTATATTAAGTACTTCCATATTTTACACTAAAATGATTGAATGTGTACGTGGTCGTGCTGGGACGCCTTGTACCACGCAATATGTATAATATTTCACATTGACTTGGACACGGACATGCACTTCTCTGAATTATTTGATTGTTGAGCTTTCAACTAAGATTGTGTCTGCATTGATATGACGAAGACTATGTTATGCATGCTTGTTCCTGAAATATTGATTAACCTTATGAAACACCCCTCCTGTCAGGTGGCACGTAATACCTAGGCACAAATTTCCCTTAACATTATATCGCGGGTAATGATATATTTTTATTTAACCAATCTAGTTATTATCATTCACTCATCATAAAAGCACGAGTCCAAAATACGTAGAGTTATTATCGAATTGTTTTTTGTTTTCATAAGATTCCATTCTTTTTCCAGTTTCGCTAATCTCAAGAGGAATCATTAGAATCATACACCCACGGATCTGGATGAATTAAAAGGGCACTGTTCGCATGTGATTTCCTCTTCAGATGTTTCCACTGTCGGTGCGGTTAAACAGATATGGCATACAGCAACCTAGTTAAAACAAGGCCAATCTATGTGAAGCATACTTGGTGACTGCGTTCCCATGCCCATCTCAGGGTTGGGGGTCTGGGGGTTGGTTGTGCAGTGGAATCGTGCAGTGTTGACCAAATCGCATTTGCACCGGATCCCTCTCTGCCTGTTTGTTAACCTCAGTTCCTTGTGGTCCCACAATGATATGGCTATGTAAAACTTTCATATTCCGAGACCTTTTCAGAACCTATTTAATTGGGATATTAATCCGGAATCACTCATTGATTTCTATAAAAAAGGGTACAGTATAATATTTTAGTTAAAAAAATACATAGGGGGCGTTGAAACGTAAAGTAAATAATTCATTTAGGAAAAGGATTCATAATTTCAACACTTATGTGTTATCACTCACTATATAATTCCTCCTCCGAAGTGTTATATGGGCGGTCTGTTCGCACTTTTTTCCCAGTCACAATTTGGCTGTCCAGCTGAGAACCACACCATGAGCCCATAATGGGTCCAACCCATGACCCTGCCATCACTCTAACGCCACTCATGAACTCCGATGGTGAGAGGATTATGTCCAGATGTGGATTTGTGTGTGCGTGCAAGGCAATTACGTTATTGTATGTGAAAGAGAATAATGGGCCTAAAAGTACTGTTTAGTAAACACCAGTGTGATCGTTGTCAGGATTGCTCATGATTATACAGTGGGTAACGAAGATGAGGTGCAATTTTAATCACGCGTTTCATTAGTTCGTGTCAGCTCTTCCCGTGCTTTCAAAGACTATTAAAGAGATAGTAGTAAGCCCGGCCGTTTAAAACATGTATTATTGTGTATTATACCATTAGATCCTGAATATGAGAGTGAAACAGGATTAGAGGTCATGCTAGGTGACTACCGTGTCCTACATAAGAGGTAATTTTCCATTTTGGAAGTTCGTAATAGTTTTGACAGTATTGTCCAAGAGATTCAGACAGAGATAACCACTTGCAATATCTGTTGCTGTACCTCAGATTTCCCTCGTTTTCATGTGTTAACATGACGACATATTTCTGGTGAGGTTAGTTTATAAAGCAGAATACGGTTTTGTTGCTCATGAAGTATTATACAGATGGTGTAACTGTTGCGTGTATATAACATAAATCCCTACTCAGAACAGAACTGCGCGTCAGCATGAAACATAACATGTGGTCACATATTTTTTTAGCCACACTGGGGACATATTCACTCTCTGTCCAGATGCACATTCAGTCATGGAATCTAGTCTATCTCATTGAACAGAAAAATGATGCCTGATGAGCTTATTTTACGTGAAACCTTGATAACTCTTTCTTTTTCTCACTCCTATGAGGATTAGCAAGCCTCCCCTGGGGTGTAGAGAAAGGTGACACACTAGTTTATATAATTGGTACCAAGTGAGGGACATAGGTATGACAACTATTTTAAGCCAATTTTATTCTACCAATAAGACGGCAAAGTGATACGTTTAATGTTGGACATATATATTCTGATGCAAAGGAGACAATCTGACCATCAGACCTGCCTTGCCTAGGACAGAGAACTTTATCAAACAAGTTTGAAATTTGGTTTACATAGACGACCTCGAGATCGGATGCTACTTTTAAAAAGAATTTAGCAATATTTTCAAAGACGAGAAAATAAATATACATCATTTAAAAATTTAATATGCTTTGATAGTTTTAAATGGGAATTTCTCGGATGTATAGATTACTTCTCTAAACATGAGCCTTTATTAGCGTCAAATCGAGTCCATTGTTTTATTTCCAAATTGTCTCAGAGCTGACTCCCAAAGTTAAGACATACTGTGTGCACCTGTGCTGAGTGATAAGCAGGAATAGGCACGGGAATAAGGCGGTGGGGGATGCCAACATTTAAAACAAGCCACAGGTAGTTTTGCTATTCATCCAGTTTCTACTACTCGTATATGCAATACGCTATAGGATGCATGAATATATCTTACAGCATGTCATGAGTCACAATTATCTTTAAATGCTAGGAACAGAAAGCCTTTATAAGTCATTAACATTTTACCTGAATTTCTGGGCTCATGTAGAGTCACCAAACTGGGGCCCAAAGTACTCGAAGATGGACCTGCGTCTGCACTATTTACCAGACGATTCTCCCATAATTTGTTTAATGCACGACGAATTTTCGCCTTGTTTTCTAATATTTTTCTCATGATGTCTGCATTTATGCCAGGTTACTAATTTGTGATTCTTGTTTTCAAGTTTTACATAGACCGATGAGTTGGAGCCCCAGGTGTTCAAATAACTAAATTGCGCCCTATTTTGTTTGCTTTGCAGAAGTGTGATATATGACACATCCATCCTGTCGTATTTCCTGCCATCCTGCCACATCCATCCATACATCCCTACATCCCTCTTACCATCCTTACATCCATCCATCCATCCATCAATCCATCCATCAATCCAGGTCCATCCTGTCATGTATCATTCCGTCCATCCGAACATCTGTCCATCCATCCATCCATCCATCCATTCAGGTTCATCCTGTTATGTATCATTCTGTCCATCCTACCTTTCTATCCGTCCTACCATCCATCCATCCATCCATCCATCCATCCATCCATCCATCCATCCATCCATCCATCCATCCATCCATCCATCCATCCATCCATCCACCCACCCATCCACCCATCCATCCACCCATCCACCCTACCTTTCTCTAATCCGCACGCTTCTATCCGACCCTATTGTGTGTGATATAACACTATATTCCTGCTCTGGCTCACTTCTAGGACGGCGAGTTGGTGTGGGACAAGACGGTGCAAGGTCTCGTGCTCAGCTCTTTCTTCTGGGGTTACATGGTGGCCCAGGTCCCGGCCGGATGGCTGGCGTCCAGGTTCGGCGGCAAAAGGATCATCGGCGGCTTCCTGCTGGCTACCAGCTTAGCAACTCTACTGGTTCCCGTCGGCGCCCGGACCAGCTATATTTTCCTCATCATTCTGCGGTTCATCGCCGGCATGGGGGGAGTGAGTTGCAGTAGTCTTTCACCCTTTTATTTGATATTTATTGTAGGAGGCAGGAAGGTTTTTCAATTCCCGTGATAGGGGAGTAAGCGTATACCCGATGAGACTGTTCTGTTTCGTCGTGTGCTGATATGATTATACTTCACGAAAAAAGAATAACCATAATTCCTATTAGCAATCACTGTCTTCTTAGCATTTAGTATGTATACCAAGTATAATGCGTTTGGAAAGAGAGGTAGCAAAAGTGAAGCTGATCTATGGTCAAAAGGAACAAAAACTGATAGGAACCTTGCTTAGATAGCTGCTGTTGTGGGAGCGCCAGTTATTCTATTCATAAGTAGTACGTCACTTGGGAGAAAAACTGAAATGCAAATAATCTGAGGAACACTTCATAAAGCTCCTAACCAAAAATAATATAAAAGGTATATGTCCTACATGGAATAAAATCCACATTGCAACATAGAGGATAGTCAGGCCAGCTAATTTGAATCCGCTTTAATGTGGAGGAAAGGCATATCTAACAGATTAAGTGTGGTAGGATGAATATAGATCAAAGTATAGTTATACTTAGTCTAGGTATCTTTACTAGAAGTGTTCTGCAATAGATTAGTATAGATATCGTCATGATTATTCAGCGGGTAGAAAATTTGAATTGTAACACTTTGGAATATACAGCATACAATTTCTTGGATAGTGTTTTTTTTATTTGCCCGCGGTTTTCTAACAATACCTGTAGCTGACCTGTGTGTATATTGTTGGCATTCAGAGTGTGTGCTACCCAGGCCTGCACGCCATGTGGGGAAACTGGGCGCCGCCAATGGAGAGGTCCCGACTGACAGGCTTCAGCTACGCAGGTAAGACGAGAAAACGGGCCTGTGCCCCGCGCCATGTCATTAGGTTCACATAGGGACGGTATGGGGGTGGGGCTGGGTCGTGGTGGTCGACATATGGTTGTAGGAATAAATAGAGCAAATGACCCAAATTTTGCGTATGGCAAAGTCAGTCCATACCTAGAATTAAGAAAAAAATAATGAAGAAAAGTGGACAATTTTATGCATGCACCAATAACCACGGGCCTCCACGTTCATGAGTCATAAGGTTCTGTGATTTTCAGTCGAAGTTTAAAATGATGATAAAGGAAAGCAAGATTTCTTTGTAATATATTCAAAGACGCCAAGAAACAAACTAAGTGGGTAAATACACAGTTATCTAGATGTGACTTTCTAACGACAGGGAGGCGAGTTAAAAGATATGATTCACCGCAAATCTTTTACGTTATCTCTTTCAAAGGATAATGGCCGCAGACGACATTGAACGATGTGAAGCTATAGTAGTGGAGAAAAATAGGCGATAAGATTACCCCAGTTGGTAGGGTGTGGGATTCGCAGAGAAGTGAATACATGCGGAATCTGCATCACACTGCGGGCTCGGACGTAGGCCGCAGAGAGCACTCTAGCGGACAGCTATTGGCAGTATTGGGGCGGAAAGTCTTGGCGCGCCTCTGGGCTCTTTGTCTGGTCGTTATTACACTGTCACACCACCTCGCTAAGTATAAGAGGGCTATTGACCAGACTGACGCACGTTCACTTACTGTTCCGACAAAGGTGACGCGTGACGTAGGCGGACATGACGTTCCTTTTTAAGACGTAATGGACTCTGTATGTACCGAAGTCTATATACAGTAGAACCCCTCTTAAGGGGACACCCTCCGTTCCGAGCCAACTGTCCCCTTAAGCGGGGTGTCCCCTTAAGCGGGGTTTTCAGTCTGCCAATGGTTATACAATAGAGAATACCTACATAAATGAGGGAAACGATGGTTATTAGATTAAAAGGTTTATTAATAATATATAAATAAGCAAATACATATCAATTATACAATATAAATAAATATAAATGTATATAAATTAAAAATAAATAGAATCGGTGTCGGTGTCGTGGGTGGTGCAGAAACTGTCCAGGTCGATGTCCAGGTCAATGTCCAGGTCAACTGTCCAGGTCAATGTCCCCCCGTAACTTCTGAGAGAAATCAGCGGCCGCTTAAGTGACTCACCTTGAGCCGCCCAGAGCCGCGACGGCTCACTGAATACCGCACCTTCAAAGCCGCCAGCCCGCCCTCAACTGCCCACCGCTAGCCTGTAAGCGGGCCTCATACCCAGCACCTTCGGCGGGCGCGAAAATCAGCGGGTCTATAAGGGACTCACCGTGAGCCGCCCTGAGCCACAACGGCTCACTGAATACCGCATCTTCAAAGCCGCCAACCCGTCCTGAACCGCCAACCGCTAACCTGTAAGTGGGCCTCTAACCCCCTACCGTCAACGGGTCCGAAAGTCACTGGATTTTCAGTGTTTTTGATATGATGTCCCTCCAAAACTGTCCCCTTAAGAGGGGTTTTTATGCATTTATGTACCGAAAAACTGTCCCCTAAAGCGGGGTGTCCCCTTAAGCGGGGTGTCCCCTTAAGCGGGGTTAAAATAAACTCTTAATAGAGGGGAAAATTTCCGTTCCGAGCAAATTGTCCCCTTAAGCGGGGTGTCCCCTTAAGCGGGGTGTCCCCTTAAGCGGGGTGTCCCGGAAGAGGGGTTTTACTGTACAGCGGTCTGCTGTACCAGGCCACTCAGACTATGGTAGATTCATCTACGTTCTCGTAAGGATTGGATTATAATAGAGAATATCAATGATATGTAATAGAAAACAGGGTTCTCATGACGATGGGAAGATATGGGAAACCATCATGGGAAACGCAAGAAAATGCAGAACAAATTGTGAAGGGGAAACATGAAAAATGCATGTAAAAATCAGGGATGGCAGTTTCCCACTTTTCCATGGAAATCCTTGTTTTCATTTTCATCTATAAGGATATTTTTGAAGTACAAAACAGAGATAATATAATTTGAGCCTCATTCACGCCAATTAGGCATTGGTTTGAACCTGTTCACACACCCTTAGGCCAATTCCATGGCCAACATTGATCTATTTCACATGTGTTCTGAGTCTCTCTGAGTCAGAAAATTCCATATAGAAAATATTTCCACTGGTTATCCCCACCCTTTTCCTTCGTCTTGAACTTTTACTGAGTAATAATCTTTTTTTTTCAAGGTAGCATCGGCTGTGTTAAGAAGTGTATGTGCCTCGTATTCTTAATTCTGAGTAATAATCTATGGAAGACACTTATTACATTCCCATATTGACAGTTGTTGTATTGTGAAATCTTCCAGAGAAACACCTCACACGTTTATTGGTATCTTGTTGTTGCAGGCAGTCAGCTGGGTAACGTCATCGGGATGCCCATTGCCGGACTCATGTGTCAGTACGGCTTTGATGGCGGCTGGCCAGCACTCTTCTACATACTCGGTGAGTCACCCCACTATCCCATAGAGCAACCCACCCCTGACCCATTTCCCCGAGCCGCTCCCCAATTCAATCGATTATTATATTATTTTACAGGACGCTTCTATAGTTTAAACACATTACTAAGTCAGAATATAATTTTGAGATAGGTATTTTTGCATGGGTAGTTATTGCTTGACTGAGTAACTACAAAGCGACCAGAATTGACCAATAGCCATCGAGTAATTCTAGAATAACCTGTCTGTCAGATAATCATAAAAAAAAGATTGAACTATCACTGAGACCACACTCGGGCAATCTACACTATCTATATCATCGACATAGCCCTAGCTCATATAACAGATGTATTCTGTAGTAATCACATGTAAATACATGTGCATTCTTTAAGCAGAGTAAATGTCTATAAATGCTGTTGTGTGTAATGACATTAACGTGCTGTGCAGTGAAGGGTATTGGGTCAAATGACTGTCAGATGACTTGTTCAGAGAATCCCACACGGTTGGACATGACACTGCTCTCCATATAGGCGATGTACATATTTAGAAGGAAACCCACGAGATGAAAATAGCTTGGTCCGTACTCCACCGAGTTGGACTGAAAAGTAATTCACGAAGCGAAGCTGAGTGAATTACTCTGTAGTCAAACAAGGTAGAGTGCAGACCAAGCTATTTTCATCGAGTGGGTTTCTGATTTTATCTCACCCCGTATAACATTGTTTATTGATGAAATGAATCACCAAATTACCCATTGAGTATTGGGTACACGAACCTCACGGCCGTGGAGTACGATTTCCTAATGTTAAGGCTATAGAGAAAAAACCCGGGTGAGATAAATTGTCATCTATGAGGAGAGTGACATCTGTATCCGTATAGAGATAGAGAATCGAGACCGAGACGGCTTTTACCTTGACTTCTCAGCTCAACGCGTTATAGTATCAGAGTACTATCACACATCCCAGCCTCAATGATTTAGAAAATGAACGCCACTTGTCAACAGGTGTTTCTTTACAGGTCTTGTTGCTGAAGTTGGGTGTGGGAACTGCAGGTGCACTATGCAGCGCACTAGAACCGCCTGTACCGAACGGTACCTGCAGGAAACGCCTGGGCATATTTAGATTGTACTCGCCCATTACAGCCTCGGTAGAAGATCTTACATTTGTAAGAACCGTTTATTTTCTTTAGAAAAAAAAAACAAAAAAAAACTGAAGTCCCCATTGGAAATTAATGTGACCACCGTTAAGTCACTAACAGTGATTTACTGCGACCCACTGTGCTGTGGTTTGCATGGATAATAATCGAAGATGTTGGGAGAAGTACCACAAACCGACCAAACGTCCAGCATATGTTGTAGATTGAGAGAACTTATTATCATTTAAACCTTCCAGTACATACCGTTTCCCTAGAAACGATAATAATCGAAGGTTTTGTGGATAGGCGGTCGTTAACCATGAGTTGCTGGCACGTAGTAATACATGAGCGTTAGTCAGTGTATTACGAATTATTATCCATCGTATATAAAAGTCCCTATTGAAAATGTATGGGGACTCAGTAAACCACCACCCATTGTATAAAACCTGCCAGATACCATAACTGTGGTATACGGATTCAAAGCTGTGGTATACGGCCTCAAAACTATGGTATACGGGAAAAATAGACCCTTTGTGCTATAGAGCAAAGAAATAGTCCCTATTGCTATACCCTTTAATATGGCAATTACTGGGTTTAATCTATTCGAAATGATGGATAATAAATACAACAAACGATGATTATGTGGATAGGCGGCTCTGTAAACCACTCGAGGTTGACGTCGTAATACACTCGCTAGCGCTCGTGTATTACTACGCGTCAACCTCTCGTGGTTTACGGCCGCCTATCCACAAAACCATCGATTATTGTGTATGTCAACCTTGAGTGGTTTATGGAGCTGTCTGTCCACAAATCCATCATTTGTTATTTTTTATTATCTATCTTCTCATGTAGATTATACCCAGGAGTTGCCATATTAGAAGGTATGTCGTCAGGGGCTATTTTGTTCGTTCTCCAGCACAAAGGCACTATTTTTCCGATATCATTAGCTTTTCGGTCGTAATTCATGGTTTCAGATCTGTAATCAAAGGTTATAATTTCTGACAACTTAAAAAATGGGTAGTGGTTTACTCTGGTCCCTTTATATTTTCAATGGGCACTTTGTAATTGATGGATAATAAAAGAAAATATTCTTTACGCACGGTCTCTGTCGTACAATGGTTGAACTATATCCCATGCATGTTGTGTCAATGTCATGTGTCAGCCATGGTAGTTTTGTTATTAGTGGGTGGACGGTTATTCTTAAAGGTTGTGGCTATAGCCTACTGTAGTACACCTGCTTGTGGTGTCACAAGGTGACCTGACCACTTATTTGCTTTTTATAACTAAGTACAGATAGGAATATAAGTTTTATTTTGGACAGTAGGTTTCATGGCAATACAATATATCACAGTTTTAATATTTAGTATTTTAACATGGATTCATTTTCTTTAAAAAAGTGAGGGGAGGATTTTTTTAGTCACAGGTCCATTTTTAAGAACTCCCCTTGAATATGGACAAATTTCTACATCTAAAACTGGTTCAATCATGATATAATATGCCTTATTTAAAATGAAATAAAAAGTAGTAGTTGCTAGGAAGTGGAATTTTCTAGGCAATTTCCTGGGATATTCATGTATTTGTTGAAATTGGGGGTGATTTCTGGTGAAATAGGTATACTAAAACAGATGTTCACACAATATTGATTTACAGTGAGTATTGGTGTTATATTTGCCATCTCTATAAGTAGCACTCAGAGTTGCTTACATCCTAGGAAGTGTCATTATCTGGGTAAAACCCATATGTGATATGATATTCAAATATTTGTTGCCATTAATTCTATTTCAAAATGCACACTTGTATTAATGTGTGACCTAAACACTTATTAGCAGGTGAACGGTTGGTCTTGGCTATAGCCTACTATAGTACACTACTTGTAGAGTTACTAGGTGACCAGACCACATTTTTGCTTTTTATAGCTCACTAAGTACAGATATGAATATGATTTCTGTTTTGGACTGAAGGTTTTATGGTGACACAATGCCTTACAGTTTTAGTATTTAGTATTTTGGCATTGATTTTTAAGAAATGGTGAATTCAGTTTGGGGGAGGGGGGGACTTTTGTAGTCACAGGTCCATTTTTAAGAATTTCTTTATGGCAATATCCATTAAACTGGTATAGATATGATATGCCTCATTTGAAAGAGAATAAAAGACAGTAGGTACTAGGAAGTGAAATTTTCTAAGTAGATTCTATATTTACCGAGATATTTTAGGTATTTGTCAAAAGGGGGTGGGGGGCATTTGTGGTGGAATGGGCATACTCAAACAGATGTTTCCTCAATATTGATTTACATTCAGCATTAGTGTAACCTCTCCATAAGTGGCACTGGCAGTTTCTTACACCCTAGGAAGTGGCACTATTTAGGTGAAATGTATATTTGATGTGCTATTCCTGTAATTTTGCCAAATCTCATAATGAGAGGGGGAGGCAGCAGGTGTATGAGTGGATGGTTTATTCAGCATATTTATACACAAATAGAAGTTAAAATGGTTCATAACTTTGTTCTAGGAATCAGTCAAGACCCAGTCAAAAGATATTGGTTTATAAAATCATTTGAAATATCATTTACCACCAGACATTGGTTTGACCTACTTCATTGGTGTACATAGAAATAGAGTTTTTCTCCTAGTTTGAACCACAGGGTCAAAGGTACAGGTCTGTGTGTACTCCTCCATGAAGCTATCACAATGATCCATGTGCATGTATCAGCTGTAGATTGACTTGTTTTCATATATATACGCTCATATTTCACGCCAGTGTATGAGGTGTATACTGTTCAGAGATGCCAGTCTTCCATTTTTAGGTGGAAATCCACTTTTTCATATTCAGTATATGTAATTATCTTTCCTTGCTTTAAAGAAATATAGTATTGATTTAGCCTCATTTAATCAAATGAAACGTGGTTTGAACCTCCCCACCGACCCTCAGTCCCCATATAATGGCCGACAAGGATACATTTTCCAGTTTCCCTGGTCTCTCTGAGGCAAAAAAGACGACATGAGAAATATTTCCACTTTTTTCCCTGACCCCTACTTCCATCCCTGTATACAAGACTGTTTCCTTTTAAATACGGACGTGTCTTGGCTGTATTTTACACCAGGCGTATACGAGAGAAAATAAAAAAGGTTCGCCCCCGCTGCCTCCCGACTGTTTGTGTTGGTACAGGTATAGGTGGCCTCAGTGGGAAGCCCCCGGTGCTCGGGGTCGGGGTCGGGGTCGGGGTCGGAGTCGGAGTCGGGAGCGAGGACTTCAATGTTGAAAGCTGCAAATGAGATATAATACAGTGGTGTCCCCAAGTGGCAGAGATCAGAATTATTGGATAGTGGCGTAAATACAACAGAATCAGGCATATATTTGACGTATATATATGACTACAACATGGACGCTTATATACGCCTAGAGGTGAGGCGTATACACGATGGAAAATAAGTCAACTTGTATACGCAAAAGTCCGCTATTGGTTGCTACTGCTCCATCGCCTTACCAGCGCCGATTCCTGCCTTTAACATTGGCGTCTATGGGCGTTTACATTTTCGGCCATTTCTCCGTTCTTTTTTTGTATCTCCCTGGTTAGAGATGGTAGTGCTTTTTGTATCGGTAATGTTTCATCAACGATGGATGTTTATCTGCTGCTTGTTAAAAGATAGTAGGCTCAGTTATTACAAAAGCTATGTGAATGTACACTTAACTTCTGTAAATATTTTAAATGGAAACAATATACTACCAATTAATTCTAAAAGATAAAAATCTAATGAATTAGTTTTTGTCGGGTTCGACCATACAACGTCATTTGACATTATTTTTTATCAAATGTATGTGTGCCAATGGAACACCTGCTTCACAATGGTGCAGCAGCTGTCAACACTAGCATCAATGTTTATCTTTTATAATGTGAGTATTTTAATCAGTAGTATGTATACTGCGAACAGGCCATTTATTTATCATCCATCAATTCACGATGTATGGTACCACAGTAAACCCCTACGGTATCCATTGTATCTAAAGTGTCAGAAACCATACCCATTGAATAATTGAATACGGTCTCCAAGCCATTGATTACGGGAATATAGTCCCTTTGTGCTGGATACCAATTAATTGTCCATACTGATAATAATGTGGCAATTCATAGATTGATTTATTCGAGTAGATGGTTTTGTGGATATGTAGCTCTGTAAACCACTCAAGGTTCACTTCATAATACACTTGCTATTGCTTGTATATTACTACGCGTCAACTTCTCTTGGTTTATAGCCGTCTGTCCACAAAACTATCGATTATTGTCTAAATAATAGAGTAAAAATATGTAAAGTCTAGGAACCCTGACTGGCCAGATAAAGACCTTAAGAGTAAGATGCATATGCTCGGATACAGGAGTACAGGGTAAGCGAAAAGTCAGAGAAGACTAACTTATTGACAGACTGTGGGGCTTATGTGCAACATGGAGGGGTCAGTCATTACAGGCTTGAGTTCATGCGCTCTGATTGGCTGTTGAACCAACACCCAATAGGGGGTGACCAGTCTCGTTTTGTTCTGCCGCACATCCTTATGAGGGCACTCCTAACACTAGCAACCCAGAGAATTATTGTTAGAGCACGCTGTTACCATGTGGGCAGGTCAGGTACTAGAGTGAGGGACACTGGGATTGAATACATCATTCAAAGCAGGGCAGTTGTACACTGAACATCAGGGTTGGGAGAGAGGGAGAAACTAAGATGGGTGAAGCTCAAATTTAGTCCTTTGTAAATACTAATGAATATGGAAAATTTTGAGGATTAACATAGAAACCACAGAGGTGTGTGTATAAGCCTGAACTTTACAAATGCCGAGGTCGGCAGACGACCATACACAACTCATTGTCAATGGCGTAATACACTCGCTAAGATATGTATTACTCCACGTCACCGCCTCGTTCTATACGGCCATCCGTCCCCAAAACCGGGGCAGTTCATTAAAATCAAAATACTGATTTTTCTTTCCAGGGACCATGGGAATTTTATGGTTCGTGCTGTGGATGTTCCTGGTGAGTGACTACCCGACCACACATCCGAGAATCTCAGCGGAGGAGAAGGCGTACATCCAGGCCAGCCTCGTGGGCCACGTTCGTAAAGACAAGACGGTACGACCACTCTCTTATCACTTATTACCAAGCATGGACCGGGCAGTTGTAAGCCCAGGAATCATTCTCTCAATGCCTGTTCAAATTTAAATTGTGAAGGTGTGGTCCTAAACACTTACCGCAACCAGATGCTATCTTGAAAAAGAATAGAGGACAGAAACAAAAAGAACCTGTTCATATCTAGGACGTCGTACAACGTTGGTTTTGAGTCATTTTCCTTAAATACCATCCCTCGGAGATTGGAACTGGTGCTCGGAGGTGAAAAATATTATCCTTTCATAAAACCATAGAAATACACGCGTGGTACTAGCAAAAAACTGTTAGGACCTTTTCAGTTACGTCTATATTCATATAATAAAACTGACTATTAAGCCATGTATTTCTAGTTCAAGGATTACCTTCAAATGATACTGTCCGCAGTCAGATAGAGTTTCAAAATAGTGTGTTTTTATACATTTATTTCGGTACTGGCCAGTTAAAAACTTTTTGCCTAAGTAATGTTGCCATAGTCTGAGTTTGTATATTTCTATTTGTATAGAAATTGAACGTGCCATGGCTTGCCATCATGACGTCACTACCGGTGTGGGCCATCATCGTAGCCAACATCTGCTGTGATTGGGCGTTGTACACGTTTGAGACGCAGACACCTACCTACCTCAGAGAAGTGCTCAATTTCGATATCGCTTCGGTAAGCTGGGTTTATTCTTTAATCTTTAAAGTAATGATTCTAATTTACAAAAGTAAAAAGTCTTTTTGTTAGTATCCACCTTCTACGTAGTTCTGTCGCTACCAGATAGCAGGTAGTCTTGGTTGGGACATGAGTGGGGTTCTGGATATATTAATTTAATTGTAATTAAGCATTTGATGCAATAGAGTGCATATTGAAATGTGTCAAATGCTGTGCATAAGATTTACATAGAACTGCATCGAGAATCGTATAAATAGACAATACTCCACAAGTTTTGATGTGCCCGAAGCGTCATCGAGGTGAAGCCGAGTGATGATTTGGCACATCCAAACGAGTGGAACATTGTCTATTTTACGATTCGAGTGCACATCTGGATTTATCTTTCCCCTTTCTATGACATTAGATAGCATCAGAATATCAGAATTGTTCAAATATACCAAGCAAATCCATATGACGTCATCTCACATGCACTACGTCACTGATGTGATGTAGTATTGTCACTATACAAGGGTGATCCCTGAGTGATTTTTCTTTATGTTCTTTTTATGGCTAATCTTGTACCAGGGGTGAGATAAATCTTTAAATCTCGGTGCTGATGAAAATAGTCCGCCATTACTGGTTGGGCAGGGCAGCTCGTCAGACGGGTGTATCGTTGACAGGATCGGCTGGGTGTCGCTTCAAGTGGCTCAAGCACCAGTCCCTTGCTTCATCTAGGTTTGACCAACGAGTATAGACTATACTCATTGGTCTGACACAACCCGTGGATCTCTTGTGCAGTTTTCAACTTCAAACGGCGTATAGTAAACGCCAAATTACATGATGCTGAAACTCCAGCCCAGACGAAGACTATCCCACTCCCACCCCACTGTCCAAACGTAGGCATATGGAATCAAGGTTATCAACTGTTCGGGAGCTAATTTCCCATTAAAAAACTACAGTGATCCATGCCTATACCACGTGCCTGTACTATCAAGATGTTAAAAACATCAATTCTATGGCCTCCGAACCACCAGCAGGGACACCCACTACCAGCAGCACATACCAAGAAGATTATCACTTGATTCCGATTGACATTCCGTATATACCTAAATTGAAGAAAAAGATTTAACCTGCTAGACTACCCGAGAGGAAAACATGCCACCGCCAAAACCTGTCGGACCTCAATTGCGAGGTCTTCCAGCGAAATACCTCCATTTGACTTAGATGCCATTTCACCATTTTTCTAAATGACTCTCAACACTTATGATTATTATCACTACCATTTTATTGAATTTCATTAAATATAGAACTAAATGAGATATTACCAACAATGTAGAAACAACAAACCCCAGTGACAGTTTCCACTGTTTATTTTATTCGAAACATAATATGTTAATGTGACATCATGATTTCAAACTGATTGAGTTACTAACACCTCAGCTATCACCGGATCCATAAAAGCATGGACATTCAACTCTACTCTAGAAATACACTGTCCATGATAAAAACGATCCCGATTAGTAAAGACGATCCCAAGTACACCTCAGTGAGGTGTTATACCGAAACATGTCGGACTTAACACCAAACTTAAATGCCTCCTTATAATTTCTGGTTCGGTTTAGAGCGAAAATCCTGTCAAGTTAACTTACCAAAAGTAGACTAATGAAAACCAGTGTCTATAACACTGATAAACAATAATGATGTTGATGCGTGGTTTGTTGCTTATTTCCTTAAACATTTGATGTGGTAAGGAACCCTGTCGGGAACCGGGATCTGTTTGTGGCTTAGGCTTACTTTGCTGTTGCCTGCTACTTCCAGAGTTGGCTGTCACATATACAAATGTAGACTTGCTCAAGTCTTTGATTATGAACATTCATTAAATGATTAAGCACAATAAGAATAAAGTTCATTAAAGTATGTATCCTTCTCTGACTGGCCCATGTATCCCAACGAGGAGGGTAGCTATAGGATGCAGGGTCTGGAGCCAGTCTAATGCAAATGTTTCATAGGCTGTTTCTGTCAAAGTAAGATCATACATGTATATCTTTCAGAACGGACTCATCTCGTCTGTTCCCTACCTCGGGCTGTGGGCGATGATCACGTTTGCCGGAGTGTTGGCTGACTTCTTGAGAACACGTGGAATCTTGTCAACAGCTAACACCCGAAAACTGATGGACAGTATAGGTACGACACAATTCTATAATTCTTTACTGAACCAAGAAATCTGCATCACCCGGCAAATCTCTACCATGTGAAATACTTTGGGTAACAATTGATGACGCTATTACAAAAATGAAGAGTCTAGGATTCTAAAGATTCCTGGTGGTCGATGGAGGGTCTTATTTGATATATCTCAGTAAATCTCATTAGATTATTCTTGCTTTTTCACTGTACAGCGCCGCCTAGCAGTGTTGCCCAATGCCATAATTTTTCGTCTCGGCATTGCAAACTCTTTGAGACTGTGTTGTATAGTAGTACTCACAGCAGTTGCAAGGATAAAGATCCATTTACCTACTTTATACGAGGCTGAGATAGTGTCTCCCTACCTCTCTGAGTTTGAAAAAGTATCAGCTATCTGTCTTGTCAGAGTCTACATATTCATATACCTAAAGTACTGAAATGCTGATCCGAATGACCATATCGAAGCTGGACCTGTAAAAGATTCAATGCAGAGACTTGAATCTTACTCTAAATAAGCTAAGGATGTAAGATAATGCACAACGTCTTTGAAGGTTAAATAATACGTCCTAAGTAGTTGTTTTTTGCCATCTCTGTTGCGTATTTAGGCAGCCATCTTTATTTTGAGTCGAGCGGGAAAATGTCTATTTGTAAAGACCTCCGGGAAACTTCACTGGGTTCATTAACAACTCTACAATCATATGCACCCGTATTCCTTGTTTTTTTATATCTTCCAAATGTCCTTTAAGTTACTATTTTAGCAAATAACTCCTAGACCCGCAATAAATTCGGAGTAGACCAGAGTCTGGGACAGGAACTGTTGACGCATCAACCTCAGCCGATACTTGTTTACAGTTATCTGGTACATGTAATGTATGGTACTTGAACAGGTGTGCCGCACTAACTGGTTCTCTCTGGTTCCTCCGCACAGGTAAAATCGTGGTGGCCGTGATGATCATCGGACTCGGGTTCATCAGGTGCAGCCAGTGGCAGGTGGCTATCAGCCTGCTCATTGTCGGCATCTCGCTGCAGGGCTTCCAGTACAGCGGTTTCCTCGTGAACCACGTGGACATCGCACCCACGTATGCCGGCATTCTCTTCGGCATTTCCAACTCTATCGCTGCCTTGTGTGGTGTGGCCGCGCCCACCGTCGTCAGCACGCTGACCAAAAACGTAAATCTCACAATTTCCTCTGTTTCTTGTGTTTTTAGTCTTTTTTCCAAGATAGCATCGGCTGTAGACAGAAGGCATTCGTACCGTATTCTGAAATCTGTTTTTATTTTCTTGGACTTATTGCAATTAAAAGTGACGACACAATTTATTAACCGTTCTCGGTAAATCGTTTTCAAATTATAGTGTATTTAGTCATCGAAAATGACTAGAAGCTAGTCCAGATATTTTTCTTCCATGACGTAATCGCCATAGAAAATAATACAGAGTGCCATGTCTTTCAAGCCATCCAAGATATTTGGAAGGGCTGTAAAATACTGGTTCATGATGGCCGCTTTCTGTTCAGTCTCGATTCTTCAGTTCCCAAGTATGTTTTCCCAATGCAGGTTTCTATTCCCCGGTTCCTAAAATGGTCACTGAACATAAATGACATAAACTGCTATGCCCCATAGACTCCCCTAAACGAAAATCATAAATTTTGCTGAGATGTCATATTTGTGCAATAAAATATAAATACAGAGTCTGGGATGCAGATAGTCCATTATCTTACAGATATCCGGAATTTCAAGATGTTCATTTTCAATTATCAAATTTCTACAATATCTACTGCGCCTGGCCATACCTCAACCGGATCCCTACGGTACCAAGCCATTAAGAGGCCGCAGACAGACTGGTGAACATTGTCATGCTAGCGATAAACCCACAAAATGTGCGGATTTTTTGTTCGGAAAGCGATCAATTTCCTGAACTGGGAACAGTTTTTAGACGAGATAATCGTTGATAGCGATTATTAAACATTCATGACTGTTTTCAAGATAAACACAACAACCGTTGGCGTTGTCCTGGTTTCGATAGTTATCGGAAAATGTATGATGATTAGACTAATGCCTCAAAACGGTCGCTATTAACGATTATCCCGTCTGAAAAACGGGTTCCCGATCTCTCTCTACGCATCCCACATCTCTGAACGTCTTTTATCACCCTAGACACTGTCCAGTCATTCTTCCCTGTATATTTTATTCCCTTTCCTTTTACTGAACATGTCCTACTCCCTTCTATTGAGAGAAGGGTTATGTAATTGCAAGTGCAAACAGGTAGCTTTGGCTGATAATGGACGTTCTTTACCACTCTACAGGCGACGCGGGGAGAATGGCAGACGGTGTTCTACATCACAGCCAGCGTCAGCTTATTCGGCGCCATTTTCTTCCTCATCTTCGCCAAGGGAGAGCTGCAGGAGTGGGCGCGGCAGGACAAGGACAAGACTGCAGAGGAAGAGAAACTCAACGCCAACGGAGTGGAGGAGAAGATATCTCAGGTGTAACTCAGGAGTCAATGTATACGTCGGTCAACCTAGGTTCAATGTGTGTAAGACCTCGTTATGTTCGGTGATCGTTTCACCATAGATTAGGGAATTCATCGTGTATTATGAATCATAAGCGATCACTGGCTCGTCTATAGACGTGCGTGATATCTGCTGATCTGGACTAGCTGCGTGGGGCTATGTGGTGTTGTAGCTTGGAAGGTAGGTAAAGGGAGACTGGGTACGTTTTCACGTCAGAGGACGTGTCTCTCCTGGTCGGAGGAGTGTTTACTTTGACTGGCTCGACCACACAGCTGTGCCCTCAAGTGGTGCGTTTTCCAAAAAGCTCCGTGGCCTTAACCCGGAAACGGGCTTATCTCATAGGCCATGTCTCTATATATACGTATATTTATATCACTTAACGGTATGAACGACAAGGCTGTTTACGTACTAAATTCCCCCCCACAAAATATACCGCTGAAGGGTGATTATTCACAATGTTAACTAAGCAGTGAAGTGTATAAAAGTGGACTTAACTCTATGGTGTGTCTGAAGCCTCGTTTAGGATATGGGTGGCATGCTCTATTTTTTATATTCATAAAATGCCGCGTACTTTCTACAGTACATACTGTTGCCATCCTGCCAGATTTATTACATATATTGAGGTTTTAACTCTAATTTCCATATTGTTGGAATTTTTTCTGAGTCTGACCTGGAGATTGGGAATATACATGCAGTTCAGTGTATATTTATCAAAGCGGAATGTGACACACAAACCCCACATGTGATCATGTTATTTAAACATGTTATTTAAATGAGAATGTCTATCATGTGTCTTTCCTTGGGAATTACAATTTTATTCATTCATTTGGCGTTTTCTTCGTTATTTGGTTATGGTGTGGTTTGTTGACTGTTGAGATATGCTGTAAGAAAGTGTTGATTTGAGGAGAATACTTTTGGAAATAATATTTTTGGTGCTGGCACTTTTCCAAATTTCAAGTTATTCATAGCTAATTCTATCGACTTGCCATAGAGGTATTTTTGCCACGTCGTCTAGACCTACAATGATTTAGTCAACCGATTGTGCTTGTTCCCGTGTCCGTTTTTTTGTGACAACGTAGTATCCAAAACTCTGTGCTTTTTAGAAGGCCAATTCCCCATCAGTACGTTAGAAGGTATTTCTCAACTCAGGCAGGGTATTTAGCGCTAGCATCTGTATTCTATTTTGCATTCAGTAATCTTTCTCCAAAAAAATGTAGTTGAAGTAGAATTGTTGAAAGGAATGATAAAATCCAGGGTTATTTTGAGACTTACACACGATTCCCCGGTCATTTTGGGAGTGATCTACCTATGTGGTTCTCAGGTATGGAGATTGCCTTTGATAAACCCAATTTTAGACTGAGCTATTTATGAGATGCCTGGCTGGTGTTACAAACGTCTGTGTTTATCATTTGAAGTTGAAAAGCCAGTTTAGACGGCGTTGAAAGCAGCTACGCGATTAGGTAATTATGCTTCCACTGCCACTGACAGGATCGTTGGACACTCTGCTCCGTTTGTAAATTGTGTACATTTTCTCTAAATGTGTTTCGATTGGGAATGCTCCTAAAGTTGCCGTTTATTTATAGCATCTCCATATATGTTAAACAACAACGGGCTTATCAGCTGATTTTTTTTCGGCCTTTGTTACCGCAGATCTAACCTTTTATTTGTAAATCCCGTAGTAGTTTTAAGGGAGAAATGCTAGATACAGTAATCATTTCACGTCGGTACTTACATAGGTATATACGTGTAATTCTATGATATTTCTTCCTAGATAGAATATTTACAATGATGAAAAGCAAAACAGACTTGGGGGGAACACTTTAACCTATCTGTTGTGGGTTTTAGAGGCAGATTCATGGGCATATCTGGACATCAAACACAGGTATATCTGTTAATTACTTAATCATTTCCTTTATTGGTTTCTTCCGTATGTGTCCCTAATAGCAAGGTCAATTTATTTAATTTTGTTAGATCTACCTCGAGCCACACATTGATATATTATGTCATTGTGATGCTATAACTTTAAAAACTTAACTTGTTATGATACACGGAAAGGGCCGGCAAAAGTCATTACACTTGCGCTGAAAAGCAGTATTTTCAATATTGTTCAAGTGTTATCAAATTCTTTGTGAACCTTAATCATTCTTAAATAGCAATCAAACCAATTGTATCAATTATATTTTACTAGTACCTTTAAGTGAACTATGCCAGCAATAGTGCAGAGACATATCAGTTATTTAAATAATATCATGTTTGTCAGTTGTCCGGTTATTTCCGATATTTTGTGTGCGTTAGGCTATGATTTTATTAGAGACAAGAGAGTGGAGATAGGCAGGTTATGGAAATATTCTGTTTTATAACAGACCTCACTTGCATCTCTGTACTATGCACGCTGAAGCTAAGCTTATTGTGAAAGAAAGGTTCATGGTTACTTTCAAAAGTATTGTATTGTAGTTTTATTGAAAGCAAAATAAGAGCTTGGAAAGTTAGAAATAGTAACTATTTACTAAACGGTTTGTGGTAAATATGTTTATGTATATATCGATATATGTATGTACTAATGATTATAAACTATGATGGCTAAGTTTTCCCTGTCCAGAAAACATAGTTTATGGGGATTTAATAACTTGTTAGTTAATCCGCAATTAACATTAGGTTACTATGGTAAAATAAATCTCAGTTTCAACAGGCATATTACGATTATAACACTTGTCTACTCATCAATATACAATGGATGCTGGGGTCATGCTTAGAAGAAGGGGAGGTGCATATGTGCTGTTCATTGTGTCTCAATTCTAGATATCTAAAGATCGCCTTCTGCCAAGCAGTGTTTGCAATTTAGATTCGTTGAGGCCCTTTAGAGCTACTATTTATCTATAAAACACATTTCTTTAACCCTGCCTTGTGCCAAATAGTGTCTAGATTCCAGATATTCTAACCAAGCCTTATGCCAATCTGTGTCTTAAATAACACTTTTTTGTTTTGATTAATATTGGCACATATATCTAAACATGGCTTTCTACTCATCCTTGTCAGAAATGGGGATTACAAAATATGTGTGCCAATCTATATCTGAGATGTATATTTCTTAACACCATTTTGTGTTAATCGGTGCCTGAAATACAAATATCATAATGATTTATGTGCCAATCCATGCCGGATATACAGATTTCTTAATGCCGCTTTGTGCAAATCATTGTCTGAAATATAGATCTCTTAATATATCTTTGTGTCATCCATATCTGAAATACAGATCTCTTAATATAGCTTTGTGCCAATCCATGTCTTAAATACAGAGTGCATAACACCGTTTTGTGTTTATCAGGGTCTGAAATAAAGATGTCGTTACATAGGTTTCTGTTAATCTGTATCTGAAATGCAGATTTTGTAACCATTTTAGTCCAATGCACATCTACCGATATCGGAACATCGATGTGCCTTTGTCGGCAACAAAGGAACGGTACTTTGTCTCAGGCGAGGTATCCTATCGAGTCGGCCCTAGTCGGCAGCTGTGGGGAAGCTAGGTAAGGGTCAAAGTACCGTCTTCTATTTGAATTCTTTGACCGTGAGACAGGTTTGGATTTCGACACAAAGTTCGCCCCATGCCTTAACCCCTCGCCAATAAGGCGAATCTTTAAATAAGACGGTCTTAGGACGTGCTAATTTAAATTCAATCTTTGCGCTACTTCGGTTTCTACCCCCACCCTCCCCTCTTCCCCCGGGACCAACCGGCCAATTTGGATTTGATGTGACCTTAGACCTTTCTGTTTGCCTGGATTTAAGTGTTGTTATTATATGCATTTGTATGGTGGCGCTAAATGGAAGCAATGATTCAGAGTGAATGTCGATCTGTACTGACTAACTAATCTCCTGATCCCTCTATTATATTGTTTTATATGGTGTGACCCAGTATTTTCAGCCGTAGTACTATTGAAAGGGATCATAACCATGGTACCTCTCATCAGGTGACATTTACACAGTGAGGAAAATGTCCATGGGACCATGGGTAAAGGGTAACCTTTATGGGAATCACCACACTCACGCTCGTTCGTAGGAACATACTCGCTTTGAGCGAGTCCTGCTGATTGTCCCCCAAGTTATACACTTTCCTCTTCATTTGGGTTGATATTCATGGATTTATCAATAATCACTACGCGTAAATGTGAACTGTTGCTAGTGTGAGTATACGGCGTTGTTTGTAGTTGTGCTGCTCTAGCAATCAATGTGATGGCCAGAATGTTGCCTTGAAATGTCTGAAAGAAGCCTAGTTTGTGCTTTAGTTTTCGTTCTGACAAGACTTGATCGCTTGATCTGTTAAAATATGATTCGCAATTTGTTAAATAATGTGATAGATATAAAGGCGATTCATTTATACCTGGTACACATCTCCTCCATCCATCCATTTTAGGAACTAATTATATTGTGTAATTTGCTGATTGAAAATTTAGATTGGATATCTAACACCCCTGTCTATTTACGTAAAACTTGACAAAGTACGATGTGCCAGTATTTATACATAATGATTGAAGTGATTTGGGGAGACTCCTGTTCCTACTACATAATTGACCAATTACCATCCCTAATTTTATGTCATCAGCTCAACAGCATCCCCTTGTGCCTACACTTGTGTCTGCGATGGATAGCGCTACTTGATTGAATTACCTGTACATACTGTACATATATTTACTAATGTTTGATTTGTGAATGCTCTACCATCAATGAATAAAGGTTTACCTTGTTATTTCTTAATGTTATTTATTTTTTGTAAAGGTATCAGGTTTTGTGGTACCTTGGTATCTCTACAGTGCAAACATGATTTGTACATATATATATATATATATATATATATGATTTATTCCATAATAAGTATAGATATAATGTACATTAAACAACTCTTCTATGAATAATCTCTATTTAATTAGTATATGATTTATTGTGTGATATAAAACTGATTTTTTTCCTAGCACCTGGATGGACCGGTGCCCCAATATCTTCCAAGGTTTGAAGTAATACTGATTTACTTTTGAATTTATATGATCGTATCACTAACCTTATCTCATTTCCAACTTGTCTCACCTACTTCTGCCAACCCTACCTTGGATCTGGCCCTGGAACTGATCATAACCAATTTCAGAAATTCAAAATCTTCAAATTCATTGTACATCTGTCCGTGGTATTAGCCATAACGGTGTCCTGGCAGATCAGTCCGGTAAACTACAGTTGTTTCTTCAAAAATGATTATTCAACAAACCATTTCTGTAATGAGAGCGTCAGTTCCTCCTGTAACAAGTTGCCTTGCCCAATATCCACTGAGGAAGCTGCCACCTAGCGGTAATAAGTGAGATATCGTGATTTGAGCCCCTGGCGACTATAGACGGTACCACAGGATTAGAATGAGTCAGTAGTTCAGTATTAAGGCACCAGATGGCAGTTCGCTCAATAAACTGCTCACCATCAGCAGTTCACAGAAAGGTTCCTTGCTTTTTCACATTCATTGACTACAGCAGCGTCCTAATTGTTGTTTTACCGTTCAGCCCGGTCTAGCGGTGTGTACCTAAGTTAGGGCATTGCTCAGACAAACACTGATTAGTGTGGCCCTCCTATATCATTTCAATGTGTTCACACATACAGTGTACTGGTGTAAACGGTGGATGTGAGGGCACGGCTGTGACTGCTCAAGATACGACTGCTCGGACATAGTAGGGTATTGTAATAACTTGTCTAGTTGATAATCGTCCCAGTTTTACCAAAGACAAAGAATGTGATGCAATTGCAGTGGACCTGTGGTGGTTGGCTGCCGGCTGCTTTGTGGATTGCCGGCCGTGCAAAGTAGGTGCCGACCACGCTATTTTCAGGGCAGTCTTAGAACTAATCCAACTGGGTTATCTGAGCACAGTTTAACAAGTTTTGGTCCTGGCGGAAGAATCCTCCAAGGATTGTGCCAGCAATCTAAGACATATCTTAGGGGGAAAAAAACCTTTTCTGTTTAACAAATGGTGTCCCTCTAGGAAAGGGAAATCCTGCATAATTAGTCTCCTAGGACTGAAATCGGTATTTGGCTAGGTCAAAACAGGCTGTGGGATCCCTATGGAGGAGAGTTCCTTAAAACAGCAGGTAGTGCCACATAAAGGGGGTTGTGGTAACTAATTTCGTCATTTTTAATCATCAGTGAATCTTACTGGATATTTAAGATATTTCTCCTTGAACAATGCCCTTTTGTATTACATACTATAATATACATGTTTCCTCTAACAGGGGGGTCAGAATGTTTTGAAAGTGGGCGGAGGGGGGGGGGGGGGACTGAACAATTGCTGAATTTCTTCTTGGTATGACCAACATTCAGACTTTGACATTTTCCCCTGGTGAAAAGTCAGGGCTTAGCCATCATTGCACGCTCAAAAGTCAGATTTGACATTTATCCACAGTGAAAAGTCAGAGCTTAGCCATCATTGCACGCTCAAAAGTCCGACTATGACACTTTTCCATTGTGATAATTCAGGGCTTAGTCATTGCACACTTAAAAGTCAGACTATGACACTTTTCCATGGTGAATAGTCAGGGCAACATTTTTCGATGCCGAAAAGTCAAGACAGGTTTTACACTTGTTTGAGTAACATTTGAAGCTGCTGACTTGTTTAGGCTGGCAAAAAAAGTGTGTGTGTGGGGAGGGGGGGGGGGGTGAGTCGCCCCCCCCCCCGCCCCCCTTTTCTGACGCCACTGTCTAGTTACATTGATAAATAAGGTTGTTTTTGTGAATCTGAATCCTCTAAGACACCTATATAGGTGTTCCCCATCTCGGACCCTTTTGGGTATGTGGAGGACAATTTGTAAGATATGGGTCAAACTTGTTAAACACATTCCAACAATCTGCCTAAGATCCTCTGCTAAGACAGTCCCTCGCGAAGATTTTCTATATATAGTTAAACGCAAACTGTCTTTGGACCTCTCTTACACTCAGTTACAGGCATAACTCTCCTATGACCACATTGTTAAACTCCCCTTGGCCATCTGGCAGGTACCCAGAGTATCAAAAGGCTGGTTCTGTGGTAGTGGGAAAGGTCTCAGCAAAGCTGATTGGTCAGCTGGGTATCAGACTCACATAGACAAAGCAGTGGGGACCATACAAGGTTCTGCACATGCCCAGTGAGACCGACCAGGTGTTTATAATATGCCTGCTCAGCTCAGCTGGACACACTGCGGGGTGGAGGGACGACATCCGGTCCCTCTAAAGGGCTCTGTCTCTGCTCCCTGCCAAGGGTGGCAGAGCTTCGGGTCTCCTTCAGGCAGGGTTCGGAGAGTCCTGGTTCTCTGTCAGGGGCAGTTGACCTTTAGGTCCTGCTTTGGGATGGATTCTGGGATCCTGGGTATTAGCAGGGCTGTGAGACCTTTGAGTCTTCCCTGTGGGATCCTGGGTAGAGCCATTGGTGCTGGGTGGCTGTGGTAAAACACAGCTGCAGGTTTGCGGGTGGGACCAGCACCGGGATGGCATTCTGGACTAAATGTTTAGTGGTGCTCAGGAGGAGCCTTGGCTGTACCTGACTCACAGTCACTAGACTTTATGTGGAAATAATCTGTGTATTTTAGCCATATTCTACTCATGTATACATTTAAACCTCCAGTGCTAAAAAATACATTGCCTAGTAGTTGCGTAACCAAGCAGATAAGTGGAAAAGGGTCTATTGTGGTACCATTCAGCGGAACTATGTTACTGCAACATCTCATTTGAAGTGATGAAGACTAACAACTTCTGACGTTTCAAAGAGTTTGACGAATGGTTTTTGAGCGTGGTAAGCATGCTTGAATACGCTACCTAGAGGTTGTAGAAGTTGCTGAAATATTTCCTCTTTTGTACATGACCCCAACTGACATTCCTGAGATTTTGAGGGATGTATCCCAGGCACCTCGAATGATATTGCGATCAATCTCGAGTTTCCAGAGCCCCAAACCCGCCATCAGCGCTTACTGAAGTCTAGACCAAGAAGGAAGCGTGAGGGTGATCTCCGGCCAAAGTACTATTGATCAGTTTTCATGACTTGTTGAAATGTTGTTGAAGGAAAACAACTAATGCCACCTCTCCTGCGAGGAGGGACGATATAATCTGTGTGATCAACACTGACACATCCTGACATCTCCGAAGCCAAAGATCACATAATAACATATATGTATGCCATCGACGAGGGGTTGCTCTTTGGCCATCTCAGTGAGGTAGGGTGGGGTAGGTTGACTAAGACCAGCCGCTATTACTCAATGTCACATGTGAAACCCCTCAACCAAAGACAGGGAAACAAGGTGGTGGTAGCAGCAGCGGCAGCAGTGGCAGTGGAGGCGGGGGCAATGAAGACGTCCCCAGGTTAACAAGGATTACATAAAAGCAGATAAACCCCCTCAAATAGAGAAGGGTCCCCTGAAGTACATTTACCATAGCATAACAATTTTGGGTGGCAGCACAAGACCTGGAAAAGGTGAATGGCACAGGAAGGCACAAAAGAAGGTTTGTGCCTCTCGGCAGGGAAAATAAATTGAAAAGATGTGAGGGGAAATTCCGCCTCTCCACACAATGTGTGATTTCAGACCTCCCATAGATGGCTATGCTGAAGCAGATTTCTGCCTCCTTTCTAAATTTGTGATCTGGCCTACAGTCATATATGCGCAGCTCGGTTGAGCTGCACATAAAAAGGATCTACCAAAAACCCTAAGGGACTACAAAAGTAAGAGAGGTATACCTTGATAAATAGACCCGAAGAAGTCAGACAGTAAAGGGAATTGGTGGATTAGATTTGCCAGTAGGCAATCAAGAGAAACAAAAGCACACTCTCCTATCAGTGATCCAGCGCTCTACATCCTCTAGTTATTTGAATCTCTGAACCGACCTGCCTGTTTGGACAAAATGTGTCCCATCTGCCAGCAACCTAAATTCTGAGCGCTTTTGGGGGTAATTTGTGTTATACTTGTAAACAGAGTTGAACATATTTTTATGGTAAATAATATACATTCATATCTGTTTTTTTTTTTTATTACAAACCAGACATAGTCTTGGGAATTACTTTCTTCAGTGGGAAGCACCTCGTGTGTTGCAGGGTTTGGTTTGTCAACATAAGACGTGTGCTCACTCAAAAAGGTTGTCCAATCAAATGTGGATCAACGTTATATAGTGGTTTAAAGCTGAAAAAAGAGCTAGATTATCTATGAAGGTCATTTGATAATTAATATATTTCCTGGCTCATAATATATGAGTTGTTTGGGTTCCATAACTTTTGACAGTTGCTTTGTTTTGAATCTGAAATGATAGCTAGTCCCTCCTATCCTCAGCAGATACCCAGGAAACCAGCGTATGACAACACTGGGTTCAGGCAGGGATAAGAAAACACAAGCGCTGCGAAAGATCTGGTAGGAGAGTGACAAAAGCACTGTAGGATTGTGTCACACAATATATATCTTATCACTAACATATCAAGACTGAATATAACCCATACCTTCTAATGGTTATTCATTAATCTATAATTCCACAGACTGAATTTTTTTATTACATAGTTAAAAGTCAGCCTTTGGCCTGATCCAATGGAATGGTAAACAGTGAACTCGATCCTTTGTGACCTCAGTATCGGTGAATTTGATACTCGTGCAGTGCTGGGCGTGCCTTCCGTATGCAGTCAGGATCGGCTGTTTGTGGGTTCTCCACCATTCAACCAGTAGGGTAGGAGTTAGGGTTAGGATCAGGTAAGGATATGGTAGGGTAGGGTAGGGATAGTGTAGGGATGGGGTAAAGGTAGGATTAGGGTTAGGGTATTTGTCTCAAATTCTAATGTGAAAAAAGGATGGGGTGGCTTCTAGGTCAGTGGGTGTCCAGCTGGCAGGGACCCTGGGCAGTAATGAATTTGGCAGATCGAGTCCGGAGCAGTATCAAATTCACCTGGGGACCGAATCTGTATTCACTGGACTTACCATGAATGTGACAACATCTTGCACTTTCCAAACAAGTTTATAGTGTTTTTTATTGACATTTTTCTATGGTGATAAGTCAAAGCTTAACTATTGTAGCCATTGT
Source organism: Alentia gelatinosa (assembly GCA_950022655.1). Lineage (NCBI taxonomy): Eukaryota > Metazoa > Annelida > Polychaeta > Phyllodocida > Polynoidae > Alentia > Alentia gelatinosa. The sequence goes on from OX465582.1 coordinate 39,210,881, forward strand.
TGCATGATAGAAAGGTTAGACTTTGACAGTTTTTAAAAGTGAAAAGTCAAGTCTTTGCCATTATTGCCTGCTAAAAAGTCAGACTTTGACATTTTTCTAAGGTGAAAAATCAAGACTTCTGGCTTGCTACATGCTAAAAGGTCAGTCTTTGACAGTCTTACATGATAAAAGCAACCAATTTTACGCATTAAAGCAACCGATTTTATGCATTAAATGTCTAGAATAAGCCATTGTTACATGCTCAAAAGTCTGACTTTGACATTTCTTTCTGGTACAGGAATACTTTCAGTCTGTAAACAAGACAACTCCAAAATCAGACTTAGACATTTTCAAATAAAAAAAAGTTAAGTTGTTTTGATTCTGAATTCCACTGTATTTACCATTGATTCAGTGAAATTGAAGCTGCTGACTTTTTGAGGCCAGCAGAAAAGTGAGATGGGGGGTTTCCCCCCACCCCTATTCTGTCGCCACTGTGATAGGAAAGGGCAGCCGGGAATTACATAAATTCTTGGAGTCCAGCCTATGACCCGACACGCGTTTAACATGGGTCCAAAGTCTCTGATAAAAGTTGATACCCAGTTTATTACTTATCTTTTCAGCCGTGCAATGTACCAATAAAGTCAGTTGTAATTCACAGAGAAATAGCACTGAGTATATAAAAGGTAGATATGATATGAATACATTAACCGAGAGGGGGCGGCGGCATGTACTTGGACCCATATAGCTCGTGTCATGTGGCGCTGCGGCTGAACTTTGGACAGTAGCATGAGTCGGAACTTCCAAACGAAGATCGCATACAGAATTTTAAAAGGAGCACTTATTATCAGCAGGTAGAGGAAGGCCTTACTTCATTTGATCATTAAGGGTATATTCCGAGGAGGACTTTCCCCATAGGACACAAACAGACAATAACAGGTATTGAACATAACACTCTTGAACATAACACTAGAAGTATTCTATACTTCTAAATTCTAGCACAATACTTACAGGCCCACACGGGATATTATACTGGTTGTATGGATAACATACATGTACATGTATAGTGTCTATGCTTTATGTGTTATCAGCATTGTACACCGCTGCGTAGATTTATCGTTCATGGGTTGGGGTAATACACCATTGAAGAAGCTCGTTGTCCGAGATCTTCGAATGTGCGCATTCATATCTTTAATTGGCGAGATATACGCCCTTTGTTTCAGCTAAGGGTACATTTTCATTGTCATAGAGATGTACGTTAAACCCGGATATGTTTATCAGACGAAGGCGTGTGTAGTGCGTGTCAACACGACCACAAGTAATCCTGTGTAAGTTTTCCCTCCGCATTGCAACTCTTGATGTATGCGGGAATCATTCCCTGGTTTTGATTTGTTGAATACTTTCTACTCGTGGGTGTATCAGGTTCTCTGATAGGTCCTTGATTCACAACAATTTTTTTTGATTTTCCAAACAGGAAAAAACCTGTTGTTATAGTTACTGGAAAATTTGACCCGAAACGAACTCGACCCGTAGTTGTAGAATGCAGGTAGGGTTAGGGTTATGGTTAGGGAAATGGATAGGTTTATGGTTAGGGATATGGTTAAGGATAAGGTTGGGGGGACGGTTTTATGCTTGTTTTCTTTCCCAGAGAAGACTAAATTTGAAGCCAAGATTACATACTTACTACTAAGTATAATATTCATCCACATTTGTACCAACAATATACTTGAGTTTGGAGGATTTAAAACGGATCCAGTTCGTTACGGGTCCAGGTCTTCTGCCGGGTCGAGTTTGTTACGGGGCGAGTTTGTTTCGGGACCAGTTCTCCAGTATTCATTGTTACTGTCGTCTGTCTCCTTATTGTGGGAGTTCTACAGGGCTTTGCACAGTTCTCAGGCCTTGCTGGCATTATTCATTAATCAAGGAATGTCATTCGTAATATGCCAGCGATAACACATTGCTATCCTTGATCCGGTATTAACTGATATGTTTTCACCAGAAGAACAGTTTGTCTGTGTACATGCATCTTCATTCTTTTATAATCAACAGCATTCGTATACTTTACATCACATTCGCGAAACAGAGTCAATGTGGTATGATTTTTCAGTATACTCAATTGTATAAAAGGGGTTGAACATGAATTGATTTGGGCCCGTGCGCGCAACCATATTGCATTGGATATTATCTACAGAGGTATCCTAATCTCGAGACGCCCGTCATTTCATTATCAGTGTACATATATATGGCCGAATATGGGTTTATCTTATCAGTATATTTCTCCGCACCATTTAAGCCTTTTACAAATAATGGCTCGCCGTTATTGACACACTTGTGTATCTAAAGTAAATGTATAAAAATACATAAAATAACGTAAATACAGGTCAGAATATATCATAACATAACATATGAAACATATATGTAGATTGATACATATATCTAGGAAATTCATCCGAAAACATGCCTCATTAAGTTGTTTTTGAAAGTTGTTTATTGACCATAGGTTATATTCGACGGTCACAATCATATCAGAATGGTCCCATACAATCAGGACAAAAAAACAACGTCCCAAATACTGGACAAATACTCACACTTAACAAAATGCTGTATATTTGTTGTTTATCCAGTACATGATGCACACACTTAACTTCAGAGGATTTCAAAGATTGTCTGCTTTAATTTACCTTCGAATAAATTTCCTTTTCTTGGTTGTTGAATGTCACAAGGTAAATTATCCTATACTGTGTGATCTTTTATATTCTTCCCAATGTGGTCTCTTGGTTTTTAATCTACAGTTGCCAGTACTCTTTGTATTACAATTCTTGATTTCAAAAATATTCTTCGGATCATGACTCCACCGTTTAATGATATTTAGCAAGTGCTGATTCCTCCTTATCTCAAAGTTGCTTATTCTATAAATTTCGTGTAGCTCATTTATGGTTACTTTCCTACTCCTATGACTTCCGACAACACAGGCCTTTATGCATCAAAGCTTGCAGTTTTCATCTTATGTCTTCTGTCATTATACAATAAACAATATCAGTATATTCTAATGACGACAGGAGCATTTTTTAGCCTACTCTTCGTATCAAGTAGATAGTTAATTTCTTTGAATGTAAAGAGTTTCACCAAACATTTGGTAACCGTTTTATCAAATTTGGCATTTAATTTCAATTTGTTGCCAACCAGCAACCCCGAGTACTAATATTTATCAAACACGTTTACAGTGTGGGCACACGGTTAGGCACATTGTATTATCTACAGTATTCTTATTTTAGTTATTGAACCCATTCCTGATTCTCAATAAGTAAAGCCTTAGTTACCAAACACATATGTGACAATAGATTAACATAAATTATGCATTAACAACTTGAAATCTCTGCAGAGACAATGGAGTACATGACTGCTGTCGTGTTCTCTCCCTACTACGATAAGATAAAGGAAGCTGTGGACGACTCTCAAACTCTCAGCAAAGTAAAAGGAGGTAAGGGAATGTGCGAAGTTTTCATCTTCTGATATCCTAGGAAACATTTAAGAGTATCGGTTTTAAGTGAAAGGAAATGCAATCTAATTTTCTGCATATACTGCTGTGGGTGTTAACTTTCTCAACTCAGAATAGAAATGCACCGCTAACGACAACAGGTGTCATCATTGCATAATTTGCACATTCACCATCAGCGGAACCTTTCTACTGTAGTTTTCAATTTTTAATATTTACTCTAATTGAAACTTGTTCGCGATGCAACGTGTTATTTCCATTCAACAGAGCGATGGTCAAAGTAGAAACACCAATATCTAATGTGCATGGTTATTATGATTCAGGCATTATTCACCAGGCGGCGCACGCGTCAACCGGAAGCATCATCGGGGGTGTGATCGGCGGCCCTTTTGGTGCAATGATCGGCGGCATAGCTGGTAGGCGTAATCTACAATATGTTAAACAGAAATTCAGGATATTATGGAAATTTGAATAGATGTTTGATGAAGGGAAACAAAGTTGATAAAGAGAAAAAGCACCGACGGTGAACTGTTGTAGAGCAGCCCTGTAATGTAGATGTGCTAGAAATATATTTCAACACCTACAGTATGTTAAATTACTGATATATCCATCCGTCTATTTGTCCGTATATCCTCTGGTCTATCCATTGATAATCTATCAAAATCAGCACAAGCCTAGGAGCTAATTGGGAATAGACAATTCAATAACATTAAAGGTACAGAAATAATGATAAAATATATTCATTTAAGATGGCAATCCCTGGGCTATCAGAATGCGAATCTTCCTTTTCAATTCTGTCAATGGCCAAATCAACAACCATACATACTCCCCGATTGGCAATCGAATTGATACTGAATTTTAAGAAGAATGATATGGACCTGTTTATGATCAATCTAGCAATTTTCAAAAATAATTACCCACACAGATTTTGTATATGTTCTGATATGATTATATCAGATACAGAAATTGAAGATTAGTAGGGTACGGAAGTTCTCCAGCTTTTCTTTTACAGACCTCAATTGCACCTGCATTTAATATTCGCGCTGAAGATAAGCTTATTGTGACACACAGGCTGAGGGTTACTTTCATTAGTAGGCCTATCGCAAAGTATTATATTGCAAGAAAAATGTTACCGATCCTTTTACAAAGTTCAGTTGTGAGAAGCGACATTGGTAAGGTGAGAGTGTTAGTCCCTGGCTTATTTACCTGAATATTATCTGGTTACCCGGTGTAGTTGTCCTACATACATACATACATACATACATACATACATACATACATACATACATACATACATACATGTACATACATACATACATACATACATACATACATACATACATACATACATGTACATACATGTACATACATACATACATACATACATACATACATACATACATACATACATACATACATACATACGTACGTACATACATACATACATTTATTGGAATTTCTAGCCACTACTGCCTGAACAATATTCCATCCCCACTGACAAACAATTGTGACTTATCTTGTGGAATTCAAGTGGAGTTTGGCCATGAACCCAAATTCCACCTTGTGATATAAAGAGACAAACATATCTTGTTTACTCGGGGGGATCTGTTGATAACATATTTGTTCCAACTCACGTGCAAATATGTGGGCCAAACTGCCGAAAGGTAAACATATTTCACAAGTTACAAAGTTCTCACTAGTCAGATTGACGGAACTTGCAGATTCCAGGTGGTAGGGTGTTCCTTCGCACCTTGGATTTACTGTAGGTTAAGAGATTGATGGGTCCCTCATGTCACATGGTCAGACATTACATCTAAACATCTGTCAGAGCAATAGACTGAATTCACCATTAAAACATTTTTTCTATGTACATTTTGTATTCTAGGTGCATTAATAGGATTCGTCAACGTTTCAAGCTACGCCACAATCTTCACCGTTCTAAACAAAATGGCAGCAGAGGAACGCAAGGAAGTCATGACGAAACTGCAGGATTTGATGACACACAACATTCGTGGTACGGTATCGAAATCCATGACGTCAATGAAGGACTCTGTGACGTCATACGTTTCGGAGAAGTCGCAGGTGGTGACGGGTACAGTGACGGGCAGTGTGGTGTCAGTCACGGACAGTGTCATATCGGCGCCAGGTCACATGGCGTCCTTTGTGTATCAATCCACCTGCTCAGCGACCGCAGCGACGACCAATGTGGTCACAGGGATGGTCACACAGAACTTTATGTCGCGATACATTCGAAAGGTAGCAACGACCACGACTAAGCGAATCATTGGTTAAGTCCGGTAGACATGTAGTTGTTATTTTTTTAAAGATTATTCTCAGCGACCTGACTGGCCAAAGCCGGTTGCATTGAGTTGTAAGCAGCACATACAGGGTACAGCAAGATTGGATTCATGGTATGACTCCAGTCAATGATTAGTTGCGACGAACATTTCGTAGAGTATAGCCTGGTTCTTATCATAAAGCTAACGTGCAACAAGGTGCAATTTTGTTCCTCTGTAGAGTCCACCTTTGTTGTGTCTTATTCGCTCATGCATCATAAACTTCTTTTACAAGTCTAAGTTACTCTTTACATTTTTTATTTGTTTATTGAATAATTACACGACACAGTTATTCACCTTCAGAAGTGGCGATCTTCCACAACTTGTCATACAGTAAAACAAAAGCTATTCAGGACACACTGAAGGGAATTCAGCAAACTATCTATTATTACATACCTATGTGCGAACGTCCGTGAAATACTACCCGCTCACGGGGGTGTAGTATATCGCGACTATGGCCCACTATGGTGCGCTTCATCGTACTGCACGATTCTAACGTGCGTCTAGCCTAGTCTGTGCTATTCGATAAGCGTGCGTAATCGACGTCATCGCGACCAAAAACAACATGGCGAACGTTGTCGAAGTGCGATACACGCCCCCCGTAACAACTACAAGTGCGTATTGACCAAATATCGAGGTAGCCAACGTGTGGCTCTCACCTAAATTAGTTTAAATAGCTCAAATATTCGAAATCGATCGATAACAACAACACAATCTCGATGGGCGACGCACAGACACGCTTACGCTGGTTCCTGGCGCCTCGCCCTCCACACACGCCTAACGCTCTCCAATCGTATTTTCTGCTAACCACACGCTTACCGAATAGCGGCTAAACATCCTCTGGGCGAGTGGAGACATGCGCAACGGGCATATCCTGTGAGTTGGCTTCTGGTTAGTAGCTCTCCTCTTTCTATACGGGCAATAGTGGCAAAGATCCTCTTGTAGTTGCATTATTTAAAAGTGATTTTAATGTTGAACCCTTCTGGTTGTAATGGACAACAAGCTTTTGTGCAGGACAGTCCCAAATTGATATGAGTATCTCTTAAAAACGGTATATATATTCCCAGATACTTGCTGATCATATATTTATTATCCATCGTGTACAAAGTCTCCATTGAAAATGTATGGGGTCTCAGTAAACCACCACCCATTGTATAAAACCTGCCAGATACCATAACTGTGGTATACGGATTCAAACCTGTGGTATACGGCCTCAAAACCATGGTATACGGGAAAAATAGTCCCTTTGTGCTATCGAGCACAGAAATAGTCCCTATTGCTATACCCTTCAATATGGCAATTACTGGGTTTAATTTATTCGAAATGATGGATAATAAATACAACAAACGATGATTATGTGGATAGGCGGCTCTGTAAACCACTCGAGGTTGACGTCGTAATACACTCGCTAGCGCTTGTGTATTACGACGCGTCAACCTCTCGTGGTTTACGGCCGCCTGTCCACAAAACCATCGATTATTGTCTATATATACAATGATATGCGAATATGTATAATGCACTATCCATGATCCTCCTATAAGACTGCCTTCCATAAACACCGGTCCTTTAACAGATATGAGAGGGCAACAAAGACCATGATAGAATCGTTTTACCTCCCAGAATTTACCTGTGTAGAACATGAAGAGAATAAATCCCGTGTTCACCTTAACAAGGTTGTGCTGTAGGAATGGACACAAATATATGAGATGGCAATTATTAAGTCAATAGTATGTGAGATTCCACAGACTTTCCGAAAAAGTCAGAACTTTATAACTGATGTAGCTGATTTTCCTTGAGGGATATGCATACACTGAAGGGATCATATTTGTTTATAGTCAATATTCTTACTCACGAATATTTGTACAACTCTGTGATAACGTTACACAAGCTTATTTCCTTTTTATATTAGTAAAGGTGTAATAAAACCAATTTAAATTATTATTGAAATATGGACTATTTCATTTCATGAGGTCTTAAAGTATGTAATTTAATTGAATCACTCAGTTGGAGATATTTCATGTATTTGTGAGTCACAACAGGTTTCAGCAATTAATCTAAGCACAATATTGAATCTAGATTTGGAATAAGTGTTTTTTTCTCCCTGTGTTTATTAAATAAATGTCCTGTTTGAAAATTCATGGAATCAAATATATATGTATAGGTAGGCTATAGATTAAACGTAAATTTCTCGTTTTCAGCATACTAGCTATATTGTAGTATATATATATATAGATTTATTTGGTTTGTCACATATCTCGGAAATACCAAGTATTTGTAATTGGAAAAATATGGAATATACTCAATTCGTGTCAGCATTCGAGCAAATATATTTTGCCGATACAAGAAGTGATTTGTGGATAAACAAAACCTTTTTCGAAGCACATATTCATCCACGGTGAAGTGTGGAAGAAGGAAGTTGGACAGCTTTGGTATTGTGATACAGAAAGTGGACTGATTCAGAATTCTGCATCAGCGAGGGCTATAGGAGAGGTTGAACCCTGGCCTCAACTTGAGTTACATATGTATGTACATGTAACAGGCAAAGTGTAATGCGTCTTAATTTCATTTAACATTATTGCGTCGCTCCTTTGCACGTGTTTATGTGACGCAATGTACAAAGTTCCTTTTTAAGTACAGACGTATGGTACATATACATACATAAAGTAGGTTCTAAAGCAAAATAATTTGTTTGGTTATTGGATGAGGATAAGGATGGAATAGGTTCCAGTTTTCTAATAAAAATCGATATTTAAAAAAAATAAAAAGGGTTATAAAAGTGTAGTTAATAGTGATGGTTGGTATGAGCTAACACTAGGGGGCAACAGTGAGCCGGCTTCAAGTACTTGATGCCGACCCAACAACTCAATATGTATATGGCTGCATAGAGGTTGATAATACATTCAAACGCCAATCTTGATTGGCACTTAGAGCATATGATATATTACGTTAGCAGTGAACGTTATGGTAATTTCTGAGTCTTTAAGGGGCCTCTTCAGTTATCTTATGATTGCGGCATCTTTAAGGTATCAACACTTAGTGTCTCTTAAGCACACGTGAGGGCGTCACAATCGCGGTGAAGGATTTGCTTTCTGAGAAGAAATTGTCGCCCTCAAGAACTTTTTCGCGCGATTATTACTATCAGGGCTTTCCGCAAGCAGCTTAGAGGTATTGTTCAGTATGATCAGAGACCAAAAGAAGGGGCCGCTGGTAACCATCTTCAAAATACATATTTTCCCTTTCTTGGACCTAGGTTTGGAGCCACTTTTTTTTACCTCTGTCAATTGATTATCGTTTAGATAACCAGCAACATTTACTGGATACAGTCAACATTTCCCTACTTATTTGGTGGGGTTTTTTTCCGCACAAATAAATGATATTGATCATGTAGTTTGGTGCACACATCAGCAGCAAGGTTCCTCAAACCATTTCTTTCTAGAAAGAGTTCATTGATCTATAGATTGCTTGCTCAATGGCAACCCATTGTATAAGGACGTACAAGAATGTCGTATCACCAATCGGGGAGGGTAGTATGAAATTGAGCCGAAAAAGATATAGTCTCAAGGGGTTAAGATTGGTTTCAGGATCCATACAGTAGTGCCTGGAATAGATATGTTGTTGTCGACAACAGCAAAATTACATTAAAAGAAAATAGTAAGTTAATTCCGTCCAGGTCTGATGTCAGATTTCCCACATATCCGTAAACGTATACATTCCAGATGATGCTAAAGTACAGAAGTCTCGAGGGCCCTATATATACCAGTCACCCAATCATCGAGGCGGAGTGCAACTATTTGACTATTATTCTTAATATGTTGTTTGTTGGTTATTCTTTTTCTTATTCAAAGACTTATGCAATATAGGCCTACTGTGAGTGTGTCATCTGGTATGTGATGCAATATCTGCAATATATTTCAATGTCAGGTGTATTCAAGTTACTAAATAAAAATCTTCTATGCAAATTATATAATATCGTAATGCCACCAGACCTACTTCATAATAAGGTATTTCTGAGCCATAATATAGTCTTAACTTTAACTATATTGACAATTGAAACATAATATGTGTAGTTGTGTCAACATGAAAAATGCATGGGAAGAAACCCGAAATATTGACAGTAAATTCATTCATGTGTGAAGTTACACACAAAACACAAGAAGCTCAAGTTTCGGCAATGATTATATGATAACCAACTAATCACCCTCAAATGCCTCTCTCACCAAACTGCAACTTCCGAAAGTGCTTTCCTCGCCTGCTGCAAAAGAGATGGATGATTTACTCTCCCGGAAGTTCTCCATCATCACCCGTCAGTATGCAGACGACTTTTGGGGAGTTTTGGCGGGAAGACATGGAGCGCGTTTTACGGCTGGGCGGCAATTCATCTTTTAAAAGTCGATGTGTTCACGACTGAAGACGGAGCATCCACTTTAATGAAGATGGATGCTTGTAAAAGTTCCCTTTTATTATTCCAGCGATAACCACAACTCATAGATCTAATCCCCTATACCGTTAAGGTGTATGATGATCATCCATTACCGTCTTTAGGAATTAACACTAATCAAATATGGAATATGGTCTCATAGGCGAGGCCAAGGGTAGAGCAGACATACAATTTATAACTTGGCTATGACAGCTGGAACCCCCTATCGGTACTTCGAATACAAGGTATAAGAGAAAAACTTCTCAAGGCCAGGATCTTTTATTACTTGAAGCTCGAGCGATGAGAAAAATTGAGTTCCAAGTCGGGTTAACAATAAACACATTTGTAAATGGAATTTCATCACCATAAGCAATGAACAATTTCTCAATGTAAATAATTTAAGTCCAATTGAAATAGTTCAAGTTCAGGTATGCTGGTAATTTCTAACTAAAGAGCGATCATGTCTGTGGTAATCTTATAGAAGTACACACAATCTACGCAAAATAACTCCTATTATACGATATGACCATGGGATGATTTCATTAATCCATGAATGATCTCTAGAAAAATCTCGTTAACGGAATATTATTGACGGCAGGGTTTAGACCCCAACCGGGTGAAATAACACGGATGGAATGCCAATAGAGGGAGGACACGCCCACACTTTATCAACGTTTTCTGCTTTTCTTCTATAAATCGAAGAGACACTTTGTCTAGAGCAGTTTGGCCAATTCATGACTTTCCATCAAGGATAACAAACCGGAAATAAAAGGAATAACCCTAAATGTTTTGTGGAATAAGATATCAGGATCAGCATTCAGGTGGAACAGGTATTATGAAAATGCTAAGGCCTGGCGTCCACCTACTACGATATGGCACCGATATGGTCTACAATGCACCTCCCGATAGAAAATCAAAATCACGTCGGAAGGTCACCTAATATCTGGGTAGTTGACCACATTTCTACAATTAGGCACCGAAAAAAAACCCATTAAGATGCATGGTGGATTGGCATGTCTAGACATTTGTCTACGATTTTGCGCCTTCCCGATATGTCTCCGATATTTGCTTTTTATATCGATGCCATATAGGTAGGTCTAAATTTCTATCGAAGTAGGTGGACGCCAGGCCTGAGTGCAATGTATGGAGGTGAAACGTGGATAAGCCATATGGATGTGGAGTAGAAAGAACCATCCTTAGTCATTTCCAGTATTCGCATCTGCAAAATGTTACTCAGCTAAGCTTAAATATTAACTACCTTAACATCTTTTGTCAGAAAAAATAGTTTATTACAAGGAATGTTTGTCATTGTTGGAGATTCTTTCGGAAATAATATGATTAAACTATCATAGGGTTTCCATCGCATCCATGGGCTATAATATATGGAAAGGGGACACATGAATATAAGTTATATTATCTATATCAATACAACACGGCATTTTTGTTAAAAGGTTTTATTGTGGTTCAACATATTACAAAAGTAATGGCATCATAGCCCTTGGTAGAAAATAAGTAATATAGGATATTCAATGACAATATTTATCAAAATATGGTGTATTTTTACTGCCAAAACAAAATTGCTCTGTGTGGTTCAGTCTGGCCTTGGGGTCGGATGGAGCGGGCGGACGGGCAGAGCGGTGGAAAGAAAATACAAGGCCGTTGATAAGGAGTGTCTTATCTGATTATGTACGTATGGGGGTTGTGGGTAAATGGACAAGCCTTCCTATTTCTTATCTATCATATCATTGCAATGTTTATATCGACGTAGACATCACATTAATGCGCTGCCCATGCCGGACGCCCATTATAGCCATTACACCCGTGTAGATACAGGACAAACATGCCATCTACGCTGTCTACGCCTGCGCCTAATACGGGCGTATACATACATTTACTAGCGTCTACGCCATGGTGTAAATATGAATAAACCCAAATTTTCATCCTGTGCTTCCTATTACCGGACTATGTATATTTGAACTACCTTTTAATTTCATCTATAGATATTATTCATGTCAGTATCCTGCTGCCAATGTCCTCGCGTCTCTCTATACATTTATGTATATACATGTACATGCATATACATACATATATACAATGTGTATGTAGACATGATATCTATCGCAGGTATACATTTGCCATCTCGCGGACGGCTATCGTACTTGTCAGACGTGCCCCCTAGCGACGCCATGATGTATAAGCCACAAGTAAACATGGCGGCCGATGATGAATATGGCTGCCATGCGGTCAGACAGCTTCCGGTGGAGTCTGCGTATTATCAGCCATGCTAAGAAGACCAGATTGTGCTTGGAGGCCGCCATTAAAGGCGCAGTAATATGACTGGCTCACTGCGCATGTCTGTGCGCATGACCCGTCATAAATCGTGACGTCAGTAAATCTCTCTTAGCCGTCTGTCTAACATCTGCAGCTAACGTCTGATCTGAAATAATGCTGCGCAGACCCACGTTGTTTACGTATAATTCATAGAGATCCGGCCGGCACACCACACGCTGGGGAGGCGCCTGTCTTTATGCTGATAGTTTATCACCTCCGAGTGATCCTAGATTTTACCCCCCCCCTCCCCCAACCCCCCACTCCCACACACAACCAAGAAATTGATTGAAAAAAAGTATACGTGGAAAATATTGATATTTCTGATATTGCATGGCCGCGTCAAGTTATTGAAACCCTGAAATACTTTTATCGTCAAATTTTATACTGATAGTAGGCTGCTGACATTAATTATGTTAAAGATAAACCCGCTACATGTATGAACATCAGAATGCATTACACTGTTAGGCCCGGCGTCCACCTACTACGATATGGCACCGATATGGTCTACGATGCACGTGCCGATAGAAAATAAAAATCGCGTCGGAAGGTCACCTAATATCGGGCCACGTTTCTGCGATTAGACACCGATAAAAAAACCCATACACTGCATGGTGGACTGGCATGTTTAGACATATGTCTACTATTTTTCCCGATATGTCTCCGATATTTGCCTTTTGTATCGGTGCCATATCGGTAGGTCTAAATTTCTATCGTAGTAGGTGGACGCCAGGCCCTACCTTAGTACTTTATTCAATCAGATCACGGTTTGTCTTTTTCGATGAAGACATATTGTACTTGCACGTGGAGAATGTAGGGAAAAAAACTCTATCATTTCCCATATAAACATGTGATTATACTAGTCAAAATATATGAGCAATACAAGTTGATGATGATAAGAAGGTCCACATTTCATAAGCCATAAGTAATTTAGCGGTATTTAGCAAACTAATATCCGAAAATCAGGGATATACCTTCAGAAAAAAGGAAGCCATGTGCAAGCTATCGATATGGACACTTTCCAAAGGAAGCCAACTGGGAAGCCATGGTACACGTCAGTGAAAGCCATTGGCAAGAGACACACATGATAATTATTGTGAAAACATAAGCTGAATTGGGAGGCAGTTAACAACTGTAGGAAGTAATTATAGCGGATGAGTGTGAAGCCATCGAGGAAGTAATACAAGAGGTAAAGGGAAGAGAAGGAGGAGTCAGATTAGGAGAAAGGCAGGATGTAAGTGAGCCGTGGGCGGCCAGTCTCAGGCTGTGTTTGGTCAGCCAATTGGGGACACTTCTCTCACACTTCATCGTGTGAGCGTTCTCCTCAGCTAGCTCTCAGCTCCACGCCACCAGAATCTACCCCTCCCCCATCTCACAGCCCCCTCCTACCACACCGAGCGCCCCTCTTATACACCCTCATACCCTCTCCAACCTATTCATCACACTTTTTCACCACGCTTACACAGAGTCGGACACAGCTTTTGCATTATTGCATATTTCCCGCCGCCCTACCGTTCGGTCATCTGACCACCCCTTCCCCTCTCACACGCCCCACTCCCCAACACACACTCCCCACAGACCATCCATCCAGTCCCGTCATCGCGGTTCCCCGAGCAAATCCAGCGAGTCAATCCTCCCGCTCTCCAAGCATATATTTGCTCAGTCGACTCGTTCTACGAGCCTTTGTTTGCACGAACAATCAGTCGTTTTGCAGATCCTTTTGTGGAGGCGGCAGAGGGAAAGAGGAGAGAAAGGGGTGTGCGTGGGATGCTTTGGTAGTTCCGTCACTTACCGCTTGGGGAGCTGTATGGCCATGAGTTGCTCTGTGCAGAATCGATGAGAGGACGCCGGTTAGTGGCGTCACCTGGTGGCAGCGTCAGCTCAGGTTACCCGGATGTCACGCACTAATTGTCGATAATGGGGGAAATGACGAGCACTCCAGGGAGGCCTTTTTTCAGGAGTCGCTTAGAAACTACTCTGATAGGTCATGAGCAACCCTCATGAATGTAGATGGTCCCTTAGGGAGTTGGGGAAGAGGGGTGCATGTAGTGTGAAACACCACTTTAAACACTGTGAAGGTCTAGAAAATAAACATGTATCAATGATTTTTGCTAATCCATCTGGTAACATTCACAGAGGAGGGAATCATGAGGCAAAAGTCTGAGAAGCCATACTCATTTTACAAGATGTTCTTCCTTGGGTGGACAAGTAGGTCTATGTCTATTCGAGAATTACTTGTTTTGAAGCAAATGATACATGCAGGATATTTGTATGGATATCTTGTTCTAATATCAGTTTTTTATTGATCTATCAAGCTTTACTTCCCATTGAATTGTAATGGTTGTCCTCTTCTTACAACAATCAACACCTATGCATTGAACAAATACTGAAATACATATGTGTATGAAAGTGTAGGTTTGTGCATGTATGCACATAAATAATATCATATGCCTACATACGTCATGTATGTCCATGTTTTTAAACTAAAACCATCGGGAAATTGTGTCCTGTTGATACTCAGTTATGATATGGGAACTTTCAGTGAAAATTATTTAAAGGAAAAGGAAAGAAAAAAAATGTAAATATCAATGCCCTACAAAACTATTACAACCCATCCTAACAATATCTTAACTAACTGACAATAGTGACTCCGTTCATTTTGGTTGGTCTGAATGTCGTACTTTCTCTACCACATGACGCTTGTAATAGATTCTCGCGTGGTTAGATGAGAATCAGCGAGACGTCAGACAGACACCATCAACAGATGTCGGTTGAATCACGCTTGGTTCCGGCGTGTTCTATCCCAAGCATATAGGAGCCATCGAATCGTCCTTGTGAGATCTCCTAGGACAAAACGAGACCTGGATGGATGTTCACAAAGAGATAGTGAAAATGGCGTCAGTTTACGGTGGAGTATCGAGTTACTCCAATTATCTCTAAGAGGCAGGGTCTTTTAGTGATCCACTGATGTAGTTGACTCGTTGATTAAAAGATGATATGATAATTGTTTCAAAAACGAACATTGCTCTTTTTTATTGAACAAAGATTCGAATCACATTGAATATTTTCCCTTAGCTTCCTAATTATATTATGACATGAGCACCTTTCACCGTAGGACCCGAAAAGTACAGGTGTTTTATCCCTCGTAGAACATAAGCATTAATATTCACTTCACTGTAAAAAAAATCAGTAAAATATACAGGACACTTCCGTGAACGTAGATGATATGCCGTAATTTTGTCTACAATTTCATACCGTATATTTGGTATCACAAAACGGTCCTGAACTGTAATCGTGTTCAGTACCTTAAACCATTTGTCCTCTGTAAAGTCTTTACCATTTACTCTCAAGTTTTGATGACGTTATTGTCATTCAGAGGATTAAACACCACATTCATGGAAAATACCTAAAACATATGTAGGAATGACTTTATCCTACTACATACAGTGCAACCAATTAGTGTGAGATTCTGGTCAATAGTACTGTGAGATGGTCTGCTCTGAGAACTTCAGATCTGAACAATCTTAGATGTCAAAATACCATTGATCACAATGTTCATTGATATTGATAAGCCAATATGCTAAAATCGGCTATGTTGAATCCCTAAATCGCTATGTCATGTCTGTAACTTTTTTTAAGATTGTGTCAATCATCAAATCTGACATACTGACCAGCGAATGATACGAATAATAAAATCCATAGATATTTCGGATAATTCTGAAGGAGAAATATAATTTTACCAAACATCTAGAATGCATTCCATGTTTCATAAAAGGGACAACAAACAACCAAAGAGCACATGCACTAACCATCATTACATCAGTGACATATTCGTCTGTTTTGAGAATAATGCAGAGGAACCTAGATAGCATTCATAGTGTCCTAATCTAGCAGTGATGACTAGATATCCCTATATTTTTAGACATCCTTTAAGGAGAAACATAGTCGCTACAATAAGAGGTAAACCTCGAAGGTCTGGTTGCTACGAGGCACGGGTACGGACCAGTATAGACAAGTGTTTGGCGCTTCACTTATCAATAGATCCTAAGTGGAATACTTTGTGCTGGCTTTTAATGCTCCATACATATAAGAACAGGTTTTAAGTTGGAGTCAAGGTGAGGTCAAGAAAATGTGTCATAAAAAGGCGCATGCGCACCGTAGATGACAGAGTGGGGTTTCTTCTGAAGGAGTCGTGAGGTTGGAGGGTGTAAGTTCCCCCTGGATCTATATAGCTATAGTTTGGTAGCGTTGGGATGGTTTGGATGGGTGGCTGCGCACACAACGGGGTGGTGTTGGGAGGAGGTGTGGAGGAGGTGGGGTAGAGGAGGGGAGAAGGAGTGGTGGGGTGGTTCCCATTGTGTACTAGGGACACTGCTGAAGCTGATGTTGATTTATTTGGCCTGTCTCATTACCACTTGGTGTATTAGACCTTACTGTAAAAGGCCCAAGAGTACTGGTGAGGTTCTTAAAAGCCAGAAAAAAGAGCAGGCAGTGTGGTCTGTGGCCGCGGCCTTAGAGGTGAACACAAAGGCTTAGTGAATTTATCATCGCAGGTTAAAGCTTTTGTGTTGATGAATAGCTTATGTTGTACCTTCACATATGCGCTGATGATGTAAGAGACAAGTAGTTTGAAGAGGTGTACACTCAATGTTGTCAAAATTAGCAAAGAGATTATAAGTCATTATTGAAATATCTGTATACAGAATTATTTGTAGAAGCTTTCCTGTAGTAAATCAGTCCATATGTTCATTGTATTCTTTCCTTATCATGGATTGCAGACCCAAGTTGAATGTGGCGTTGCCCCCAGTCTTTGTGTTGTATTTGATGGGTCACAAAACATAGCAAAATCAGCTAACGATGCTCAAATAACCAAAGGCAATGGCACAGAGGTGCAGGCATTTAATCCCTTTACTGCACCCATCCAAGGGGTTGTAATAAAACACCTGAAAATGCGGGCTTAATGTGGAGCAAACAAACAAGAATCTCTGGTAGGCATCTAAGTATACATTTATGGAATCATCAATCTGCATCCAGCTCGACCTAGCCTGCTTGCCTTTAACGCCTGGTATAAATTTATAGAGGATGGCCTTTTTTTAGGAGATGAGGAGAGGGTTGAGAAAGGCGATGCATCTGACATTGAGTAAAATACCTGGACCGACCCGCCAACCCGCAGGGCGCCGCCATCTTGCCATTCACCTCAGACTGACTCCGCCATCCATCATGCCAGAACGAGGCTCGGCGAGCAATCGATCACCACTCGTTAGCGGGGCAGACGACGCTGGTGGTCCTCAAAGGCAGGCTTAACCAACCGATCACGTTTCTGCGCCAACTCTAATTGCCTGTAATCCAATTGGCGCGAGCCAGGGCAGACCGAAAAGATGAAATCTGAACACCGCCAAACGGTCTGGGTACCTGATAGCGGACCTCAAGGGGAAAACAGGGCTTCAAGAAAACAAACAAGAATGGATTAGGAGAAGAGTGTTACATGGTCTTTGTGATAAGGAGGGTGGACTTTGTATTGGGTTTCTTCCTCAACATTGTAGGTTTTATAATGGGTATCTTACCATTAAAGTGCCTCGGATCTTTTCAACTGAGAGCGTAGTCTTCATACTGTCTCCGATGCAGTTCACGTCTTATCTAAATTGAATCAATTCAAGGAGAATTTTAAAGCGTGATCGAATCTGTTCTAGAAGTTAACGGGCTTGCAATGTTTTTTCTGGTCAGTGAATCGATCGTTCAATACCGAGATCCTAATGAATTGTAAAGGTAATTAAACTCAGTAAATAGAGAAAGACAGATAGCTTCAATATAGTTTTATATTCCCAGAATCAATCTAACCCCGACCAGGCAGGCTTATTAGCGTGCCATTGTAAACCTGTCTGGGACCTGTTGAAGCCGTTTCGTTTAGTGGGCTAATTGTTCCCCTTGTCACCTGCTGAGCCGGAATTCCAACTTTTACAGGCCTGAACTATTGCTGACCGCTATTTTGCCGGTGCCAGTCCACTTACCAGTCTAAACAATCAATCAGATTGGCATAAATTGAATACCACCGGTGCCAAGCGACGTTTTAGACGCGCTCCAGTGGCGACATCTTGGTGACGTTCCGGCGGACGCCGCAGGGATTTGTCTCGGGGGCTCTGATTGGTCTAGTGCGACATGGACACGAGGTCAGTGGCTGATTTACACATCAGGGACCCCATTGTCAAACACGAGACTAATTAAATGTTGGCATTTTAAGGTATTAATGATGTGCAATTTAGCGGAGTGGCAGACACTTTACTCCGCCCACATATATCAGAATTCTGACTCTTGGTGGACAGTCAGGCTCGGATAGAATTGCATTTATTCATTTGAGTATTTTTGTGAATCGATCAAGCGTGGACATCCAGCTGTCCCGCCGCTATGGACAGAGATAAAAGAGGGAGATTTATTGGACTCTGGGTGT
This sequence comes from Alentia gelatinosa, assembly GCA_950022655.1. Classification (NCBI taxonomy): domain Eukaryota; kingdom Metazoa; phylum Annelida; class Polychaeta; order Phyllodocida; family Polynoidae; genus Alentia; species Alentia gelatinosa. Next base: position 39,229,879 of record OX465582.1, read on the forward strand.
CATCATCCGTGCGAGTTTAACAAATAAATCGGAATAAAGAAAGAGAGAAAACGCAGATGGCTTGATTGTCGTAATTAGGAGCCATTTTCAATAATCACTTATCCCATAGTCTTGGCCTATATATAGGCTAGTGTAATACGGTCCTAATAACCTAAGTATCCATATATCATTTAGGAATAGACAAAGGGAAAGGATGTGATTCAAACTGAATATCTATAAATGCATTCCTGCTACAATATGAATGGATTGTGAGCCACCTTGAAAATCACAGAAGTTATGCTAATATCGGCTATTCATTCAGGTAGTTCTTTGTAAGCCCTTGTCCGAAATCCCAGAGATACGTTTACAATTTCCCATTTCATCCAGACCACAGAATTATAACTCCCATGAATTCTTATACTTAAAGTCATTAGATTTTCACAGCAGACTCATTGTTCCTGTTATCACTCCAATCTAGATTGCAATGTAGATTCTCCCCTTTGCGGAGGGTTACTGCCTATCTTCGAGCTTCTGTATCACCATTGACTGCACCTGGAGCTTTGCAGAGTGTTGGAAAAGAGGGATGTAGGAGAAACGGGGTGGGGGTGGGGGAACAGGTGGCTCCCCTAGTGGGGATGATGTTTGGAGGTATTGTCAGGAGGCGGGCAGGGCGGCAGCCCCATGACCCGTCTGTAAACAGATACACAAGGCAGTTAAATGGACCAGGCCCCTTCAGATTTATGTTCAACACCCCTTCTCCGCCCCTCAGACTAAATCCCGCATCTAATTTATTTTTACCGCTAGCCTCTTTTTGTCCCACTCCGACTCAGATTATGCGATCCCGCTATATAAACACACCTAATCTGCATATTATGGAAGACCCACCCGTTTATTGCTATATAGCCCCTCGGGACAAAAAAAAACTTATAAAGGTTGCTGTGATAGAAACATATCTGAGTGATTTGATAGATACCCTCTGTGAAATTTAGCGAGCTGGGTGTCACTTGACAGCAGAGTTTTGTGGTTGTCCTATGAGGTGGTCCGCCGCACTATACAAGAGGGTGGGTGGCCAGGGTCCTGAAGCAAGTGAACGCGGTCTGTATAGACTACCTATGATCCAAACCGACAGTTACCTGTGCAAGTAACATTGCCAGTGTTGACTACTCTACCTGAGCGGCAGGCAGACAGCACACCAATTCTCCACACGTACGAGGATCGTCGTGCTAAAAGGTGTTCTTGTACTCTCCACTCGGCCAAGTGAAAGGATCTACTTTGTAGGACTTACTTAGCCTTCCGACTAGCATTAACCACCAAGGGTCTGTAAGACAGCAAAGGATATACCCTGCATTGGACAACCGAATCGATTATAAATTGTTACAGACATTTCAGATTCAAGACAATGAAGATCACATAATAAACCTGGAAAACGTCTGCACTCATCAGTGGGAACCATATGGATTTGCAGAGAAAGGAGTAGCATGTGGACCATAGCTGAATAAATACCATACAGGTATAGAGACATAGATGCATAGAGTGCATTGAATACACTTCGTCATCGCAATATCAAATACAGCTGGAATATTCGTATTCAAATGTATTATCAGCAAAAAGCTTTAGTCAATCCTTGATGGGCCCACATTAAATTGCATTTTGCAGCAATAATTCAAAATATAACATTGGACACCAACACAACTATCGGATTGTTGGTCGTCATCTTCTCTCAAACAACAAAACTATCGAAGGAGAAGAAGAAGAATCAGAGAGGCATCCCGGAAGTCTTCAGATGCAGATGATCGGTTGATGGACCTTATTGATGAAACAATACTAACTTTCATTGGATATACAATGACCCCTCCGGTGTGGGTCAAATCTTATTTTATCAATAAGCAGAGAACTTTTGGTAAACAATACCATAACCAAGATTAATGAAGGAAGGAATTACACCCTGAATGACCACATTGAGTTAACCCCCTTGTAGTCAGACACCTTAGCGTTAACACTGAATCAAGCTCCTATATCCAGAAGCAACCTCTACAATGAAACTGTCCCTTGTCTACCCTGGAGGCAAAGTCAATGCTGGAGGAGGGGACCGACACGCCCTTTACGGGCCATATAAGGTGATACACCCATCAAACTTCCACCCTCATCACCCCCGACCGCATCATCACCACCCCCAACATCCTCATCATCCACACCACCGATACGCGCAGACCTGTGTGAGTATAACCATCATCAGAATTTGTACTATACATTTTAAAGAGAAATTCAGAATATAAGGGCACATAGCTATTGTGGTAAGGCCATCTTTGTCCCCTGGCAGGTGCAGTAATGAATGGATTAGATAAAAGGGTTTCAGCTTGTCATAGAGGGGGTTTAGCCTTGTCTAATGGGTATCAATGAATTATAACAACTGATAATAGTGGTTGTCCCCCGGCTATAATGGCGCTGTATTACAATTTTCTAGCAGACGATGGCAGAACTAGCAATCGCTCTGTGCCTTTATTCATTTTGGGAATTCCTTATAAAAACATATATAACTCCTTGTCGAAATGTGAAAGCATAGAATTGAAGTGCCATTGATCCATAGTGGGTCTTAAATTGACATCCCTAGGTGTCTATTATGATTCTGTTGTTATAACGATTAAAAATATTCCTTGCCAACGTGAATGATCTCTTGTAATTTCCATGCCTATCAGTTCTATCACTAGAGAATCAAACCAAGACAGCTACCTGTATGATAAAAATGTGGTCACGGTACATCCTTTATTTGATTGTCATTACAAAGGACTCCTTCCCTCTTTGATCACAGCGCAGTAACCGCCCTCATTTGTATCATATTTCACTAGACGACAACTGGTATTCATTCGGAAACGGTAGTGTTAGATACTATTTTCGGAACGAATGTCTTTTGCGAATTTTGAGAAAGATTCCTTGGATGTACAACAAGTAAACAAGTAACGAGGAAAAGGGGCGTTACATTGTGCCTTAAGTCTTTTGTAATAGGCGCCCGAGGTTAAGTTGACCTGGCGATCCGCCATAACTACTCGTATAAGCAGAAATGTAATTTCACTTTTTTAAATGCATTGTTCTTTTACTTCTGTGCTCAATTTTATCACAAAACGCATCACTTTCGCAGATACATTGGTGGGGATGTAAATATTGTTTCTCTGAAATTGATGATCGAGATGCCATTTATTCTCCCAGAACGCTCTTCTATTTCATCAATTTATGTATACAGAGAGTCATAGAAGTTTAGATAGTTCATTGAAATTACATGCACATGTTACATACATGTATATGTATCTATAAACCTTCAGTTATGTCCTAGCACACCAAAATATATATCACCTCCTGATAGTATCTTCTAATCAGACAAGATTTCCCTAAGCGTTTTAGCCTATAGACTATCTTCACTAAATGATATTTCGAAATATATCTATATATTCATATCGTACCGTGTATATATTCGTATACGTGTATATATGTTGATGTCTTCGTGAGGCTGCCATGAACTTACTTATAGCTATTGGTAGCATGAAACAGGCAAAAATGATTATATGAGTGTAAATGCTGACAGTGCAGGGTTGGCAAAATGATATATTCATGGATGCAGACCCGTGCGTTTATGCCTCGCTTTTATCACACTCGCCTTCATATCAGAACCTTACCGAGGGCGTCTGGTTTATGGAGAAAGTAACCCATAGTTTACAGAGAAGGTGTCCTCTATCTCCACCACATGTTGTAACAGTAGTCAATCATAACCAAGACACGCCATCTATAACAGCCTTCGTTATTTACAGAGACAGCCGTTGGAAAGCCTTCCATTAGAGAAGGTAAACATTACTTGACCGTGGCAGATTTATGTTTTCTTTGATGATTTCACACGGCTTCGGTGCATTCTAGGTATAAATAAAACTCCGTCCACCTCAGAATTGTACATTTATTTCAGCTATATATATATGAAACTATAGAAAATATTATTTTGGCGTTCTAGTATACAATTCTTATTAAATATACAGAATTCCGACAATGCAGATAACTCAAACAGGGTTTATAGGAACATGGGCCTGTCGACACATATTTGGTCTTGTCGCACCAAATATTCATCACGTGAACTAAAAACTATCTGCGCTCAAGGGCACTGTATCAAAGTAAAACCCTGGCATACAGGCAGCTGTATGTTTCAGTTCTAATGCCATTGTTATAGATCAGTTTTAGAAGTCTATAGTAAGTTTCTCTTGAGAACAAAGTATATCAATAATGACCTAAAATTTGTAGTCCCCTCAAATTGTTATTCCCTGAGGATAGGTATCGCAAAGGGAAATAAATGAGTCTGATTCTTCTATGAATCCCTGAAGCAAAGCCCGTTTTTCTCTTCGTAAACTCGGAAGCTCATATCCCCCCTTTATCTCACAGGCAATTGAGCATCCCCTAATTACATATGGTAAGTGGCTGCCCTGTTTGCAACTTCTGCTTCTTCCAGTGCATCTGACATCTTACGGACGGGCTCTGTCTCTGGTTTCTACCGAGTGAGCCTCTAATAACGGACATCATCATAATACCCCCTGGTGACAGTGACGCTATGCCCACGTCACATCATGCCCTCCTGTTTATGACGCGTGTTTGTCCTATGTCCAGTTGTTCGTTTATCGCGTGTTTACCTCGTCCTACATGCTGACACGTCGTCGATTACCATCGTCCAGTGCGCGTGACATGTTTACCCTGCCTCCTATCTTAAACCCCATCCTTATCCCGCCCCCGTGTTTACCTTCGAGCTGACCACTGCCTCCACATCCCCTACCACAGAGTTCTACAAAGATCCGCATCCCCGGCATCCCCTCCATACCAAAACTATTCAGTGTGGTTACTTACCATATCTAAAATAACTATGATTTTGGTCGGATCTGCTTGGAGTTGTTCCCGCACATAGTGACAGAGTGAACCAAACTTAGGCTTGGAGACTGAAGACACACGAGAGTGAGAATCTCGTGGAGGGTAAAACTTGAACCTACACTTCATTTTTTTACTTTGTTTTACTCAGATGTGCTTATTCCCTTATGATTTTCTTCTAGCCTTGCCAAAAAGAGAGTTTAATGGTGTGTTTTTCTGGTATCCACCCAGACGCCTCACATAAAAATTATGATCACAGGGTTTTCAATAAAATTTAAAAATGTTTACCCTATTGCTTACTATATGTATTTGTGACAAGTATAGTCAGTTCATCTAAAATCAGTGAAGTGATCTCGAGGCAATCGCCCGGCACAGTAAATGGTAAAATCGAGAGACAGTTCGCAGTCTTCTTGAGGTCTTGACAAGGAATATCTTGATTTCACATTAGTACTCGTCTATTACAAAACCATTGTTTCTCCATCTCGTCACAATATCATAGAATGTAGTTTATAAATCTATACGGCCCCACAAAATTGAAAGTTGAAATTATACTTGTCCACATTTAACAATTGCACAGCACAAGTACATGTAGGTCTACATGTAGTTCGTTTTCCCATGATGACATAAACCACGTGGGAACTTCAAGATCTAAGCCAGATCCATATTCATCATATCTGTATACACTGTAGCCACCGTCTATCCAGCATTCATAACAAAGTGTCAACACCGGAAGTACCGGGAAAACGACGCAAATACATCTTCCTGGGACCTTCACAAGCACAAGTGGCGCCGCTGTGGCCCAGCAGTCTGGTAACAGTGTATACAGAATTGCATCCTGGACAAATAGAGCAGCTTCCCACCCAATTTGCATGTCAGGAAGTCACGAGGTTTATGAAGGAGAAACGCCTTGTGGATTTTACAAAAATTATATAGAAAACAAAGAAAAACCAGTCACCCTTCACTTTCATCTCAAGGGTGGTTCTTAGAAGTTCCGCTAGGGGGTGCGACGGTGTCAAGTGGCGCTTAACGCTCCGGGAAAATGCGATTTCTAGGAAGTATCGTCTAAGTCTGATTTAGTGTCTATTTCAAAACAGGGTATTCTAACAATGCCTTGTTCTCAATTATCCCACTCAATCACAATATAGGATATTCACTTCCTTGTATATATCTATACATTATGCCCTCGTCGGCGATACTGACCTTCGCTGGTGAAACCATTGCGAGGGTTATTTTGGTTTCACTTCCTTCCACTGCGTCACCCACCAGCACTAGCGTCCATAGCAACACGCCCACCGTGTCCATGGTGACCGCCCCCACCTGACGACGGCGCTTTGATCTCATTACGGTGACCGCTTTCACCAACCTGCCCCTGCCACTCGGACCTCGAAGTGGGCGGATATGCAAACGAGTAGGCGTGATGATACCTGCTATTTAGCATATTGCGGCGGCGATCAAGAATAGGTCGGTGTGCTGGATAACTTTTGATGAGCTTGGAAACACACTCTTAGTTATTCCTCACCGCCACGGTGCCGTCAAGGTGTTTGTTGGAGTCTTTGAAGACCCCACGATCAGTATGTAGCATCCATTATCCCTCTAGTCGTGACCTTGTTAGTTGATTTTATGAAGCGGCCTCTCGATAATGGGATGACGCCTAAAGAGTAGAGTTACAAAGATACCCTATTAGGAGTTGGTTATTAAGTGTCTCCAATGACTAGATGTGGCCCTATTGTATGTGGCCACTGCTCAGATCTCCTATTATATAGATGAGGGAATAAATTAAAGAGGCCTTGGAAGTTAATGACCGAAACTTCATTCTCAAAAATGCCGTTACTGATACATACATGATTTAAAGAAAATCCTTATTTAACCTGTAAGGACTTCAGCTATAAAGCCGATTGTGACCTGTCCTAACAGAGGATATACAACCAGGCACGGGTGATAATACCAAATTTCCAAGTAGATTTGTGCCAAATTGCATGCCAATATTAAAGACGTATTTGAGTAAAAGCTTTTCAGGTAGCCTAAGTTATTATATTATTGCAAGTTTTAATTTCATTTTGTTTTTGTTTTGATGCGAATATTTTTGGTAGACAAACAGAATCTCCTGGCCTGAACAATAACGCAACCATAAAAGGAATGGCTGAAATTGTACTGATAAATCTATATTGATCTGTTCTTCATCACTGCAAAAATGAAGGTTAGATTTTCGTTCTCTTGAAAATGGCTATGATATCCACGTTATCAAGGATAGTCTTTCCTCATAGTAGATCCGGTGATGCATTTGAATATTGAACTGATATCTTTTTACGTGACTCGAACAAGGATTTTCCATAACTGTGAGATAAGCAGCATGTTTGTTATGTTTACTGTCAGGGCCTCGACCAGGGGCGAGCCACAAGTCAATCCAAACAGACGTCAGTAGACGTTACGTCAAGTAAAGTAGCTATGACGTGTCGTCATAAGGCGGCACACTTTTTGGCCTTAATTTCAGCATCATCAAATACACGTTAAATTATGCTACTCAAGTGGCTTAAGTCGTGGCACATGTTACGGCTTGGTTAGATACATAATGCTCCCACTTGACTCTCGTAAGAAACGCTAGAAAAGTGCGAGGGTTGAGCTTGCTTTTTGAAAGAGGCTCAAGTGGTCGGACTTAGAGCGCACTTTCAGGTTCGAGAGCTGCATCAGGAGAGAAGGACACGCCATGCCACCCGCAAGTGCGCGAGGCCCGCGGCTCGGACAATGAATTATGATGCTGCTTTATGAAGCAACCCAAGCTGCCAGCTGTTTTATACATTCACTCCTGGGCCGATTCTCCATCGCCGGGACTCCCAGCCAGTCGCCTTATAATTGATTTAGACGGTGATCAGTGAAGCGCATAAACCACAAAAGGCAGGGGAAATTTCCGACGGGAGATTTATCTTGGAGGACGGACTTGACTTCAGCGTCCGTTCTGTCCGTCGACGTCAGTGATGGGTCAGCGACGTCCAAGCAGTGACGTATTGTGTCGCTAACAAGACGGGCGATAATAGGTGACATTTGACGTCATCGTGGGGTTCTAACCGCCGCCGCCAGGTGCACCTTTGAGCTGGTGAAAGACGGACCCACAAGCTTCATTTAATTACGATAGGGGGCGCGATAGGCTACACTAAAGGATGGGGTTTTGATACAATCGTCAGATATACAAGTAGACCCTACTTGAGTAGCCACAACAAACCCGCACCCATTATTACCACTAGCCTGCAGCTATACGGTCTTGGGCATTGGTGTTTAAATGCTATCTTCATACAATGCATGGTGTTGGATTTTAATTTAAGAGCAACTCTTGAGGTGTACTTCAACCACGAATATTATGCCCACAGAATGGGAAAGGGTGCATATGGGGGAAGATCTTTTGAAATGTCCACCACATCGAGCGTGGTTTATCTGTAAAAATAATTGGATAGGTTCACAGGTTTCGATCACACTACCATCTGTAAGATACATCACACTAGGATTCATAGATTTGAAGTCTCTACGACAGAAAGATTATACTTGAGAGCGTCCAGATGTGAAATAGAATTATGGATTGTGCGTAAAAACGCTTCTCGTAGATCACACGTAATGACCGCGATATAAGGCCCACACCAGCGGGTGAGATGCAAATTTCTATAATATACCAAATCAATGTCTTTTATCAAATTTGTTTGGAATTTCATGTATTGTACGCTACGTTTATGGTGAAACTACCTCTGAAATATGGAACCTTTAGAAATGAGAGTATGCCTAACGAAGAGTTATATGGATGCGACAGTCTGTATACCCAGAAATTATTCTACTACCACAGGGATTAACACTCCCAGGGTTTAACAATCTGTTAATCAAAAGCTATGCTTATACTTTACCTATACTCTTATCATAAGACAATTGCAATTAAACTAGGTGATGAAAGGGACCAATTCTAAAATAAGACTTCTATAGTCACAATAATGAAACACCTAATTGAAATGTATACACACAAAGTTGTTTGGTCTATGGTAGACATCATTAACTGATTGGCGGATTTTGAGAACTAGATGAACAGTAGATTTCTTTGTTTATATAAGCCTACATTTGTACATGAACATATTGGCTATTAGTTCGTTGTACTTCTAGTCTAAAATTCCAAACCAGCATTTTGAGAGTATCAGTTAGCTCTAATAAGAGTAGGTTACCTATACAATTGACACCTCCACATAAGATACATGTACAACCTGGTCGTATCATATATGCTGCTCAACATACACATACTTACACGACCTATATACACGTTTCGACACTTTATCTTTCCTAACAAGGATCCAAATTACAGCAGACCTCCATTAGCCTGACCTGTCTACTGTCTCTCTGAGGACCCTTTCTAATTCGGATCATTATGCCATGGTTAATGACCACAGGTCAGAGAGGGTCAAGGTCACAAACCAAGGTCAGTCCTTAATCACGTGACCACATGACGTCACGCCACATGCGCACTATGAGAACGACACAGATAAGCGTCAGTTACAATGGTGCCAGAAATTAAAGAAGTTTCTGTGTGAGTTAATAAATCATGGCTCAACAAAGGGATGGGTGGTGCTGCCGGTGTATGAGCGATATTACGGGTCACATTCATATCTGCCCCACACAATTTTTATGAGACTGGCCACACTGTTCATTGTGGACGTTTGATCTCAGTCACAGTGATTTTTGTATACGTATCGATATAATAGTTTATGTTTTGGAGACCAGTCAAAACAGATATCCTCACGCTTTTATACTGATTTATATACAATTGATTCACATATACCTATGATTATGCTTCTTCATGACATTCCCAATGACTATGTAGGTAGTCTAAATAATATATCATGCATTTCAATTCGTAAATGTCTCTTCGTTTTAGATTATTCTCTAGTTAAATTCAGAATAGGTCACTTACACGAAATAGTCAGACTTATACCAGGGTTTTCTATTTTTGTATACTGCCAAACCTCAGTTTCAGCAAAAAAATATACACAACTAAATGTTAATAGATGTGTTATATTGTTGTGTATAGGCCTACTTCTTATTCCTTGGCCATAAACGTATTTTACATTTGGACTTTCGGCGAGAGAGATATTTTGACCTGTGCTACCGTTAGAAAAAGAAGTCTGGTGAAAAACTTCGAAGAATATTACCGCTAAGATGTCGTGATTATAACTATAGGCAAAGACTGTATATATAATTGTTATTTACACGATTCGAGATGAACAAATATTCAAAGGAAGGATGGATATAGTGGACCTGACTAACCTCACGTTCAGCCCTAAGTGGGTTACTGCAAAACAGTGTATGGATACGGATAGATACATGTAGGCCTACCAGAGACGTGCATGCACGTGAGCATCACATGCATGCGTCCGCCAAGGCGTGAGAGTGCTGCGGCCAGATTAACCCGTGACGGCCAACGTTACACCCCTTGTTATCACACACTAATCCACCAACCAATCCGTTCTGACTAACTTGATCTACCGCTGCCTCTTGCTGATTATACGAAGGGAGTGGTCATTCCCGCTTAAGTAGGGGCGTGTGTGGGAGATGAGGGTGGAGTTGTGTACCCCCTGGGGGTTTGACACGTGTCTGCCAGCTACTACGGCAGGAGAGCGTGCACCCCTGTGATTCGGTGGGCTGGAAGGGGGAGGGGACTGGTCATGGCAACACTGACAGGCATTTGATATCAGTTATTGTATTTCATGGGTGACTTGCACCAAGCCTTTCTGCACTTCATAACTATTGTTATTTCTTACTGGATAAACATGTTGATATTTCCAGTGACACACAGGCCATGAAACAGTTTTTGTCACCAGGTAACACAATAGTGATACAAGGCTTCACTACAAGTGTGGTACTATGATGAAAGTTGGTATTTAACTAATATCAATTGTAAATATTGTAAATGAACGAGGGGGCAGATTATTTGAAATCGGGATAATATATATGTACTCTGATACTCAAATCAGAAATGTCTGTAGGGTAGGCTATAATATCAATGGTATTGTTCAAAGCGATGTTGTTGAATGTAATGGGGGATGCGCAGTCTTAATTTGGTTTCTCTTTAATGTACATGTATAAATAGTCCTCTATTTCTGACCGATGCACTTTGTCGTCGGCCTAAGTTGAAGAACCAAATGTGCATTTATATTCACTTAGTGGTTCCGCGTGAAGATGAAGGCGGTGCCAAGGCTGTGTAAAAGATGGGGATGTCCCAGTCTTAATTATATGTGCAAGGAGGCTACACTTTGTATCTACTTTTCACTTCTAGACTGCTGTCTCTATTTAGTTTTGATGACTTGGTTGCTTTGCATTTTTATTAACTTCTCGGGCCACATCAGTCACATTGACAATGAACCGGTTTCCTGTCAACCAAGGGAAGGTAAGGGCTTAAGAAAAAGACAAGGACAATATATCAGCATTAGCATATGTATATTACCACACGTAAGAACATAACTAAACTTTGATAAAAATGTTGTTCATTGTTACCGTCTGTCATAGCCGCCATTACTTTACGTGTATCGATCAAGATCTTTCGGATTAATCCTATCATTTCCGTATGTATCAAACTCTGAAATTTCAAATGAACTATATTCTGTTGAAAGATAAAGAAACGAAATATTCATGGATTGCGCAGAGCCTAAAGTTAAACCACCACATTCTCACTGCCTGAAAGAGACCACCCACAAATATGACCGAGTTACCATCTCAGATGTAGGTACATGGTCATAATTCACCAATTACGACCAAACAAACTTCACATTTTATTGAAGATTAAGACTTAAAACAGCGCAATACACACCCATCGCCCAACGCGTCGGGGGTGGTCGATAATAAGCGAGTTAGGGCGCCTGCTGCCGCTGGTGCCCGCGGTCAGCGGTTCGCGCTTATTTTGCCGGCGGCGTCAGCGGCGCGATAGCCCGGTAAATATTTAACGGCGGTCGACGGCTTATCGGGCCGTAATAGCCGGGGCCGGGGACGGGGCGGCGGGGCGGGATGCCGGGCGGTCTGCTCGGGCGACCGGCTGTATACGTTAGGGCGCCAGTCGGCCCCCGCCCCGCCCCGTCCTAATGCAACCGGCGGGGCTTAATGCTCCCCGAACCGGCGACGGGGGGCGCCCCCGGCCGGGCTACGTCGCCCGTTGCCATCCCCGCCGACCACCGACAAGTGTATTTGCAAACACGGCCACTAAGCGGGCTAATGTGGCTCGGGGGTGGGGAGGGAGGGCGTGGGAGCGGGTAGGGCGGGTGTATATCAGAGCTAAGGAGTTAGACCATGGAACTGCCATAACATTAGCTTAGACGGACATCCAAGGTTGTAAAAAGTAGGTTATGCGTGTTGCCTGTTGGGTAATATATCCGTGAATTTATTCTGAACTTCGGAAGAAGCATTTTGCCAATGTGCACCCTCTTTGCAGCCTTCCAGCGCTGCTAACTATCTTTGCACTCTGCTACTGCCATTTCACATTATGTGCATATCACATTTATCACTGATAAAAGTGATGTACACACGAAGTGAGATGTATCAGTCCCACCCTATTCTCCACTGTTATCTATAACCTTCTCGTCTTTCCTTTGTTAGCTGGCCCTCTCACAATACATCGGATCCCTGTTAATATTAGCCTAATGCGCCTGAATCAAGGAAGCAGACTGGTTATTTCTACTCTTTCAACAGGCTTTGAAAACACGGAAACCATAAGTATAATGAACATATATAGCCTAATGTATGACTGACTGGTGGAGAACCCCATACCATGAAAATGGGAAATGCTCATATTATAGATAGTTCGATTCTATCAATTGTTATAACACATATTAGAAAATCATGCGAGATTATACGTGATATGGTGAAGATTCTGGTCGCGATGCTCGTCTATTGCGTCCGTTCAGCGTCTCTTCCGCGTCAAGTCTTCATCCAAACTTCAAATATTTCAAATGAGGTCGACAGTCGTGGAAAGGACACGGTCGGGACATGACGAGACTTACAGTATTGTTGTTAAAGTATAAAGAATATTGGTTCGCAGTGGTCTCACTGTGGAAGCAGATGTATACGATATACATACTGTCACCGTGGTATTTTGCTGTAACCATGAAAGACTCGCCGATCAATGATATCTCATTTGCATCCAATCCCCTGTGCTTTAGTGGCGGGTCTTAGTATGTCCCTAATCTTTAATGCTTTTTAATCATTCTTTATTCGCACACTGCACTTTAACGCTAAATGTGTATTTAATGCGATGTTGAAATGAGAACCATACAGAAACTTCGTTTGACGAGACTTGCCCTGTATGTTTTTATCTCCCCCTTAAAAAAAGTCTGTGATCTTTGGCAATTATTACACACCTGTAGTAGTGTAGGATAGAAGCAGGGATGGCGAGCTGCTGTGATTCAAATAGCTAAGTAAATGAATTCAAGCACTAATGCGGGTAAATTAATTAGTCAGTCAGACTAATATCCGCGCTCCGTTCATTGCCGTTATGGTCACCAGCACACCCACTGCATACAACGAGAGAGTGACGCGGGTGGGCCCATTCAACACCCAAGCACCCCTGGTGGCAAGGTGGGCAGATCTTTGATGTTCTGATGAGTCCCTACACCTTGTCCCCCCCCTTCCCCTTACACCTTCCCTCATCCCCCGGCCTCCTCGTACCATCGCCTCTTCTCCAAGTCCGCCCACCCCGACCATAGCTCATTTCCATGCACAGTCTGTGATTCAGATTTAGATTGCTCTGTTTGCAGGTTACAGCCCTAAATGCCCTGTTAGGGACATCAAAGGCGCCCCTTCCCGGGCTCTTTGAACAAAAGGGCACCAGGAAAGCCCATAAGCCACCTTTGTCACAGGACTTGGCTGTGGGGGCTGTCTGCTGATCCCTGGTATTGATGGTAGCTTTCTACACGAATCATTCATTTATCCCTCCGGATACCATTGAGGTTAGCCACGACTATCCAGTTAGTGTTGGGCATGGGTGTCATCTGGATAAATCACGCAGCCCAGAGGGCAGAGAGAGAAAGTGGTTGACGTCAATTTCCACCCTCTCCCATTGTGCTATACACTACATGTACAATACACTAAATGCATAGCGTTTCATAGAATAATGTGGTAAACTTGTCACCCTAGAAGGGCTCCCAGCAGCGATGACGTGTTTGAATATGTTGTTAGCACCTGATGTAATAAATTGTTTCAACATGCAGAAATTGATTCAAATATATATTTCTAATGTGACCATTTGTTTTTTTACCATGTTGTCGACCATGACCTATTTCTGAGTTATCCTTTCCTGCCAAAACTGAAGCAAGGACCATGACTAGTAGAGGGTTACATATAGAAAACAATCCAGGTTTCCTTTCTTTTGATAACTGCAGACTGGTCAATATGACACATAAAATGACATAAATAATGACAATAACCGTTTGTAATAATTCTATATGTGATTCAAGTAAAAAATGAAGTCGATTGTCAATAGGATTCGATGATATGAACGATATGGTAATTAGTCGAGTATTAACTTGCTCACCACTATCCCCCAACCTTTTGACCTCCTCCCACCCCTGGTATGACTGAGGGTCTATAGTAGGCCTATCTGCCCTGCACAAATGACACATTTGATGGGCAGGGAGGGGGGTGTATATAAACGTCACCCCTGCATATATACTACCGTCTCATACTAACGGGCACCTCCTCCGAACCTCTCCCCTCCCCCACCCTTACAAACTTTACACCTCACCCCCAACACTGGCCGCCCGTATATCCACACAGAAAGGCGGCACCACCACAAGTGGACCTCTCCAGTCCTAAGTCGTCTGGCCGTCTCAACGACACACGGAGCTCTCCAGCCAGAGAGGTAGAACGTGAGGACAAGTATAGATTCTTTCCTGAGCCTCCAGTGGATGGAGAGAGGTGCAATGTGTGCGGATTACTCTGTGCGGACCCTGGAGGAACGGGCATCCTCCTCCTGGTCAGCTGTAGTACTCTTCGACGGCTATCCCAGTTATGTAAGTTTGCTCTCATTATCATTCAGTTGTTGTATATGTGACCCAGAGGAAACAGTTAATAGTGGCTACTTCTTCTAACGATGTTTGAGGCAAAGTCATCACAGACTAATGTGATTTCCTAGAAAGACAAATCACAGGTCGCTGTATAGATAAAAGTATAATCATGACTTTTTATCTCAACCATGTTCAGTACATTGTCAATGTTTTTAAGCAAAGACAACAGGATAGTATTAGGAGGTGCCCGAATGTACAGTATTGTTGATGACATCATTCACCATATATGTGGTTAAAGAACTCTCCATCACGCCCACAGACAATACCACTGGATGCATTGTATACTTCGTGATCCACCCTATTTTGTACCTTTGCTGGAAAATCCTACAGATAACAACCCCTGCTGTAGTTTTGGTACTTTATCCATTCCAGCATAGTGTACTGGTATGAAAAAATACCAGCATGCTTTGAATGTGCACATCTTTTTATACGAAACTAATTTAAACAATGACACAGATCTCAGAGTAAAGTCCCCTCCAAGAACTTTTTGAATAGTGGTTTTAGTAAATATTCAATTAATTATAGAAAACTATAGGTATATAATACAAGCGAAACGTATTTACCATGTTAAAAAGCCCTCTCATACTAGCATACTGTGCGGTATGGCAATATTATTACATACCTGTAGCCGAACGTCGGTGAAATACTACCCGCTCATGGGGGTGTAGTATATCGCGACTCCGGCCCACTATGGTGCGCTTCGTCTCACTGTAAGATTCTAACGTGTATGTAACTAACTCGCCGCACCGCGCTAGGCGTGCGTATTCGACGTCATCGCGACCAAAAACAACATGGCGAACGATGTCGAATCGCGACTTTAAACTCGCGATACACGCCCCCCGTAACAACTACAGGTTCCTAATGACCAATCGTCGAGGTAACTAACGTGCGGCTCTCACCTGACAAATTGAAATTGCTCAAATATGCGAAATCGATCGATAATAACAACACGATCTGCAACGGGGGACGCACAGACACGCTCACGCTGGTTCCTGGCGCCTCCGCATCCATACATGCCTAACGCTCTCCAATCGTATCTTCTGGTGAGTGCACGCCTACCGAATAGCAACCAAACATCCGCTGGGCGAGTGGAGACATACGCAACGGGCACATCCTGTGAGTGGGCTTCCGGTTTGTAGCAGACAGTGTCAATATGAAGCGGTTGTGACTCAAAGACTCAATAAATGGCGTTTTTTGATCGAATTAAGGTATGTAATAATAAGAAAACGTCCTGACTGTGGGCAGAACCATTGGGTTAGTTCTCGGTCACCTATCGTGGACATTCGTCCCTCCGCCTGCGGCGTCAGGACGAATGTCCGCGATAGGTGACCTCGAACTAACCCATGGTTCGCCCACAGTAAGGGCGTTTTCTCCTAATACCTATACCGTACCAGAGGTTGGTATCTGTGTGACATAATAACACAAGTGTAAATGATAAACTCCCTCTACAATCTCGTTGATATTTTTATTGAAAGAAACGCGGTATGAGAGGAGGTCCCAACAAGGTGAATATGTTTCACTAAGTTTGACCATTGAGACAAGGGAGTGTAGGCATATGCATCTATAGGAAAGTGCGTGCTTACTTTCTTTTATGTGTGTGTGTATTTATGTATATGCATATTCATATAGAACCCATTCTGAAATGGCACCTTTCGATCCAAGGACTAGGGAGCTGGGAGGGGTCGGGGGATGGGGGGGGGGGGGCGGTAGTGGGAAGAGGGAATGGGTAAGCTCTGTGAAGATACTATAGTGAACCTCTGCAGGTGTCTTGGTGAGGTCTGGTAAAAGTGAGAAACTCTGGGCTTCAGAACCCCTGCATCACCATTGTGGGGAGGTAGGGCGACAGGAGCTCTAGAGCCAATAGGAGCATGTTGCTTCATGTGACTGTTATATCTCGCCTTAGTTGACACCGCGCCGAACAGACAAGATGAAGTAGGAAACAGACGCACAGGGGACGTTCCTGGTAGGGGAAATGGCACAGAGACCGCCGGCTGCAGCCCTGAAGTAAGGACAAAGTGTCAAACAGGAGACAGAATCACCAGCTCTTTTCCAAGTAACAGGTCACGGAACACTCAACTGGCCATGGGGCAAGGGAGAAAGCGCCAATGCCACATATGGATGATCCAAGCTCTCATCGATACTGCCAGTGGAGACTTGGACGTGTGCATCTACGCCAATGGATGGGCCCAGCGGGGAGCTGGCATGTTCGTTCCTGGACATTATACTTCGGGGGCGTGGGGGGGGGGGGGGGGGGGGGCGCACCAGATCCTGACAGGGATTGAGCCGGCTACCGTCGAAAAATACACCTGACTGCCAGGCAGAAAACTACAAAGCTCTCATTTGAATTAAAGGAGATAAAGAGGAAGAGGTTCTGCAGCTGTTCGTCGAGGACATGAGGAAGCTTATCCAACTGGCCTACCCTGAGGTAGACCATGCTGCCATAGACAGTATGGGATGGGATCAGTTGGTGGATGGCCTCCGCAATGAGAAGCTCAGATACTGTATTTCTAAAGAATCCCATTACCCACCAAGACTTGCTGCTGCTTCCTGTGTAACCAGGAGGGTACTTCAAATGAGATTGCCCACAGTGGGATATCGGCACACACTGTCTATAGGGTACTCCACGGAAGGAATTGCTGCATTATCGGGGAGTGGAGCCCCGAAGGACTTGTCTATATCGGCGTTAGAGAATAGCGTGTGTGGTCATGACTCCAGGGGGTACCTGTATAAGTTTTCAAACCGGGAATTGAACCTGCATATTACCCTGAGGTCACTAGAACCGGTGGATGGTCAGGGTTCGGAAAAGACCTCGGGATATGTCAGTAGGTAGGCAAAGATACACTGAAAAAAAATGTACAACACAGCAGATGCCTCAGTGGTTTCAGTCTACCCCTCTCAGTGGTGGCGATGCCCACCCTGGAAGGGCTGGTGGAATACCATGATACAGTGAGAGGCTCTGTGGATACTGGTCCTGAAAAAGGTGCAGGCTGTCAGAGGAAGCAAGGGCCAGGCAACCCGTGTCCGGCACCACATCCAGATGGGGGATAATCCACCTCAATTGGCAGCAGATCACAAAGATGAGGTGGAGCAGGGGCTTAAGAAGATCTTAGAAACAAATGGGGTCGAACCGTTGTCCAGCCCCTGGGCATTGCCAGTGGTACTAGTAAACTAGGAGCGAATGGTATGTTCACTATTGATGAATGGGCCTACAATTATAAATGAATATCAATTGAAAGGTTAAGGTTCCATTCGGTCTATTGGTCTTTTCTGGGTGTTGCGTACACATCCTAAAAAGCACTTGGCCTGACACTGTTTCTGTCAGTGAGTAACAATTATCAGATTGAATGCCTGGTGAGTTTGACCTTTATTGTACATCTTCTAATGTTTTAAAGTAATAAGAAATTACATCGCCATTCATAGCACAATTTGGGCACGTTGTCCTGGGCCGTAGAACAGCGTGCGATCCAGGAGGGTATGATAAAGTGATCAGAGGTCTGTATAGGGGCCATGCTTTACCAACACATGGTGATGCCCTTTGGGTTGTGCAATCTAGCTGGAACTTTTGAACGGCTCATGGAGGGCACCATGAGGGGCTGCAATGGAAAGTGTACCTGGTTTATCTGGATGGTATTGTGGTCTTCTCACATACTATAGAGGAAACCCATGAAAGTTTAGGGTCTGAGCCCGTATCCCATCGAGTTTGAATCACGTAGTAATTCACAAGGCGAAGCCGAGTGAATTACTACGTGATT
Organism: Alentia gelatinosa; assembly: GCA_950022655.1. Classification (NCBI taxonomy): domain Eukaryota; kingdom Metazoa; phylum Annelida; class Polychaeta; order Phyllodocida; family Polynoidae; genus Alentia; species Alentia gelatinosa. The sequence goes on from OX465582.1 coordinate 39,248,573, forward strand.
CAAATGAGATGGGATCGAACTCTGACCCTAAACTTGAATGGGTTTCTGAATTTATCTCACCCTTAATATTGACTTATGGGCTAACATTTGTGACATTATCCCCCATTGAATATTTTTCATAAATATCTAATAGGCATTAGATACGAGTTCCCAATGTTAAGTCTATGGAGAAAAAATATCTGGGGTGAGATAAATTCCAGGAACACCATCCTGTGCTCGGGTCTGGGTGAAGCTGTTCAAGTGTCAGCTGACCAGGAAGGAGATCTGTCGTCAGGAAGGATGTGATGGCCACCGACACAGAGGAGAACAGGGCCATCTGGGAGTGCATCACACTACAGAGCATGACCGGCGTCTGCAACCTCCTGGAGCTCGCCGGGTAGTACCGGTCCTTCCAACAGGAGCTATCGTAGCCCTACCACTGTCACAGCTCTAGGTAGATAATTAGACCTTCTGTTGGGAGGAGTATAAAGAGACCCCCTTCCAGCAACTCAAGGCAAAGCTTTGGTTGTCTGTCTCCCGGAACTTGTAGGGTGCTGATATTGGATAACAACATCAGTGATTGCAGGCTGGGGGCAGTGTTTGATGCATGACCAAAGCAGACGGGAGCAGGCTGAACCAGCCAAACAGCCCCTCATCCAGTGAGAAGTTATTGGGTCATGTGAATTCCTGGTAATTCTAATCAGGTTGAAGAAGACTTTAGCTGTTGGGGAGACTTTTCTAGTTGTGGGCAGAACACATGCTGCTTTGATGGTTAATGCGATTCAAAGAGCCAAAAGGGCAGTTTGCAAGGTGGATCCAGATATTGGATATATGTATGATTACAAGATTCAACATCGGCCTGAGAACAATCATGGCAATGCTGATCGGTCATCTTGGGCGTCTTGTAGACAGTGTCAAAGCTAGTGATGTGCCACAGTGATGCCAAGGTCCAGGGTGGCGGTGATGCCACTGCTTAAGTTTCCGTGAGAACCAGGGAGCACCCAGAAAAGGGTGCAGAATCTGCGTGAGGATAGAACTCTTTGGGAGAGAAGCCCAATGGTGGAAGGGTGTTAAGTAAAAACATAGAAAAAGACATAGAAGTGGTTTATTACAACGAAGAATTCATGGCCACCACCCGGAAATACAGTCTGCCTCTCTCCTTTATCTGTTCTCCCAAGGGAGTCAAGAGACAAGGACCCAGGAGGAACATTCCCTTCCCCAGGCGAGTGTGCACAGACTCCGCGGGACGGCGTCACGCCGGTCGGCCCACCGTGGGGACAAGACCCACTGTGGGGACATGGGCTTTCTGTGGGTAGGAGCAGCTTCTAGTAGACCCAGCCGTTCCTCACCTGGACAAGGTCAGGCACCCAAGTCACACTGTTTCTGGGCAATGGGTTCTGGGTAAGTGGGGGCTGGTAAACAAACGAGGTGGATTTACATTGATGAGGGTACGTATACCTTCAAATGTTGACCAGCCTTATATGTGGAGAGCTCGAGGATAGTTCTTTCTGCACCCATTAGGGGTAGCCCACTCCCTGCAAGTTCCTCATAGCATATAGAAGGTGAACTGCCATAGAGGTCCAGGAAGTCCAACTGGAGCCAGTTATCAGAGCAGTACCTAGGAGCAACTGGTGTAGACTGATAAAATATTGTGTCAATGAGAATCTGCCCTTATAACAGTACATAGAGAACATAAAACACGATCGCTCATTCCAATAATGACACAAACGAGACATATTTAGTCTTGGATATTTAGAATGAAGTTACCGCTCTACCTTTAGGCCTGGCGTCCACCTACTATGATAGAAATTTAGAACTACCGATATGGCACCGATACAAAAAGCAAATATCGGAGACATATTGGGAAGGTGCAAAACTGTATATATATGTCTATACATGCCAATCCACTACGCATTGTAAGGGTTTTTATCGGTACCAGTGCAGAAACGTGGTCAACTGCCCCGTTATTAGGTGACCTTCTTTGACCTGGGGCAGGCAGCAGCCACTTGGCCTTGAACTTGCAACAGGGCACACCCAACCTTATGCTCAGTGCGGGGACACTGGGTAGCCTTCACCTCATTAATAATGCATGACCATTACCATCCACATAGTGTGGGGTCACTGGCCCTGGCTCTGGTAGCAGGATATATTCACACAGCACGGCGCTGGGGTGTAGCAGGCAGGGACTGCAACTTTGACGTTGTATTAAGACTCGACAATGTGCTCAGCCTTGACAACTTAAATGTATTCAACTCAGAAGCCGCCTTTATAAGCAACAGGCAGCCATTAACCTGGGTTCTTCTTTTATTGGATCTGATGAGAAATGTGTGTATCTTCTGTGGATATAATAAAATAAGCATACAACACCACATATCTACTTCAGTTCTGTTCTGTGATCACAACCAAAGCATATTCTGCAAACTGCCTGAACTTAGCTACTTTGTTCCGGTCACAACCTCTTCCAGGGTGCCAGTAACTGCTATTAGCCATCCATCATCCATTAGATGTTCCACTGGGATATATTGGGGTACTGTACATCGCAGTGTAAGCTGAAGCTAGCTCATCCCCATTGGAACATAAATCACGTTTATTACAGCCACACACCCACATAGTGGTGTGGATGGGCGGCTACAACGGCACATATTATTAACATCATACACCATAACCCTACTCTAACCAAATTTTCACATCATAAATTATTGTGCATACACAAGTTCTACATCTATACCTCTGGATGGATGGATACAGCATATGCATTTACAATCATTGCAGGTCGTGACCAGTTATAATGTAGGATTGTACATAACATATCATGTTCATTAAGACCCCGCTTAAGGGGAGACCCTCCGCTCCGACCAAATTGTCCACTTAAGTAGGGTGCTCCTTACACCGGGTATTGAAAGTCACCATGGCATTCCTATTTCTCGTTGTGCCAAATCTGCCTGTGGTAGCGGGTCGGTGGACATGCTGGGCCCTGTTTTTCAGCAGGCACGATCTAAAGCTGAGATCCGCTGAGATCCATGAGCGATCCTGAGACCGTTTGAGAGATCAATGGCGTAACAGTTTTTCAGATGTGGTTTCAGCTGGCCACCGCGGATCTCAGCTGTGCGGAAGCTTGTACCTGGCAGGAAATGATCTCTAGGGATCTCAAGTTGAGATCGTTTTAGCTGAGGTCTGCTATAGCTAGCTGAGACCACGTCTGAAAAACACCTGCAGCCATTGATCTCCCAAACGGTCTGAGGTTCGCTCACAGATCTCAGCGGATCTCAGCTAGAGATTGTCACTACTGAAAAACAGGGCCCTTGTTATTTCGGCTGTAGTCTTGTTGCTGTGTTTGGTAATCATGGCTAAGCGATCGGGGCGCGGAAGGGCGGTCCTTCCGCCTATGCCAGTTGTCATGACAGTCCTGTAATGGGGATCGTGTTTCCTATGAGGATCTTCTACTAGTCTCTTTCACGACCGCTTGAGGTGCACAGGGCAGTCGGACAAGGGTCTGTTCCAGTCTACCAGATTTGGGTGCTAATTAGCTGGCATTAGGAATATTCTTGTGTGCCGCACTAAAGATAGCATATATTCAAACCAAGGGAATACCAAATAAACCTTAATTTGCAACCTGGCAGATGAATAAGCTTCTCTAATAACTAAAACCAAATTCACAATCAGTGCTACCTACACATCCCTATGTTTGCTATCAATCAGCAAAAATAAACCTTCAAACAGAGTATCTTTGCTGATTGAAAACAAACTTTGGTTATTTCGATAGGTGCTTGAGCAATATAAGGGGCAACACTCACTTGACAATTAATGATGATAGAGCATATTACACAGGGATTGACTGTCAGTATTTGTAATGTATTCAATAGCAAAGGCAGAGTCATAGCACTGAATTTCTACATTAGATATTTTAGTGACAGGAGCAATTTCAATTTCTTGTGGGTCATTGCAGCATTCGCCATGTTCTTTGTTTTGAAGCTGGTGTGATGTCATTTGAATCAGCCATACTACTTCCGGGCAGCTATGAGCCTGCCTCAGCCACCCCCTCCCCCCGCCCAACAGACGTACCTTGAGCCATGAATGACGCCATCTGGTGAATGTTGCTCCTGTCCTGGCTGGACTCTCTCTTGTTGTAGGTCTGGTGGCGGGAGTCCTGGAAGTTGTTTTAAAAACTAAGAACAATAAAGATGTTTACAGCACCCGGAACTGAAAGACTCATTTTGGATGGATTTTCTCTGATACAATCAATGGTTTATAAACGTACTATAGAGAGATATGAACTAAAGACACATTAGATGTTAAAGTAGAAAGACCATAATATGGGTGGCACCTTACCTCTAGAAAGGAAGCTAGTTAGGAAAGAGTCTTAGGGGATATCTCCCTGCTATAGACCCTCTTCACACTGGCGCCATCTTGTAATGGCCGCCTGTGTACGTCAATCGAAAACCAGGCGAGCCCTCTCCACTCAGTCCTGAGCAATAATAAAAATACTAGTGTTTCTCTAACTTGAAAGATTGAAATCGCTCTCACGTCTTAACTAATCGCTCTCACGTCTTAACTAATACATTGTTAGAAAGCTGAGACTTGGGCCTATCTGTTGGGATATACATGATATACCTGGGTTATAGATAACATTTCCTGTCACAGAATGAAAATCGGAATTGTTTAAATGAAAAACTTTAAAACATGTTACTTTCCTGTTTTCACAGCGATTTTATGAAAAATCTATCGCGATGACATATGGAAATAAACATCCCACCCTTTTAGGCATCTCAAGACGATTAAAATTATACCTATATTACCAGGCTGTGAAAGATATTTCCTGAGATAATGGAGCATTGGGTCTGACAGTATTAGATTATGTGAAGCAATATATGTACCTTGGAACAAAAAACTTTTTTTCTAACTTGAAAAAATGTGAATTACTCTGGCTTTGTGTATAACAGGCTGATCTTTATATATAAAGTATTGTTAGAAAGCTAAGTTTCTAGTCTATTTGTTGGTATACATATCATATACCTATGCTTTGGCTAAGATTTCCTATTATAGCTTCAAAACTGAGATTTTTGCTGACAAATTCCCAAATTTCCTGACAAATAACTGATGCATCATTAGTCCATTACCTTAGGAAATATCTATCACAACCTGGCAATATAGGTATCATTTTAATCGTCTTGAAATTCCCAAAAACATAGGATGTTTATTTCTATAGGTCATCGCGATAGATTTTTCATTAAATCGCTGTGAAAACAGGAAGGTAACATGTTTGTGGTTTTTTTTACCAAAATAATCTGGATGTTCAATCTAGGACTGGAAATCATAGCCAAAACACAGGTATATGATATTATACCAACAAATAGGCCCAAGTGTTAGCTTTCTCACAATATTTTATTTATAAAAATCGGCCTGTTATTCACGATATAACAACGATTTACACTTCTACTGTTACTCTGTGCTTATGGGACTGAAGCCATGCTGCCGATACAGGTGAGGGCTCGCCTCGTTTTCGATTTGCCAGTGTGTGGCTGGTTTCTGGCAAGCGGTGGCTAGCCATATGCAACCAGCGCAACACATTCTCTCTGCTACAGCAGCGCCACACTTATGTGCAAGAGGTGAATACTACATTACTAAAAACACACAAAAAATATTGGGAGCATGTACATACCACAGAATGAATGTATGGATGTATTACTAGTGTATGAAACCTTTGAGATATATGTTTGGAGCAGAGTGATAAAACATGTATTGATAGAGAAATAAACATTTGCTACCAAAAAAAAAGAACAATAAAGAATTGATCTCATCGCGGGCCATGTTGCCTTCTCATAACCTAAAGTGATCCAACTTTATGGAGGAAGTCCTTACAAGATGGTAAGGAAAATATCTTTATCTTTAGTCTTTTTGAAAGGTCACACATTTATATTTTTTATGTGCGTTGCCTGATGGGTTTAATTCTTTATGATAAAACGTTTTCCACTGCGATAGGAGAAAAGTAGATAGTAAAAAGTGCAAAGATTGTCCTGTATTCACATTAAAAACACACTTACACTCGTGGTCGCTATCGTGTGAGGTTAGTCCTAATCATCATTACCCTATCCCCAGATGAAAGTAGAGAAGCAGTAGCTGGGAGTATAAAATTTTATTCAATTTTATGATAAGAGAATTGATAAAATTATGTCAACCTTACTGGACGATCATATTAATATGTAATATGGATATGAATGGTAAGTAATATTACATAATGGTAATTGACATGTATAATAAGGTCAATTAATATAAGTATAAAATATGATATACAATACAGTAGTATGAAAAATACGTAGGTAATTGTATATGATAATGAAATAGGCCTACATGAGTAGGAAGAAGATAGAAAGGTTGTGGGTGGGTGGGATGAAAAGGTGCTGTAGTACTACGTACTGCAGGACGGGTGGAGAAGAAGTGAGACCGGGGTCCGGACCGGGCTGTACCACGTGACCTCGTGGTAGGTGAGAAAGCCGCGAGGGGGCAGGAGGGGCGCCCGGGAGGCGCAGTAGAGGGGGACACCGGGGAGGCAATGATTACCCCTGAGCAATGTCCATGGGTTTACCATTACCCTATCCCCGGATGAAAGTAGAGAAGCAGTAGCTGGGAGTATAAAATTTTATTCAATTTTATGATAAGAGAATTGATAAAATTATGTCAACCTTACTGGACGATCATATTAATATGTAATATGGATATGAATGGTAAGTAATATTACATAATGGTAATTGACATGTATAATAAAGGTCAATTAATATAAGTATAAAATATGATATACAATACAGTAGTATGAAAAATACGTAGGTAATTGTATATGATAATGAAATAGCCAAGAGCCAATATAAGGAGAGGGGGGATGGGAGAAAATATTAAGAATTGTTGTTGAGGGACCTAATCAAAGCTTGATTCACAGCGGAGGCATCAGTGTCTTTGATGTAGGTCCGGTGGGCATTAGACCTCCAGCCCCCGTACCGCTGGATGGCGAGTTCCGGCATACCGGCCTGGAATGCCTGCGTCGCGGCAGCCTTCCGGAGGCTGTGGAGTGTGTAGGTAGGGGGCTGGTTTGCCACCTGGAGGAGGGACTTCCATTCCTTCGACAGGGTTCTGGTAGTGAGTATCTCCCCATTCGCCAGGCTGAGGAATGGAGCCGTAGGGTCGGCCGTAGGAGCGGCCGCGAGCATGGTCCGGATGGCGCGCACCGGGCACGAAGACGGTTCGGGGGAGGCTCGTATGACCACCGTCTTTTCCTCCCCCGCCCTCTGCATGTTTTTCGAGGCTTTGACCCTTATCGATGCTTGAATGGGCGTGACGACCACGTCTCGGCGTGACAGGTGTCGCGCCGGGTCGTACTTTGCCGCAGATGGTGGGGCCACTTCGCTTTGCCGCAGCACAGCAAAGTAGATGATGAGAACCGCGGCCCTCAGCGCGATGTGTATCGGGGAGTCTGTCAGGGCCGTGAGGGCTGCTCTGAAGACGTCCATTGGGACTGGAGGCTTGACTTTGGGATGATACTCCTTGTTCCGTCTCATGGCATCCAGTGCGCGCTTGACCCGGAAGTCCTCGGTCGCCGCGACATCGCCGCCCGTCAGCCGGAGGTGCGACCGCACATGCGACAGCTGGTTCGCGACCGTCGCAGGGGAGGGGGCGTGGCCCCTGACGTACTCTAGGTACGCCGTGGTGAAGCTCACGGTAGGTCTCTAGGGGTCCGCCCCCATCCTCCGGCAGAAGGCTAGGTAGGTCGCGACGGCACTCCGCTGGTTCGCGACCGTTCCGGGGGCATGCGCCTTGCATTGCCGCGCAGATGCCCACGTCTGGAGTGATCGTAGCGCCGGATCTGCAGGCGAGACGTAACACAGGGTAGAAAGAAGCGTGAGTGCAGGGAATAACTTCCACGAGAGAATGATAATTTATATAATTAACGGCCGTGACAAAGTCTCTCGAGGTCAGGTGGGCTCGGCTGAGGGCGTCTGCTATGGTGTTAAGCACCCCCGGGACGTGTGTGTACACGAAATCCACCTGGAGTCTGGCTTGTACCGTCCAGGCCTGACGGGCACACTCGGCGAGGACCGGGTTCCTGGCACGCCCCGACCTGAGTGCCTGGACGGTTCCCATGTTATCGCAATACACTTCCACACGAGTCCCTCGGTCGCGATCCGTGAGGAACGTGCACATTGCGTAGACCGTGTTGAGGGCCTCAAGCTCAGCGATGCAGTCCACGGGGTCCTCCACGGGGCAGACCCTCCCGCAATAGTAGTATCTGCCATCCGTGCCCCCTACTCCGCTGAGGCACGCGTCCACTATGATGCACTTGGTGGGAGGCCCTCGAGGTATCAGGGCATGGCCGTTCCATCCCTCGGCGAACCGCAGGAACCATTGGAGGTCCTGCCGCATCTCCGAGTTGACGTTGATGTAGTAGCCGGCCATGCTCCGGAGGGCCTCGAGCAGTTTGCTGACGAACGGTCGGGCCGGCCGTATACACTTGGCGACGTGGAGGACCCGACCGAGGACCGACTGCAGCTGCCGTTTCGTCAGCGATCGTTTGGCGGAGACAGCCCTCACGTGCTCCCGCACGTCTCGTAGTTTGTCCGGGGGGATACTGAGGGACATATCCACGGAGTTTATGACTATCCCTAGCCACGTCACAACCCGGCTCGGGGGCTGGGCCTTTTCCCTGGCCTCGGGGAGGCCCAGTTCCTTGAAAAGCGCCCGCGCTGTCTCGAAGTCGGCGGCCGCCTTGTCGGCCGTCGGGGAGAGGATGATGAGGTCGTCCAGGTACATCGCGGCATCGACCCCCTTCTGACCGAGGATTTTGACAATGGCATCTGCTACGCACTGCATGTGGTAGGAGGAGGCGCGGGCACCGAACGGCATGGCTGATCACAGTAGTACCCCTCCTCCCACGCGAAACAGAGCAGAGGCCAGTCGAGGGGGTCGCACCGGAAGTTCTTGTATGCCCGTGCGATGTCGATGATGGACATATAGCTCCCCGGCCCCGAGGCCACCAGGCGGCCGACGAAGCCGTCAACGGTCGGGAGGCCATGTTCTCTCTCTTCACCGTAGACAGAGTTTTTCACGATATAGCCGTTAACGCTGGATTCCTTGGGGTACGTCATATCCGTGATAACGCGCCGATCAGACGTACCCCTCTTCTCGCGTGTCATTAACGGCGACACGTGGCACCACGGGTGAAAGGGGGGGTCGTCGAATGGACCCATGAGGTTCGACGCCCTTGACGGTGATTTTGCCCGTTGAAGTCCCTTTATCGCCTCGAGTATCTGGGCGACATTCCCCTCCAGGGCCGTTATTCTCGACGTCTTGACCGTCGAGCCGTTCTCAGAAACGGAGTCCACGTGTTCGTTCGATGCCTGTGTCGATCCGCTCAGCGTGGCCTCGGAGCCTGCAGCCGCCTGCGGTGCCTGAGACGTGCTAGGCACGAGCGTGTTCCTGGTGTTCGGCATTTTCACTTCCCTCTATCGTTCTATCGCACTTTATCGTAGTATGGTGTGCTGGCCTATACTCGGGGAGTATTGGGCTGCGAGCACGTGGCCAAAGAGACGAAAAGGTGCTGTAGTACGTGCGTACTGCAGGACAGGTGGAGAAGAAGTGAGACCGGGGTCCGGACCGGGCTGTACCACATGACCTCGTGGTAGGTGAGAAAGCCGCGAGGGGGCAGGAGGGGCGCCCGGGAGGCGCGGTAGAGGGGGACACCGGGGAGGCAATGATTACCCCTGAGCAACGCCCATGGGTTTACAATAGTTAGGACAGTATCATTGGCGCATGCACGGTCGGAGGGTGCAGGGTGCACGTCCGCATAATCCATGTAGAAGCGGAAGTCACGCACACAGAACTGCGCTGAGCAGTACGATGATGGACCGAGCGAAGACCTCTGGAGTGTGGAGTCAGAGTTGAACCCAACTTAGCCCAATTGCAGCCACACTGACTTTAAATCTGACTCATTTTGGTATAATAAGGCCCGTTTCCATTGGCCGCCGAAAACATTTAGAGGTTTTTAGTTCTCCTAATCGCCCATTTCCATTAGCTGTCACCGATCCACAGTTAGGCACCACCGACGGACCTGTATTTCATCTTTCATTAGTGTTTTCATTTATTTGTAATGAATAATGGTTGCAGCAGGGCAAATAAGTAAAGCAACGTTAATGCACACAATAGAATATATACGCGAGTGAATGGGCTAGAGGGTAGATCAGTGTGGTGAATGGTTTTTAAGCAGTGCTTACCTTTGTCTGATACTTTCAGAATAAATACTGTAACTGTAGCATAAAAGCATAAGCAATGCTTACCCTGAATCAGCATGCCTTGTGCCTACGCTTACTCCAAAGACACAGGCGCTCTTGGATGCAAACAGCTGGTAGGGGTCCTCTAGTCGTGTACAGGTGGAAGTGACTGTAGCACACTGCAGCTGCACTTGTAGCTCTGGTAGCTCCCTGAACCAGGTGTAATTCAAGTTTAGACATCCAGTCTTATGTAGTGGTAAGATCATGGCCATGAAACTGTACACTTGGTATTCTAACAACTCTTACAAGATGTCCTTCTGATCTTAATGAGTTGCCCTAGTTTATCATGTTAGCATTCATACTGTGTGACTTATCAATTACCTGTGTATCTGCTTATAAGTATATGAACCTATCCATTCCCTCACCCACCATAGCTTATGCTGTCTTTGCCGGCAATTAGCCAAAGCTGAACTTCGTCAGACATCAAATCCTTGGGATAGGTCACTTTATTGACTGGGTCATGATTATGTGTTAGTATCATGAAGATGCCCTTTATCGTTGTAATTTTTGGGAACTTTATGTCCCAACCATGGCTATGGGCTTGGCATTTAATTAAGATTCCAGACAGCAGATGCAAGCTTCACATGCAGAACAGGCAGCGCCATCTATAAAGGTAGTTTCATTAGCCTATCCCTAAAAAAAAGCGCCATAAGCTTAACATCGAATGTCTCTATTATATGGGGCATGGCACAAATTGTTTTTATGCAACTCTTCATTCCATCTAAAAATCCTGGAGACATGGTAGGATAAATACTGAACGACTCTCGGAGAGAATCAATTTGGATTTAAGCAACTCAGTAAATACTAGTACTGTCTTTACTCGGCTTCCACCTCGCGAAGATTACTATGAGCACGGCCTTATTGCAAAAATCCGAATTGACTTTTATCTAGGGCCGATTCTATTAATTCTCCTGCCAGATATTCTGGATTTAACATCTGCTTCCAACCCTTGGTTAGAAAGGTGGATCGTTGCCAAGATTGGCGGCGGTCGTGTTGCTTTGATCCTCGAGGGATATTTCTAGGAAGGGGCCAAGGAGGGCCTTTTTCAGCCTGGAGCCCCGTGCACACAAGGACCACCTCCCGCTTGAGCCTGTATGCCACGGGAGGGTACTTTCTCATGGAGCATCTTAGTGGATCTCCTAATCAGGCCCTGATTAGAAGCATATTCAGCCAACTTGAAACCTACCAATATCCCTTGTGATTCACGATTGGACATTAAAGGGAGAAGGCTGTAGAAGGCATCTAAATCGTGGCAGGTTACATGTTTTATTTGACAATTGTGTTGTAAGCCTACATGTGGTGAAATATTCTTATGTTATTCGATTTATATTCGTATGATAGGGCCTATCTTATGCATTCAATTTAGTTTTCAACAACAGGAGATGCAGTTAAGGGGAATGAGAAGTGTAGACCCTGTTCGCATTACTTCTGCTTTCTGGTGAAATGTGTTGTGAACCCCTCTCTGACCTCCGTGTTTAGTTGTAGCTTTATCCACCAGGGGGCTCCGCTGCTCAAGGAGCGACAACTTAGCAGCTTCTTGAAACACGTGCCTTTACGTCATCTGTTAGGACGTACCGTGTGATGACGTCACACTATAGGGCACAACGTAGCATGACCTCGAGTAGCATGACGTCAGAGCATGCACGCGAGCAGGAGTTTATTCTAGTGGACGATAGTTTGTGAGGTGTCTCATAGCAGACGCTAATAACGATGGAGAAAATAAAAAGGAGTACACATGTATACATAATGCTTGTTATCTACAAGTAATGTTTGTAAGAGCGATATTTTTGATAGAGAAAATTATGAGATGGTCCTAAATGCATGCTGAGAGGGTTGCGGTGGACATGGTGAATGTAAGTTAAATCTGTAAGTGTGTCCATGGTCTAACAGTCGAGCCCCAAAGTCGCGTCGGGTTATTAAAACCAAAAGAAAAATTATATAAAGAAATAGGATTGTTGTCTGTGCTATGTATGAGATTTAATTGCTGAATTTATTTCTACGTCTTTGAATGATGAATTATTGCAGACTCAAAAATACATTAAAATGCCATTCGTGCATAAAGACGCAATGTCAAGCTAAATTGTATATAATGACATAGACAAATAGATACCAGTGTATACAGACAGAGACAAATAGAGACTGGTGTATAAAGACAGAGACAAAGCGGGGGACAGGCGGAAATGGACAGGCTTTTAGCGCGAGGTTCGCAGGTCGGTGAGTGAGTGAAACCACAGGTCGAGGTGGTGGTCTATGTCGGGGAGGGGTGATGGCCCTGATGGAGATAAGAGGACTACATGCGTACATACATCCACCCCGCCTACTGACCATAACCCACCCCCGCCCCGATAACAGAGATCCGCGGCGCCTTAGCATGGAGAAACCCCCCTGACTTTTCTGCGCTATATATGCCCCGACCCACACCAGCCCCCGCCCATCCATTAGTATGTACGGGTTGAGCGTCGGGGTTGTACATTCACCCTCTCCCCCCACCCACCCTTATCGGCGATGGTTACTCGCCTGTGGAAGTTCTAGGCCGCGGGACTGACCACTAGGAAGCAGAAACCTGCTGCTGTCCTTCGCACCTGTCGTAGCCGAGTCTTGGTGCAACATCAGGTGCAGAGCATACATGCGTATCAAGATTCTGTTCTTGCTTCTGTATCATAAACGGGAGTATACTTAGCCAACAAGAGACGGTATCGGGGATCAGAATGGTATAAGTAGTTTATATGAAATATCTGATTAAAAAGGGAAATAAAAATATCTAACCAGTGGTGTAATTGTACAGGCATAAAACAATATTTTGGATTCTGATGGAAATGAACCACCTAGAGGCTAGAGGATGTGACGAATTCAAATAAGTTAAAACCGTTTATGTAAAGATGAAGATACGTCTATGAGATGCCCGACTATGGCGCTATGTTATATGTGCGACAGTGGTATAGTTTTCTAATGGAAATTACACCGATATCCTGAGTGTTATTATTTCTAATGATTATAACGTAATGCTGGATGATCCAACCCAACATATACTACACTTAACAAGTGCGACATAGAATCGAGCCTTGTGGCACACCACCCGGGCCTTCTCGTCCGTCGGCGCTGCCGGCCACTCAGCCTGTCCGGCCGCCGTAAACTTCTCATCAATCCCGCCTGATAACCCACCTTGACGCGAGGCCTGGCCGCGCCGCCCGCCCCGCCCGCGTGACCCGCCCACTGAGGTCGTCAGGCCAGGCGGCAGGGGGCGGCACTGGACGCCGTGCGGGCTAATGGGTTCCGTCATCGCCCGACAACTGGAGCGGTAGTACACACAACGTCATTGGACTGTGCAGTGGTATCTGTATTCGGGAAGCCAGAAGTGGGAGGGAGCCTAATATATATAGCCTATAAGACAACTTATTGAAATTATAATATTTATATAACGAATACCTTGCCACTCTCAATAACTGCAATTACTTTTTTAATTCAGTTCTTAGCAGTATAACACAAAAAGGGTCGCAACGACAAAATGGCATCTGAACACAAATATCTAAGAAAGATGATTGGATTCCAGTAGACAAATTCTACATTCATTTCAGTATGGGAAGTGGACTTGTATATTTGGGAGCATACTGTAACTTTCTTGGCTTTTGCCTGCGACTTTAAAAAATGCTAATTAAAATCTTCAGACTGATTTAAGGAATTAGCAATTGCAGATGTCCACTGTTCGCCGGGTACACTAAATTACAGCGCATAATGTCTTGATTGTAGACTGTTTAAGGATTGATGCGAGAGCAGTTCTAATCTATTCACATTCACCCTGGTAGCCAATGTTACTAGATGAAGCAATATCTCTGGATATACCCAACGCTGGGCATCAATTAGCTTTCTGTGACTCATATGGATATGAATAACCTTTGGGTAATATCAAACAGAAATATGGGTAGTGAATACTCTTCTATACTGAGACAGTTAACAGGGAACATGCCATACATTTCCTGTGTAAACTCCATAGTTGAGTTACAGGTGACAAGGGGTTCACAACGGGCTTTTTGGATGATGGGAGGACCATGAGTTATTAGTGTACACTAGAGCTGTTGAAGAGAAGGCATTGGTCAGCTGGAAGGTCAGCATTACTAAGACAATGAGGTCATGGTCGACGGAGAGTGAACATGGATGACTGTGGCGGTCACTGACCTGTAACATCTCCCAACTAATAAGTAGCATAGGAAGAATAAAACCAAATCGTTTTTCAAAATGTCTTATTCTAAGTCTGAAGTCCGGAATTCAAGTAAAATGCATTTCAGTGACAACTCCATCACTAATACATTAAGGGTTTTCACGGCTGTATAGATCTGATTTACGACTTCCTTAAAGGAAAATATCTTTCTACTAAAACAGGAAGGCTGATGCTGTCAGCAATGCTGCTGTCAACAAAAGCCAGTCTGGGGGGAACCCCTGTCTTTTTAGCTGCGGCCACATCGGTGAGGAATGACAACGTGACGATGACATGTGTCATTGATGGAAGTGATGTCAGCCAATCGGGAGAGCTCATGGGTGTTTATATTCCTCGGGATTAGAAATTCTACATATATATGAATTATACATATATGTATACCTCAGAAATATTAACTTTCCCTACGCCTCAACGGTTAATAGGTTCTAGTGTGCATTCTAGGTGTTGAGGATACTTTTAGATACGTTTTGCGTCACGCCCATAACTTTCAGACCTCTGCGGCTCCCTCGAATAGATATTTATTGTCTTCCTAATATCTGTCGTCAATTAAATGCCACAGGTTGGACGTCTCAGGCCCGAGTCTTTGACGACTGCTGCCACTTGGTCGCCACCAGGGGGCCTTGCAGTCTCAACACAGGCTGAAGCCCGCATCTGCGTACAGGGCCATCTAATGCTTATTGACAGCCTCAATGAAAACAGCACTTAATATCTCCCGCCGCTGGCCGGGCGTCGCCATCTTATGTTTCCATGGTTATTCCACTGAGGTGCCGCAAGGGGATGCTGGAAAGCCGATGGCACTCTCCAAGCTGAGCCTAAGTCCCTTTCTTTATCCTTGTATGGTTGGCTGATGTTAGCTGGGTGGTTGTTGGGATGGCGGGGGATTCAGGTGCTTGGAGAGTGAGCGGGAATATGGTGAAGCTCGGCAGAGGCCTGTGGTCGGGGATTGTGTGCCGGTTGTATGTTGTCGCCCTTAAGGAGCTAAGTGTCCACCTGTTGCTTGGCCACGTGGTACAGCATCTGTCTCTACGGTTGACTGGTTTCTACCAGGAGGTAAATTATTACCAGTTGCTCGGGCGCTGACAGAGCTGCTCGCGACGTCCTCAAAAGCAGCTTTCCGAGGCAGTACAAACCCATAGTGCAACAATAGGACCTCTAAAGAGCCATTCCAGTGACGCATTCTCCCCATACCGATATCGAGTTCAGTTTATTGACTAATGATTCATATTGAAGGACTAATCTATAGAACAGACTTTGGAACGCAACTGTCCTACTCTCACAGTGAGTGGTAGGCATGCTAGAATTGTCAACGTTTAAGCATAATGCAGATGAGCAATAATTATAATGATGAAATTATTATTATCCTATACCTATGGCCCAACGTCTGTGAAATAGTACCCACTGCTAGGGATTCAGTATGAATAATGTTTAGCCTCATTGAAGCGTAGTGAATCGGCTACACAGCGATTTCTTAATATGTGAACAAAATGCATTTTTTTCTTTCCAATCTTAGGTATATCTGCTATATCATAAGAAAACGTAGTGACTGAATCAATAGGGATGTCATTCACGACTTTTGTACCATAGATCCGTCCCTCCGCCTCCCCTCTCTCTTGCTATCTAGATCTGTGATCATTGTAGAAGTTGCGTATGATGAATATGATTATATCAGTATTTGGTCACCTTGGATAGTATATGTAATTTGGTAGTCGAACTTACGAAGTACAATTATCAATTGGGCCTATGTATCCCTTAACGTTCTAGATATAGTTTATAACGGGAATTAGGTCGGAATATATATTCCATACTGATGTTACTTAAACGCTCTATAGATCTCTACTTTGAACGGTATTTCTTGCTTGTGTGTCGTATACATACCTCACACACCCATCAGCGACACAAATGCTGCCCCTTGTCAATGTGACCTACCGGAACCTAAAGCGGCAGGGTAAAAGGGCCGTTTAGAACCCGATCCAATGTATTCACTTTGTTCTACCGCCACTGATTAAGGGAAAGTCATTAGCGTTAATTAGTAATGATCCACTTTATACTCTCTAAGTGCTCTTCGCGCTTCTCTGCGCACCTATGGTGACAGGCCGTCAATCTCATATTGTCGTCTCAACTGCAACCTCTAAACTACCAATACAGGCTCTGTTAAATCAAAGTCTAAACTCAACTACCTTTAACCCTTCCCAGGCGAGAATGCCGTAAGGCAGTTTATAATCAGGGGGCGAAAATGCTTTCAAGCAGTCTTGACAATGTTTCGCAATATCCCAATGAATTCAATGACAAGAGCAAATTCTATGCATATGGAAGAAAATATGCGGAAGCTATAAAATCATATTGTGAAAAGCCAATCATGACCTTGACGACGTTATTTAGCTCATACAAGAAGAGTTTTCATATAGATGTCTTACGCCCGGAAAGCTTTGACACGACTACCACTTTTATTACCTTCGGGAAATAACCATATTAGAGGGTTGGTCGCCCTAGAGGGGTCAATGTTTTGCCTAAAGAGATCGTTGGCAGTCACAATAGGAATAAAGACTATTTTACCTGCTACTTGCGATCGACGTCGTCGCTGTATCAGCCTCTGGCCTGCTACCCATGCCGGTTCACTTGCTTCAGCGACAACCAATATTTTAGCCATGCAGGCTTTGATTGGTTGAGAGTAATGTGCCTAGATAGTTATTCACAGTCCATCGCCTATGTAATGTTGGACTGCAGAGTGATCTATAACCAGCGAAAGGCACGCCATCTTGGAATTCTAAAGAAAACGGGTCTCAAGGTAATCCGTCTCTCCAGTGGAGCCGGGCCTTAAAAGAGAGATAAGAAAACTACAATATTAAATTCAGTTTGGGGCATGGCTAGAAGTTAATCATAAGAGAAAAGGTAGCCTACATCTGAATATAGAATATTGACCAGTATGACTAATAACACGGGTTTTAATTCTCCTCATAAATTATTGGATATGCCTTTGATATTACAAAAAAGAGAAATGACATGGCCGATTGTGCCCCCACTCAAGGAGTACTTGACCAGCTACAGTCTTCTCTAAAATATATAGCATAATGCGTATGGAGAATGACTGGAGTGTAATGAGACTTGTTTTATGAAATTAAGATCAGCAGCTGATGAGGGCTGAAGATGCAACGCGACTGTCCGTCTGCGCGCGTCGAGTCTACCGCGTGTGTGTCTGAAATAAAAAGGCGAGAACTATATGTATAATGTTCCCATTAATCCTGTACGTTTTATCTTTACATCACCGTGGTCCACGTGGATCAACTATCTTTGCGACAATCCCGAAAATCCAACATGACACGATTCGCCTCCATGTATGGCATAATTTTGCAGGCGTGGAATATCAAGGGAACGCAGTAGCGATGGAAAAAGACGACTTCCCTGTAGTGTAATGTTTGAAATTTTGTAGGTGTTTATTTCTACAAGGACAGATTTTCCACTGGAGTTAAATTCAGTTGATATATCAGATTCACATTACTTTAGAAGGCACAGAGTTTTGGGAATGTTTTAACAGTGATGTCTGAAGTCTTAATCCACAGGAATATTAAACGCGAGCGACAGGTGTTTACAGCCTTAAATCTGCGTTGCATCCTGAATGAATGCAGGTATAGATTAGACCGACATGGAAGGATTAGAACAAGACAGCTCCAATCTACAGAATGTTCATTATATGCTATTCGATTTTGCATCTTATCAGCTATTGTATGTTGAGAACACACATAAATTGAATAGAAATAGAAATTTTAAATATTTGAAAACGTGTCTCTTACCAATTCTGAACTGGTGTGGATGTGCTGTCTCCAACATTTTCCTCAGTCGAACAACAATTTGGAATTTGTATGTTCTTGTTGTTGCTTATAAGAATCTCATTTTATCTTGTAAGATTTGTATGTCCCTGTAGTGTAGGATCCCTATTTTTAAAATTTGCTATGGTCACCATAAAAATGTTCAATGATTTCTTTTACAAAGTTTTCACGAGCTTGTCTGACAAGGCTTTTTAACAGGTTCCTCATTCGTTTTGCTTTCTCCCTACTTCTATCATTTATTCTTTTTGCCTTGTTCATTGGCCTGTTTTTATCCAAATTCATTTCCATTCAGTCATTGGTCAACCATGGTTTCCCTTTGCTTTGACAGTGTCTTGTCTAATAAGGCAATATCTATCTAAATACTCTACAATAGCCTTGTAAATGATATTCCATTTTTCCGCTGGGTCATTAGTCTTGTAAGATTCAGCCCAGTCAAATTAGTCATTTCTGAAGGCTTCTTCATTATATCCAGTATAACTCCTTCCACAAAATGATTCTTGGCTCAGTTTATGTTTTGGTGTCTTAGAATTACGTAAAACCTCCGTCTTAGCTATATGTTTAGGATAGGCCTATATGTCCAAAACAAATTTATTGTATAATCTGTATCTGAAAAATCTTAAACGTATTAATCTTATCCAAGTTGTGTCATTGTGTTTAATAGATCAGTAGTAAATATATATTTTTTGCCATTGATGTTGATATTAAGATCACATGATGTAGAGGGCTGATCCACTGAAGGCCCAGTCTCCCAGGTCCCTTATTGGGGCTTTAGGTACTCTCATTTGCCATAGGCAACTGGCCCCTCCCCTATGGGAACTGTGGGAGCTGAGGGGGGCTGTGTCCAGTCCTGTATGGGCCAGAGCTGCCATAACACTCTAGGTAAAGGTACCATCTGTGAGATGGGGCGGGTCAGTGCAATCAGATAGCACCAGTGCCAGCCCATTTGGGGGTTCACCTCTAGCCAACAACAGTAAGTTCACATAAGCTTGCATAGGGCACAGGTGGTGTCCCTTGATAGGTTAGGGTGGCATCCTTGATCGGAATTGGACTGTTTTATACCACCTGATGGTAAATGCTAGACCTTCCCAAATCACTGCTTTAGATATCTCGCCTCCTTAGATTGCAGTCCCTGTTGAATGAGTCTTATGTTGTCGGCATCACATTTGACTAGCATAATAGGCCATAGAACATCAGGAGTGTCACTCCTCAGACTACTACATGGTTGGGGTTGTTGAAGCCCAGCTGGCTGAGAAGGGATAGCTACAGTTGGGGAGGTCATGGGTTCTTTCCTGCATACACTGTCTCCCAGCATCTGCCACGCACCTCACAGGGTGGGGCCTACGTGTATCTTATAATCTCTCCCTTGAAGGATAGTCTCGATTGAATCTGACAAGATATGCAACGTCTTTTTGTATAACAGCCGCATGCGGTATGTAAACATTTAGCACAGCAATCTTCCTTATAACTCTAACTTTGTACCTCCTATTGAAGAGATGCACAAGCAATAAGAGCAAAGAAAGGAAAGCCAAGAAAATGTCCTTCATACACAAGATAACATACTTTGGAACAAATAACCATTTATCTAAGAGTATAGAGATTCTCTATACTTGTTGATAGATGGTAGTTTGTTTGTTGAATCTATATAACAAGGCTGACCACAAACTACAATTTAGGTTAGATAAGGAGTCGTGGAGTGGAAGTAAAAAGGTATCTATTACACTAGAAGCATGCACTGTGCCAGACCATACATTAAGGTAGACAATTAGCCCAATCAAATGTGAACATGTAAAACATAATAACTTATCAATATTACTGTTTTGCAACATTACATAGTAGGTGATAGTCTATTAATCATAACCATTAGGCAATGTTATGTTATAGGTAATAATCATAAGTAGATACTTAAGGGTGCTAAGGTGCTATTCCTTTGTGTCCTCCCAAACCCAAAGTAGGGGTAGTTAGAAAAAAAAATTGGGTCTCTGGGGAGTTGGCCATCCTTGTTGTGAGGTCATCCATTGTTTGCGGTGGGCTATTGATGTAGAGGGCTGACCCACTGAAGGCCCAGTCTCCAAGGTCCCTTATTGGGGCTTCAGGTACTCTCATTTGCCAAAGGTAACTGGCCCCTCCGCTATGGGAACTGTGGGAGCTGAGGGGGGCTGTGTCCAGTCCTGTATGGGCCAGAGCTGCCATAACACTCTCGGTAAAGGTACCAGCTGTGAGATGGGGCAGGTCAGTGCAATCAGATAGCACCAGTGCCAGCCCATTTGGGGGTTCACCTCTAGCCAACAACAGTAAGTTCACAAAAGCTTGCATAGGGCACAGGTGGTGTCCCTTGATAGGTTAGAGTGGCAGTACCCTTTTCCTTGATTGGAATTGGACTGTTTTATACCACCTGATGGTAAGTGCTAAACCTTCCCAAGTTACTGCTCTATCTCGCCTCCTTAGTTTGCAGTCCCTGTTGAATGAGTCTTGTGTTGTCGGCAGTACATTTGACTAGCATAATAGGCCATAGAACATCAGGAGTGTCACTCCTCAGACTACTACATGGTTGGGGTTGTTGAAGTCCAGCTAGCTGAGAAGGGATAGCCACGGTTGGGGGGTCATGGGTTATTTCCTGCATACACTGTCTCCCAGCATCTGCCAAGCACCTCACAGGGTGAGTTGGAGATGATAATTATCCTTGAGGGGGCCTAGCAGGCCCCTCTCCTTCTGTAGGTGCAGTATCATATTGATGTACGGGTGGAAAGATGAGTACTTAAATTTGGTCGAAAGATAATCCATGTAACACACCAAAGTTAAAGTGGTTGATGGGACAAGTGTTAGGTCATAAAAATGACAGAAGGCAATAAAGCACTTCCTATGTGATGAATAAAAGTGTTTTGTATTCAACTCAAAGGCCCTAGATTTCAATACAATATATCCTGGATGTCCATTCCTTCCTTGTACTAATTCCGTTCGTACCACCCAGAAGGGTGTTGTACCATCCAGGCTTATCCTGCTGGCTGTGTCTGCCTGCCTATTGTATTGTTCTTGGTAGTAGATGACCTTTAGCTTGAAGTTGAACATAGCTGATAACCAGAAAATCTAATTCAGACTGGACATTACTTGGGGATTGCTTGCACATCCCTTGTCCATAATGGCCACCACTGCCTGGTTATCTGAGTAGACCACCCAGCTTGTAACTCCACTGGCAGCAGAAAAGCTGGGCCCCTTGCTCCAGGGCTAAGGCTTCCAAGTACTTTATGGGTAAGTCTTTCACATCAAGGCAGTCTTCCCACCGAACATGAAACCGGTGGTTATTGTAAACTCCAATCCCTGATAGACAGGTATCAATTGAGACGGGTCTGTAAATGGGCATTTCCAAAAGGGGGACCAGGCCATTGAAAATGGCCAAGAAATCTAACCACTAAAAGAGGCTGGTGAGCATTGATGAGGTCACCCTTGTATGGTGTGACTAGGCTCCCAACACTGCTATCCTGTCCATTAGGTGTCTCGTAAATGATCTGCCTCCATAAGTTACCTGAGAGATCCAGCTGAGCCTCTCTATTAAAGACTCCAGGGTCCTTTTAGACACTGCCTTCTTGTACACTACTTCCTGGACTCAAGTCTTTAGGTCCTCTTCCCTCTCTGTGGGGATCCTGAACACATGACTGTTGGTGTCAATCTCCACTGCGAGAAAGATCAGGAGGGTGATCGGCATGATTACCTTATTGTAATTAATGCTGAAACCCAGGTTGCAGAGAACTCGCATTAAGAAATTGAGGGCATTAAGACAGTCCTCCTTTGTTTCCCCTCTGATTAAGAAATCATCTAGGTAGGTGCATACGCCATAGTACCCATAGCTTACCATAATCCTTCTCATGCACTCGGTCAGGCGGTTGAAAATCAAGGTGCTAAGACATGCTCCAAACATGAGCCTAGTATCTATCCCTGGTTCAAACTCCCACTGGATACCTGCCAATGCCAGGTCGTCCTTTAAGTATTGGACAAGTCCAATTCGGCTATGTAGTCACCCCTGCTTATGAGAGTGGCTGCCTTCTCCAGGCTTTAATACCTGAAGGACTTGTTGATGGCATACAAGTTCAATGAGCCTCCTGTTGGCCTACTACCATCGTGGATGAGTCTGATACCTCTGTCAGGTTTTGGTATTGCAGCTAGGGCTGAAACAATATGGGGCTTGTCTCCGACTATGA
The DNA here is from genome assembly GCA_950022655.1 of Alentia gelatinosa. Taxonomy (NCBI): domain Eukaryota; kingdom Metazoa; phylum Annelida; class Polychaeta; order Phyllodocida; family Polynoidae; genus Alentia; species Alentia gelatinosa. Next base: position 39,271,095 of record OX465582.1, read on the forward strand.
CATACCTGCCATTGTCTATCTCTGCCCTAATCTGCTTTTGGACTACTTGCCGGTTCCCTGGGTGTAAACCTGATTTGTGATTGGGCTGGTCTGCCTGTGCACTGCTGCTGTGTGTGTTCACAGTATGGAAGCCTTTTGATTTTTTGTGAAAGTATTCCTGATCCACATCTCGAGGAGCCATTCATGCCCCTGGATTGAGGGCTCCATCTCTTGCAAGAGCTAGTGGGGCTGCTTCCTAGGCGATCTTATGCTTGTATTTGTACCTATCCTCCTAGGAGCACTCCCCGGTGCTGGTGAATATCCTGCATATTTCCTCTGGGTCGTGGGTTTTTTCCTCTCTGTTTGCCTTGGTTGGGTGGTGCTTCTTACTGCTTTTTTCACTCCCACCTGTGCCGATGTGCCTCAGTTGCTTCTTCAGGGCCAGGGTCAGGGCTTCTATGGATGAGACCTTGTTGCCCAACAGTAGTCATTTTGCACCTGCAACTCCCTGTATCTTGTGTTATGGTCAAGTACCGACTGCCAGTCATACTTAGTGGTGAACTTGAATATATATATCTACAGTGTAGGATAGGTAGTCCTTCACCCTACCTCTGGCTGGGTCCCCAGATCTAAGTAGTTTGAAGAGTAGCCTCATGCTGGCTGGACCCCACTCCGCCTGCGCTATGTAGACCAGTGCTTGTTCATAGTGAGTCAGCACCGTCATACCATTCTTGTCCTCTGTAAATCTCATGGTGTACTACTTCCTTTTGGTAATATGCATTTGGACGTACTCTGGTACAAAGTCCGCAATTCTTAATTCATGTTGCCCTGATTGTGAGTAGGGCCCCTGGGCTGTAGCATCCATACTGGGTAGATGCTGCAGGTTATCCCACCTCTTGGATCTTGAACATTGTCCTCTGCCTTTCCATTCATTTGTAGGGAGCCTATCATCTTCTCAGCTGCCAGCTACCACCCTAAGTAGGGCATCCTCATTGTCCTTCTTCCCTTCTTCCTGCATCTCCTGGAGTTGAGCTTCTGGCTCCAAGTCTTCCTGTGGTGCTGTTTTGTCCTCATGCGTGAAATTGGGGTTGCCTAATTTCTCCAGCACCTTGCTGAGTCTGTGTGCTTGCCCTGCTGACATGGCTAGTTTCTTCCCATCTTGCACCTCATAGATTGCATAATCGTCTGCTGTCATGATCTCTGTCATCTTCCTTTTAAACTGATATTTTTTGCCCAGTTGGTGAAGTCAAAGTCTGATACCATTTCAAAATCACCTTCCATTCCCTTGTCCACCATTGTACCATGGCCCCTCACCAGGGTCCTTAAGTTTGTGTTGATGCTGCGAGTGCCCTGAGGCAAGTGGTCACTGTTATGGGTGACAGCCACCCACAAATAGGGTGAAGGTTAATTAGGCTCCTGCTCACTACCTTCTCCTGGTGCATCCAGCCTGCCTGCCCTGGTCCTCCTAGGCCTCCTAATTTAAACCCATATATAGTTCATATATCTCTGAATAACTGTAAGAAACATTTGTATGAAATGAACAGACAAAAAATTGTCAAAATGGCCTACAGGGTAACCTAAGAATGAATGATAACATGGATATGTTACCTTTATCAATTTTTTATATACAAAATTGTCATGGACACTGATTGTAAGCCAACTTTGATAAATCTCAATCTAATTGTAATTATCATCAAGTCACTTTAGATTTGTTACTCTTAATTTTTTAAGTTATTAAGTCAATCATTCTTTAAACAAGTTCACACTAAGTATACCAATATAAAAACACAGAACTATATAAAAACATTGTAACCAATGACAGTTCTTCTTCGATAAAAACAAAAGCGGTCATGTTGTAAAGTTCTGGTCTCTATATCCCTATCGTGTCCAATTATATTGTGGTATGGTTTCTATGTGAAGAGCCAGAGATCAAACTTGTGCATATTTATTAGTATAAAAAATGACTGGATTTGAACAGTTGCTATTTTGTAGCAGCTCCGATTTGGATTTTTACAGTATGCAACCATGTAATGAATGGCATATTTACCCTCATTATCGTTCACTCTAGTTCCCGGACTGTTCATATGGGGGCAGGGCACTCTAACCTGAGTAGCCTCCCTGGCATGTACAACAGACCAGAATGAGAAGTCCTGGTCATCCCTCATTGGCTGCTGGTTTAATAGCCAATCACAGCCCAGAGCTAGCAAGCTCAACCTGCAGCAAGATGCCTTCTGTGGATTCATAAAAGATCCTCCTGGTGTCATTTAAATCAGTCTATCCTTAATGTCTAGTAGGCCTACCTGTGTTCAAGTTCTGGCTCCCTTATTCTTAAGATCTACCTTTGCTTAGGCTTGGCTCTAGAATCTATAGTGCGTTGCCTGCATCGACCCGACTACGTTCGAGGTGCCATAAAATGTATTAGTTATATTGAGAAACAAATGTAAACCAAATATTCAGGCCACTTGATGGAGTCTTGTCCAGTCGTAACCAATGAAGTTTCTCTATGCTTTCTGTATATATATGCTTTTCATATCAGTTGCGTATAGAAACGAGTAGCTCATCGCTCCCACGTGCGTAAGCCGTAGGGTTAGGATAAAGTGGCGCCATGGCAGTAAAGTGGTAAACTAGTCTTGATTACACCCAATCAGAGAGTTATGTACGCCAAAATACAGTTATGGCCAACATGTGCTTAGCCAACAAGGAGGAGGCAGGGGCAACTGCCATGCGTGCCGGAAGGAAGGCCGGTGGCGGTGCCTAGCGGCGGAGGGGGCGAAGGAGCGGCGCCTCTGATTAATAGCGCCCGTCGGTGCTGGGGACGGGTCCCGCCAGAGGCCGCCACCAGGGGGCCCGCTACTTCAAACATTTACATCTCGGGTTGCCGGGCAGCGCGGATCTGTCGCCAACTAATGGCCCCGGCGACATGGGCGCCGCCATGTTTATCCGCCATAGCGACAGCGCAGCTCCGCACTGACGGCAACAGGACCGCGCTCAAGACGCGCCCGGCACCCGAATGGCTCCCACGTACCGTGTGAGCGTGGACATAGCTAGCCTCAAGTTAAAATTCACGAAAGTGTGCCTAAGAAGGTGAGATTGTTGACTAAGATATATACGGATGTCGCTCAGTGTACATGATGGTGAGAGACAAACGCATGGTGATTTTCCTACTTGTTCAATCTAAATGTCAAATTAGAATGTCATAGTAATCAAACTCGATCGTAGAGATTATGGACTGCATCTAAAGGGACATTAGGCCTATACCACAAAAGGAAAATAAGTTAATACAGGGGTGTATAGGGTGGATGAATGCTTCGTAGTGATAATAACAACAATAAGAATGGACAAATGAAATAAATTCTATACATGTATCTCCTTTTTACCCTTAATTGTGCGATAACATATTTCAGCCGAACTATCCATTCACAAGAAAAAGATTGCATTTTTAAACGGGGCTGCACGTACTAACTCATAACTCAAATATAAAAAAAACAGTCGACAGTGTCGACCTTACAGGGATGCATCCTCACCCGGGCTGGGTCATATAGGAGAGGCAGGGGCTGTCCCTAAACAGACTTTAGTATAGGGGACCTGGTCGCGTCAATCTATGTAAGTTGGAAATCCCTCCTGTATAGGTCTGTGAGCACAGCGCATGGCATGCATGGAGTATAGAGTCTGTGGAATAAGTTTATCAAAATTGACACATGAAGTGAGTAGTCGTGTAGGCACCTAATGGCCATTAAACACCGTCTGTCGGCAGCCACCCCCTCCTTCCTCCACACGTACACTCTTCTCCCCCACCCCCTAAAGACAAACCCACGACCCTCCACAAGGACCCTCTTCACAACCACCGGCGGATATTGTTGCCGGACGTGAGTGCGCTCACTCCCCATAAGGAAGGGCGTGGGGGATAGAGGTGAAAAAAAATACTTCGGTGCAAATCATTAGAGAAGATTACGTTGCCCTGTAAGCGATAACTATGGCGTATACATAGGATATATCTCACAGAATTATCACTAATGTAGAACAAAGTTTAGCTCGATATAATTGGTAAGCCTATATATAATTGTATTGCTTTAGGGGATTATCTGTATAGGCTTACATGGATTATTCAATTTAATATACACATATGAATCAATTATTTATATTTCTTTAGTTGAATAGGACTTATATTTACGGATTATTTTTCAATAAGCTCAGTAATTCAGAAACACAAGAGATGTCAAAGTTTACAACAATTTACATGCACTTGTCTCATGAGGCCATAAATCACAGGCCAAAAATATATATGTAGGCCTACAAATGAAAATTAACTTAGAAATATGAATAAGACATGGAAATACATTTATTATCATTTAGAGATATTGCGCAGTCCTGATCGCTCCTAAATTGACTTGGCGGTAGATTGTAACTGACACCTTCTAGGCCACACTGTAACGGACATATATCTAACAATTCCTTTTGCTGTAATGCGTACACATAGATATATTTTGATATAGCTCATAGTCTACCTACCTCGGAATATTATGTTATTCTAGTAGGCCTAAAGATGTATCAAGGTCACTGGCAGGAAGTTCGAGATATGAAACACAACAGAAAATCATTCTAGACATTCCAAGGTGAGAAGAGTGTGAGAAGAAATTCTCTACGACAGCTAAACAGCCCAAGAGTGACAGTAATTAACTACCGATATGACAGGCTATAGAAAACAGCGCAAATAGGCTGACGGATGCCGCCCCCGGGGCTGCCGGGTGAGAAGTGCGGCTCGTGGCGGCCAGCGGGCGGGGAGTGCGCGGGGTTCGGGCCGGCAGACACGAACCACTCGGCCCGGTCTCCAGTCTCGGCGGCGCCGGGCTCGACTGCCGGCCGCTCTGCCCGTCACTCGGCCCTCGGCCCCCCACCCCGGCGCCGGCTCTGCCCTGCCCGGCTGTCAACGCCCGTCGGCGGTGTAGGGAGACGGCGGGCGGACAATGCCCAGTCTGTATCGCGGGGCGGCCCGGGGCAGGCGGGGTGCCGGACCCTAACCGCCCCGTTAAGCATTGCCCGCCGCCTGGAGGTTTGTTGTAGAGCAGGAGGGAGGAGGGTGGAAGAGAGAGGGGAATTATTTCCCAGTTCTCTGGTTTGTATTTCTGACGCCAGGCGCCACTGTAACCTCACCGACTGGGGTCACGTGACGACGTGCTCTGAGTTGCTCTGTGACAATATGAATAAATGCTCTAAACACACAATTGTAGGTAGCAGCAACATATAAAACTATAGTGGAAATAAATGACGAAACCTTGGAATTCAGATGCACGTATGACACACTAGAAATCACGTACGCAATATAGGTATACCTAAGTTTTTAGAGGGGAAACGGAGAGAAGAAAAACACCTAAAACTGATCGGTTTTGATTATTACGTAATGTTTCACAATAATAGACAGTGTCACCTAATGTACAATAATTTCAAATAGCTTCTAAAATATATACATAACGTAAACACAGTATATATGACGATATATATCTTCATTACCTCGGCACCCCATCCCATCACTATCAAGCATCCTTACATTACTTTATATTCCCTTTCGTTGTGTCAATAACCTTTGGTCCCATATGGGCCTGTCGTGCCCCCACCCGTCTGTATACAACATCCTTCCTAGTGGCTCAGCGAACCAGTGAGACAATAGCAGGGGTTTCAGTTCCTAAGAGAACAAAATTGATTACCGTGACGACGGACCATATCGTCGCCTGTCTTGCCACCAAGACTCCCCGAGTCAGTCAAAAGTCAGACGACATTCAAACAAAACCTACCATTCGTGTCGTCTCCTACCAGAGTTAGTTTAAGCAGAAAACAAAGAGGGGGAGACGAGGGCCGGGTCAACTTTCTGTCTGTGAGACCGCCGTTTAGTTTGGTGATTGGCTGTTGCCGTTGAGGAAATGGTAAAATGTTTAAGTATACATGTACATGTTTTTCAATTCTCAGCGTTATTGTAGAGTGGAAGTTCGCAAATGAATTTAGTTTTTTATATACATTTCTTTTGAAACGTTACTTCCCAACTCGATCATGAATGATGGCATATTAGATATGTGTTCAGCCTATAGCTACATAAATAGGTAGTCCACTTACCACAAAAGAATCAATATTTTACAATTATCAAAGAGATCGAAAAGATTTTGTTCTGTAAATATGTCCGACTGTAGAAAAAAACAATCGTGTATGCATAATGTCCCTAAACTCCATCGAAGAAAAAAGGATAGTCCTTATTGTGAAAAAGGATTTCTCTATGTTGGTTCTCAGAACTCACACGGTGTGTCGCTTCAGCGGCGGGCGTCAGTTCTTAAGCTCGTCTCTGATTGGTCGACGACTTAGCAGCCGGGGTTTTAATTGCTGGGACGGGAGGCGCGATAATTATAACCTCCCAGAAGGAGCAAGGCGGTGAACCGTAACCAGAGACTGAAGAAGGTAGGAGTAGGAGGGAGTGAAAGTCAAGGACTGAGAGAGCTTATTGAGAATAGAGAAGAGGAGGGGAGGAGACAGAGAGAAAAGGGAGGACTTATTACTGAGTAGTGTCGCCGCTCCTGAGTAGGATCACTTACAGCACACATTCCGCCTACTCTCCAAGCACAGGTGGCCTTGTCAAAATACATTTTCATAGCACAGGCAGTGTCAGACATTGCCTCCGAGGTACTGCCTCCATTGGTACTGTGCCTGGAGATCGTCGAAGCCTGGAGAGAGTTCAGGACCGGCGAGGGCAGTTTTCTCGCGGCGGCGACGACGGAGGTGAAAGTGGGGGGAGAAAGTTGGCCAGTTTTTGGCGGCGACGGGCGGCGGGTGTCTCCCCGCGGCGTCTCCCCGTGGCTGGTAGTTGGTCGCGCGGCCGGCAGGCGGCGCTGGGGCGTGTTTCGGGCGGCCGTCACTGCGGCGCGCGCACTGTAAACACCGCACACTGCGCCCTGTGTCCACTGGCGACGCTCTGCCCAAACGTCGGCGGCGTTAGCCCCCCAACCGGCGTTCCTCCAGTACCCCCCTGTACCCACCACCACCCTGCCTAACCTGCCCCCGGGTACCATCACCGACACCGTCGCACAGTACTACTTCTCCTGGGAGTTTCTCCTTGGCATAGACAGGTCGCCGCCTATAACCGTGCGAGCAGTGAGACCCTGGAGTGCATGGCGCGAGCGTGTCTCCCGTGCCTCTGACTAATCGCCGCTCGTATATACACATACAGCCTCGTGTGTGCCGAGCTGGCCGAGCAGCAGGCATAGTGGCGCCCCCATGCGACTCGCCGACGGCCCGGTCTCTAAGGGGTGACGAGGTGCAGCAGTTGAACGCACACACTCCTTGGACTCGCATCGTTTATCCATCCACTCACAGAGCCACTCGGAGGGACTCGTGCTCATAGAGACTGCTTCCAGACAGTGATCCAGTTCGGTGAACCTCGGTTTATACCTAGCCGTCACCCATCTCGTGTGCAGCAAGAGACTATCCGCGGACCGTGTTCTCGAGTTATCAGTGGGACTGATATACGATCAGTGTGTTGTTATTATTATACGACCTGACGCTGTCATTCTTACGACTGCTATAATAGGACTCATCTACTTGAGACATCTGTGTGTATATATGAGGTCGCTGTTAGCACTGTGGGCTGTTTGATTCTTCATTCATCCTCCTTTCTCTCCACTCCGTGCTGAACACCTGGTGAAATACACCTAACCATACACAGAGGGTACCAATCAGTAGTGTGCCCCTCCAGTCGGCGATCCCGGCGTCGCTCTCACCCGCCTCTATGTATGTGTGTCCGGGGGGCATGGACGCCGACTCGGCGCTGCTGGCGTCCGTGAGTTCCGCCCTGCCCACCCCGTTCTCCGTTAAGAACATCCTCAATCTTACTGACCAGGTCAATTGTGCTCTGGATTTCCAGCAGGGACATTCAGCGCTCGGCATGAACTACCAGGGGACCACGGCTGTGTCGTCCTCGCCGGCCACGCCGAGCGGCGGAGGCGGCGGGTCTCCGGTGTCGGCGTCGGCGGCAGCGGCGGCGTCGTCCGGCTACGGGCACCACCATCACCACCACCATCACCACCTGGGCGGACACCACCCGCACCACCCGCACCACCCGTCGCACCACCTGTCCTCTCACCACCTGCCGTCGCATCACTTCCAGCCGTCATCTTCGACGTCGCACCACGCGCATAACGTCATGGCCGACGCGTCGATGACATCACTGGGGCTGAGCCAAGCCTCTATGTTGCAGCAGATCCAGGAGACGCTCTCCAGCGTCGCCAGCTCCGGCGTCTCCTCCTGCGAATACGGGAGCACAGGAAGCCTCGTCCACCCCGGAACCGGAAGTGCGCCGCCCCCGCCGCCGCCCGCGTACAGTCCTTACGGCGACCTGACGGCCGGCACGTTGGCGCGACTCGGCGCCGAGTTTGGACTTCCGGTTACGGGCGGGGCGCCCTCCCCGACGGGGACCAGCGCGACGGGCAGTCCACTTCCGGCGTCTCTCCCTAGAGAAGACCTTAGCACCACCAATGGGCTCGATAAAAGTAAGTAGCTTTAATTTTGCCTTCAGGAAATATGTTTCATGTCAATATTATAAATGAAATCACGCCCTACTTCCAATTAATAACTTATCCCTTGTTCATCACTCATTTCCCATTGTCATGCGCATTCGTAACAGTATTTGTCATTGGCGAAAATATGAAGTTTTACGATGAAATGTCGTTTATTCATTCATCCTGACTTTTTATATGTGGGTTTGGTATTTTCACTTCAAAGTGTTGTTCGTCGTCCCATATGATTTGAACGATTCCAAGTCGTTATGTTTGTAGAAGTAGTAGTAGGCTACTAATGATTAAGCAATTCCTGGTATACATTTAAAAACGTATTCTCTTAAAAAGACTTGATGCCTTCTTTTAATGCATCCGATTCGGTCAGATTTCACCTTCTTCCCAATAAAACGTAGATCTATGCCCAAAAGTCATGCCATTTCAATTGACCAACTCTAATGTAAAATGGAATGATTTTCCCAACAAATGTGTTCTTCCTAAATCTCATTAGAGGGATCTAACTGGAATCTGTATTATTATATACCTGTGTACGAATGTCTATTAAGTACTGGCCGCTGCTAGGAGTGCAGTAATAATAATGTTCGTGCCCGCTGTGACTGTGACTTTATAAGTCATTAAAATGGAGCTTTTAATTATCTCAAGGTATATAATAATAAGCAAACATCCTGACTGTGGGCGAAACTTTTATTGTTCTCGGTCATTTTTGGTCATTTTTCGGTCATTTTTGTTTTTTCGTACGAAAAACCAAAAATGACCACGAACAATAAAAGTTTCGCCTACAGTAAGGACGTTTCCTAATATCATATATAACTCCAGTGTAGGATGTCACTAGAAATCGAAGGATAAACTGACAAGTTCACGAAGACGAATGGTACCAGTTCACTGTATATTGAAAAATAGATGCAACATTCTTGTTGAGGAACTATACATATGAATTAGAGGTCAATTAATTCGCAATATCAATATTTTAAAGAGGGTGAAATAATGCAGGACACATGGAATTGAAAGGAGGCTTACATATTCGATATCGATAACCGTATGAAATATGACACATTTTTCTCCTGATTTGACTGTTACCACCTGCTAAATTAAGATATATATGTTTCTTAAAGTTAGCCAAGGACTAAAACATCATTTTGTCAGATTGAAAATCAAACCATTTTAGCTCATATCACATCTATTTGGAATTACAGGAAACTATATTTATTTCATCCCGTAATAAACGAAGTTAACCGAGTCAAATTCATCATATATATGGCTTGATAGATATAGGTTACAACACCCACACCCATAGGACTATATAGTATAATATAAATATATTATCTCACCCCGGTATTTTTCTCCATAGGATTAACATTAGGAACTCGTACTCCACGGCCGTGAGGTTCGTGTATCCAATACTCAAGGGCTAATTTGGTGATTCATTCTATCAATAAATAATGTTATACGGGGTGAGATAAAATCAGAAACCCACTCGATGACAATAACTTGGTCTGTACTCCACCTAGAGTAATTCACTCAGCTTCGCTTCGTGAATTACTCGCAGTCAAACTCGGTGGAGTACGGACCAAGCTATTGTCATCTCGTGGGTTTCCTTCTAATGACCGGGGTCAGTACACGCTTTTATTTCATAACATACGCATAATGTATTGCAATAAAGGTTTACCAATTACGAGACTAAAATTTCGAATCAATAATCTGATATGCATCCAATGAAGACATTTAAAGTAGGTACTTGTTGAAATTAGTAGTATTCACGGTTCTATTTTCTGATAGGCCTGTCCGAGACTATTTTCTAATCCGAACATCAGACTATTTTGAGATGCAGTGACAATTTTTGATGAAGGAAAATCTAACCCCCAACCATAGTATATAGGACTATCATATGAAATGGTAACTTGAATGCAGGGAGGTTACACCATTAAAAAGGTACTAAACGGGGATATCGCACGTTGTTAAACAGTTCTTCTACCGCAATGAATCCATCATGATCAATATTAATATAACGTGTATAGGCTGCATGTAGTTCATGACCAATCAGAAAAAGGGAATACAGATTTGGCGCTACTTTTATACACACACACTGCCAATACCTTTAAAGCTACACTTGCAGCTTTCACCTTTAGACCAACAAGTTTTTTTTGTTGTTGTCACATGAATATAGACCACTTTTCACACCCTTTCAGTAGCTATAGTGCAAAGGAAGGTGGGTGAGGGTGGCTTCGCGGAGACTGAGGAGGGCATTCAAAAGTCAAGAGCCGTCTACTTGGTCGTTCCCAAGTCTCTGTCAGCTAAACCGACACACACAGGGAAACCTCTACCCACTTAGCCCGCGGTCTTAGCCTCGCCCTGTCTTAACCACCTCTTATCCCCTGCCTGCGAGGATTGAGTATAGTTATAGGCGAGGGAGAGGGGGGTGGATCAATGCCACTTCACAGGTTACTATGGCAACTCTCACTGAGGTAGATCCTAGACTCTCACTCCCCTTTCCCGCTGCCCTACCCTGGACCCCAACCCTCAGCCCTTGGTGATGGGAGAGGAGGGATATATACGTATGTATGTGCACGGAGCCCGAGAGGCCTTTGAGATTATAGGATGATCCGTTCAAGATGGCAGGCTCTCGGTAAGATCAAACAGATTTTGATCCTTGAGGGCCTTTGTTGGTGCTCAGTAAGCTGAGGATCGCCACTTGACATTGACAGGTGGGGCCCTTATGTCGGTAACCATCTTTTGGAAATCTAGAAAGGAAGATATTAGTCTGAATGGTGTATCTCTTTGATGGGTGTTTTTGGCATGGGCCCCCGCTTAAACCAACCACCAGTCTGTGTATTAAAATTTATATGGTTTGTATGTATGGTGTACAACTGTCTAGCGTTTTCCCTCCACTATCTTCGGTAATATATCAATCGTACTCCTGTATAGCTCCTCTAAGCCGTGCTGATAGCGATGGATATGATAGGGGGATATTGAGTGGCCATCTCTGCACATACCACAACCCGAAGAAAGCGTAGTGCATATAGAGCCAAACCCGACCACACTTCTGGCGTAGCCTAACAGAGGTGCCTTTCTTTTATAAAGCAATACACATTGTTCAGAAGGAATATTAGATAGAAATAACAACATCTACATTAAAAAAATGTATCTATAGATATAGTGAATGCACACATAACATATGATTTAGGCCAACTAGGTTTATTCTGGTAGGTGGCTGAATGTAACATCGTGAATGTCTGCAAATAGTTCTGATCACCTACACTTAATCATATTTTTTCCCTATCGTGCAAAATAAAACAGCTTTCATTTTTTTCACCCAGAGGGTCTCCTGACAGCAACACTCTGATGTTCAAATTCCATATAGCTGATATATTTCACACGACAATGATGCTTTCAGTTGGTGTTTCCGGTTTATCATAGGGACAAGTTCTCTCTTTTAGAATAAAGATAGAAATGATGACAAGACACCCAGTGTAGATAAAAACCAACATAGTGTAGAGTTGTAGAATTCATCAAAAGAGAGGTAGAAAACCTGACTGATTTTCTCTTAAAATCACGACCAATTGAAAGATAGGTCACGTACGCGTTCAGCAAAATTATTTCTATCAATAATTGACCTCTATAATGCATTTCTGTCACATTTAAATGTCATATCTAGATAATTACGGCTACTTTGAGAGAGAGTGCAAAAGCATAGTTAATACTAGTTATTGACGTGATGAGTCTCAGGGCATGTGTCTCCTATATAGTTTGCCGATCTATACACATAATATATAGTATGGTAATGTCTGCCCTGTACAAGGCGAAGCACTCTGGTATAAACAGACATACTATGTCTACAGCGTCAAGTGGTCTACTCTGTACCGCCTCACCGCCTACACTTCCTTTACCTGAGACATGGGTCAATAATAGAGAGATAATTCTGTAATCTCCTCTGAAATATATGTATATATATATATATATATATATATATATATATATATATATATATATATATATATATATATATATATACACACATATATATGAATGCTTAGAGATAGATAGATAGAGAGATAGAGAGAGAGAGATAGAGAGAGGGAGAGAGAGAGAGGGAGAGAGAGAGAGAGAGAGAGAGAGAGAGAGAGAGAGAGAGAGAGAGAGAGAGAGAGAGAGAGATTCAACACAATCTCTATAGTGAGATATTGTTGCATTTGTTGCGGTTTACCTGACCTGACAGAAACACTGCCTATAGAACACTAAGTGTTATAGGGGCCGTCCGTGATTATGAGAGGCAGGTATGCAATCACTGAACACAGGAGAAAGTGGTGGAGGAGGCGAGAAAGTGCTACCCAGATCGCGCTGCTGGTTGGCGGCGTGTGGCGGCGGGTACGTTACGTCAGGGCGGGCTTCCAGTGGCGGGGGTCGATGGGAGGGAGGGTTATAGCTGAGTGGCGGGCCGTGTCGAACTCTCCTGTGCCGGCGGTCTAATCGTACCCCGCGGCCCGATAACACGAACCCGGACAAGGGGCTTCTGAGTGCCCGGTTAATGTCGGCTAAGTGGATCCCCACCACTCCAGGTGGGAAATGCCTCGATCCCATCACCTGTATATGGGGACCGATGATCCCATCCAGGTGGTTAATACCTTTGGCTTATCTCTAAGGGTGGAGATAGTGAGCGGGTGGTTGGTAGGGATAAGGGATTATTGGTGAGTTAGCGGTAGGCCCTTAGAGTGGCCTCTGCTAATAGATTGACAGGTTATACTTGCGGTGGTGATATAATATATAGACTTACTTATATAGACTTAACTCGGTTAGTGTACACACTGGTTTCCGCTTACATTACCTGGAGGGTGGTCTTCAGGACAGGAAATAAAACAACACAACAAATAAACAAGTGCAGTGCATCTATGTTTCTGCAGCATTTCAGCCATATCCAGAATGATTCAATCTGATCTTTTGGTCTCAAGAAGCTATAAAGCATGGACACCCCTTATCAACACTGATTGGATTGTACCAGACCATTTAATTCAGCCTGCTCTCTCCTGATTGTTAGACACACTTCACAGACACTACCATAGACACTGAATTCTGGTCCGTCGGAAATGATCGTGTCGGTTAATATAGGCCGATGATAGTGACTGTAGTTGTCGAGTTCAGAGTCCTTCCTTCCCTAGTGAATGACAATAAGACTGCTGGAGAAGAATATCGTACCACAACATGTAGTCCTGGTACCTGTAGAATAATTTAGGCTCGTACATGAAGACCTTTTTCTGAACGCCAACGAGACCGTCAGCTAGGACTGTCTTAGTGCACAGGATTGACTATCATTAAATGATAACCCTCGTACGAGGTCTCCTTGTACCCTGTACCTTTGTAGACCTAAGTTATTCAACAGACTGAACATGCATGGACTCTGAGCTGGTGTAAAATTATCGATATCTGTTGGCTGTAAGATAACTATAGAAATCTTGATTTTTATAGAGTGAAGAAGAGGGGGGCAGAGCAACACTCCCCATATGTATGGAGATGCATGGGAAGGATATCGAGGAGGGAATTAAGAACATAAAGAGTCGGTGTAGCATGCTAAAGACCTGGGGGGGGGGGGGGTGTATGGGTGGATGTCCCCAACGCATTTTGCCCCTATACATCACCATATGAATACGGATTGTCTAGATTTGCGGTGCATTTGTTTATATTTTTCCGCAGAACAATTACCATTGGGTAGAGGTGTAGAATGTCCTCATATCTATTCGAAAGGGCTTCTCGGTTCGCTTTGCAATGAAGGACGAGCCAACAAATGGGAATCCATAAGTCTCTAAGATAATACTGCTGACAGTGGGAAGACCCTTAATCTTTATTTCGACATATAAAAGGTATATTTGAGGTTTATCTTAAATATATATATACCTCATATACATTAGATCAAAAATCTTTTTGCTTGACGTCTTCGTCTCGCGTTCCCGGTGGGGTGTGTTTGACGTGGTACGTCTGGCAGAATTTATTTATTTTTGACATACCAGCAGTCGCTCAAGCGGATCGCTCGTCTTTTCACATCTATACCTCATATACACACATGTGTATGTCCATCGTGTACATAGATCATTTAAAGCTCTAACTATGGCCAATACTATATGCATAGCCTCCTATAACGTGAGCAGTATCACGTCGTGCACAGGGTCAGTTACTGGAGCGGCTCGTGGGTGGCTTTCCGCTATGACGAGTAACTCAGGACTAAACAGAACCAGGAAGCTGCTGATTTACGACCATCCGGTCTTCTTTCTTGAACCAGCATGGGTCCTGCTCCCTGGACGTTGTAGCCGTGCCCCCAAATGTAAGCTATGTATGTTCAAGCACTTGGTTTCCTTGTCCCAAATTGTGACTATACCTGATTCACTCCATATGTATTTATGCAAACATGGATAGAATTTGTTGAGTCAAGAGATCCTGCTTTTATAATCTCATATTCGGTTACATATTCTATATACAGATTTTCGGTTGATGCATGTAAACGTTATTCTACTATGATCGGCTTTTTCTTTATATCACCATATGTATGTAGTGAATAAAATACTTCTGTGGGATTGTCGTACATAATACTACCTTCAAAATATGATGACGATTTCTACATAAGCAAGTACAGTTTAAGAAAATTAGATCGGGAATTCATTTAGTAGTGTAGACAGATATAACAGGAAAGAATAAAAGACATGAAATCAAATAAATCACAGAGTCATCACAGCCCTTTGGAAAAAAATTTACAAAGAATTTGCGATGGTTAGAGTATTTGGGAATAACCATTGTGTCCCATTTGATTTAGGTTTGATGAGATAATGAATAAATAAACACCACTCACAAAACCAGCATCTCTTTGTCGGTGCTCCATCTCCGCTTTCCGCCATTTGTAATTTTCCAAATGACGCGGGACATCCAATAAAGGTAGTCATGGATGGCGATTCTCTGTCCTCTGTGTGAGGGTGTAAAGTTATATCAGAAATGCTATATAACACGGGGGGATAGAAAGCGATAGTGCATTGAACCGAATTGAGCTATGGGAGAATAAATTTGATTTTGTCACAAAAAATCATTGTTCCCTGAAGATCTATTTGCTGATAGCCATAGGCACTCACTGTTCGAGTTGAATGCGTCAGGTGTAATGAGGTAGGACGTATTTGTGCTTTTATTTGTGCGCATAATGCACGGTATAATGAATGATACCATATATAACACTGTTTGTCATATGGATGGGGCTATCATAGTCAATATAACATTAGCCAGATGAAACCTGTCTGAATGAGATATACCTAGCAACATTATATCAAGCTCGTTAAGGTGCACCCATCTGAATTAAAAAGTTAGAAACGCATTAATTAACCTCTAACAAGATGAGTCTGGTACATCTGCCGAAATGGCCTGAAGCTGTTCATACGTGATTATTCATATAACATATTCATGTATAGTTGAAAATATCATCAGCACATTTCCCCCTGATGCATGTAAATATATTGTATATGATTTCATTTTCTGAATTGCATTAGAGCATAATCAATATTGGCAAAGAACAATCAACACTAAAGGGTGACAAAATTGTTTAGACAACCCCCTATGGACACCTATTACCGAATTTTTTGCGCATAACCCCAAAAAAACACATATATGCCAATGCATGTTTGCATTTTTATGTTCTACCCCTGAAATCCCTTCTTTTACCACCAAAGCCCTCCTTTTCATGATTTCATTTTAAAATCTCATATAGCACAGCCGTACAACACCATGCACCCCTTCCCAACTCACTCCCTGCATTCTCAGTCCTAACCGCCGACTCTCTCTCTCCCTCGCTCTGTGAGAAGCCGTATGATATTTCGCGCCGATGATTTGTATTGTCACCAAGTCAACAGCGGATCGAGGGACAAGTGAGCGACGATAGAGGTAGCCTCGGTCCTCCTCACACCACACAACGCCGCCTCGTGCTCTACCCCCATTCCGCCCATGCGCCCGCAAAGAAGAAAACGGAGCGCGCCTTCCGGTTTGCCCCTATTATCACCCATTAGTCGGCAATCCTCCATTGACGTTTGGAGGCCCTCTGGGCCATCCGATAGCCGTCAAATTATGCTGGATAAAGCACCGGCTAATTTGCCCGGTGCTTGAGTTGCCGGCGCAAAACAATAGATTATTATGGATTAATTCTCTAGCGTCATTGACACTGATCTGTTTGACGTTCCGCGGACGGCGATAGGAAATCGCCTTCCGGGCTACGCAGGCCCGTCGATATCGGCTTAGCGGCGGCTTGTCTTTGCCTATTCATAACAGGTAAATGGAGGCACGGCTCGGCAAACAAGGCTAATAGTTGGGCAAACACGGGCACTCGGCGCCCGGGAGGGACGGGCGCGCGGGCCGCCACTTGGCGCCGGGGGCGCGCCGTTGGGGGCCCGGGTAGGGTTACGGCGCCGCGTCGGGCTCGGCGCCCGGTGAACACGGAAGGCAGCCGTCCCTCTACCCGACCGGCGCGGAAACCTGTCCCACCTCCACCCGCCCCTCAGTCGTACAACCACGTTCGGCTCTCTGTCGATGCAGTGCTCCATGCTCAAAGCTGAGGCACAACTCCCTTTTTACAATGCAATAATTTACACGTTAGTCTCTAGCGCTGCATTACGATTTATAGATGGAAATAGCGAACAATTGTTCACCAGGCTTGTTGTAATAGCTTAGTAGTTTGCGGGTTTTATTTTGTCGTCAAGAGGCTATACTGGAGATAGGTAGTTTGCGTGTTTTATTTCGTCCTCAAGATGCTATATTGGAGTAGACTTATTTCACCCGATATTCATGTATATGTTGAAAATCAGTCACGGGTCATACCCAAGACGATAACCTTGAAATCTCAAGAATCTTACCAGCACTATAGATAATTTGCGCTCGATTAAAAACTTTCGCACAAAGTATAGAATCGCGTTGTGGGTTACTGGCTTTACGTTTCAAACGATAGCCTCTGCTCCTGAGCAGAAATAACCCAGCACAAGGCTCCCGGCACCAATGCACCAAATCCACAATATGCAATCGGGACGCCTCGCATTGAACATGATATCTTGAAGCTCTATATTTAGTATATGAAGCTGCCTCTACTGGATCATCACATTTTACCGATGACCAGCATATATGGACTTACATCTTTGATAGATTTAGATGACATTCCGCACAAAAGTACCAATATACCGAAGGCACGAATACCTATATTTGTCAACGATGCATGAATATCTCAACTAGCTTTGGCACCTGAACATCACTGCAGCATTTCCCGGACCTACATGCCATTCCATAGGTTATTCCTGACCTGAAAGAGCTGATTGGCTATATATCATTGTTTTCATAGAGTTACTCTGTTCACTGAGTATAACTGTTGTTCTGTTATAGGTGGTTTAAGCCAGACAGAGTGTGAGCACATGTGTTTTCCCAGACAGGGCGGGGATGCCCCTTAGTAATTGTAGCCTACTATAACTCCTTCTTGCCGGGTTTCCCTCGTGTTTCAGTGGGTTTCTCTGGATTTACCCGAGTCCAATATCAGACAGGCACAGCGGAATGGATGGCTATAATGTAGTGCTGCCAAATCTCAGGGATTCACCGTGAGATTCTGGGCCATTTCTCACGGTCTCGCGGTTTCTAATATTTTCTGACGAAATAGAAATAGAAACATCTTAAGAAATTTGTTTCAATCAATTTAGATCAAAAGTTACATAAACAGGGATATATTTGTAGCATATGCCTACCAACGAGTAGAAGGCCTATGCTCAAAGGTGAAATTTATTGGATGGAAAGGGATATCGTTGATTCATAAACTTCCACACGCCCCCGTAAAATGACATTAAAGTGTAAAATGTCAAAATTCACGAGCTTTGCTCACAGGCATCAGCCGCCCACTTGGCCAAATTTCACTCGGGTCCATTGGCCAAAACTTCCCAGTGCTGTATAATGAGATGCCATCATGGTTACTACTATACAAACAGCAGCTATCCTATTCTCAGAGCAAGTTGGGATACAAATATTTGATTAAAATTTTGTAAAACTCGTACTGAAAGTATCAATAACATAGGCAGACCTATAAATCAATTGAATCCACGGTGTGGAGGAAATACCACTATACCACTTTTATTGTTTCCCCAAACTTCTTCGTCGTTAGATTAAAGAGGTCGGGGATTTTCCTTGACTTTTGTTTATATTCCACACATTGTGTATTGTACTACATTCCTTTGTCACCACTTGATGCTCCCCAGATATTGTTGTCGTGTCAACGTCAGTCTAATGTGTCCCTTTCCCCCTTTTCCCACGCAGAGCCTTCTTGTGCGGAGCTAGAAAAACCTACTGGAAGTTCATCTACGTTTTCCGGTCATCACACTTCCGGTGCCACCGCCACGACGTCAGCAACGTCGGGGTCTTGCAGTAGTACTTCCGGTCACAGCTCCTCCAGCCACAAACACTCCTCGGCTAGCAGCAACAGTAGCAACAACAATACTAGTAACAACAGTAAGAGTAACAGTGCGAGTAACAACAACAGAGACCTTACTGATAGTGAGCCCGAGTGCCACCTGCTGCGGCAACGCACCAAGCGGAAGCCGCGGGTGTTGTTCTCGCAGGCGCAGGTGTACGAGCTGGAGCGCCGCTTCAAACAGCAGCGCTACCTGTCGGCGCCGGAGCGCGAGCAGCTCGCCAATATGCTCAAACTCACGTCCACGCAAGTCAAGATCTGGTTCCAGAACCGGCGCTACAAGATGAAGCGGCAACGCCAGGACAAGACGCTGGAGCTTTCGCAGCTGCAGCCACCACGTCGGGTTGCCGTGCCCGTGTTGGTGCGTGACGGCAAGCCATGCATGGCGAACACGTATAACGCCCCGTACAACGTCAACCCGTTCGCCGCCTACCCCGCAGCGACACCGACCTACAGCAACATGAACTCTTCACTGCCTCCTATGCAACAGCACCCGGGCTATGTCCAGTCCCAGGTTCACCAAGGGATACGGGCCTGGTAGCCTATGGAGAGCTAGGTGACGAGCGAGGGTACTTAAACTATTGACTATACTATGATATCATAAGTGACATCTTTTAAGTCAAGAAGGTCATACATACTGTACAGTATTATAAAATTAATATTATTATTGTTATTGTGGGGAGTATTCTCCAGAGATGCGACTGATGATGATATTTCTGGGCGACTATGTGACAATTTGAGTGATCAAAAATGTCGTCTGCTTTACAGCATCTTACAGGGGGGAAATGAACAATCCACGGGTTGTTATTTACAAAATCCGGTTACAGACTGAAAATCAAAAGTGTCACTCACCCGCAGGTGACTTTGCTGATTGTTGGGATGACTTTGTAATATATTTACAGCAATTAATCCCCTATTTGGACTTTTAAAAAGGATAAAGCTCTGTGAAACGATGAACTATATCGTGAAAATAGACGGCATTCAACGCGACTCCAAATGAACTTCTAATTTGCAAGTTGGATATCATGGCCATGGTGGCTGTTTGGACTGAATATCAAAGACCATACTCAATGAACTTGCTTATGCGGTTAAAAACTATACTTCCTAGAAGAACATGTTCAAGTACGGAATTGGGTATTTTTGCTACCAAGGGTATGTGGACCGTATTATCTCATGTAAATAGAGATGGAAATTCTGGCCCAGGTCGAAGGACAGTGATTACCATTGAGCAGAAACTTTGTGCGTGTCTGAGTGAATGAAACTGTAATAATGTTAAGATGTAGTAATAGAGTGTGCATGCGGGCTCATGTCAAGGGATGAAGGCATTGCATTGTGTAGATAGAAATATCATCATAATTATTGAAATTAAATTGTCCATTTGTACATGGATATATATATAAAGACTTTTGTGTTTGGCATTGATTTGAATTTAAGGCTATAGGCCTACCTGTATATACAAAGAGGAATATATATATATATATATATATATATATATATATATATATATATATATATATATATATATATATGTAAATGCAAAAAGCAAAGAACTCATATCAAACCCATCGCGAAGTCATGAAAATAGATGATCATAAATCTATGAAAAACAGTAGACACTTTTGTTATAAAGCTGAAACACGTCCTTTCTGAATAGCTCGTATGAGGTACTATATGTAACAACAACTTGTGCTCCGTTTCTTTATCTTACCCTATAATTAATTGATAATGATCTATTTCTTCCCTATTGTCTATCTTCTATGAGTTAGGTCCTACTCATCTACCATAATTTTGAGATTTGATATTAGACAATAACTCAAATTCTTAGAAACTCACTGTGTCACCCTTTAAATCAATGTGTTTGTACCAGGGGAGGTATAGCACTGGTATATGTAGAGTCTCTATTGGATTTAGCATCATAACAAGGGGAGGAGAAAAAACAAGCGATAGATAATCACAGCAGTATGAATTATAACATTATCGAATAAAAATATATGGAGAACACAATGTGTCCTTAACACTAGACATAGTAGGCCTATGTGTAGGCCTATGCGTCACGTCTTGGTGTACGCTGGCGTCAACATCAGGTACAGCTGGATGTAGAACATCAAATCAGTTTCCGAGGTAATTCTTTATCCCAGCTATTTCTCAACCACACCCCATCTAATATCATTATTTAATATCTATGTTTTGTTAGACGGGGTGCAGCCTTTATTCTACCCCTAATATAAAATCCCATAGGCTTAACATTGAGTTCCCGTATGCCACGCTGACTAGGATACACAGTTTTATATGCCACTAGTAGCATACATAATTTTTACCACGTAATATTCCAAAATCGAGCAGACGGGCTAGGATAAAATCAAAATCTGATTCGTTTTAATCTTGGCCACCGCATTCCACTCCTGGAGTTTTGGCTCCTACTTCACTCGGCTTCGCCTCGTGAAATCACTATGTCAAACTCCAGTCGTGACATACAGTGGCCTAGATTAAAACTCATCCAGTTTTACGATAGTATGTAGCCTATCAGCAAGACACCTGATATCAAATGACCATTGTTTATGGCCATCTTCAAAATGGCGGATGACAAAGCATGGACCGGGAAGGAGCATGGAGGTGGTTTGCGTCCTCTATATATCGTGTTCATCATGCTTGTATATCCAGCAGACTGGACGTAGTCAGTACTCAGACCAGATGCAGACCAGACGCAGATTGCGAATTATTAGTGCTTACTGTACCCCCGTCTGTGTCCATTCCGATATGTTTGTTGTTCATGATCCTAAGGCGAGGAACCCACTGAGCTCCTGACACACTACGATAAGCGGTCTGACACACTACGACACACAATGTTGCAACATTCCAACACAGCGACGATGCAGTAGTTCAATTTCGTAACTCTGACATTCTATAAAACCGAATTTTTCAACATTCTGAAAAGGCTTTGATGCAGTAACCTTGATTCGTAGCTATGTCGTTGCCATGTCAGAGCAATATGCAAGCAGTGGGTGCCTGGCTTTAAGCCGGGCTCCCACTGCACTTCCAACACACTACGACAATCTTTCCGACATGCCAACACAGAATCACCCGTTCTGTCGGAATGAACGTGTTTCTCGTAGCAGTGGCTCCTGCGTTCCGACATGGTTTTCCGATACACTCCGACATGGTTTGGACAGAATAGCCATATTGCAGACCTTCTGACAATATTGATACTGTTCAATTTATCATAGGGACTAAACTGTGTCTCAGTGTGTCTGACGCATTTTCCAATAGTTGTAAGCTATGCACCCCCATCCCTATACACATACAGCTTCATATGATTGGCGTTGGTATGTACACCTCTTATACCCAGACTTATGTCGTGGCATGTGTCAATACTATGGTCACCTTCTTATCGCAACAAAACCCTTTCCCCTACACAGCAACACACTGCGACAGAGCCCTTCTAACAGGGCTATGATCTGAAAATTCATATCATAGCCTCATCATAGCCATGTCGGAGTTTGCTAGAAGCAGTAGGAGCCCAGTTTTAGAACATAAGACCTAAGCTTATTCCCTCATTAGAGTTCCGTGATGAATGATTCAGAGTAAAAGGCCAAACCCATCGGACTTGCGATGCACACCGACGTGCCTTATGACGCGCTATACGACGCACAATTGCGTTGAATTGAATCTGCATTGGGGTGCATTGGAAGGTTTGACTCTCTGCGTCGGCGTTGGTGAGTTCCAGGATTCAGTGATAAATACATTTGATATCATCATAGTAAGTCACAAAGAAACCATTTGTCTGCGATTAGAAGCAGATACAATTGCTTGTTGAATAATTTAGACTTGTAGATGAAGACCATCTATGGACGACCCTCCATCAGCTAGGACTGTCTCAGCCAATGTTCTTGAACACTATTAAACTGTAACCCTACATGCTCGGTCTCCTTATATCCTTTACTCTTATAAGTATAAGTTATTCAACACACCCCAGGAACGTATCATTGGAAAATTGCTTTCCAGAAGTGTTGAGGATATATAGTCATGTATATTATTCAGTATTTCATTTCTAATGATGTTTCTATTTGATATGGTCCCGTGAGCTATATTAATTTAGTCTAATATTGGTATACTCACAATTCTAAAATCTGGTGTTGGAAAGTAAGCATGTCAAATATAGGCTACACATTAAGTCATACTGCTATATTGGCGACAGCAGCAAATACTTCCTTACATTAATAAACACAACATGGCTTAGGCCTGGCGTCCACTGAGCTCCAAATCGTCTACGATAGGCCTTATGATGCACCTGCCGACAAAAGATCTCATCGCCTCGGAAGGTAAGTTAGAATCGGGGCAGCACTTGATCACCTATCTACGGCGACCATACTTGCACACCGCCCGTCTATGATTTTCTCCCGACGATAAAGCTCAATCATGCGACATACTGTGTAAGAAAATTATGAAATTTAGGAATCAAGCAGCAGACATAGAGGCAATTCTGCACAGCAAATATATATATTTTTTCATAAATCTAAGTATCTCAAATGAATCATTTCATAGAACTTTTGGCTTTCAATTGAGCTTTTAGTTTCTGAAAAGATATATTATGTTGTTCTACGTGTGCTGGTAAAGAAGTATTCATAACCATGCAATATTTCCTGAATCATTATGTATCATATATTTAACCCTTTAAGGACGGCTGCCTGGTGCCTAGCTACTCTAAGTTTGTAATCATGCAGTATGATACATAATCATGAATATATTATTTCTTTTAATTGGAAATACTAAATGTGATGTTATATCTTCATTTTCTGAAGATTTCATGAATATTGCTCTACTATTTCTTTGTTAAAACATTTTTGTTAATATTGAGACAATGATGCCTCAAAGCATCATGCGTCTTTAGTGCAGTGATGCCTCCAGTCATCATGCATCTTTAGCACGGTGATGCCTCCAGGCATCACGCGTCCATAAAGGGTTAAAAGATAAAAATATTACCTCGAACCATTGGTTCAGATATCATGTGCAATAACAGGTACACTATTGTTATATGCGATCGTCGCATGACTGAGATTCATTAGGATTGGAAGTTGAACCTTGATGTGCACCCGGGAAAGCAATACAGAGAAACCCAATTATGACACAGGGGTATCCCCCAGTGGTGGGATGAGATGGATGATTCATAGGGGTTTGACGCCATCTTGTAGTGACATTGGAGATAATTTGCCTTTTTATCTATCGCCATGTGGCAATATTGATTAGTGTTTGCTGGCATCAGCTTCTGGGAGGCTGATTAAAAGGCAGCACTGACAGGCAGCTGGGATCACACCTGGCCAAGGGTTGACTGCTGCTTGAAGGATGAACATCACCTGATGGACTGAAGACTAGCGGGCTGCAAGACAGCACGACAGGCTCTTGGAGTATGGCAGTCAATGAGAGCGAGTTCGAGGGCAGTGATGCAGAACCGAATGGAGTCTGCGACAAGCTCTGTTGGGGGCAGTTGGGAACGCACAGCTCACCTGCATCAGGAATCATTCAGGGATTGGTTCTAAGTGGTGAACATTACAGGCAGCAGCTGATTCTCATCTAAAGGTAATGAGCTACATCTAGTTGATAGAAGACGGGGTCTTCTGGAGGTGTGAGCGTCAGGATAGGGAACTGCGCTCAGGCAATCGCTACCATGATAGAGACAGAGAGAAGTAACTGACATTGAGCATCCATAGAGCAGAGTTGGTACAGACGGGCTGTGGGTATTGGCACATTGAACACTGGTCATGACAGACAGGTTGTCAAAGATCCCGGAGTGAATCGGTTTCCAGGGGATACCTGATGGGTGTACCTGCTTTCCAGGGGGACATTTAGTATAGTGTGAAATACTGTACCATGGACCTTTTTGTGCTTGTGATATGACAATAAAAGATTGGATCCTAAAGACTTTGACATTTGTGTTTTCCATTACCAGCCAAAAAGGGTTAATGCTAACACTCTTTAAGTATATTGTATATCATATACGCAAACGATTCAAGAGCTATGATGACTCAGGATAAATATTGTGTTAGAAGTTCTATAACCACCTGGGCTCAAAATATCTGCATAATTCACGTATTCTACAGATACAAAACCCGGAAGCTACATTTCCTGATAAAGTATGTTACTTTGATACAGTATTAAAATACAAGCAAGAACCGCAGATATCAAACGCTTAAATATGAACGCCCCTCTGAACCATCCATGTAAAGCATTTTGGCGAAAGTGTATATTGCATCAACGTGCTAGGGACAGATATTGTAGAGACCTCATCGACGGAGTTGAGGACGCACCTTAAATGAGTTAGAGATCGTTAAGAGACTCATTTCAAGAGAGACAAAACCACACGTATTGTCACAACTTCTTAAGATAAAAAATAATTTCATGTTAGCCAAATCAGGGGACCTATTTCTTTGCAAATCATCTAGCTATCTAATCCAAACATTAAAGAATTGAATGCCCAAAAGGGGTTAGGGCTATAGACCACTTAGCTAGTTAATGTGTAGGCCTGTGTATGTATATTGTCTGCAGTGTTAAAATGGTAAATGGTATGTGGCGCACGCAGCAAAGGCAATTGATATGATTTTATTTGTCCAATACCAAGAGCCTCATGATAAATCTCCGCAAAACCATCTCAAAATCCGTT
Organism: Alentia gelatinosa; assembly: GCA_950022655.1. Taxonomy (NCBI): domain Eukaryota; kingdom Metazoa; phylum Annelida; class Polychaeta; order Phyllodocida; family Polynoidae; genus Alentia; species Alentia gelatinosa. The sequence goes on from OX465582.1 coordinate 39,296,728, forward strand.
GCTCTCACAAAATTACGTTATCAGTGTACGTTCACAAAATACCTAGTTTCACTTGTAATATGAGTCATATAATGGAATACCATCCCGTATGTGTCTAAATGTATACCAAGGTCTCACACTAAGGCACTCATGATTTTTGACGATAATCTTATTTGCCTTCGCACCATATTCAGAAGAGTAAGTGTTCGATATCTTATTTTCAATTTAGAAGTGTTTATTCAAATTCTAGGCAAAGCTCAGCTCTCTTCAATGTGAACTGTGTGCTTACAACGACCCTTACAACATGCACATGGTATGCCTTGTTGCTGCTTCTGTGCAAATATAGCCCACCCACTTCCCACCTTACCCATTCCATCCCACCAAGCCCTCCCCAGTCTCCTCAGTACCTCTCAACAAATATTAAACAGACATGTTGTTATTATGACTTGGTAGCATTGTAACAGGTAATATGAAGCAATGATAATGTTATTTATAGTAGCAATGATAGCAGGAAAAGTAGTACTAACCATACCCCTAAACGATCCAATGGCTACAATCACTGTGTTCCATACATACATCAGCTTTCCAGTTCCCGTTTGGCTGCGCGCTTAAACACAGCCATACCCGCCACGTCACTACTTAAGAAGTTCCATATACATACTCCTCTATACATAGGTTTCTAGTATTTTGATGTTTTGTGGCAACTGGTTTTAAATCTAATATTTTTTTCCAACACGAGTCCTACTCACTCTTAAGTCCAGCATGTCAGGGCTGGTTGTTAGTTTGTACATAATCTTGCCCTATTTCAAATTCCGTCTATCAACTAACTACTCCACTCCCAATTGCACATGTAGATCATCATGATCATCACCCTGTCTCATCTGCCTGTACCCTTTAATTACTCTCAGATCATGATTCTGGATTCAACGAGACAATATCATAATCTCTTGCACCATCCAAGGTGAAACTGCTAAACTCAAGTATTGGCCGAATACATATTTCTTCAGCTACCTCATTGGAGAGAAAACATCTGATTTTGGCCAGTGTATAGATCCTAGACAGTCTTTATTATTTTTTTGACATGGAGCGAGTAATCCAGGTTTTCAGAAATTAGCCATAATCATTCAGTTAATCACATTCCGTGGATCATTGCCTTATTTTCAATCGATATAGGGCTAACTGCTCTGCATTACTCAATTCTTTTAAAATCAAAACCACGGGTTTGACGCAATAGAAAATGCTTTTTGTTGCCAAATCCATCCTCCTGGTTAAGTTGTTTATCGCCAGGTCATACTGCTGTTATTACTCACAGATGAATTTAAGTTTGTCGGCATTAGGTAAGCCTGGTAAGAATCGCTACGTGTGAAATGTGAGATTCCCTTGTCCGGGAATGGTTAAAGGTTCAGATTGTAGAACTCACGCGATGCCTGATACATCCTGATCATATATGAATATGGGTATTCCAATGCTGAGCAAATGTTATCACTATGGAAAAGGAAACCCAGTTCTCCGAGTGCTATTATGAAACCGTTGAATCAGCCCTTGAGTTCTTATTCATTCTGGTTCACAGCATCCATGTAATCCCATAAATGCCAACTATTGAATCACATCACCCCTGAATTATGATTAATAGCAAAGGTCCAGAATTTAACCCGTTCCAACAAGTTACTATGTGAATCCAAGATCTATTTTAAATTTATCACTAGATCAGAGATCATTCTTCTATTTATTGTAGATGTTTGTATTGGAGATGTTTGTTGTTGCAACTGTGGTGTTGTAACTGTTGTGTTTGTATGAATTTTTGTAAATTGTCATTTATATTAGTTGTACATATACAATGTAGTTACGACTACTCTATGGAAAGAGCCTATCATTATGGTGATTATTGTACTTCGTTAAATTTACTAAATGAAAAAAGTAATCTGATTAATATAGAGGTACGAATACTGCAATACACACAAAAATACACCTCCTCAACAGGCCTCGAATAGATTGGTAGGTTTCTCAACTCATGATGTAATATTGGTCCCGAAGCATTTTAGTTAATTCAGCAATATTTAAAACATCTTTGATGTCCAGAATCCGGACTAAACTGGACGACTTGAGTTTACCTAGACAAATCTAATTCAATCTTTCCATGAACATCTTTATACTGCTAGTACTATTCAAGATAACATTAATCCCAAATCACGGCCATTACTTGGCCATAAGGTCAACCACCAGTAGATCATCTATTTCCATGATATTTCTGATGGCCAAAAACACTATAGGACAATATTGATATTAGATACAGCAATACGAAGTGTATTACCGAAGGAGCAATAATGTGACCACAAGATTCCATACCCAGGGCCATTCGTGAACATGCATGTTCCGCCTTTGTGTGTGTCAATAACAGAGGTTGTTGGGTGCACTGTATTTCGTCGAGCATCCCTGAGCTGCTCATATTTGGCTCTCAGACCACTCCCGAGGTCTTCCGCGGTCTCCTCCCAGTCTCCCCATGGTCTCGACGGCCCGCGGATGTGGTCGGGAAAGGAGTCAAAACCTGGGGGCGGGCCCGGGTCCCCAAGGTCCGTCATGTCTAAGGCTTCGATACCATGCAAGGCCGCCCACACACCTATCAACCTCCCTCCCCCAAATCTCTCTCTCGATCTTAACCCCCCTCCACTAACACACACACAGAGAACAAGGCCTCTCCATTTCCCTACACGCTCGCTCCGTGATCTGGCACACAGGGGCCAAAAAGTGGAACCACAACAACCTGAGTGCAGTTCCCGAATAACGTGGCTCTGTGGTGGTCCCTGTGGAGGGGGGAGGTTTCGGTATCCTGCCCAGAGGTAGTTAGTCACCTACAGAACATGAAACATACGGGTGACTGACGCTCATCTCACACATTACTCCTGCACTGGGTCAAATGACAGCAACTTCTTAGTTTCATTATTAGAAATATTCATGACATGAAATATAAAACATTAATTTGCCCTGTTTTAAAGAAATTGGGCAATATACTAGAGATATCTGAGTCATAGACACTAGCTTTCATCAGTGTCTACCTGAGATATTTACAGAACATTATAAATATTGATACATTGTTTGTAGCTACGTGTGATTTATAATAAACCTGGAATACAGAATTCTTAGTACGTTGGCAGTGGAAACTACTTGTCTCATCAAAACAAAGAGAATGATAATTAAGATAAATTTGCATTATATGTTTCGTGTGTAAAATCCAAGAGATATTTCACTCTCAGGATAAACCTAACAAATAGCAAATATTTTCTCTGCCCTCGTGAACTTCCTCGCGTAACGTTAGGATCCTGAGTGCTGCTGCGAGTGGGAAAACATGACACTTGAAGCGTGGCAGCTGTCAATAAACTACTTAATATCAGGAGACATATATGAGTTATATATGCACGTATATCTTTGTTTTGATAGGACAGTGGTCGGGCATTGTGGCCTGGTGGTGATACAGCGTTAGCACGAATATCTATGTGATAATCTTATGGTGAGAAGTAGCCAAGACTTGAAGCCTTGAATGATCTGGTCACGGTCTATTTTCCTTCTAGTAATGGAATGATCAGCATGCATCATTTGACCCACACGTGTTCATTCTCTTCTTATGGGTTGATCATCGTAAGTTACCATAATATGGCCATTGGACTAGGCCCATGATTGATGGCAAATGACAAATCTATGAGGGACAGTTGTATCAATTATGTTTGATGAAGTCATTGTTGACAACCATGGTTTTCAGGAGAAACCTGCCGGTTTTCATAGATGATTTTCATCTCAAGAAATAATTTTTGAGGAAAGAATATGATCACAACTCACATTGAAATATCTATGGCCAGAACGGAGGTGAATGATACTGAAACATCTTTGGAAATTAAAAAAACACGGGATTATTGCAGTATTGCACATGTGGTTTCATCCAAGGACAAGCTATATAGCAAAATAGACAATGGGATGTATTGATGACAATTTTAGGAAAAGAACCAGTAGACAATAAGTATTAAGTGGGTAGGGGTATATGCAATATACCGGCGGATATCTGGAAATAATTTCAAGAAAAGCTAGAATTCTACAAAAGCCATTTACCTGCATCATGCACAACAAATTATTATTTTTTTCTATTGCAAAAACCTAACGACTTACAATACTCGCCACAAATGGGGCGCTCTTCCGTACAGAAGTAAAAATAAAGTACAACAAGGACAGTCACAACACAAACATACAACGACACAGACAGAAATACGATTTTACCAAACAGTTGTCCTATTACACCTTCATTAGGTAACAATCAATCACATGGTATAGCGGATCTATTGATCCAGAGGCACGAGGCGACTATGTATAGATCTATTGATCTAATACATGACAAATGTCCATTAGAGCAATTTCCCTTTTTACTTTGTCCTTGAAACTATCTTTTTTTTTCATTTTGACATTCAACACTTATTTCAATCCAACTTTTATTGCCTAGGTACAGCGGACAATGCTTGAACCTTTCAGTGCATGGCCTATTTATATTCAGTTTATTATCATTATACTCCTACTTTTCGTAATATCCAAATTTGGCCTTAATATGTATGAGGAAGGAATGAATATCCTCATGGGACTTTAATCAGAGGATTCACAGGAATAAAATAATTTCATTGTCTCAAAGGAAAATATACTAGAGCACAGACAGTTGTTCCCGGGCGTGACAGCTTGCCTGATGGGGACCCTGCTGGGTACCAGCGTCGTGTTTACTACTACCCGGATATGGGGCTTAAGTGGGTAAACTTACCGCGGACCCGTTACAACGGCGCCCGCCGAGTCGCTCCTATACACTGAGCTGCTTGGCGCCATAACAGGCTACCAGGAACGCCAGGAAACCAATGGACCACGACTGAAGCGAAGCCCCGCCATGACTAATGTCAATAAATACCACCAGATTGAGTTGTTTTGATTTGTAGCAGATATGCAGACACACTGGCGCGGGGAGGAAAATAAAACAAAACGACAAATAATGCTATCCAGGAATTATACCCGAAACGAAAAACCTACTTACCTAGATATGACCACAAACTATGCATACCTTAGGTGCAAACATGCGGTTGGTTGTAGGCCACATAAATACATATATGCTTTGGAATCCAGGGCCCGTTTCTTTAGAAAAGAGTGGGGAGGTGTCTTACCAATCCATTGTGTCCAGACGTTTTTGTTGTCCGCTGTCCCGGATTTTCCTCCTAATCTATTTTTTTTTAAATAAAAAAAAAAGTTGTTGTAAATACTTTATTGACATAATAAGAAAAATACCAAGATTGATGCATCTATAGCGAACTGACAATCTTTAAATACACCATTTTCATATAATCTACACTATAGGAATCTGATTTCCCTAATAGGAAACTGTACAATTCCAACTGTATCAAGCTTCGCTCCTTTTTATTGATATTGTGCACTTAGCACAGCCAACCTTTTACAAGACATTTGATCAAATCAGTGCAAACACAAATGGTGCACGGGTTTTGTCTCCGACATTACGCAATATGGCACCACCGACTGACCTTTTGTACCACTAGCGAAATATTACCACGTTAAATTAATCGGTGGCAGACTGAATGTATACATTCGGGAGTCTAAGGGGGCTAGGCTTATCTATGTGATAGAATTATCCTGTTAGGTGGATGTTAATGTTAGCTAAACCATTAGTTGTTATCATTAGAAGTACTATCTACAAATAACGAACATGACTTGCGTATTTGAATATTCAGGTGGAAACTCCGCATAAGAGAACCTACCTCTTTTCCCTCTGAAAGGCTTGATGCATTACAATTTACTATATCAAAGCTCAACTTCTTCTCAATTTAGGTTAAACTCAATCATTTCAAAATAAAGATGCTGTGAATTGTAGTTGATTGCTAAACAATAAAAATAAAGTTTCTTATCCAAACCCGAGCTTTCATTCCTTCAATACCTTCTCCGGTGAAAATGTGCGAATAAAAAGAACTCAGAGTGCTGCAAATTTATGGGCATACCTTTTAACGTCTATCCTAAAAACCAAGAGCAGAATTACCCACTTACTAACATCAGGCTTTCAGCGACTCCATCTTCACCCAATTTATTTTCATTTCGTGTATCAGTGTATCAGTATTTAACGTAGATTACGTTAAAACCCTCCTACTGTTTCAAGTGTTTGCCATTTATTGCCATCCATCCATATGTTATATCGTATGAATGGATCAATAAGTATTTTCTTGAAAGTATGCAAAACGATATCGGTTACCATCCTACTGAATTGAAGAAGAAGAACTTCTATAAACACGTCTCTGTCTTCATCCTTCTATTACAGACATGTCGGCATTGGATGTTTTGTTAAGCATAATACTATATCACATCATGTAGACAGGAAATACATGTACAGAACCAAGGAAAATGCATAAAATGAGATGGGAAAATATATATATATATATTCCCGATGTAGCGTTGATGGGCTCAAACATTTAGAATGTACATCACTTATTTTAGATATCATTTTCATATCTCTTCTGCTTTTGTAGAAAACATGATTCCGAAGGTAAACATGGAACCTCGCTAGGTAGTTTTTATAAGAAGAGAAGAAGAAGAAGAAGAAGAAGAAGAAAATGAATTAGCGATTTCGCCCGAAAAGAAGAAAGGTAGATCACACGTCTACATTCACATATATGCGAGTGTACATGCTGATAAAGAAAATGGAGAAAACGTGTCCTGAACATGCAAATTCACCATCACTGACGCCAAGGGATCTAAGGAAGGTGGCTTGGGGTCAGACAGGGGTGTCAGGATGCGGGAGATAGGCGAGTAGAAGAGTGGTGGAAACGAATATATTAGATCGTTAGCTGGGAGTATATAGCGGGAGAAGGTGTGGTTGACTGGACTGAATGTGTTGAGGGAAGACGATGTAGGAAGGTCGAGGGAGCGGGGTTTAGGGGGCATAGGGGGAAGCAGGCATGATCTGGAGGATGATCCACCCCTAAGTGCCGGGCCCTGTGGGAACTGGGATTGAGCTGACCGGAAGTGACAGCACCCCCGCCCCCTGGTGGCGTTGTGGCGGGCTTATCGGCGGACGCTGACAGCCCCCCTGGCCCGCTGTGTACACGGCGCCCGGCCCCCACTGCCACCAGAGGCGCCACACACGTCGCAGCCTGACGACGAAGGCCAGTCCCGGACAGTAACAGGCGGCTTGCCATTAGGCACCTACATGCCCGACGCCAGGGAGCCCCATGAGTCGGCATCCCCTCCCACCTCCAAGCACCCCCTCCCACCAAGACACCCATCTAACCCCTACTATCCCAGTCTCATTCTAGAACAAAAAACACTCTACCTACCGCTCCGATCCACTGGATTTATTTTTTTGGAATATTTCAACACCATAATTATTTCATTGTTTTTACATGAGCTTTAAAAATTCAAGAGTGCCTGAAATTTTCTATTTGATTGAATGTGCAGTCGTGCGCCGCAGTACTTAAGCTAGCATGTTGGTATTTTACACCTTCCTCAAGCACTGAGAGTAGCTCTAGACAGTTCGCAGGGAAAAAAGAAAAATAAATAAATTCGCACCGCCGACCCAGTTCTCCCGATTTAACAACAACATTAACCGTTGAGACACTACAGGGTCAAATGTTCTCCTAATGTTTGGATGACTTGACAATTTTATTTAATCACTAACTAAACACTGTTCACAGAGACATAGTGGGCAGAAGTGCCAGAGCATAAATGGTCCTCTCATTGCTCTAGAACTGTACCCTGTACCCTGTACCACAGAATTAAATCCTCGCGCTTGTAAGCTATATAAGCAAATAGAGCAGACAATATATCGTCTGTGAGGCATCTGCATACCGATTTCCGAAACTTTCCTGGGCTGAATGAAGCTTAGCTTGTCACATTGATAGAATAAACGCTGACAGCTCCATTTAGTGATGTCTCATGAGAAGGTTCACAGGAGCGTATCGCAACAGAAGCCACTGAAGTAATTTCAGGACACTTTACTCATGTACGTATTGATAGTTATCAATCCATTCAAGCAAGTAGAATACTTTCTACACGGACAAACAGAAAAGGGGAAGCCACTTTTTCAAGACTTAGAAGCCATGGATGAAGGCATTAGAAATACTTTTCAGAAGGAGAAGCCAATTCGAGAAGCCATTTCAAAACATCACTATTGCATAAGAACCTATGGTATACAAAATAAAGAAGCAGGCAAATGACTGCAGCTTGGGTTCCAATAAGGGCTGAACGTGACTGAACATGCGCCAGCTCATATTATTAATTCATATTTTCTGTTTCAGAGTTTGTTTGTATAGTTAACCTAAATATCCTTAGAGGCAACTTTGTCCATGATGTAAAAATGTTGGGAAAAGATGATCATACATGGTATGGGTGGATATATCCTTTTAAGGCTGCTTACACAAACCAACTGAACTTATCAAATAGCTATGGAAAAATGCAGCCAAATGTGAGAATGTCCACATCAAGGAAAGTCAGTACATGTATAAGCTACAAATGGTTAAGTGTAACAGTAGAGAGTGCTGTTGGAAAAGTTCCCTTTTTCTTATTGATGAGGACAGGTTTCCGCCAAGGATTCAAGATGCCTATGTTCACATTTTCACCTGATGATTTTGGCTGATTATGACATCTGGCACCACTTGCTGACTTTTTGACACTTTTGGAGAGATAATCATCAGGTGGAATAGGGCATAGCAATTTCAGGCAAATGATTTCCAAATCCAACATTAAGCAATTTGTCACCACCTGATGACATTTTGGCTCACAAAATAAAAGTAACTTTGTACATTCAATCAGGGGCAGACTGCAAGTTCACACTCTGGATTCTGCAGTGATCACCTCTCATGAAAAAGAAGGCCTTTCTCTGTACAATGATGGTTTCCACCTTAACCATATTCACACATATAGGAACCCTGCCAGTTTGTGTAGGAAATACATACTAAGCTGTAGCTCAGAAAACGATTCTCTGTGAGATAGAAATTATGCTCCCCGAACCAAGGAAGTAAATGGTGAGCAGTCATCAGGTGGAAATGGTCTGTTATGGGGTCAATGATTATATACAAGGATAGATCCCAAAATATCACCACCCACCAACTTTTGTACAGTACCCATTTTATGGCCAGGTTAAAACAATACAAGGCGAGCTGATGAATGTGTTTTACCACATATATGGAAGGTGGAAGATGTGGGGTACCATTATGAGGAAGATGTTGATTCTAATAGTAACTCATCAGAGCAGGCTAGAGCAGACTAGATTTATGTGTGATCAAAACTTCAGCACTGCATATGACTGGTTAGTATAAAATCACAATTACTGCAGAAGTTGGTCGTACTGGGCCCCAAAACGAGCTACTACAGAAATTACCCGAATATAGGGGTATATAGTGGAATGCCCGGCACTCTGAGTATATTTAAAGGTCAGATGCTAAAAGAGCCTTCAAAACAGCTATAAAACTATTTGATGTTATAGCAGCAGTAGTTAACCCAACAAGAGAGTGTAGTAGAAACCTAAAAGTGTAATACCATATGTAACTGTTATAGAATTTTCATATGACTATTAATATGTATTTGCACTGTGAAAACTATCAATAAATCTGTTGTTCCTTGTTTATTGGTCTGTCAGCATATTTTGTTGTTTTTGTTCTCATCAACATTACCTGTATATTTTCATGCGAAACCTATTAGACACTTGTATAGCTTTTCTGCCATTTGCACTTTCATTTCATACGTATAGTAAATGCTATCTGTGAAAACTAAAGGTGTAGCCAACTTACCTGCGAGTAAGCAACAGATAATAGTGATAGTATAAATGCGGGAGGTGGTAGACGGCAACAATATCTGTAAAAATCAGTAAAGTGTGGGAAAGTATCAACAGCATTTCAGTGATCTAGGGTTATCAGGAGTTTTGTCTCGTGTAATACATCCCTCTAGATTAATGGTGTATTACAGTAGATTTGACTGCATTCATAATATACAGAGCTCTATGTTACTTTTCTATCTCCCAGTTGGCTTGTATATCTTTTCCCTTGCACCCTTCTTTTGCTGCAACGCCTACATCTCATATTCATAATCACTGTCTGCATTGTAATTCCTACATGTCTGACAGTAATAAATATATTAGGATAACTAACTAATGTGGGAGGAGAGTGAGGTAAACAGAATGATAAGAATTGTTAAAGTTAATGGCAATATATTTCGGCCTAAACATGCTAGAGGAAAATGAAAAAAAAACACCAAAAAAAAACAAGGGGCATGGTGTTATATCATGAAATATTTTTAGAGACTAGGCCTACCATTGGATTACTGACTAAACAATATCATTCATTCTTTTACTGCAAATATCAAGGTAATTCGTGCAGAACTATAATTCATTTCCTTTTGGCGAATATTGCGGTCACTTGAACATTACGGAAAGGCGGCGGTTCTTAGTAAAAGAGGATCACTATGCACTTAAGCTATCCCACGTAAATTTCACTGCTTTTCATTTAAGCAGTGATTTATTAGGTTCTATATAAGAACCAGAAAAAAAACCCCACATACTTCAGGGCTATAAAGATAGGCCCGCGTCACCGACAATTGTAGGGGACCTCAGGGTACAGGGGCATCCACCTGTTCCTACACGATTCACTGGCACTAAATCTTCACTCAAGCAGCACTAAATCCCGACTTACATTACAAAGGGGACAAGCTTGGTAGGCCATGACACTTTGGGATTCTCTAGCTTGACGGCAGTACTGTGATGGTAAACTATGTTTTCGTTGCACGCAGAGTTTTCAATTTCCGTTTGAGATCAGTGCCCACAAAACCACAATCCCGCCTTTGAGGGTCACCTGGAGGTGCTATAACTTATTTATTCATAAGTGCGCACTTCCTCGCTGGGATCAACATACCTGTGGTGTGTGAGCTTGACCTGTTACATAGTCAAATATATTATATCAACAAATTTGTATATTACATCATCAGCCTTAGTAGGTGGACTCAAAACCTTTAATGACCTGAAAACATTGAAATACCTTTTTCTGTGACAGTTAAAAGGGCAAAGACGAAGCACACACTCAATACCCTACTTACCCTCTCTTGTGAAACTTCTCTTGATTCTATAAGATGGAACAAATTACTATCCCTTTGAAATATCTTAAATCTAAAAATAATATTTTACTGTAATGATAGTATGCAAAAGAAGTCGAAACGGTCTCATGTAACTGCCAAGCTGGGACGTGCGACATGCCAATGTACGTCGCAGGTTAAATGTTGACATCCAGTCCTTCTACTATTGTGTTTATCTAGAAAGTAGACAAGGACAATAGTGGCGGTAAGTCACAGAGTGGAGAACCTAATCTGTCGTGGTTGGGCAATGTGCATTTTATAACTTTATACACAAAATCTACCTTTGTCCATGGATATAGCTTATTTTTTCTAATAACTCTTTTCCGTGGTTTGTAACTGGCCGGTATATAGCCTATACATTGGCATTGATTCATAAGATCGCATTAACGTTTTCCTATAGATTCATGTATGACCAATGAATATCAATGAGAGACTGCATTATTGCAATCAAAGTATTGGGAAACAATACTGGCATGGCGGGATATTTTCTAGGGGGGGGGGGGTCCAATTTAAGTCCACCCTACTCAATTCTTCTATTAAAACTGGTTTATTCGAAAGTTACAACAGTGATATGTGTTTCATATCCTGCAAATAGAAATGCTTGTATAGAGAAATGCGTATTTAAAAAAAACCCACAGGAAACTGAATAACATACAGACGCCAAAGTCCATGTTCAATACATATATACACCATGGCCAATAGATCATAGTTAAAGATACTGACTTCAAGCCTCTAGAGTGAGTCGCCCAATATGAGCAGCTCACAGAGTGAAGTTAGTGGTGTCTCTAATCACGGTCGACATGGACCGGCGGGCAGCCAGGCAGAGCACGACACGCCTCAGCAGGTCGCGTCACAGCCAATCGACCGTGACAGACACGGGGTCGCGCCACACGCCGGCTCTGATCATGTTTAACGCGGTGCGACACGGGGGACACAGGAGTGGGAGGCCGGCGAGCAGCACGGGGGTTGACCGGCCGAGGTGCCGAGAGATTTACCGCCTCCCATGGAGGAGAAAAGACCCGCTTTAAGTTTCATTTAATTCTCGCTAAAGTGGGAGGCAATTAGGAGAGCGTAGTTGAGCATGAAGAGGGCAAGACACTGAGAGTTTGTGTGGAAAAGTCATGATTCATTGGGCACATATAATGGCATCAGTTTATATTGTTCCGATAGGGTATATTAGCAAAATGTGGTTCATTGTCAAGGAAAGAGACCAAAGGAAGGAGTAAAGGACAGAAAGAAGAAGAGAAAGGGGGAAGCGAGAAAGAGCAATATGTATAGATATGAAGAGAGAGAGCAATATCATTGTGTGATGGGTGGCGATTGGTTTCCGAGATATACCTAAAACAAAACACAAAATGGAAGAGAGAAACATAGGTGAGTGGGCGAGAGACAGGTATGTAGGGAGACAGAGCTGCATTGAAAAACATTTCAGTAAAATATACAGTACTATAGCGTAAACTATGACGGTCTGTTACCATACTCCAATGTGGCGCTTCCACCTGCCGATTATGACCACCGATTATGGCATTTAGCACCACCGACCGATCATGTGACATTTTTGATACAAGAATCGTCAGATGGAAAGAGATATGGTCACCAATTTTGTTCTTCTACCTTATGCAATTTGGCACCACAGACCGACTTTTGCACCCACCATCGGAATCACAGCGCATGGAATTAATCAGTGGCGGTCTGCATTTTACAACCAGGTGAAAACACACTGGTCAAATTATGAGTCGAAGCAGCGATTTCCAAAGTCCCCAACAAAGTATTTCGAATATGTGATCTATTACCTCATGTTTCACCCAATCATTGCTTCTGATATACTAAATCATCGGTGGTAGATTATTATGGAATCAAAGCTCTTTATCGTTTGGTGTAACACAGGCTTTAATGTGTGAATCACACTAACGCCAAGCGAGAAATAAAGCGATTTCCGGAATCGCCAACAGAAAATGGTATGTGAGATATCATGCCTCCCATCGATAATTTAGCATTTCCAAAGCAATAATCAGGTGAAATCATCATAGCATATCATTAAGCATATCATTATGTTGGCTATTTTTACATTCTCTTGGCAAGAATATCAAGCTGGAGAGACATTATGTGAGAAATGCAGCGATTTCGGGAATCCCCAACACGAAATCGATGAGTGTAAGCTATTATTTCATATCTCACCTGAGTATTGTTTCTGAGACGCTTCTAAGACACTATGAAATAATAGTTCGCATACATGCCATTTTGTGTTGGAGATTTCGGAAATCGCTATGTTTCTTGCTTGGTGTGTCCCTGGCTTCAAACATGTTTGATTTTCTCGCTCTTCTTAGCTCTTCTTAAGTTCTTATCGCTCACTGTATTCTGACTATTCTTGAACTTGCCTACATTCAAGTTGCTCTCATGTCCCAGCTAGTAGTTGATGCCAGGGACATACCAAGCGAGTAACGGTAGCGATCTAAAGAATCGCCAACAAAAATTTGCGTGTATGTGCAATATTATTTCGTAGTTATATCTCCCACCAATAATTTATCATCTGTGACGCAATAATCAGGTTAAATATGAAATAATAGCTCACATTTACACCATTTTGTGTTGGCGAATCCGGAAATCGCCGCGTTACTCTCTTGCTGTATCTCCAGCATCACACATCAAGCAAATCTATTTCTGCTTAAGTTTCCGGCAAGATTGAGTAGGCAAGTGAAGGCAGCGATGTCCGGATCCCTAACATAAAATGGCTTGTATGTGGGATATTATTTCATAGTAGGCCTACATGTAATATCTCCCACTTATGAATTAGCGTCTCAGTAGCAATAATCAGGTGAAATATGAAATTATAGCTCACATACAGGCCATTTTCACACCCCCACACCCCACCGGGAACGAGGAGACGTCCGAACCATAGCGAAATCTTTTTTACCATACAGGCCATTTTCTGTTGGCGATTCCAGAAATCGCTGCTTTTCTCGCTTGATCTGTCCCCAGCATTAGCCTATGACCTAGGTTGAAGGCAAATGTGGCACTTTCTCACATACGTATTGAGAGGTGCAACTAGCTAGTGTGTTTTTAAATTCAGCTGCACTCTGGCGAGTGATAGTTGGCAATTCTGTGAGCGATTTTGGCCATTTTGAACGACCAATATCAAACAGCGATTTCTGGATCGCCAACATAAAATGGCGTGTAAAAAATTCTGAAATGTTATATTATCGGTAGGAGATATTGATATGAAAAAATATCTCAGATATATATATGCTATTTTATATTAGCGATTCCAGAGATCGCCACCTTGACTGGCTTGGTGTGTCTCCGGCTTGAGGGAACAGTAATTTGAGGCATGTTAACGAATCCTTGTAGGACCGCACAGCTTAACCCCTCAGAAGTGGTTTTCTAATACATGAAATATGAAAAAAAATTAGAAGACTGATATCAACGATGTTTGATATCAAACGCTCACACTCAGATTCAGTGATCATCTGAACTACTGATATCTAATCGCCACTCAATTGCTCAAAGTTTCTCTTGCTTGTCAAAATGCAATCATTTCCCTGCTTATAAACTCGCTCAAATATTCTTGGTGAATCCAGAGATCGCTGCCTTCAGTCACCTGGTATGTTTTCACCTTTATCACCGAGACTACAATCAGTTACTGGTAGTTCTATATATTCACGATTATGTCAATTCATTAAAGTGTTCCAGAATATGATCATCTCTCTAACACCAATAAAGGTTGGGTAAGTATCAGGCCTGATAAGCCTGTTAATCATACTTTCCCAGTCTATGTACTCAAAATATAGAACAACCAATACACTAAACCCATTTCAACATGCAATAGCTGCAATAAGATCTGTGTAAATTATACAGACATATGTGTAAATTTCTTATACATTGGCAAGATGATGTGAACTTATGATGGAGGGTAAGCAGTCCGACCTGATTCTTGATAATTTGCAGAGGTGTACCTTACTAAAGTAACTCACTCTTCCTATTTCTATAGACAGAAACCACACCCAGTTCCTACACACACCACACCCAGATAATGTTTTCTTTTTATTCCAATTACGATACACATAGCTCAAGACTCCATTCAGGGTGGAAAGACAAGCACACAGGGGGTTCCCTACTTGTAACTATATTAATGTTTGGATAATAGGTTCCACCTAACATTCCCTTCCCTCACATTGCTGGAAAAAAACCGCAAAATCAATTATGTTCTCAATGAAAGATCCGCACGGCTATATCAATAAGTCGAGATCAAGAGAGTTAAATTATAGAACTTGGTAATTTGAAGGGGTCCGATCACCACGGCCTGATACCCCCACCCCCAGCAGTATTGCTATGCCACTGACGAAGCCACACACAGTACGTGTACTCAGTGTGCACCCGGAGGACCACTCCCCCCCCCCCCCCCGCGCCTCCTCCTGCCAGACACCCGGCGTGTTGTGCTGGCAGACGCCGCTTAAATTGACCGCCACATCAAGACCGGTGTAAACGTCTCCTCCCGCCGCCCGCCGCCCGCCACAAAGATAACAAACCCGCTGATAACCTGCACCCGCCCGTCGCCCACCGCTACCCCTGGTGGCAGCTTACTCCTGGCTTCGTCTGTCCGCCGGGAAGATTCGCCCCTCGCAGTTTGTTTGGCTTGCGGCCCACCAGCTCTTAGTCGACGACGTCCACGGCGACGTTAAGTGCCCTGACGTAACCCCCCCTCGAAGTGACGTCACGGGTCCAGTGTGAACATGACGTATCAAGATGGCGGTGGGGTGACTTCCTGTGCGCGTGCGTATATTACCGCGGTTCAGCTATGCCGACGTTATTTGAGCAGGAAATAAACATGAGAATAGAGTGTTTGTCCTTATGGTATAAGAGAATTCCAATGCGTAATATTTCCCATATGTCTCGTCCCAAGTAATTCAATATGACTTGGATGACATATGGATATGTGGCTGACAAAATCATAGCTCTGATCTCAAAAATCTTGTTTGTTTTCTAAAAGTATAGGCCTTGAACGAATATCATGATCAATCCATGTACAGTAAAGGAATGGGCAATCAATTAATGGCCAACCGTAACTGTTGGTCACCTGAAACGAGTGACCTCAACTCCTAATATTTACTAAATCAGCCAGTAGTAGGGGAGCTGCTTTGATGTAGATCTAGGGGAGATTCCCCCCTGGTCACCTAATACCTGAACGGCCAGTCATGGAATTTCTTTGTCAATGTTTTGATTGGGGAATGGCTGTAAAAGGATACCGACCTTCTTGTAACCAGACCCTAGGTGAGGTACTTTACCCCAAAGCTTATAGAGTTTGATTTACATCTTCATTCCGGGTTATCCTCCTATTGTGATTTAATGTTTCCCATATTTGAAAATCTCCAGGACAAAAATACTTCTTGAACACAGTATCACTCACGGATAATTTACATCTCTAATCCTGATACACCCCCACCACCCCCATTCAAAGAAATGTCCAGTGATTTATATACTTTTTTCATTGAATATGATTAAGGACAATACAAATAATCTTTGTAACAAAATAAAAACATTAACATTGTATATCATAGCCCTTTTTCCTGTTTTGTACGTGGTTGACTAGCACTCCGAACCGATCAATGGTTAAAAGCAATAAAGTTTAGACAATATATACCACCTACTTTTGCTGATATAACTTTTTCTGATATCATGAATCTATCACACTTTGGCCCTGGAGCCTACTGAAAATAGGATTGCTATTAAATCCTAGTGGATTCCTCCAGAATAAATAAAAACTGAATGTTTTAAGAAATAAGAAACATATAGGCCTAAATATGCAACTCCTAATCATAGATTAGACCAATCTTTTATAATAAATTCATACAAAGGCAAATATTTTGGTGAGAATGCAGTGGGTTACATGTGCGTACGTGCGAGCATGTGGTTGCGGAAACCCACGCATTCCTCATCCAGGCGTCGGTGGGAGTTAAACATTGAATGGATCCTGGCTCCAAACAACACTCCAGTCTAATTGCGACAAAACCTCTAAATGAGATCATCGACTACTCATGCACCTAAGCACCCCGCAGTTGGAGCAGCTCTCCCGCCCGGGGAGTGCTGTACGGAGAGCTGCTCAGTGCCGTATGACGCACACCGCGCTCTCCGGGCGGAGAGTGGGAGGTGGAGAGAACGTCGTGCAGCTAGCAGTTAGCAGCCAGCCGCCAACGTCGATGTCGAAACCGGACTTTGGCCTCACTTTGCGGATTATCGCAGTTTGATGGCAGGATGCCCGCAGCACCCGCTACCGCGCCGAAGCCTCACCGAGCGGGAAGGTGGGGGTTATAGATCATGTTGAGGTTACAGGCGATGCTCTCGGATAATTATAAACTACCTTTAGATGTGTACCATGATGAGATTGCCAGAAATTATTCGTGGTCCCTTAGAAAGGCGCTCAAAGTTGCTGTGCAAATTTCATTTATTTTTATCATTATTTACATTTCCACAACTATGATGTTTTTTTTCGTTCTGAATTGCTTTGAAAACCTCCTTATATCTCAGAAAACAATACAGTGCTGTGCGACAAAATAAACTTTATAGGCCATGATAACCCATACCATGAAATCCTCAATCATTTTATCATTGTTCACATTTCCACAACTACGATGATTTTTTCTTCTGAATTGCTTTTAAAACCTCCGTATTTCGTAAAAACGATTACAGTCATAGAAATGTGCTATGAAATAAACTTTATAGGGAATAATTATCCTGGAGAAGCGCTGAAATCTCGCACCACAGATGACCCATGCCTCGATCTGTATATTCAAGATGGCGGCAACCATGGTAGAAGCTCAGCCTGGACTATAGAAGTGAGCGGCGGGCAGAACGTGATGGTGGCAGAAAGATGCAGACTGTTTAGAACTACCACAAGGAAGACGGACCAAAACATATGAGTCTTGGCAGGACAAGCCGACAGACGACTGGCGGTCGTGTCTGCTCGACGAGCTCTATCCCCGAGCGCAAAGTACACAGTGTACATAGGACTGTGAGCTGGGCTCCTCCATGGTGTCAACAATAACAACACAGGTTTCCTATTGACTATGGTGCATGAGTAACAAGTTAGGAGCAAACACTCAGTTTTTTTAGTCCTGGAATTCTCCGTGTATCACATCTCCTTGTTCATATTTTTCAGTGTGTTTGTGACAAGTATTGTTTTGATAATGTGTGATTAAGACCTGCCAATTTCCGAGACCTGTTAGTCGAGGTTGACTCTTTTGGCGCACACCCTGGATTCGGCGGGCCACATTCCAGACCAATGCCATGTCGGTTTGGCACGGATACAAAGAGGATCACGACTTATCTATTATGTTTTATCTTATCTTTTCAGCAATTTTTCAGTTCCATATATGCATTCATAAAGCATATATATATAGCTGTTGTGCTATGCACTTCATCAAGACAATTCTCTTGACGTTAGATTAACATATCAATTAGCTACAAAGATAAGCCGCATGTTCCTCAGTCTTTAAAAAACCCCAATATTCCTGAAGATAGAAGGCAAAGAACGGGACGACCCAGTAATTCTCGTCTATTGAAGAAGAGGAAGGGAGCAGCTGAGGGCCTTTAACTAATTACGACCTTTTGGCTTTTGTAAATTTATCAAGTTGTTCCTCCTTGAGCTGTTATATAAATCTACACCAACCTGAAGTCTGGAAATGACTATTTTCTTAAATCATTTACACATTGTAAACATTTTCCCACTTATTTGCTATTTACGAGACTGTTAAACTGCTAAAATCATACAATCCGTGACAGCACATATGAAGTCAGAGGTCGTGTTTGATAGCCAAAGAAAAATAGAATTGACAAGTACAGAATGTACTTTACGTAAAATATGGGTTAAAATGTAAATTCTAATGTCTTTGAAATGCAAGACAATTCTGGCTTTGTAATAAAAGTTTATACAGCAGGGTGCCTATGGGAATCATGGAATGAAGCTTTGTATATACGTCTCTATACACGACTACGGGCATGCTGGAGAAGTCCTGGGGCATGTCTACGGGGCTTGGAGGAAGCTGGAGGAGTCTCAGCAGAGGGCCGGCGGGCGGGAAGGGGGTACAGGGTAGTGGGGCCCTACATTAGGGGGTCAGTCACTCTGTAAATACGCCTTTTTGCCCCGAGACGCGACTCGCAACGCCGCCGCCAGCCTGGCGGACGCCGCAGACAACACGGCCCGATTATCGCCCATGCCGACAGCCGACGCCGCTCGGGGGCGCTGCTGGTAAGCGTCAACTGCTGGTGCCGGGCGAGCGGCGAGGGTAGCCGCGATGTGTCCTTGGTACTAGCTTCTGCAACGCACCCCCCCCCTGCCCAAACCCACACAGAAGCAGCTGAACTACATGTATATTCCTTGTGTACCGCGGGAGGAGAGGACATCTGTAGCATTTCAACAGCGTCATAGAAAAATTATGTTGAACACTTGCTGTCCAAATCCAAGACCCCCGTTTCCTGAATACTTTTTATTTATATAGATATTTTTTTTTATTTTTCTAACATTTTACCATTGTGTTTTTGTAAACAGAATGGCTCATTAGCAGGCACCCACTCTTATATCCTAAACAATGGGGTTCAGTGCATGGGCTGCCAAAGACAGGACCTCACATACATATTTCTGTTGCTTCAACTACGTTTTTATCTTAGCCTGGTATAAAGTCCATAGGCTTAACGTTAGGGATTTGTTCTCAACAGGCATGCGAGTACGGAAACTTATACTCAATGGGTGATAAACAGATAACTATATCCAGTTTAAGATAAAATCAGAAACATTCGTGTTTTGGTCTGTGTCCCCGATAGCCATCTCATTTGAACGCTTCGAAATATTAACTCGGCTATCGCCTCGTTCATATCACTGAGCGCTCCCAACTTGATGGCATACGGAGACGCAGACCAAACACTCATCAGTTTCTTTTCTTAATAGCTCTTTTCTTGTTGCGGTCTTCTATTTGTCAGTTTCCACTAGATATGGATTTCAATTTCAGCGTTGTAATATTATTTTGTTCTTTATTTTTAAATGCTAGATTTGTGAGAGCTCAGAACCTAACGTTTCCCAATGGGAATTAAATACAGACTGACTGATTGTTGTTCCCGACTAGCTGTTAACGTTAGCCAAATATAATTTCATTGTAAGGGGTTATTAGTACATTACCTTGCCATGAATACGCTGTTGGACTATTTTGAGGTTCAATCTAGTTAATTCCATTTTGGTATTACCGAGACCAAAAGACGGGGGTATGATGTAACAACTTCAATGCACTACAAGATTAATTGATATCAGTAATATATTTTTTCTCCCAATTATCATTTCATAAGACAATTTATGAACTTCCACGAATGCATTTGCTATTCAGGTTACTTGTCATTTACTCAACTAATGTAGTCCACATGAAAATACATGGAAGTTGCGAAACACAACACATCTCAGCAGGCACCAACATTATTTTTACAACGAGATAAAGCGACTACTGACGGCCTAATCCAGTAGTCACCATCGGCTCTCATGGGTCGCCCACCTGCTATTATAATCAGCATGCTCACACTGGCCTAACTCCACTAATTACCCGACCACCCTAACTAACATGGGCGTCATCAAAATACAATAACACGACGATGCCACTTGGTGACGTCACTGACAAGTGGCGCCGCTGGTGGGTGCGTGATGCGCACTGCAGGAGGGATGAAAGGAGATAGGAGGTGGGTTATCAGTACCTAAATGGTAAAGTGTTGTCTAGTAATATGGAATGGTGCCCCATTTGTTGTAGGTAAAGCCACGGATCAAGTAGCGATTTGCTAGATAACTATAATCTTTCGATACAATGGCATGGGTCTTTAAGTACTATCTAAAACATATGTTATTCTTTGTTCGATGTATTAGAATAATATTGAAATGTTGCACCCTTCACTATTTTTGAAATCCCATTTATATTGGGGATAATCCATATGAAACTCTACTAAATGAAATACAACGTCTGAGAACAATGTAAGAAAATGTTGGAATTGATATGGAGGCAAGATAGATGCAATAACACACATTGTATGATACCCAATTAATAACCATTTCAATCCACAACCATTGGCCTCCTCATTATATCTGTAAATAATCATTGTACTGTCATAGAGTGAGGATAAAATAGACGGTGTTATTGACTTTTTATGAGTAATAAAGACAATTACTTTTATCCTGCACCAGTCTATTGCTGCTAGATCCATATGCTTGTACAGAAGCAATAAAGACGCTATAAAAACTGTGTTAAAAGAAAATGTATTGTGACATAACAGACTCGGACATGTTATTTGTCCTTCACCACCATGGGCATGCATTGTACATGTATTAGAAAGCTATGCCTCCCAAGAGAAAGAACGTATCCGCATGCTTGCATGTATATTGATTGTTATGTGAAAGGGTTCATAAGATTCAATCTATCTCAGATCTTAAAAATAAGATGATTCACGTGTGTTCATGATTGGCTATATTTACACAACTCCCCAAAAAGACAAAGACGATAAAAACTTCTTGGAGAAATGGATGTGGGAGCAACTCAACACAGGAATGGGAGCAGCTCACAGTCTATTATCGCTCACCACACGCATCTCCGCTTCTGTCGCGAACTTACAGGCAGTCATTCGCTGGCAGGTTTTCCTGTTTACATCCACACCATGTCAGCCCACTTGAGAGAGTTTACACTGTCATTTTGAAAATCCTCATCATATGGGGAAAATATGGTCTTATGTAAGCGTACGTCTACCGGGTTACGTCATCGTGACATGGCTTATGTTCTCCCGCCAACCTCTCCTCAAGTGGTGTTAGTGAATCTATCAGTGATAAGCTGCCATGTTTGTTTGTCTAAATAATAGAGACATAGGTAAGCCAATAAGATAGTAGCCGCGCATAACCAAATAACTGTATACCAGGAGAAAGAGGAGAAACAAAACCAGATCGAGGGTCTCTCCTCTTTGAATATTAATTCGACTAAAATATGCATGCTCTTTATAAAAATCAGTTATACAATTATTGTTCTATGAACTTCGCCATTCACCTCTACTTATAGGACCTATATGGTCATTCAAGTCCGTGGTAATACCCTAAAGATTGTATGACCTTTTAAGTCTCTTAATGAGTCATTGAGAATCCTAATATATACCCAACACTTTTGTATGAATTATCACTCCCTGACAGTTCGATACATGATATCTGAAAATGGGATCTCGAACAACAAAAGGATTTTGTTTATCTAGTCTCTTTCTTCTAACGTAATAAATAAATATTCATTCACTGACACCCTGAAATACAAGCCATGATACCCCAGCAAAATGACAAAAAGACGGAACCTAATCCCCAAGGCAGGGTAATTACAAGTAAAGCCGGACTACTAAATATCCGGTCGACATTTTGTCCAAATGTCGTCTGCTAAATGATCCTAGATTTATCCCCAGTCCTGTCTCATAAATCTCACTATGGCGCACGTTTCTAAGACCACCTGCTGGAACAAGCTTGTTCCCCACACCTGTGCGCACCGGATACCAGCGCCCCCACCCATGCTGGTGCCCCGTGTACCCCACAGACGGGTGTTGTGGTTGACTGGAGCCAGCGCGCAGACGGCAGGGTGCTGGGGTCAGGGGGTGGCGGCCATTGCTGCCCTGGAGGAGAAGGGAGGGTGTGCAGAGGAAAAGGCGAGGGTGTACAGGGTGTGGGAAGCCTCAATGATACAGCGTGGGAAGTGGGAGAGGCTATATCTAGAATCCAGCATTTAGAATATCCCTATAAGTTTGAAAATGCCAGCAAAACTAAGGGTTAGGGGGCGCGTTTCTTCATGCCTATTTTTGTTTTAGAAACAAGGCTTCAAAGGGTAATCTGTATAAACAATTTAAATAATGTAGGAAGAAACCTTCAGGGAAACCACTTTGATAAAAATGAACTCTACAAGGCAGTGTTAAAATAGCTAGACACCAACCAATGTCCGACCCCATGCTTTGTTGCTTTACTTGACTGATCGTTATAAACAAGGTAATTAATCATTATGAAGGGTAGTCGTAATGGAGAGCTGGTGATATGAACAACAAGCCGCGCATTAAGTGGGGTGTATTCAACATATACATAACACTAACAGGAAAATTCTAAGTTGATTTAAATAAATACATTGTAGACGGTATTCGATTTACTACTCGTAAATGTTTATACCACATAGAACCTGCTAAAGATCATCGCATAACTAATATATAAAAGTACATGTCTATAAACCTATTTATACAAATCATAGCTTTTTACGTTGTCACATATTCTATAACACGAAAACTTTTTTTATTTGACTTTTTCCGTGAAAGCCTTCTGGTGAATGAAATCAATCTGCTGTAATAACAATATAGTTTCTTTTTCTCGTTGTGGTGATAGCAATCATTATTTCTCTTTTTGATTTCCGTGGATGCTGTATACCCCCAGATGTCAGCGCTAGGCATCATTTACTGACGTTTCTTTGTGACGTTTGTTTAGCATTCCGCTGTGACGTTTGTTTGACTGGAGTCTGACGTCGACGTCAAGGAAGCAACAACTTCATGTCACGTGACTGCCAGTACCAGCACTCCCTGGTGGGAGTTGGGGCAGGCTATAGTAGAAAGACGACAACCAGCGGCCAATGGTGCGTATAATCAAAATAAAAGCAAATGGCATATAGGTAGGATATATATATATATATATATATATATATATATATATATATATATATATATATATATATATAATAAATATAATGAATATATGTATATATAAACATAGTTATGAATACACTCAAGGAAATTCGTGTGGCATAAATCTTACCCAAGACAAATGTGACATTGCTTTCTACTGGTGTGTAGGTTCTTAGTCGCGAGGAATTTCCTATGATAGAAAACAAAGTTACACCTGAAAACAAGCTGAAGTGGATGATGAAAAAAAAACACGAGAAAATAATCACACTGATATTCGAGCTGTGGAAGCTTACCACATGCGTGCTATAAAGTTGTACATTGCCACCCACATAGCAGCTCACCTATAGGCCTACCATGCATACACCACCTGGTAGGGTAGCCATAGTTACCAACACCGCCCGGCTTCTCCTGCCAGAGGTGGTGCCGCCTGGCGGATTTCTCACCAGTACAGTCACGTGACCAGACACGTCACGGGGCGATTCTTCAGTCCGGCGCTTCATTAGTCACCGTTACATCCGATTAGCAACGAGCGTCCCGGAACCGGGCAGAGCGGCGGCGTCCGCGCATGCGCAGAGATGACGGAAGGGATAATCCCAAATCAGGTTAAATGAGGTCACGTGACATGGTGGCAGCGTTTCCCAGAGGGTCAGGGTTCAAATCCCAGGCGTCCATAATTGTTATATCAACTCATGTCTTCATAATGCAATGCTTAAACAGATAGTTCGTGATTTGCATAAAATTTGCATTAACATGACATCAGGGTGGTCTGGTGGAAGTGATTGGGAAATGAGTGAAGCCTTCCTCAATGAAACCATGAGAAAGAACAATCTGTCCACTCCTTAATCACTTGGTGTGATATTGAACGCAGAATTATTGCAATGCGCATAATAGTAGATGAAGACTTCCAACATGAGGATATGTTACGCCTCTGCCCGCACCACAACAACAGGTCTTTTCCACTTCTTTTTTTCGCTTTTCATTGAAACTAATACGAATTTTCCAATTACGTTATACATTGTATATCGAAAGTATGAAACGGTAAGCAATGGTGTTAATATCTTCCCAAATCCCATTGCTTCCGGTAAATGTCACAAGGTTCTGAATAATTGGATCAATGTTATTATTGTGAGTTTCACTTTTACACAATTTTTTTCTGAAATGTAGTCCAAGACTATCTATGAGGTGAATTTCACAGCTGCCGTGTATTAGTTTTGTCATATGAAATAATACAATGTGGGAGAGACGTAGAAGTTAACCTTACGGTCACACAATAATACAATGTTTACTTAAATAGTTCAACATCCCAACTCCCTCTAATCACTGAAGCAGCCAATAAAGCTTGAAGCCCTTGCAGATCAAGAATCTATACTAAGGAGCCTAGGCGCGACCACCCGGACCATGAAACCCCACTCGATACCTAAATCAACTCCCAGCCTGTCATCTATCATGTAAAAACACCGTTTAGGAACTCCGCCAAACTCCACCATTCACCAAGTAGGTCTCCTCGCACAATTCTGCCGATGATAGCTGGGGCTTTGACTGTGTAGTGGGGACCACTTCAGTGAGCCGGCCTGAGCCCACGGGTCTTTAACACCGTGAAGTATGCCGCTTAGGAGCAGGTCAATGAGCCACTGTGAGTTGCTACGAGCCACTCACACCCACTCCTCCTGACAAACGTCGCTACACGCTCTGCGTGCACGCCGCTCATCAAGGTCTGAACACCTTAGTGTGTGAATCCTCTGTGATGTCTGTACGGATAAATAACAGACGCATATATTCCCATCTTTTATAAATCTATGGGAAAGTTGAATTGTGCCAAAACATATAGACAAGAAAAAAAGACAATCGTGGAAGCTATGAAAGCTGAATGTAGTTTATGGCTGAGACGGTCGCTGACGAGATGCAGACCGAGACACATCCGCCTGCCACTCAATCTTATTGACTTTGTTATCACAATGCTTTACGACATGATTTTTAAAGATACAAAACACAAAATAGCAGAAGCTAGATTGCAATATTTGTGAGGGATATCACTGAGTGGGACTGTGTCCCATTTGATATGTTTGCACCTGCGTTTATAAGGATAGCAGGATGCAGGCTGAAATATAAACATGCATATTGCACCATCGAGTATCGCCTGGTCACATCTACCTCCCGTCTGCAAACAGATGCGCATGTTTCATCTCTACATATACATATATTGTAGTAGAGAATCCGGAATGTCATATGGCAGTAGCAGAGTAGGCCTATCCGAAAATTCATGGCTAATTTTTTCATCTCTCCTTGCCGATTTTCCCGAAGAAATCGGAGAAATACAGCGAAAATTGGCGGAAAAGATCTACTGTTGCTCCTTGCGATAGGAGTATAGTGTTAGGCCTGGCGTCCACCTACTACGATAGAAATTTAGACCTTCCGATATGGCATCGATACAAAAAGCAAATATCAGAGACATATCGGGAAGGTGTAGACATATGTCTAGATATACCAATCCACCACACATTGTATGGGGTTTTTATCGGTGTCTAATCGCAGAAACGTTGTCAACTGTCCCGATATTAGGTGACCTTCCGACGCGATTTCGATTTTTTATGGGAAGTCGCATCATAGACCATACCGTTGCCATATCGTCGTAAGTGGATGCCGGGCCTTAATTCTTGCGATATAAGGTAGGCCTAGTATAGCCCGGTCTGCACACAAATCTAAGAGTATAGCCAAAAAGAAAGGACACCCAGTTACCTCTAATTTATTTTACGTTCTTGTTTCCCCGACAAGATATCACCCATATTGTCCCCTCTGAGGAGACATAGTTTAACTTATTTAACATTTAAAAATTGTACTGGTAGATTTGTAATGATCAAAAGCTTGTTAGAATGTAGGGTAGTGTGAGCAAAGTTGAGACACAATGGTATGATAATAGTGTTGTATAGAAGAAATGAAAATCACAGGTGTTCTCTATAAGGAAGTGGTCGGTCATGTGATGTTCAGACAATTGGAAGAGAGGTTGTTGGTTTGCGTATATGAGAGTGCTGCCCGCTCTGTTCGGCAGAGTAAGAAGGAACCACATAGACGATAACAAGGTGAGCTTTGCTTGCTGCTTCACAGCGATTGGAATGCTCAGCAGGTGCTGGAGGCCTCAGTCTCCCTGGAGTGAGGTTGCCCTGCTAACCGGTGTATGTGAGAAAGCAGGTTTATTCCATGTGTTCCTAGAAAATCAAAATTCATGAAACCAGCTGTCAGTGGGAGAGCACACAAAGTGAACATTACTGGGACTCATGGCACTGTGAACAGCAAGGGGTTACATCTGGTTATGTGAACTATAAGGAGAATATTGGAGGCAACATTCAGGACTGTGATATTGTGACATTGGACATATTGAATGATGAGGAACTTCAGATGGAACATTAGGCAGATCAAATTGTGGTAGACGTTATCAAATTATTGGGACTATGTGAACAGATAAGTGAATGATAGGAGAAGAACAATCTGAATTATATAACATTATCACAGGTTTATTCAAGAACTGATTCATACTTTCTGTGACTGAAGTGGTTTCATTGCTGATTACCCAATGCTTCATGTGGATTGATCCAGTTCATTAAAGCAAAGTAATAAAAAGTCACTAGTTACTTATATGTACCTCTAGTCATTAGGATGTCTGAGGTTACCATACATCTATGACTTATCATAGCAAGCAGCTCTACCCGCGGAAAGAAAGATCTAGGATGACACGATGAGGCTGACTATAATATTAATGATTCTTTTAATGATTAGATGATCATCTCTTCCCAAAGTCTTAAGTAACATCTTTAAGACCAGACAACGGAACACAGACAGACCTTTTGGGTAACTTAAAAAACCTATGCCATTTTCGTCGGACAATGGAAACAGGCCTAATGGGTGAGCAATATGATATGGAGGGAGCATTAGGGCATGGAGAGGGTGGTGGGACATGGAGAACGCAATAGGACATGGGGTGAAGATTAGGACAATGAGAGAGTGATGGGTCATGAAGTAATGGGACAGTGTGGACATGGGACGGCATTGGGACATGAAGTAGAATTGCAGACATGGGGATGCAAAGAGACAAGGCAGAAGGTGACTCCATACATCGCCATATCCGAAATTCCTCCTCATGCACCAATGCCGTCCCATTACCCTTCGCCATGTCCTAATGTTCACCCCATATCCTATTGCCATCCCCTGCTGCTTGGGGAGAATCCTAGAAATGAAAAGATCATGGCTGGGTTCACCCTGTAGTAGACTACGAACTATACACACAGAGAACTGAACGCCGCGAGGTCTCCAGGCAGTCAGCACTGGGGTTGCATGCCATGGAAAGCCACCTGGAGGGTATATACCTCTGTTGCCACTGTGTCTAGGGCACCTGCCCGCGCCTCCTGGTGGCGACCACTTGTCTCCGATGTCTATTATCTCCTTGGCACCTGGGGGCGGCGCGAGCTAAGTGCTGCCGGGCCGGGGTAAACAGTCGGGTAGCAGGTCGGCGAGCAGTGGGCGGACTATGCCGGGTAGTGGGCAGTGCACGACGGGCAGCTGATGATGGGTGGTAATGCCGGGGACACACCAAGCGAGAAACAGCAACGATCGGCGGAATGTGAGGTATTATTACATTGTAATATCTCCCACCGAGGATTTAGCGTCTCAGAAGCAATAATCTGGTGAAATATGAAGTAATAGCTCACATGCACGCCATTTTGTGTTGGTGATTCTGGAAATTGCTGCATTTATCGCTTATCGCATCAAGGCCATGGGCAGTGATCAGTGGGTGATTTTTAGCGGCCAGTGGACAGTGGGTAGTGGGCAGCCAACAGGCCCTGCATGAAGTAAAATGGGATTCACACGGTGGGACAAATGGACCTGAGACTGGTGTACTTCACACCTTTGCGCCAGTCGGCTACTATTTCCAACTGGGAACAAAGTTTCACAGATTGGGGTGTTCTACAGTCTCAGGGGAACATGGCGGATTCAATTCACATGAGAAGATTTAACAGGTACATAGTCTCACCCCTACACCCCTACACAGGGTACACAGGGTACACAGGGTACACAGGGTACACAGTCGCCGACTCAGGGTACTTCCCCGTGTGAATAGGTGTTATTTGAGACCGCTGAGACTCACAGATTGGGGGAGAACTTGTGAAATACATTTGTCTCACCAAAATGTCCCTCTAAATTTTAAACCTGTTTAAAGTCAAAATCTCATGAGATTCTGTTCCTTGTTAGGGGCGATTGTCGCCGACAATTGCAAGAGAAAAAAGTTGTCTCAGCAAAATGAAAGCCTGTCATTCACACGAGGAGATTGTGTTCCAGTACCGAATCTCAACAGGATTTGTCTCAGACAAACGGCCTGTGAGGTACATGAATCCCACCGTGTGAATCCCGTTTTAGGGCAGTACCCATCACCGTGAACATGGTGGTGTTTGTCGGGCCGCAGGCGATGAGCAGCAGGGGCAATACGCAATATATATTGTAAAACTAAAAGGCAATGGGGACTGGAGGATACGAGCCACATATGAGAAGCAATTGGCAGGTGGTAAGCGAAAGGTCATGCATGGGCAGCTGTCCCAAGGCGGGCGGAGTGCTGTGGTGGGCGGAAAGAACCGCTGTGAAGGAAGGTCGTGCACGTCGACCGATAAGGGTCAACAGCAGGTGGCGGTCACTGGCCGACAGGAAGTCGTGATAAAAGAATCCGTTATGATATCAGGTAGCCGTTTCGATGAGTAAACCTATTTTCCCCTTCATGTAATACATTATAAGAACATCTGATATATGTCTGTAAATGATTAAATGCCCATTCCAATGAGACACAGAATCATGTCCTGATATTATTGGTGGATTGAAAACAGTTTCAGCCGGGAGCACTTTCGAAACCATCACCATCGTTTGTATGATGAATAGGACATAATTTAACTGCTAAACAAGGATCGACTGCAAACAGCGATAACGGTTACAATTAAATGCTGAAAGCCAAACTTTCAATTAGTTTTTTAAGTGGTATTCCAATTTACAATATCAGTCCTCTGCGTATATTCAGACAAGTCGTAGGTTTATATAATCTCAGAACTATTTAAATGTATACCACATCAGTAGGCCTGCATGTCCTGTATATACCCTGAAGTCTTTTAGGTGCAAGTTGTTCATAATTCATATTACCCGTACTGAAAAATACAACGAAATAGATAGTTATAATTCTATAATCAATTTCGCGAAAACATAATCTTCTTATAAGAATCTCTGTTTACAGGTATCAAAATCAACAAGATCCAACACATTCGCGCTTTGTCGGCACTAATCGCCTTTGGGAGGCATTCTCCAGAGGGTGGTGTCATGGCGACATTAAGTTTGTCTGTAAAAAGTGAGCTTGTCCATAGAAACCAGCCCATTTATAACATATAGGCCCCTACCGTTCCTTTGTAGGCCTATATTAAATGGTCTGTGTCAAACATGATCGTATCTTTCCAATGCTTTAGCCACGTCGATTCCTATCTTCGTATAAGTAACTGCATGGTTGTATTCTCTGTTCTGGTATTTTAAAGTGGCACCTTTTATCTCACGTTCCACACTTATATACTTTTCTGAAAAAAAGTATAGATATCTACTTTAAACCAAGATGCTATTATTTTTCCAGATTTCAACGAGTCACGCATTCAGATATAGGGCCTACTGTCGATCCTTTCAAATGAATAGACAATCAAAATCTTGAGAATCAGAACTAACGTCCCCCGAACTAGCTCAAGCGATCCTTCCTATTGACCACAGTAAGATTAGGTCCTTTGCTTACTTTGGCATTTATTGTCTAGATAAGGCTACCGATATAAACACAAAAAATAGAATAAATGAAACTAGAATTCTTAACCTAATGCAAGGTTAAACGGTAATTTGATCTGAGTTTCGTCGATGTGTGATTGAAAAAAAACCTATCTTTACATCTTAATATCCAGTTGGATGGTATTTCTGTATAAAATAGTGTAGAAATAATATGTACACATACATTAACTGATTAATCTGTAAGTATAGGCCTACATGGCCGTAAGATTAAACATTTTATAAAGTAGGGGCATAGGCTATATTCAATTGCAAATAATATCATATCGCACAGTATTACTACGATGTACTAAAAAGTCAAATTCATATAAAGAAAAAGTGACATCCAATATGAAAAATTACAAGAAATGGCTGAGGGTGACAGACGTTACCTTTATAGGTTCGCGGCGGGCAAAGGGTCTAGTCGACCCCGGGGCGCAGGCCGCGCTACGCCGGGGTGGCGTCACCGGATTGGGCGGGCCTCCGTCCCGACCGGCCGCGTGTCAAGTGGCGGGCTCTTGTCGGGGCGGCCCCCGGCGCCACCGTCCCTCCCCCGTCCTCTTCACGGGCCGTACTCTACCCCCTCCCCGGCGCGCTTCCTATCGACCCCGCTTCTCCTGCGGAAATCAATTAGAGAGAGCGTCTCTACTCAGCTTCTACTTGCATTGACAACACTTCGTTCGGACTAAAACTCGCCTGCTTTTACATAAGGATGTTGTTTGATACCTCTCTTCGCACCTCCCAATTATGAGGGTGAGTCGATGTACAAGTCTAAGTCCTACATGTGGGCAGATTATTGACCGAAATCCTACTAACCTGTTATATGGAGAAAAATTGTGCTATCATGAATACAACAAATTAATTTAATATACGGTTGATAATGGAGGAATTGCCTGGTGCCAGATGAAGAACGGCATATATCATAGGCCTGATTAATGACTATTTGAATATGGACGTAATTAATTTCAGCTTTGAATGTCATGATCAAAATGAGGAATCGAAATAACCATCACGGTTGGGTGTCGTTGTTGTACAAACGAAAACACATTTTTAAACGAAAACTAAATACACACCCTCTTCTTATAAACCTTTATAGAGAAATCAAGTCCAGATCATTTTGTAATGTTATAGTGTCCAATGCCATACAAGTAAAGAAAGAGAGAGAGAGAGAGAGAGAGAGAGAGAGAGAGAGAGAGAGAGAGAGAGAGAGAGAAGGAGAGAGAGGAGACAAAGACCGACAGACCGACATTCAAACAAACAAGGACAGGCACAGACAAGGTGGTAGAGAGAGAGCAAGAGAGACAGAGAGAGAAGGAGAGAGAAAAAGACAGAGGGACAGAGACAGGGAGACAGAGAGAGACAAACACAGACTGACAGACTGACAGACTGACAGACTGACAGGGACAGACAGAGACAAAGAGGCAGATAGAGCGAGGGAGATAGAGAGTAAGAGGGAGGGATAGATAGAGAGAGAGAGAGAGAGCGCGGAGAGAGAGAGAGAGAGAGAGAGAGAGAGAGCTAAACACACACAGGTAGACAGGGACAGAGACAGAGACTGAGAGAGACAGAGAACACGCGATACAGACAGACAGAGAGAGAGAGAGACATATCGAGGGAGGGAGGGACAGAGACAGAGACAGACAGAGACATACAAACAGAGAGAGAGGGAGAGGGAGAGAGAGAGAGAGAGAGAGAGAGAGAGAGAGAGAGAGAGAGAGAGAGAGAGAGAGAGAGAGAGAGGGAGAGAGAAAGCAAAAAAATATACTAAGCCTATAGATCCGCACACACCAGAACAAATCAGAAATACAAAGAATCCCAAACAATCAATTCCCTCCCCATGTGTTTCAGGAATGTAGGCCTACAGCATATAAGGATTTACTGGGACAGTATGGACGTATAATAATGGCGGCCCGTGGCACGTTAATTGCCGATGGTCTATTCAATAATAAATCATCTCCTAAATAAATCCGCCCTAATACACTCCACACCGGCTGTTACCCTAAAACTGAATCAGAAATAAAACGCAAGGGACGGATAATCGGTAACGGGCGGAGGATGGGAGTGTGTTAAAACTAATCAGTAATGATATAGTAGATGATCCGCAATAGTCCTAGATGGAATCCCCCACCTTATCTATTTGAAATCCATTAGGTGCTTTGCAGCCTGTTAAATAGGGTAGTAAATACGGAGAATGGCGAGGGGCATGCACGAATAAAGACCCAATGGTCAGTGAACACCTATAGTTTATGGCAGGGCAATAAGGTTCATCCCACTAAAAACCTAAGTCCCCACAATATACGCCAGGGTGTATTTCACACTTTCTAAACGGTTGACAGTGTTCAACTCTTAATTGATTTTTTACCTCTCCCTACCAGTCGCTTTTCAGCACAAAAGCTAAACCATTTTTAGAATGTGGGGATATAGTCTGCAGTTGTGCATGTGTTACATATGTGTAATAAAAGACAACCCATTGCATTTCATTAAGACAAAACTGATATTGGTCCAGTAAATCAGTATTTAGTTAGGAAAAGTATTGTCTCTAACAAGGGACAGTGAACCGGACCGACGCCAGCTTGGTTGCTTACAACTGGACGGAACGCCTTTGTACAATAAGTGGATATATTGCAAATCTCAAAACATAGACATACTTGGTAACAAATCAGTGTATCTACGATGAGCAACGTAATCTAGGCCTATATCTGGTTTGAAACATAAATGATATTATTTTGAAATTAATATTGCGTCAAAATCTTACCGATTCAATACAACAGCAAAATACATGTATCCCCAGTCCAACAGTAACCTAAAGAGATATTCCTTTGTTGCAATACCATAGGGAGTATCCTTTACAAACAACGACGCATTCTAGCTAAAGCTACGGCTTATTATAACTGACTTTGCCGTGATTTATTAGCTTGATAACGGATGTTAATACTTTTGGTGACTGTATCTGTATGAAAACAGACGACAAACAACGAACGCCGAGTGAACGCTGCGAGTACGAATGCACATGGCGTCTACTGGTGGCAATAACTAGTACTAATCGAGTAAAAGGTTGAGAACGAAAAATATCGAAGTGCCGGGATGAAACTGGATGAAACTCTAAAGTAGTCTCTATGAATGATTGGAGACAATTTTGAAGAAATAATCCCAGTGTATATCATGTGGAGATAATGTGTGGTATCTTATACATCCATATCTGCAATCCACTGCAATCAACTTATGCCACTTTGAAACTAAGATAAATCAATTACGAAAATATATCAACAAACATGTGTGCCTTGAAAATAAAAAGGATTCGGGAAACTATATGGTTTACATATTTGAACTTTATACAAACGTAGCAGTTCTTCAATTACTTTTTGTGTTTCTACCAGGGAATTATGTGACTAATTAAATGGAGTGTGTGATGATTAAAGGCATGCTAGTTATTCACGAAATACTGAGATAGAGCGGTGCAACTATGAACCCAAGCCCACATAAGTCTAGCAATAAATCTTGTCAGTTGTCTCAACTATCGACAGAAAATATTTCGACAATAGGAAAGGTGTAATGTCATTATCAGCCTTTACATATCATATTACAAATCAAACAGGTACCATTGTGAATCAGCAGTTCATTAAAATCAACAGACTAAAATGATTAATCCATTTTTCGGTGACTATACCAACTTAGAAATCTGGTAATCAATTCATCCCTTTCACATTTCAAACAATAGGGCATATGATTAAATGCTCTTTTCAACTTATGTGTATAATACTTCTTCATCGATGTAATTATCTTATTTGACAAAGATGGATATTGACTTAACGTAATTGCGGTTGATAAGGTTGTTGTAGAACTCAATGTTGATATTGAATGGGGCTAAACAGCTGTTGATGATACTACAAAGAAACACCTTTACAATAGTAGCTATAGATACAACAAAGACGGAATACGTTCATGAGGTAGTCCTGTTCAAATTGATGGTTTTTATCTGTCAAAATCCACAGTTGTTTGTCTTTATCTTCCTGTCCTTAATCATCTATAAACAATATCCACATTAAAAGGCATATAGACAAACCAAAGAGGGTATAAAATGAAATAGATTTATCAAAACCGAACTTGCTCTCCTAATGCAATCATCAATATCCAGCAGGTGACCTCCAAACGCTTGCTCTATTGTGATCTAAAAGTGGCAGGAATATATGTAAATTCTATTTATCCATATCATACTATATAAAGAGATTACTATGCTTTGCACAATTCGATTGTCTCGGTAGGTAGGTGGGCGAACGGCGGGAACCATGGGGGCAAATTCTTCTAATATGTACCACATAGGTACTTGTGCTGAGAAAGAAGATACTCTACATAATTGTGGATAATGTCAGCAAATCTAGTATTTGAACACAAGCAAAAGTTGGTTTTTTTTGCTCAATGAAATATATCTTCAATGTGGATTTCAACACAGTACGTTTTAAATGAGGCCGGTTTCAAATGGTAGCCGCGCCTTTGAAGTAGCACTTAACATCCGGGGTTAGACGATAAATAATCTTCCCGGATGTCTATCTAAAATCAGCAGAACCAAACTCCATCATTCAATAGATGTATGTGTGTTGCTGATGAATTGTGAACATATCCTATTTAGACAATGCACGGATGCACCCTATATAACATTTTTGCTAGAACGCTTTGTCATTGTATTGGGCTGCTGCTTTGTGTCAAAGTTCGAGAAAGTACAACACTGTTCGTTCTTAAAGGGATATCCTACAATTCACACAGGCACCACCTGGCGATTTTTGAATATTTTCGATTACCATTTAAAATGTGTTCTTTCTATTTCATTCTAGTACTAAAGAGGAAATTTGATATTTTGTCAAGTTTAATTCAAGTCCAATTCTAATAGATAAAATAAGCTAATTTATATTTCACATAGGATATGTACTGGGAAAATATGGTTGTCATCAAATACTTTAAAAGATAGTGCGGTTTAAAAAAAAAAGTAATACATAGTACTATACATCTGCTATATTCTGTAAAAGTTTCAGGAAAATGACAGGGGTTTTACTATGTGAAAAGTAACTTCTTAGAATTTCTATGTATTCGAATGTAAAATTATCATGTGCCATGACCCCCCACAACACTTGAGATCACTACATATATTTAAATGTTATGGAAAATGACATGGGTTTTAATTTTCGAGCCAAATTGTCCGATATGCCTTTAAAGGGGATGTTGATCAGATACATGTACATAGAACCACAACTTGATTAATTATTTGTTGTTGTAGGGATTAGTGCTTACAGAATCCAATTTGCGTGAGTTAAAGCCGGGGACACATCAAGTAAGAAACGGTAGCGATCTCTGGAGTCGCCAACAAAATATTATTTCACAGTCCACCTGATTATAGCTTCTGAGACGCTAAATTATCGGTGGGAGGTATTATTGTGAAATAAACTCCTACATACATGCCATTTTTGATTGCGATTCTGGAAATAGCTGTGTTTTTAGGTTGGTATGTCCCCGGCATCATGAGTTTGTTTCGACCTTCACAGGGACATACCAAGCAAGAAACAGCAGCGATTGCTGGAATCACCAACAAAATATGGCAAGTATATGAGCTATAATTTCACATTTCACCTGATCATTGCTTCTGAGATGCTACATTATTGATGGGAGATATTGTTATAAGATAAATCTCATATTCTCGCCATATTTTGTTGGCGATTCTAGAGATTACTGCAGTTTCTCGCCTGGACGACCATTTACCGATCGAGAAACGGAGCGATTTCCGGAATCGCCAACAAGTGGTGGGTATGTGAGCTACCATTTCATAATTCACCTGATTTTTGCTTTTGATACGCTGAAACCTTCGGGGGGGGGGGGGGGGGGGGAGATAGCGATATCATATGTGCAATAAATAAATATCCCACATACACGCCATTTTGTGTTGGCGATTTTGGAGATCGCTGCTTTGACATGATTGGTGTGTCCCCAGCTTTAGTGCTAAATCCACCAGAATGTATGTATTAACCCTTTCCCTGCAGTTTGGTTCAACCATTACTTTTTTCTCAGGAAATATGATCATTTAAATCAGATAATCTCAGCCTACAGGGATGAGAAATGAATGGGATTCCAGCATGTGACCCTGCCACACTCGATTTGAAGACCAAGCATTGCAGTATAGGTTATAAGCAAGGCGGTCGAATGTCGCAGCGTCAGTTTCTTTCACGATAGAAATCATAGTGAAATTTGGAATAAAAAGCATTTCAGATCATTCTACGACAAAAGATATTTGTTGATACCGATTCTGTGCTTTTTGCAGCATTCAAATCGACTGTGTGATTCGGAAAATATGAATTCACATGCAGAATGACGGGTAGAATTGGCTGGGAATTTAAGGTTTTTAAATTTCCTATACTGGTTGGTTTAAGACACCGCAAGGAATCGTGCCATGGGAAGTTGCAAGCATATATAATCCATCAGAAGGTGTACAGATCCTATGTTAATACTTTCCCCGTGACAATAGTCACGTATAGGAGCTATGATATCCTACCCTGAGATCTCGATTAGGGCTAAACATTTCTGATCTCACAAATATTCTTACTTCCAGGGGACCCTATATTGATGCATGTCAAGTATATTTACAACACATGTACTTAGAGACCTTAATTTCGAAGGTTAGAAAGAAATGGAACTTTCATTCTGATACCATTCTAATAATAATTTTTCTTCCTTCTTCCTCTGACGTCTTGAGCCGGATTCATATTGGTATTCTCTATTTTTGTGTAAATATCTTTTGCACATTTTGATCTGATAATTCAAAAACCTTTTACTCATATTGGTAACCTCGCTGAGAAAATTCGCAATTAGCGAACGGCTTTATATTCTAAGGTTCACGTGAAACAATTCTTGGTCTGCATACTTAAAGCATTCCGGAAGGTAAATACATACATGATGCACTACGATGCTTAATGTCAAAAATCATAGACGATCGGTAACCTCTTCATCTAACACAAACGTCTAGACAAGGAACATCATTGTGTATCGTAATGGGTTATTAGGTACATCGATCGACCTACCGTAGGCGATTTGGAAGCTCAGTGGAAACCGGGCCTCAGGACCACTGGGCACTGGGGCACCACGAGAACTTATATTTTCAACATCTTTTCCTCCATTTATAATGCTGTGGTGCCACCTGAAGGAATCTCTAAGTACTACCTACCATGTGCATGAGAGCTGCTCAACATCTTAGAGAACAACACATCTTTATCCACAAAAGTCTGTACTACTGGTTATCCTGAATTTTAGTAATTCTGAATCTTTTACAACCACACTGAAGATGTACACTACCTTTCACAGACACTTAAAATTGAGACTGAGATGGGAAATAACCAAAGGTTAAGGAAACTTAAAGCACGCGAGATTCAAGAGAATTTAGCATTAAACAAGAACAGACCAAAGAACTTTTGGAGAGAAATAAATAAAGCATGGGGAGGGAATAAACCAACAAATAGATATCCGATTCAAGAGAACGGAAATATTGAGCTCACCTGTAATAAATTAAATGAACATTTTATTAAGATAGGAGTGATCGACAAAGAGGATGAAGGTGAAAAAGAAGAAGACCAACAAAATGAGAACCGACAAGAAATGGACCAGCGGGACGATCTAAGAGGGGAAGGCATATACATGGACGAGACAGAAAGTGTAGATGTACAAGAAATAACAAGAATACTGAAGAAACTGAACAATGGGAAATCTACAGGACTGGAACTTGTGAGATCAGACTTTTTAAAGCAACTATTACTTTTTAAGCCAAGTATACTTGTAACATTACTGAATTATGCAATTGATAACAGTTATTTTCCAGATATTTTAAAAACAGGATTAATAACGCCTTTACCCAAAGGAGGAGATCAAACGCTCTTTGATAACTGGCGACCTATTACTGTATTATCAACAATATCTAAAAATTTTGAAAAGGTATTGCATGCAAGAATATTAGGACATCTTCACGAGAACGATTTACTGAACAATTTAATGTAATTTGGATTTAGACCAAAAGAATCTACTTCAAAAGCAATTTTTTGTGTTCTGAACGAAATACTTACCCAAATAGATAAAACCAAGATAGTATTAGCTCTGTACATAGATTTTCAAAAAGCTTTTGATAGTGTAAACCATAATATAGTAATAAATAAAATAAAGGAAATAGGAATAAACCATAAATTAATAACTTTAATAGAAAATTATCTGAAAAACCAGACTGTACAAACTTAAATTAAATGGGATAATATCTGACGCGGCTGAAACAATATGCGGAGTACCGCAATGTTCTGTAATTGGACCACTCATGTTTCTAATTTTTATAGATAATATATCAAAAGATCTAATGTATTTAAAAATTGCACTATATGCTGACGATATTGTACTATTAATACGTGGCGAAAAATAAGAAGACATAATAATAAATGCAGAATATGATTTACATATAATTGATAAATGGACTAAAAGACATTAATTGTAATAAAACAAAAATCATGTGGTTTGGTAATAAGAGAGAACTAAATAAGTATAAAACAGTCAAGATTGGCAATGATACCTTGCAGGCTGTAGCCAAGTATAAATATTTAGGAATAATTTTCGATAATAAACTAAGTTTCATGGAACATTTTCATAAGGTGACCCAGGAATTCAATAATAAGTTATTCAAATTGAGAAAAATCAGATTTGCTTTAGATATACAAACAAGCCTAAAAATAGTAAAACATATGCTATTGCCTGTAGTAGAATATATGGACCTAGTGTATTACTGTATGAGCAAAGAGATGAGAAGAAAGGTACAAGTATGTGTAAATAATTCTTTAAGAGTAGCTATAGGTTGGAAAAAATCTAGAGATTTACACTTGGAGGAAATATACGAACAATGCAAAGTTAGGCCTTTACTACAAAGACGAGCAAGTCATTTAATGAGCTTAATAATGTGGTAGAGTGAAGAACCAGAAAATGTATTGATTAATGTAACAGCTAGAACCAGAGGGGAAAACAAGGTCTGATTAAAAATTCACAGACCTAAAACAAAGAAGTATAGATTATCACCATTATTTAGGGGAAATTTAATATGAGAAACTATGCCATCTGAATTACAAAAAACAGAGAGGGGGGAACTATACAAATGCAAAGTGAAAGAATTTTTACAGAATAACCTCCATCAATATGAAGACGAAGTTAATTCATAATTAAAAAGGACTTATATGATTAAATGTAGGAAGAAATATAGGAGACTGAACAAAAACATTCAAGAGAATGGACTATAATTCATAAAATGCAAGTTTATATCATGTATTGTTCTGTATTGCCATGTGATGTCCTTTAATATTTGTTTTCGTTAAATTATGTTTGCCGAATAAAAAAATAAAATTAAGTAGTTACGTAGCATCTATGTTCTTACTGTATTCTATCAGATGAAGGACCTGAGTGTCCATCAATAACATTCTTATGCTCATAGTGCACTATCATATCTATATTCATGTCATATCTATGGTCCTCTCGAGCACAACTAGAATGCAGTGTAGACATCATGGGTGTTAGCGAACCCAGGAAATGCCAACACCATTCATAATATTGCAGAACTGGCAGGCAAAGCATACCCAAAGCCATATACTCTGGAGAAAATCCAATCTGGATTCCATATACATGGAGGATCGCTTGTTGCACAAGTGAATGTAATGCTTGACGTTAATAAACTTTGATTTAAAAAATAATAAAAAAATGTCAGTGGTTGCTACCCAGTCATTGAGTCAATAAAAATATCCTTTCTGACAATGATTTCCTGTGGTCAAATGTGACAGAATAGACACTCCTTTCAACCAGCATTGCTGACCAACCAACCCAATTCACAAGCATTGTGTACCAATAAAACCCGGCCATCAGCACAAATTTGCAACGTACACTTGTTTGTCAATAAAAACTAAAATTGATGTACGACAGTCAGCATATTTCATGGCTTGTTACTGCGCTACCACCTGCTGTCATTTGAAATATAATTGTTAAAAAGAGCCTCACTTTTCTTCAACTATTGTTCACATTCGGTAAATATCTTAAGATATAATTTTGGTGATACCCCTGCGGAAAAGCCTACTCCACTGATTATCGGGCGGGGTTTGGTGTTTTCTGATACATCGCATCAACTAAGATGACAGTGAATCAGTGATATGTGGTATCTAAACTGTGTATTCATATACAACAAAAAGCTTTCATTTTGAACACATAAAAAAAACTCAGGGAAAGCATACATGCACTAAAAGGATAATTGTCTTGAGCATACACTTATGAGTACAAATGTATATGCCAACGACCTCTAGATGGAGACTTTACACATATACACATCCAACACAGAGAGAGGTGATAACGTGTGGAGGAGGTCTAATCACTCTTCCTCTATTTGTAAGTACCTGGAGACCACTTGATAACTCTCACCAGAGCAAACATCTCGTACCTGCAGTCAGCCGTATCCAACCAGAGGGAGAAGACGTGCTCAGTGGCGCCACCTCGTGTTTAGACTTCGAACTATGACGGGACAGCTGGCCCATGTGAGTCGGGAGTGGTAGAAACTGTTAGTCTTTGGCTGACTCAAGGGGCCTTGTTGGAGAGACTAAATGGAAATGTGGACAGGTGATGTGTGCTAAGTTTAGAATCCAGATAACAGCTGCAAAATTAATGTTCAATCTTGTCATACAAAATATGGTGAATATGCCTCAGATAACAAAGATGTACTCTATGGCATACCGCAAGGTTCCATTCTTGGACCTTTACTGTTTTTAATATATGTGAACGATCTGTTTTGTGATTTAGAAAATGTCCGTTATTTGATGTATGCAGACGATTTGGTTGTAATTGAGAGTGGTCAAAGTATACATTTAGCAGAGGGAAGAATGCAAAAGCTAATATATCACCTTGAAAATTGGTACACCGCCAATCGCCTAACAGTAAACGTCCAGAAAACTAGAGTAGTTTATCATGCCTCTTCAAGAACTCTTAAAAAGGTAAAGATGGGTGACCTTCAAATGGGAAATGATAAAATAGCCACGGTCAAGGAAATGAACTACTTAGGAGCTGTAATCGATGACACACTATCTTGGGAAAAACATGGTGAATATCTAATGAAAAAACTGAACAGCAAACTATTTATATTTAAGAAAATTCGTAAATTTCTGGACAGAGATACATCCTTAAAGATTATCAAAACTTGCCTGCTCCCTCTCATTGACCATTCTTCCTTCCTGCTTGAAGGTGCCTCACTAAGGACTAAACGATATGTTGAGAAAAATATTTATAGGGGTTTGCGTATAGCTATTGGACATGAGGCATATGTGAATGGGAGATTTATAAGCAATAATGAACTATTACTGAAATGTGAGGTAACTCCGCCACGAGAACGACGACTATACTTATTAGTGGGAATAATAAAGGGCTTATATTCGACCGATAACTTATTACTTGAACAGAACGAAATCAGGGAAGGTCCGAAAACTAGATCAAGAGGCAAAGCAAATATATTAATGTCTCTGCCGAAATCTGAACATTATAAGAAAAACCCAACCTACGTGGGTTATAATATTTGGAATAGTCTACCGAATGAATGCCAAGCAGCAAATAAAGGATCTATATACAGACAGGAAGTAACTAAGGCCATCAGAACCTATATAGCCCAACACTAGCCACTTTGATAAATATGATGGGTAACCACCACCGCTTTGTACAGAAGCACCAGTTAGGGTATACGGTTCCTTTTTGACTTGATCATCATCTTGTATATATCATCAATGCATTTTTGTTTACGATCTGTCTTATTGTCAAACTCCTTGGATTGTTGTGTGGAAGAACGACTGACTGCAGTCGAATGCAATTTATTGTCCAATAAAAAAATAAAAAAAAAAATCTTATGCCTTTCGGTACTATATTTAAGGAAGGAACACGTTTGAATTTAAACTCAATCATAGAATTCATTCCCGAAAGGTTACCAGTATGGAAATTCTGATTTTCATGTTAGACCCATAGTTATTGACCAACCTTAGAAAGATTCATTGTTTTGTTATATTATCTTTTCATATATCAATATTTATAATAATAATTTATTTTATTATTATTTTTTTTTTTTATTACCGGACTGCAGACTCGGAATACCCCCATTCCCTATAATTCATAGGGTGGAGACGTGCTCTGATAGGGTGGAAAATGGTAAAACCACTACTGTCTTAGGTGACAGGGTGGAGGTTACACCATCTCCAGAAAGCCTTTCTATTTTTTAATAGATTGGGATGGGCCGAGATAAATCATCACGACCCCCAAAAGTGATAACATCACATGCCTTGACCTAGCCAAATTAATTAAGATGCCTGAGGAGTCTGAACCGGATGAAACCTTGACTTATTCCCCACCAATCCTGTTAATTCTAACAGTCTAACACCAAGAAAGTGCTTGGTGTACAAATCCCCAACACTGTACTGTGTTGGAGAGTGAGAACACGGCGATAGCCCGTTCCCAAGGTGGCGGCGATTGTTGTTACACAGGTAACGACTGTAAACCTGGAGACACCATAGTAACCTGGTTCAAAATTGAAAGGAAGTTGTCATTATCAAGGTAGCATCGGCTTGTAGTAGAGGTGTCATAGCCACGTCTCACGAAATTGAATTTATAGTACATGTATAACAGCGATTTTCATCTTAACCCTTCTTGCAGTTATGGGAACTTCGCTAATTTATTTAC
Organism: Alentia gelatinosa; assembly: GCA_950022655.1. Classification (NCBI taxonomy): domain Eukaryota; kingdom Metazoa; phylum Annelida; class Polychaeta; order Phyllodocida; family Polynoidae; genus Alentia; species Alentia gelatinosa. Next base: position 39,340,114 of record OX465582.1, read on the forward strand.
TAATGTACTCATTTGGCTCTAGTTCAGGGAGGGTTATTCTTCAGGCTTGTCAGGTCCTATAACATATTTAATAGTCTTTTCACGTGGAACAAATAATCGGTTGTCAGGTGGAAACAGAGAGTGTATTTTCGGGTGAACTATTATTGACAATGATAACTTCCCAAGGAGAAACACCGACCGACATTTGCACAGGGTGCATATAATCGGTTCCCTTTTAATTGGAAGGTGGAAATGCCATTTAGTGGATGGTCATTGAGAGCATCTCGTCCTGGGCATCGTGTATGATAGTTCCATTGTAATATTGCTAAGTCACTCATTTAGCCATTGACTTAATAATCTAGGATAGACAATGGTAGGTCTTGCAATCACAACAAAATATTACCAATTCTGTATCACTGCCACGATAATATGAGAAAACGTAGTTACTGGGCCGTATTTTTTCATCAATTTTTTGCATTGTGGAGCCTATGGGAATCACTACGGCCCGCTGCACGTCGGGCCCGAACGTTATTTTTACTATACCCGTAGCAGCGGGTAGTATTACACAGACGTTCGCACATGGGTGTATAGTAATAACGTCGACAAGTCTTTTGTATGCCAATCAGACATGTAATGAGTAGTGTGGACTCCTCCTCCCCGCTCTCGCTTGTGATTTGAAAATCTTTCCAAGCTACCTACATAATAAAAGATCATCTAAACGGAGATAGTTGTACCAAACTTTGGCCAAATTTGGGCCGAAGAGATCCAAGTGCCCTGGGGAAGCCACTTAACGCATAGTTGAATAGACATTTGAGTGAGTCGGGGCACACCTCTCTGTGGCATGCAACCTGCATGACTTCATTTCTGTCATAAGAGATGGGGATAGGAGCTCCAGCAGTGGCCCATTCTTTCCTTTCTGTTGCCTGTCTTGTAAATCTTTTATATTTCTTGCATTTCCTTGGCGATTAGAGTGCTCCCTCCAGGTAGGTACTAATGGTGCTCCATGGGAAGCCGCTGTAAGCTTGAGGGTCCTAATAGAGGGTTTTATAACCAAGGGCAATCTATTCCGTATATTAAACATACAATCATGATGTAGGCAATGGACTCCCAGATTACGGGACAGGCAAGTGCACCCTCCTCCATCGTATGGTGATCAATGCAGAGCGCTATGGCTCTCCACTGTGCATGCAGTAGGCATACTTGTACGTTGTCAGCAGTTTTCTTATCTATAACACCATCTGTGCCCATTGATCAAACCGCCTCTCCCCATCAAGTGGTTCTGACGATTGGTCTATTATCTTACGTGCTCTTTCCCCTCATTGCATTTAATTCCATGATGAGAGCCGGATCCGCCTGGCATGGTTGTCACCACCCATCATTGGTGTTGCGGGGGCTGGTGAATGGGCTGCAGGGTCTCGCAAGGGCAGGGGGTTCTTACTGGTCAAGCCCTTGCGTCAGAACTCCTGCCCAGCATGAAGTAACGGTATGCCTCTTGATCTAGCTCTTGTCCCTCCGGCCAGTAAGCAATGCATAGGCGGTGCTCCTGGTTGTGTAGCAACCTCTTGTGGAACCTAGTGCCCATCTTTGCTATGCAGATGACCAATTCTTGGCCACTTTTTCTCTGCCCAGTCGTTCGCTCGAGGGCATCACTGTGTTATTGTTAACATCTCTCCACTTGCTAGTTTTCCCTTTTTAATAGTATTCCAAGTTATCAGGGTGAGATTTGCTTCCCTTGACCATTGGTAGAAGTCAACCGTGGGGTGTGTGGGTTAGGCATGGGGAGGAATGTTGTCTTAGTTACAGGGTAAAAACTATGTTAGGAGGTTGAGCATCTCTTCAGAGCTAATCGACAATAGAAAGTAAGTTAATGTACACCCATACACTTGTGGTGGTCACTGCCTGTCTAGCAGAATGGAAGACCCCTTTCCGGAATGCTAGTCCCAGGCAGGATCCCACCCTACGAGCTATTACGTAGGTCGGTTCCGTTTTCGTCAGGTTTGCACAAACCTAGTCACACACAACACAACTCACAAGTTTAATAAACAGGAATATTTACTAACAATTACTTCCCGGAAGGATCTGGAAGATCTTTCCCACAAGTACAGTACCCCAGCAGGGTGTGCCGGCTAGCGCTGGAGAGGCTAATCTAAAAGACTCGCCTAACCACCAGGAAGGTTACGAGAACCCGCCTGCCAAGTGAGGGCCCAAGGGTCCGTTCCGAAGAGGAGACGCACAGGGACAGCCTGTCAACCTACTGTGAACGCTGAGTATATATACCCAGTGTTAGTAATCCCGGTCTCCGCCGCGCCACTCTCGTGTGTGGCGTTGCCCGGAACCACTACACAGTAAGGATCAGCTCTCCACGCCACCTTCCGTAGAACATCCGAACACTGCTGGATTCCCAACCACTACACACTCATCAACAATGAGAAGTAATCAAACTAAAAGAGCTTGGACTATTTGAGTTTCAGTGAAAAAGAATCTTCCTTATTCATCTAGTGAATGAAGATATTTTCTAGTTCAGTTTCTTCATTGCCAATTACATTACCCATTTTCTTTTAGGTCAATATCTATTGCTTTTTACATTCATTTTAGAAGTAGTTATTAAATCACTGTAAACGTACTTCATACAATACATTTCTACAAACAGTGGACAGTAATGTAAATGATTGTCTCTTCCCCAGCTTTCCTACAAACATAGACAGCGAATATAGACCACCTTTCTGAACCTTAATATTGTTACTGTCATAGACCTTGTGGATGATAAACTAAAAAAGTGACTCAAAGACTTTGTCCCATCACAAGCTTTATTGCTGTTGTTACTAAGATGGACTGGCAACTAACCGAAATGCTAAGTGACTGGGGTACACATCAACATCAAGGATATATGCTGGCTCGGTGTTTACTGTATGGGGATGACCGTGTTGATTGTAACCAAGGGTTGCCTCCTGCAGATAATTTGAAATGTGACTCTATTCCCGGGCGAAAGGGAAAGCTCACTGTGATGAGTAGGTAAACTTTATATTACAATCAGAATTATATAATGACTAGTTGATAAATTCTGGTAGAGGCATTATGTGCTTAGCCAATGAGATGCTATAAAATGAGATATACTTAAATTATGATAATGGATTGTAAAAGGTGAGAATAAAGTACCGTGGAGATTGTGAATGGTAAGATATATTATCAAAGGAGAAAGGTTACTGTTTACTGCGCATTTGGGATTATCATAACAACCTTAAAGGGCACTACTATAAAGGTAACTCATTATTTGTTGTGAGCTACAGCAGGAACCTTCATATATGCACCATGATTTCAAACTTGTATTAGTAGTGGTCTGATACATGGAATGTCGTATCACTTATCTGTCCGAACAAAGGTAATGATTGTACAAGTGGATATAATCCTTGGCTTTGGGACATAGGGTAGCCTATAGTCCCCAGGGCTCCATCAAGGGCCCCATCGTGTACACTCCATTAATCACATACTGTTTATTTATACAAACAGTGCATGCTCTGTGTTAGTCATAGATTGCTTCTGACTTATCATTACATCACCTACAATAATTAAATCTCGAAATATTCCGCGTGCTGGTAGTACCTCACATGAGAGACACATTGTACAATTAGGAGAGATAATAAGACAGTTTGGATGTAATACATCTTTTCGAAATTGTGACCAGTACAGATCGCCTATTTTTGGTGTCTTAATTGCAGTCAGTTACCTTAAACATTGTCAAACATATTTCCATTGATAAGCAATAGAGGACGCCACTCGTACAACTCAAGTCAGGTGGGGTTTATAAGCAGAGACTAAAGTGGGATTCACACGATGGGATTCATGTACCTCACAGGGTGTTTCTCTGAGACAAATCCTGCTGAGATTCTGTATTCGAACACAAGCAAGCTGTCCCCTTAAGCGAGGTGTCCCAGAAGCGGGGTTTTGCTGTATATTTGTAAGATGTGGTCAATTATAAGACAGTCAGCTGCATTATTAGTGTGACTTGTGAACAGATCTGCCCTTGACCCTCCTGCTAGAATACTTGCACCGATACACTGGTTTCCAATGTTTGGACTTTGCAGTAGCCTGAATGATTCTATGTGTAGTGCTCGGTTCATTCACCAGATGGCATCGCAGCTTAGTTTATATCTCCAGACAGGACACTCTTTCTGTGTCTCTTTTTGAAATTGGTTATGATTACCAATGGTGTTAGGATCAATTGTTAGATATACATGTTCAGAAAAAAAGACTGAATAGATCAGCAATTCTCAAAATCTACTAATCTGCTATCTCCATTTTACAAACACTCGTGGAAATAAAATTTCGGTTTCGAAAAGAATTTGATTCTGTAGAAAATACCATGGATACCCAAACTGGGCATTTCTGAATTTTAGACTTGAATATATATCTTATGTTAATAAAAGATATCTTACTCACGTCTGTGGTTCCCCTTTGGGTGCATCCATCACATTTGTGAAAACGATATCAGTTACCACTAGTTCTGACTACACACAGTAAGAATAGGAAATTTCTACCCATGTGGTGATTTCTGTGTTTTCCAGCAGGTGGCAGCAGTCCAGCGTTGTTGAGGTGCTCACTCAGGACTACGCACTGAACACAAATACATGCTCCTACAACGAACTACACTGCGTCAGTTTGTAGACGTGAGACCTTCATTCGGATAAGACACCAGATAGAAATCGCACCTAGGAGGCAAGGCAAAGAAGAAATTAAAACCTTTTTACTTTAGGGCTTAACGTTTTCATTGGATTACGGAATGCAGGGCATTGTTTGGAGTTGGTATTTATTTCACCAAGCATGGCTCTAGCCCACACAAACAAACTTAAGTCATCGAGACTCAATATGATCAGAACATACGGCAGAAAATGATGTGATTGGGGAAAAAGACGGTTAAATAAAAATGAATTTAACGTTAACGAATAATGATAACATGTTTATCCACCATTTTGAAAGAAATTAATCCAGAGTAAAAGCTTTAATTATAAGGCAACAACAGATTGCGGAGTCTCCATAGGAAATGTATAGGGTACCTGGAATTAGCTACCTGGAGATTCTGGCATGTCAGAATCCCCTGCAGGAGATCCCGGAAAAATAGTCCTGTCCATAATGCGGTCGAATCATCATGTACTTTGAAATGAGTTTCTTGAATGTTCATTCAATTTCAATTATTTAGAATCAATCCTGATAATCCCATTTACCATCAGAAATCGCTGTCATAACACACTTTGCATGCTAAAATCACATGTTAATGCCGAACTATATTATTGGTGTAGGCCTGCACCGAATTACTGCCACGCTTGACAGTGCTGTGGTGTCAGGAACTAAATGTCTTGCAGAAAATATTGAAAAGATTTATTGCAATAGACTTGTTATTAATCTTGTAGGTGGGTAATAAATGCAATAACGATTGGTTTTGTATACGAGTGCCCATAATCTCCTCGTACACAAAACCAGTCATTATTGTGTATGAATTCATAGTAAAACATGTGTTTCCCGTGTACAGCCTCGATCATAGAGTGTTCAAGTTATTCAAATGAGATATAACAATGGACAAAATGAAAAAGTAAATTAAGCAATATAATATCTCATTTCTTCCTCTCAGTTATATTTTAGCATACCTCGCCTCAATTTCATCTCAAATGACCAGCTTAACTAACAATGCAAGCTTCAGAAAAAAAAACCTTCACAAACAAACATGCATTACTTGCATTACTTACTCATAAAACATACATTTCTGTTCTTTACAAACAGCCTTCTAGGTAGGAATACATATTCAATAAGTTTTATGGGAAAAAGAGGTCCATGGTGCATATCATATGTAACCTAGCCACTCTCCTATAAAAGAAGGCAACACATTTAAGTTAAACAGGCAGGGGAGAGTTTTATTATGAGCTCGCTATCTTGTTCAGCATATAATAGTCCGTATTGTATTTCGCATGTAGAGCCCTGATAATTTAGTGTTTACGTGACCCCAATGAGATATCACATTGGACAACATACAATAAGCAAAGTAAGATATGAAATATAACAATATATCTCCTCCCCTCTCTCCGTTGCACTTTAGCATACCTCGTCTTAATGGCCCAACATCAACACTGATCAACAGTGCTAAACACGCAAAACGTGGGCTCATGAATTGCATCTTGCATTCATATAACAGACATATCTTCTTCGATTGATATATGTCTGTAAATTTGGTTGATTTGGTGTTCTTTACATTTAGTCTTCTCTGTATGAATACATGAAACAATGAGTTTTATGATTTCCATAGTCTTTGCAGTGTAAGGCCTGGCGTCTACCTACTACAATAGAAATTTAGACCTACCGAAATGGCACTAATACAAAAAGCAAATATCGGAGACATATAGGGAAGGTGCAAAATCGTAGACATATGTCTAGACATGCCAATCCACCACGCATTGTGTGGGTTTTTTATCGGTGTCTAATCGCAGAAACGTGGTCAACTGCCTCGATAGTAGGTGACCTTCCGACGCGATTTTGATTTTTTATCGGGAGGTGCATCGTAGACCATGTTGGAGCCACATCGTAGTAGGTGGACGCCGGGCCTAAATGTATTATTTTCAGATTAGTTTTGCATGCCGTTTTATGCAAACAGAAATAATCAGCTCTTTGCTCAGATGCTTTGTAAGCAGACGTCATTTCTTCGTATGCAGCGGACACGTGCTGCCCTCTGGCGAGTACCAGGAGCCCACGTGATTCGCTGGACGACTGTCGTCTGCTCGCCCGTGTAGCTTGCCGGGCACCCCCGCAACAGACGACAACCCGACCTCCACGACCGGCCTTCTGACCCGGGGTCAATTGGGCGCGAAATCGCTGACAAATGGTGGGCGGGGCTTGTCAGGGGCTACGCCTACCTCCTCGTGGTCGGAGTCTGCTCGGGGGCATGGAGAGGTGAGGAGGGGGAGTTGAAGCGCCGTACTCAATGCATCAGAGCTGGACTGGCAGATGGCAGTCGTAGAATTGGGCTACTGTGGGATGGGGATGAGATGGGGGAAGAGGGTGTAGTTGCTGAAGCACTGGACAAATTCAAGATATTTTCCTTTCTCAATATTTTCATATAATGATACATCAAATCTATCACTCCGAGACAGCACAGGCAATGTGACTTCTTGGGCAATAAAATGGAAAGCATACGGCAAGAATTACCTCTGATATAGTTCAAGTTTAACATAAATTGTCTTCTACAATTTCGACATGTAACTCATTTACTGGAAATGCTAATCAAATATATCAAATATTTTATCGGAGAATATAAAAATGACTGAGACTGATGGCCACACAAAAATCAGGCCATTTGACGAGAATCCAAAATATTTTTGGATATTGTCCTCAGTAAAGAGCCAGAAACAAAAGTACACTCAAGTGATGATTAAGATTTATTAAAAGAGTAATACGATGAATATAAATCAAATATACGGATTAACATTTCTTTCACCATGTACACATGATATATAAATAGGTTGACCATTCCACGCCTCCACAATTTGCAGCACCTGCCTCGAACATGCTCTATGAGGAGACACACTGCAACGCTCTGCCGCGTCTGGAAGTGGATACGACGTTGTGGTGCAGCATCCCGAGATAGCCAGTCGCCGGCTGTGGTGTATACTGTCTGGCCAGGTTTGGACACTCAGTGAGCAACCTTGGCACCTGTTTACAGAGACCTCTTGATGAAGGGCGTCATTAAGATTGTGCTGAGCGACCTGTCCACTTATGTTACCCCTCAGAGATAAGTTCCACACCGTAGATAAGTCGTGAGACCACCCTCCTCACTCAATATAAACAGTAATCAAACCCAAGATAGACTGCTATTTAATGGAACTATTTGTTTGACTTGGTTCGATATATGGTTGGATAAATCTGTGCTCCTTCTGGCTTCCCTTAATATATCCTTTTGGTGAACGTTACATTAGCAAAGACAAGGAGACTAGAACTAGAACATACTTTTGAATCCCTTTCTATCTTTTTATAAATACAACAATTATTACATGGGATTTGTTACAGGAATTTTATCCACTGTTATTACTGTCTCAACTGATATGTCACAGATCACAATTTAGGGGTATGAAACCGTGGTATTTTTGATCATCGTATCTTATTAAAAAAGGAATCAAATATTTCAAACCTACAATTAACTTCCTCTGTTCATTTGTTATCAGGAGACAGGAGATGGACGGATGTGGGCATTGGTGTTGATACGGTTATGAAAAGAGCTTAGGAGATACATTTAGAACCATGCTGACAAACACTTATTAATCATTCAAAGAGGTTCACCCAAGTATAAAGCCTTCCGAATTGCCCCAGTGCCAGTCAAGAGGCCATCATCATTACTTCACTGATTCACCTAAATTATAATTGAACACTTAGACAGAATAAAGTCAAATCCCCAATTTCAGCAGAGCATTAACTCGATATTGGATTGCACAATGCATGTAGAAGGACTGGGAGACTAGAGTAACAAATTGGATGTGTGCATGGGGAGGGGGGGGGGGGGTGAAGGTGATCCACTAAGCCGGCTAATCCCCTGAGGCGAGGCGTATGGCAGTAGTCTCTGAGTCTCCTCCTCCAGCTAGCTAAGTCCGAATAATTAGCACAGACCCAGGGCCAGGAGGGTTAACAGATCATGATCCCCAGTTCACCAGGGGTTAATCCGCGACTTCTTCCCACTGCACTCAGTGAGTATATATATGGCAGAGGGTCGATCAACGATTGAATGTTGGTGGTAAGGGGCTGTGGCCTCCACTTAAGTTTATCCCCAGATTCTATTCACTGGGTACAGGGTATGGGCCGAAGGCTGAATGCGAATTTTGCATTATCAATACTGATAGAGGGAGTTGGGTGTTTGGGTTCAGAGGGTATTGTAGCGGTGGAGGGGGTGTATACCTCTTTCCCTCACGTCTACTTTGAGTCCAGATCATGTGGGGTACAGCGGGAGGGCAGGGGGTAATACTTGAGCTGAGGGTGTTGGGCTGGAGTAGGAGGAAGAGGCCTGGTTGCTGGAGTAAAGGGGGGATGGACAGCCACCACCTGCCACTGTTTACATGTTGACCAGCCGGCGATGACCACACGGCGGCACGTGTTTGGTAAACACCCAGCCTGATCCCTATCACATGACCACCCCGCGCCATGTGAACCCTCTACCCACCCCTCTCATTACCCTGCTTCCACTGGTGTTAGGGACTAGGGAGTAGACATGGCTGATGAAGGGGTGTACACACAAGAAACGAAAAACCGTTTGTATTGTTGTCTTGTCTTATGTATAATCATTTACATTTACAGGGAATATATGGTGAAATCTAAATACATAGACAATGTCCGATGGCGAGTGTATTACGAGGTCAAACTTAAGTGGGTTCCAGAGCCGCCTGTCCAATTGTTTTCTTCTTATTAATATCCAACTTATAAAATACATTGACATATTATAGGTATATCATTTAGGACTTTCTTTTGCTATCCAACCGGAGGCATAGTGTTGGAAGTACCAACAGAAAGACTACATCTATATAGATATCTGATTGACGAGCGTATAATATATGTATACAATAGTTTGAATTCCGTATACAATGGATTTAAAATCCATATACAATGGTTATGGTATCTGGGTTTTTGGATGACGGGTAGTGGTTTACTCAGCCCCCATACATTTTCAACGGGGTATTTGTACACGATGGATGATAGGATAACCTATGCGAGGAAATCTGTTTCAAGGTCTCAACAAAATTATGGACAAATATATATATTCAAAATTGAAAGGCTGGTATTTAGAATCCATCAATATGTGCAAAAGACTAGATTACATTAATCCTATGTAATCTATAACGCATATCTTGATTAGAAAATTATTCAGAATAGCTGGGAAACGGCTTGCCATAATAACCGCTTCCCAACTCTCCCCACCACATCGCTCTAGACGTAATAGAAACTACTCCCTACTTCCAACCTATTCTGATAAGGAGGCAAATAGTTCTTCGTATATGTCTGGATCCGATCAACGCCAGTGTCAGCATTTAATGAAATAATGGCATGGATAACGATAATCCTGGCCTTAAAAACACATATAGGAACCAGTGGAAGTTGAGAGGTCCCTTCTCCATCGAGTAGTCAGATTTTAACAAATCAGTTTCTGTGAAATGCATACATATTAACTTAAGTAAACCTTATTCATGCTGTGGAGTTTTTCATAGTTTTTCCCACAGATCTCTTCAAAATGGCGGTTGCTGGAACATATAACGCATTTTCGGAGTGGTCGCTTACAGTTGTGCAGCAGATGTCGCCGGTGAAACCAGATAGACGGGAACTAGTTCTGTAGAGATTCCAGTGCGCCGACAACAGTACTTCCAGCCGACATGACATCCCGAAGTCTGCACACATCTTCTACCAGCTGTAGCGCACGGCAGGCTTGCGCAGGTGGCTTCCACATTATTCTTGTAGCTGGTAAGATGTGTTAAATCTACGAGGTATGCTCGGCACTGTAGATGATATCCTCCTTCACGTACCTATACAGATGACAATTTGGAGTATATCGCGGTCTTTCATGATGTAAAATCCTGAACGCTTAAGAGCCCACAAATAGATGGTTGATAGAAGATGTTGCGATAAACGATTAGATATCTTGAGGACGTGTGAGCGGTACAATTTTCCAACACCAGTTGCCAAATTTAATATATACAGACAAACACTATTCGGGAACAGCCATTGAGCCTTTTCGATTGGAGTATAGAACTCAGAAATAGTCTTTATATTGAAAAGCCCATAAGTTATTGATTGTGTAAACAAGTAGTACACATTTAATAAGTGGAAGCGTTTTATAATTCGAATGTCTTGAAGGTATAGATTTCAGAAAAAAATATTGGAAGATATTTGAGGAAGGGGGAAAGGTAACCTGGCACTTTTTGTATGTTCTTGTATAGTCGTAGTGGAGTCAAAGACGTTATGTTCATGTATTCGTTGGATGATATTGTCTTGTCTTTGTCTTTTTGTTTACTGCCATGTTTGATGTATATCAAGAGGAATAGGGGGTGACTTCAAGAACCAAAGGGGGACTTGCATCTGACAGTTTGGAATTCAGATTAGAGGATAGGATGAATCTTGTAATTTTGGGAAAGCAGTGTCAGAACTTATAAGTTCTCAGAAAACTCAGTGTATCTATGGGTGTGGTATACGAGTATAATCTGAAAACCGCAATGGATTGAACCAGTCTCTGAATGTCTTTGTTGTATATAGGAAATACGCTATGCAAGTATGTTACAAACTAGCTACTGTAACAGACAAGAAAGGGGAGAGAGGAAAAGATAAAGGGGAGAGAGAATAAAAAGTAATAGATGATAATCACAGAAAAAGGAAGAAAAACAACAACAAAAAACAACAACCGAGCGAACTCAGGATATTGATACATCAATCTATGACATCAGAATTACCCGTGTTGGAAATAGAATGTTGACATCGATTTGTGTAAGCGGATTTTGAAGGAAAAGCTGGCGCATAATCTTAGTGCAACCGTATTCTTACTTTATGGTTGCTGTTTTCATAGATCTGTACTTCAGATATATTGGAATTCTGATTTCACTTGTGGTGCGCATATGTTGCATAATGGATATACTATTGTTCATCGATGGATGAGACACATGTTATAGGGTTTCTGAGCATAAAGAAATTTGGATATGTACCTACTTACTTGGCTAATAAATGGAGCCGAGCTCTTATATTAAAGAAAAGATGAATCTTGAGGTCGTTCAAAGCAGTAACCAACAGAGTGTTACCATATTTTACTGAAGCTATATATATACGGGTAGATATTTGATTCTCCGTTACAGTCCACACTATGGGAAGTTAGTTATAACCAGCAGAGTGATACTTGAATGAAATTTACAATTATCAAGAGATGTGGAAGATGGGTTCCAAATTTATATTTTTTCAATGTATTTTCAGCACGTGTCCATGCACGACTGCCATCTTATCAAAGGCACCTCGCAAAAGGAGTAACGAGGTTAGCATAGGACTTCGGCTTAGTTATGTAGGACTGTCTGATGCCCATGCATGTATCTTCAGGTTACCGATAGCATGACTGCTGGTGTTCAATTGAATCTCTCTGTAACATACGATCAGTGTCCATCGACCCGTATTATAATAACAATATTTTGCTTAATCTAATGTCATTGGATTGCGATCCGTCCCTTTATATAGTGTTAGTACATGTATTAGATATTATAGTACCTTCGGTTCCCGCACCACAATAGGTCGAAGCGTGGACTTAAGTCTGTCCAAGCCCATCTGTCCATCACTCCGGTGTGGCCTCATTTGTCGGCGACCTGTCAAACGCCAGATCAGGCCCTGCCTGGCCTCTTTATTTCTGTTTTAATTACCTTAATTTGAGTCTCATTAGGCCTGACAGGTGCATGGCTGACCCACGCGAGGCACTTCTCGGCCTAAGCCGATCTTTAACTAGGTCAAGTCAGGTCAGGTGGGGTCAAGGGCAAATGCCTCAAAATGTTTTGGTTTCATAAAGAGAGAAGAGGCTTAAAAATGTTATTCCTTTGCAAGTTTTGTTTTCATTTCTTCAAAATGTCCATTGTCTGTCGGATCATACATACCAGAAGTACTATAGAACGTATCAAATGAAAGTTCGGTTGCTTATAAGTACAAATGTATTACCTAGTATATCTAGTATTCACCTATTCCTTTTTATACGATGTATCTCTTTATTTGCTATTATTTCCAAGTCAGTTTGTTGATGAATGACATATTTTCTCCAGCATATTAAATTCTGCTGCGTCGTACTCTAACTTCAGCTGGCCTTGTTACAGGTCCATATAACATGAGCATATCACTAAATGTTATCTCACTTTCATCATAACTGGGTATCCTGAAATTGCTTGTGCTCATCCCAAAATCTCCCAGTATGTCACTTGCCTTACAGAGGGTTGAGAGGAACTGGAATACTCGGGGCAGTGGTACTTGACTGCTCGGACAAGAGGGGCTTACAGATTTTTTCCATATATGTGTTCATCTTAGGGAAACAGTTGTACATATGGTTGACATTTACTCATTACTTGTTCATTAAATCGCTTGTATATACATTCATATGGTACTGTTTCCCAATGATTTTTTTAAAAGGATAGTTATATTCATAACTGCTTATCAATACATGTATTTGTATCAGCAAATCTTACCACAGAAATAACAGAAATTTCGCGTTGATGTGACTAGATCTATACCAATCTCTTTATGGATCTATATTCACTATCCTGGCGCGTGTGAGTGGCTCATCCAAAGTTCTGCACCAGTGAGCAGCTTAGCTCTTAGAGGCGGCCATCTCTCCTTGACCACGAGTGGCGGGTGGTGGGCTCGTATAGTGGGCGGACACTAATCACCAACCTCCGTTACGCACCCTGTAATCGTCTTGTCAATGGTCACACCCACTCCCCACCCCACCCTCATCCCAGCGCTCACCCCTACTTCCCCTGAACCCAATGCCGACAAGATCATCGCTGTAAAGGGATATTTGGCCCAGAAACTATATATGGTGCTATAGTAGTCCGTCAGTGTAGAACATATTAGGTTTAGGCCTCCAGTTCTTGCATCTTGCAGTCAAAATGCTGTATAGGCCAGCCAGCTGGGGGACAGCCTGTATATGGGCAGATGATTTTGTTCGTTTAGTGTGTTAAAAGATAAGTGTCATTGCTTAATCTATGATAGCTTAATCCTGATATTCCCCAATAACCTGGACCTACGTTTCTAAAAACATTGGGAGATATATATCTGTATAGATAGACAGATAGATAGAGATATAGATATATACTACTACAATTCAATAGATTGCCCTGATTTATGTCCACATTGTATGTCTCCATATAACCAGACGTAGTAATAGATAGATACTGACTTTCTTAGTTCCTCGACACAAGATGAGGCGTTTATTCCCCTCCACTATGAATGTCAGTCTAAATGTTACCATTCTCTCCGCTCTCATAGTAGCGGCGGACCGGTCTGGAGAGCCTGGTGGGTACCGCGGTTATCCTTCCTGGAGAGGGGGCAAATTGCGGATTGGTTCTGGGGGTTATGACTAGCCCTGGGAGGCGGTGTGTGTGAGTAGAGAGGTGGGGTGGAGTCCAGTTGGTCCGCCATCCTCGAGAAGAGGATTACCCTCCGACCACGATCACAATTATCATTATAATTATCCGCCGTTACACCCTATGGCGGCCGTGCCCTCCATGCACGCTCCGGAAATACCACAGCGCCATCTATCCTATGACCATGCCTCCACCCCTCGACGCCCGCTTATAATCCCGCCCCCTTTATTGCCCACTGAATAGGCATGTAGATTACACACCAATTAATCAAATTACCACGGTTGTTCTGGGAGGTAATCTAAGCTGATTGGTCCGGCTGGCGGACTGACAAGCACACCCTACCTCATGTCAGAGTTATTATTTCCCTGTACGGCATTTACTTCCTACTTAGGACTTGGCTGTTTTTCTACTCTCGCTGCTAATGGTTGCCCAAAGGAGATTTCTATAGCAACTTGACGTCATCTGCAAATGGGCTTTTGTTAATTTACTACTGATTGAAAAGCAATCACTCATATGTCTGATGGCCACTTCCTTCTACTTTGGCCCAGTGTGAGCTTGAATGTACATATCATTCCCAATTCGTGCATTTTGATGCATTTTTGACAAAACATACAGTTGACAATTTACCAGATGATTCCCTTAGCCATTCTGATGGTAGCATAGTAGTGTTGTCACAAGACATCATTTTCATATCTCATTCCTGGTATTTTTTCCTAGTAACTTAACATTGAAAACTCGTATCCAACGCCCATGGAGTATTAAGAAAATACGGTTTGATTTGCGGATCAGTTGCGGATTATTTAAAAGAAATTAGCCTTTTAGTTAATGTGAGGGGTGAGATATATTCAGAAACCTATTCAAGTTTACAGTCACAGCTCGAAAGCATCTCGTTAGAATTGCTCCGCAATTCACGTGGCTTCGCCCCGTGAATTACTGCATTATTCAAACTCAATGGGATACGAGCTCTGACCGTAAACATTTATAAGTTTCCTCTGTAGAATCTGCAGTTTATACTAGTAAATGAATTATTTTCTACGATTGGACCTGTCAAGCAATTCCTTAAAGACTATGATGTCCAATGCTATCCAGATCCTGGATACGAATAGTTTACAACCCACATGGTTGTCTCGAATGCACAGCCAGAAGATTATACTGGCATCGCAAGGCGGCGCTAAACGGTAAAACATCATTTAATGGGACACATTCTGACCTCATTAAAATGTAGCTTTTCATATACTACTTACATACAAATAAATACAAAACTGGTAGAGTGCATTGAGCTGAGTATCATATACTATGTAAACAGGTACTTTCTGAAGGTCATATTTTGCTCTTTCGGTCTAATGATTTCTCTTCAAACTAAAAAAAGTATACGCTTATGATGGGGGTGAGAGTAATCTATCCCTATCCCAGTGTGCCGGAAGTGTGATGACTTAACTAAAAATCGCCCATTCTGGATGTTATCCTTTTGGCTGATCATAATAAAAATCCTTTTTTTTCTCTCAGCCATCCCACTTTGAACACAGATTGGAGTGCATACTGCGGCATTCCATGTATGGGCGATAATAGAGGGAAAGTGCTCCTCCTTGTCCGCTGGTCCGTATTTTCTGTCGGCAATCAGCAAGCCGGTCTCGGCAAATCTCGTCGCCTCTCGTTCAGTAACGGCGCGCCCTTGTCGCCGACGAGCCCCGCGGAAATGGAATTGCGCTAAGAGCATTTTATGAATCAATGCGCACGTCTCTTGGCGCCATCTTGTGATCAACCAGCCATTCAGAGTGCCCCTTTCTGGTCACGTGAG
Source organism: Alentia gelatinosa (assembly GCA_950022655.1). Taxonomy (NCBI): domain Eukaryota; kingdom Metazoa; phylum Annelida; class Polychaeta; order Phyllodocida; family Polynoidae; genus Alentia; species Alentia gelatinosa. The sequence goes on from OX465582.1 coordinate 39,356,002, forward strand.
CACACCTACTTTCATCAGGCCCCGCACTGCGGCACTGCGAGAGCTGTAACGGGTTGCACAATACGGTTTAGTCAGGTGTGGTTTTTCGCCTTCTTCTCCATGCCGTTTCCGTTGACTGGCCGCGAAGTGCGCCTGCCCGGCTTTCCGTATTTACAAGCCATTAGAGAATATTAATTCTGATTAGAGTTGGGTTCACTAGGAGAGCACCTCTCTAGATATGCATATTTGAAAAAGCACACGGGCTCTGTATCTACAAGCCCCTTCTACTGTGCATACATAACACATTTCTAGTATTTACTTCATCTTCCTTTTTCATTCCCTTTTTCAATTTTTCATTACACCTAGAGTTGCGTCTCTTAGTTATAAACACAGATATTAGTAGCAAAGTGCTGCTAGAACTATAAACAGGAGTCATGTGAAACATCTTTAGAATATTATCGTAAAACTGGATGAGGTTTAATCTTGGCCACCGTATTCCACGACTGGAGTTTGGCAAAGTGACTTCATGAGGCGAAGCCGAGTGAAGTCCGGAGCCAAAACTTCAGGAGTGGAATGCGGTGGACAAGATTAAAACGAATCAGGTTTTGATTTTATCCTACCCTATCTCCTCGATTTTGGAATATTACGTGATAACAATGCTGTATGCCACTAGTGGCATATAAAACTCCGTATGCCAGTCAGCGTGGCATACGGAAACCCAATGTTAAGCCTATGGGATTTTATATTAGGGGTAGGATAAAATGTGTATACTATATGTATAATAGGTTCGGATGATATTTACACCCTGGCTGCTGCGCATCTCTATATCTGAGCGCACATCAGTCCGTGATTACATTTGATCAGATTCTGAAATGCAATTAGTATTTTCCAATTCTGTAAGCAAGAATAGTCATGAGGTATACTTATTCAGAATGCAACGCAAATACTTATCGTTTATGATAAATCTTTTTATCAAATAAAGAATACTTCTCTTTTATGTATCCCCTCTTTTGGAGCCTCACTGGATGGAGGGTGCGCGCGCCGATTGAAGCCGACTGATGGCGCTCCGGTCGGCGATCACGTGACAGCCTCAGACAATAGCGGCGGTGTACACACAATGGCGGCACAATGGTCGTCGATTAACGACCGCGGCCACTACTTAACGACGTGGAGGAGCTTTTACGACAGCGCCGATAATTACCCATTGAACCCGCCAAGTGAGCTCAAAATGTTGAACAGCCTGACGAGCCGCGCCTGGAATCCACCAGAGGGTGCGCCGTACCGAGCAGATATTGTTGACGTTCGTCCTCTCGCCGCCGCGGGATTTATAACGTGACATGACGAGAGGTCATCGGGGGTCATTTAAAGCCGGAGTCGGTCGTGTGGCGGGTACTCTCCAAGCATACTCCAAAGTCCTTTAAACTGGGGACGCATTCGGAGTTACGATAATATTGTGAACGCAAAAAGTATTTAGATCCTAAGTGCATCATTGAGTTTTATTATACGCATCGGTAGCCTACATACACGTTACTCATTCTACAGGGAAGGTACATTTTCATTACATAAAAGAAGTTTGGGCGAGTTAGTTATCAAGATACCAGTTGATAGGGCGTGTGGTTTGCTTGGAGGACACCAGGTGGTGTGACTATGATCATGGGGGGCAATAAACGCCCGGGCGGACATGGCGGCCAGACCGTCTGAGTATTTGCAGGACGCTCCTCAAATCCTCTCCGCCATTTCGACAACTGCTGCACGAGTGGGTTGTTAGGACAATAGAAATAGATATGAAGTACTTGTGCACTTATTGAGCGACAGCTGGTGGGTTGGCTCAGGGATTAGATGAAGGCTTTCATAACGCAATGACACATTAATGTAATCCCTCTTCCCTAGACTGATGGTGGTTGTATTTCAAACACACTAGCTCAATGAGGTTATGCTCGTTTACATTCAAAACCGAAGCTGTAGGAAAGAGAAGTAGGCACTCTACATTTATGTCACTGATCCATCTGTAACATCACAAATACACTGGGATAGTTTCCATCTAAAGATGGATACAGCTCATTTATATCAACATTTTTTGTTTATATAGAATTAACGTATATACCGTAGAATTATTTAGAATTAACGTATATACCCCAGGTAGCCGCTTTTCGGTTAAATAGCTAACAATACTGACACATAAATACATCTAAAGAAGTTGAAAACAAATCTCAAAAGCTTTCGCAGTGCTTTATAGTCAATTCCGATTAATTTAAGACATGCATCTATTTGGATAGGTTTTTAATAGCTTCATCATAGCCTCCCCTGGAAAACAACCTCTTTGTGATTGCGGTCTGGTCCTCATACGGTCTGTAGAGCGATAGATGAGAGCTCTGTGCCCCTATCACAACATCACCATTACTGCTGCATATGCCTGCAATCTCCCATAACACATCCCTAAGTCCCCACTTTACACGACCAGTTGAGAAATAGACCGTCGGTGTACTGTATTTAACCCACCTCTCAACATGTTCAGCTAACAGGTCTCTCTCTTTCTCCACCATGCCGTGTCGCCTCCAAGCGGAAGCATGTGTTGCGCATGTGTGGAGGGCCCGGATGTCAGCTCTACGCCTGCGTAATACTGAGCGCACGGTTGGTGAGTGAGGGTTGAAGACAAAATGGCGATTGTCCACATTCGCTTTCCCACCATTCTGCTTCGCGGGTCGGGTGGGTGGAGGGACCATGTGGCATCACTTTGTGCGCAACCGGAGCACACTTTTCTCACACCTTGCCCGGGAGGAGTGGATGCACATTCCCGCCCCATAGTCCAGCAAGGAGACCTACCTAGCCTCTGGCCCCGGCGAAATGCACTTCAGCAAATTGTAAACAGGTAGTCAGGCGTACACAGTGAGATGGAGAGGAGATAGGCCAGGGACCAGGATAAACATGCAGGGATAAATAAAGGTATATAGTTAGTTGGAGATAGAACTAAGCGGTGGAACTGAGAAGATAAGGACACAAAAACAAAGACAAATATATGAGGGAACGAGCCGATAAGGAGTGGGGATGGATGGATCATGGGTGTAGATTAGGAGGGCGTCCAACGGGGTACACTAGGCAAAAGACAAGGATTCCTGATGACTAAGGGGTGCTGAGTGAGGAAGAAAGAGAGTGTGCAGAGATTACAGTAAAAGGCATAGGCAGAGGAAATGCTTTACATGATAGCATCTCAGAGACACCATACAGTATATATATATATAGGAGAAAGGAATACTTGGCATCTTCCCATTGTCAGACATCTGACCGACCTAGCTTTTAGGAGGAAGGTCTATACTGATGACTTGACGGTTATTGCTATATTCCACCGAAACAACAGCCAGGGAGACAAAACATGATAAATTATCACAGGATGACACTGGCCAACAAACTGTTGCATGAAAATCAGCACACGAAAACACTGACACCGTTAAATATTAGAGGGTTCATTAAGTTCAAGTTACACATATGGTTATACTCACACTATTTTATTGTGCCTATAACCTTCTTTTTTGAAGTGTTATTTTAAGAAATACCTTGAAAAAAATTGAAGAAGCAAAGAATTACGGTTTCTGGTGGGATACTTTGATTTCAGTTTATAGCAGATTCGTCGCCATGAATACTGCTAAGATACTGCCTTTCGGTCGTCTGCGTAGACTCCTGGTTTGTAGTCCCTCACCCGGACTATAAACGCGCAGATAAAGTAACTGTACCTTTACCTCTGTGTTGTCATAACTCCATTGGGAGAGACCAGCATCATTTATCGATCTTATTAGTCTTCCGAGAAGTGGGGAAAATGTCTTTGTATTCCTGTGTCATTTTTTGGGGCACTTGCCACCTATTTCTACCAATACACATACTTATTGTATCAAGAGGAGTTAGATTGACTTAGTTATTGTTGAAACCATAGCGTGTACGTGAAATAATATGAAGAATCGCGATTAATGTGACACAATGTGAAGTACTCTTTGCGTCTTAACCCAAATCTTAGAATGTGAAGGTGCTCTGAAGTGAAAATCAAATGGGGAATTATAAAGTTAGAAATAGAGGATTTTGGTACGTTTTCCTAGAAGTAATGTTTAGATTTAGATTGTTTAGATTTAGATTTAAAGGGATTCCTCCTATGATAAAGAACTTTAAATTCAAGCATCGTTTATGCCGATTTATTTTAGGCTAACCGTTTAATCTACGGATGTTCTGTATGATTCAGCTAGAATCCAAAAGATTTCAAAAGAGGTACTTTATTTGAAATGCTAGGTGTTAGATTATTGCAGTTGGTTGAAGGACCCCGCATGGTACTACCACAGACTCCCGGTGAGTGAGCCCTGCTTGCACCACTTGTACCGCCAGCGTCCGAGTGCAAGCCTTGTCTCTTCTCTGCAGAATTGGTTTACTCACCGGAGACAAACAAACACTCCAAAAGACCGGCGTTTTGTGGGACAGTGTTCTCGTCCCGCGAGATACCTCCTCGGGGCGACCGGAGCACCGACTGGTGGGCGTTTACAACAGTTTCCAAATAACCAGATCTCGTTGCAACGAGATTTCAGGTAAGAGGTCGTCTGCATGGCCCCATATTTGTATACTTTACTTTTTCCCGCCTGCCCGAGACCCATATTGATGATGAAGTAGATATGTTTTGGCGGGCGTCCAACGGCGTCCGACACGGCAGATCTCGTAGCAAAATCTCGCTGGTGGTCGCGAGGCGAGATAGCGAGACGATGGATATCGCGAGAGTGAGATTTCACTACACGATCTCCTCCCATTCACCTCTACTCATCTTCAGGCCAAAAAAAACACGGCAACCGGCTTGGGCTTGTATATCCTTCACCGAGGGCCCGCCGAGACTAGCCTCTCGCCGTCTCTGCGCTGTTTACCTTGAGCTGTTTGTGGTAGCGACGCCATCTTAGCCTTCGCGCTGAAACCCCGGTGTCGTCTGCCTCCAAGAGGTGTCGGTTCCCGCCACCAGAGGGCTGGGAGCTCGCTACAAAAAGCAGACGACATTGACCTCGAGACGCCGGGGCAGCCCGGGCGAGGGACGCGCGTCGGGCGCCGTTTATCCACGCTCAGCAGGACAGTTTCAATATTTTCAATTTTGATTGGTCGAGGCGAGAAGGAGTACTTCCGGTGAGGTCACGTGGTGGTGGTGTCATGGTCGCCTCTTCACCCTGATCTTGATATGACAGGTAAACCAAGCATCCCCGGGCCCCGCTACACTTCTTGCTGCACCGCAGGGAACGCGGGTAAATAGAGTGCAGGATGAATAAGGACGCCAGTGAATAAGCTTCCCTTTCCACACTATATTCATATAGAATCACCGTGTTACCATTTATTTCACATCGTTTACTCTTCTATTGGCACTAGATATTAGCATGATATCATTGCACCTTTACCAATGCACTCTCTAATTTTAGTCTATGATTGATTTATTTATATAAGATCAGGCATGAAAGTTATCATTCTGATGTTCAATTATAGTTATTGTCTTACAAATTCTATAATATAGACGATTACAAGGCTCGGTTGCTCTCTAAGTATTTTTAGCTCACGTAACAAGGGCATTTCAAACTTCAGTAAGTATTCGCATATTAATAGATGAATCTTTATTTATTTTTGAATGTGCAAACCCCTAGTTGCCTCTAGGTCTCTCTGCCTGCGCCCCTCTTCTCCACTGCCGAACCCGATACGAGCGTCTCCCCTGTCCGACCTTCTCCTACCGTGTACACACTACATGAAACTCTAAATGACTTTATCTTGAGGGCCACCTAGTCTGTAAACACCTCTCTTCTCCCAGGCGTACCTTGGGGGACTCGGAAGACCTCGTCTTGGACCAAGAACATCTAAAAGACTCTCTGTTTACCATCAGTGCAGTTCCAGTATAGGACCGGTTTTATGAATAATTATCCTCAAATGTCTGTCGAATACCCGCTTGCTCTAAGATTCTATATTAAATCAGCAAAATCTAGATAAAAAAGATGACGTTATTGCAATATTATATACATATTAAGGCGTTGATATCATGTCGATATTGCCTCATATATGAGATGAGCACTCATAGTTTGCCAATAGATGCAGTCGATCTAAGGACCAATCACTTTACTAGAAAATAAAACTAATACCAGAAATGTTGGTTAGAGTCATAAGAAGCCTTTGCTAGTCTCCTGTGGTATCCTACCCCCACACGTGACATAACCCTTATCTACCAGAACTATTTTAAAGTTAATAAATAGCACCCTACAATCAAGCCAAAACGATGTGTCTTATTTTCAGTAATACTATAGCACAAGGTTAAGGATTTTCGGGGTAGTAAATTTCTCTTTAGGAATGTCATGTGAACCATCGTTACCCTGTTTTCAAATATTTCAGCTTCTTTTGTCAAGTAAGATATTTTTTCATTTTGATTATTGTGCCTGGTGGAATTCTTGATTCCATAGTTTTTTTAAATGTTCACCCGCTTCTTAATAAATCAGCTTGTGCAATTAATGAATGGAAATGGATTCCTTTCTACGATGGATAGTTATTCTAAAGAAGGACAAAGATAACCCTTTAGTTCTATATCTGACTTCTTCTTTCCATATGACAAGGCATGTTAAATTACCACAAAAGACAAATATTTGTACTTGATGTGTGGTCCTTGATATTATGAACAGTAATGTTTATGTCCATATCTTTATCCGGACGTTATGTTCTGTCCCACCCATATGATGGCCAGCTCTACAGCTTTAACCATATGGATCTATTTTAGGATTGGAAAATGTTGTTCGTTCTGAAAGCACTGACCTGCACGGCGTTCTATTCGTACACAGAAACGAATCAATGGAAATTTAGAAGGTTCTTGTGAGATTAAGACTATTTTATTTTGAAAGTAAAGCTCAATATCTTCCCTTCAGATATTCTATTCTGCGACCAAAGTCATAACGTCTTCCATCCAGCCGCATATGGGAAACGTCCATATACGTCCTCATATCTGATGTCATATAATTTCAACAAAATGTAAGGCAAATAAACAATTGGGGCTGCCTCAGTGAGCCACCCGAAGGACGCCATGTCGGCGCCAAGACCGGGTCGGAGCATGCGCGTCTGGGGAACGCGTCGAAAAATAGCGCGACTCGGAAAAAAGAGAGGGAGACTCTGCTTGTGCTACCTTGCCATCACATGACCTTGACGGTGGACCAAGGTCAGACACCACAGCATGTGGTCCGGAGGCAAGGCGTGGTGTCACTTACCACCAGCAGGGGACACCGCCAGGGGTTAGCGGGAACGGATGAGAATTCGTGAGATATAGAATCACGGTGCTGGAGGTTGGTTTCTACAACGATTGCTGGTAAAACTCCGAGAGGTATTTTATGTCCCTTGATAGATTGTTTAATTTTGAATTGAGCGGCATTTCTCTAGTGCTACTTCCGAAACTTAAACGCATATTGTGAAAATAATGCAAAGATGCCATCTATTCATATAAATGGGCAGGGATACATATTACAATGTATGGTATTGTGAGTGGTTATTCATGATTATTCTATTGGGCTAGGTGCCTGCAATATTTTAAAATTTTAAACCATTTCTATTAGTCTTATTCATAACGCATATTGCAAACGAAAAAAGATCAATGCACTTAAAATCAGCGCTCAAAAAATCATGATCAAATTACCTACTCATGATTTTGATATGTTACCTTTATAGTAGATCTACTGCGCTATATTTAACAGATAGTATTAGACAAACGGTTATGTCCTTGATTCTAGAAGAAAACCTGGGGTAGTATTATCGCAACCTCGTTATTTAACTACTGACAACACTTGGAATTTGATCAGCTCGTGAACCCACAGACCTCTTGTATCCAACTACATGTATATCATTTAGCACAGAAAGTCACCATTGGGGGAGAGATGGAAAATAATAAAGAGGTGGTTTCCCTGCTGAATTGAATAAAACAAAGGCTTTATATTTTGTATACAATTCCATATTTAATCACCACGTTGCTATTTGACAATAAATACCTAAGAGTCAAGTCAATAGTATGTATACACCTCTATCCTGGTTGCGAATTATGAGCTCTATCACAATTGCTCAAACATCGTTGTAATTAGGAATACACCACCATCAGCAGGTAAACAAAACAATTTTAATATTACATCACGATGATTTACATATATTTACAGATTTACTGTACGTTCTGTGTTTCGTTATGATTTACCAACTTGATGTACGGCTAAAAGTGAATAATACTAAGCAATGAATGACCCATTATACACCTTTACTGGTATCATCGAGACAACTTCTTCATTGTAATGGAATGAATAGTGTTCCTTTTATGTAGGTTTTAATCAAGTACCAGCATCGTTTGTCAGGCTTAGTCCTTGTGTAACTAGAGAAACAAAAGGGGTACATTTTCCAGGTATCATCTTTGGTTGTAGAGCTTAAAGAGAACAATTGCACCACCAAAGAACGTACGATATCTTAATTATTTGTGATAGATTTCTGTTTCGCCTGGACCTAAGTTCAACCTCCTCCACAGAATGTCCCCTACATCCCGAGATAGTTCATTACTGGAGGACTTCTATGAAGTGAGGTTTCACTGATTGGAGATTAATTCTATACCGCAGGTCAATCCAAGTTCATGAGATAAGTCGTGATTAGGATCCACTACTACTTCGGCCAGAGCAGCTCTGAGCAGAAGAAGAAAAGCAGGTCACACACCAGTGACTCAAGGAGAGGCCGCTCTGACCAGCCGTTGACTGAGTAATTACTATTTGGTGGTTTACTTTGGCATCCAATGTAGGTCTCCTCTACAACAAAGACTCAGTTTTAAAAATGTTCAGAGGTGATTTTCTCTGCGGAAGTATCATATATGTTCCCCTTTGGAGGAGCAGTATGTAAGCTACATGATGTGTAGTGCTGCTTTTAGAAGAGAAGAGCTTCAATCACTTAAAGCCATCATGACATTGAGAAAGGAACGTAATGTTTCCAAGAGTTTGAAGCCTATAATTGACAGCAGTTCAAATAGAATAAGCCAATATGTATCCCACTGCCGTTTGCACTATGAGGTAACAATTTTGCTTTCAAGTTGAATAGAAACACCAATAATGAGTGACCCTTACCTGCAAGTTAACATCCTAAATGGCAAATATCAGCAATATATATCAGAGAGGAGCCCTGGTTCAACAATTCATGCATGATTTCAATAACCCAGCGCTATTCACTGACCTAGCGCCTTATACATGTATATATAGACCACATGATATACCTATGTACAAAGAGAGAATATATACCTAAAATATACAGATAGGACTGACCTCAATAACGTAACAATCCTCATTCCCTCTGCACCTGTCTACATGTGTACTTGGATTGAGGTCATAATAAAGTTTCCTTTCCCGTTAAGTTATAACTACATTCATCATGCAAGGTGTTATTCTGTAAGACTTTTATACATAAATACCCCAAGAAAAACTGGCTCTCTGTGGATGGCAGAAGGCTTTGTTTCTGTTTCAATCTGAAATGAGGTCATAGATGCATCCTCCTTGGACGGACGTCCTTAGATCATCTTTGAGAATATGTTAATTGTCTGCATTTCCAATGGCTTCAATAACACTTGAACCTTGGCTAGAATTGTCTTGCAGTTACTGACAGCGTTTGATATACATGTACTGCCAGTGTTTGTTAACGTGGTCAGAGTCCAACAGCTATAGCAGCTGTACTGGTAGTCAGCGGCAGATTTCGAAAAACAAGATTGATCGTAGATACAGGAATAGCAGTTTCGGTTCTGTTTATAATTGAAATCGGAATAACAACCACAAAAGTCCTAGAATTGGCCGTATTTAACAAACGCTTTAACTCCAGAAAGTTAACTTTAGGTTATCACTGTGCCAATTCATCTCCAGGTTCCTCCTTCACATAAATTCCAGAAAAAATCATGTATTCAATAGGATAGGCAGTCTTTGTAATAAATACTTCAAAGGTCTCACCCGAGCTACCAGAGGTCTCTCGTGGTCACGTGATCAATCCTGAAGGTCACGTGGACTAGTTGGTCACGTGCTATGGTGATGGTGGTGGTGATGGTACAAGTTGTAGGGGTACGGGTACAGGGCCAGACCTGGCATGGGGATGGACGGGTACAGCACAGGCCGAATCAACTCCTCGGGGTTATACAGACGCTGGTCGTCCTTGACCAGCACCTTGACCGCCACCTTTCGGGCGCCAGCGGAGATGTTTTGCTCCTGCTGCAGCTGGCGCCGTTTGGTCTTGTAGCGGCGGTTCTGGAACCATATTTTGATCTGCGTCTCTGTCAGTTTGAGTCCACCGGCTAGCTCAGCTCGCTCCGGGCCCGACAGATAGCGTTGGTGGCTGAAGCGACGCTCCAACTCAAATACCTGTCATAAGGGGAAAAACCGAAAAGTGTGACATTGTGATTAATTTTTATATTGAGTTTTAGATAGCGATCGGAAAATATGTAGTTATTGATATATCAGATCAGTCCAACTAGAGGGAGCCTACTCTCTATTGCAGGCCTGAAATTGAGAGGAATTGATACACAAGACTTATTTGACGAACTGGGCCAAGTTGCGCACATAATATATGTATACGTTATTGTAGGGCATATAGCAGATGACCTTTGACCAAGGAGCGTATAAGTAGTGTATAAAAAGAGGGGCATAATTATGAGCTTCGGTTGACCTTTACACAGCAGCCAATGTGCCCAAACTTAATTCACATGTCTTAATTTGTCATTAAGGCTCTCAATAAACATCTGATCCTTTGTGTAAACGTCTTCCCTTTCCATGAAATGCCAAGAGCAACAAATATGGAAAGAAGTAGGGTTGGGGTTTGTATTCGAGGAGGGACAGAGATCTATTTTTAATATATACCATTTAACATTTTGAGACGACAGATAAAGATGTTAAAACAAAGACATTAGGCAAACTCTCGTATTAATTTGATGATCATCTACCTCCACATGAGTCTATATTATGGAGTATTATCTTGTGGACTGACCTGGGCATGGGTAAAGGCAGCCCGGGACCGTTTCTTGCGGGGCTTGGTGCTAGGCCGGTTCTGTGGTCGGTCGTCCGGGTGATGCGTCTGGTGGTTCGAATGACCTTCGTCCTCCTTGACCTTATGGTGACCTCTGTCTGTCTGTGCGTCCTTCTGCTGGTCCCCATCGGTTGCTGAGCAGCAATCGTTGTCAGATGAAGCTATAAGCAGAAACAACAAAAACTGGATTGTGTGCATGACCTGGTTATTGATAATGACACCTTTGCATGAAAAGGGGTATAATCCCGCTAACCAAAACGTCGTATCGCAGTGATGAATAGGGTAATAATGGTGCTTCATGTTAGATAACAAACTTCGGTCACAGATCAAAATTATTATACGAAAAATAAATGATCCAAAAATTTATGCAAAGTCAGCATGATATCATAAAACTTAATGGCGTCCGTAACAAAAAGGAGGAAGGCAAGATTCAATCAAATGTGTCTTATCTGTAATTATCGATAATTACATTCGTGTGAATCATTCATATAGATACATACTGAGAACATGTAGTCCTACAGGCCAGCAATCCAAATGCCTAGATAAAACCTGGCCGATAATAGGTTAAGCCTACAGTACTTATATGACCACACCCGGAGTCACTGCGTCCAGTAAGTAGGAAGCCAATACCAGTTTGTTTGTAGACACAGGGTTTCATCCCAGCCATCTGGCGAAGTTTATACTAGGTTAATACTGTCTATACGCGAGTACTGTATATACATACAGAGCGTTAACCGACCTACAGCAAGTGTTACATGCACACAGACTTGTAGCGGATTACATGTTGCAGAGACGGATATGTTTCAGTCTTGTTAATGTTGTGGCTTCAATGTCAGAACGTCTGTGTTTTCTATAAAATACCTTGACACCGTTTTACACATGATGCACCCCTGATGTGTGTGTGTAAGGCGCAACTGATACTTAGATATACACGTAGACTACAGATCCATGGTTCTCGAGGAATGTTTTGACGGTAATGACACACTGTTATTAACTATTCAGAGTATAATGGCCAGCGATAATCGAATGTATACCAGAACAATACCAATATATATTGTGAAGAGTCGAGTTAAGACGGTGCCATTGTCTTGTAACTTTTCTATAGTGTATGGGTCAGATCCAGTGATTAGTGGGAGATTCTATTTTAATTGGCTCACATCTGTTTCGCCGGCTGGACACTCTACAGTTATGGGTTAGACCAAAACGAGTGGGGCTTCTATGGACTCGGACACTATATAATGATAATCTAATAAAGAATTGAACAAAATTGATTGAATCACTTGGGCACTAATATCGACCTAAGCTAAGGCCTGGCGTCCACCTACTACGATAGAACTTTAGACCTACCGATATGGCACCGATGTAAAAACCAAATATCGGAGACATATCGTGAAGGTGCAATATCGTAGACGTATGTCTAGATATACCAATCCACCGTACATTATAAAGGTTTTTTCGGTACCTAATCGCAGAAACGTGGTCAACTGCCCCGGTTTTAGGTGACCTTCCGACGCGATTTTGATTTTATTATCGGGAGGTGCATCGTAGACAATATCGGAACCATATCGAGGTAGGTGAACGCCAGACATACTTCAAGAATTAGGTCCCGGAATATAATGAAAATCATTATAGTAGATGTACATAGCAATATCTTCATATTCTCAACGATGTACAAGGACACATTAAAAAATTTCCGTTTTAACGTGTGAATATATGAAGAATATGAAACAAATGCAATAGAAAATAACTACGACATCGATTTGTGTGTATTTATCTAAAAATGCAACAGCTTGTATAAAGCTTACAGGGCTACGTCTTTGGAGATATGTACCAGGTATAGATGCCTCAGATAAGTCCGGTTTCTGCGAGTAGCATTAAGGACCGCAAAGGGACGCGTTATTCTTGTATCAATTGCGCTGAGCAAATAACAGTAGACCCGTCAGCCAAATAAACGGACGCTCGCCAGTATCTAATCCTGGCCGCCAGGGGGAGGCCTGCCCACTATCCCAGCACCTCCTGCGCCCACCCCGAAGGGGTCCCAAGACCCCCTGCGTCGACCGTCTTCCAGGTGATGGTAAGGCCCGGAGTAGGGAGGATTGAGGTGGCGTGTTAAGGGGTGCATGGGGAAGGTCTAGGAAGAGGCTGACGCATAGCAAATTTCCCCATATTTCTGAGAAACATTACTGAACAATTTCCAGTATATAGCTCTTAATTATCCTGCAGAAATGTAATATGTTGGAATTTTGACGCTGATTATGTATGTCCTAATGTTACATATATTTCCTGGAGTTATCTCAATGTATTGGGCGAAAACATTTAAATACGTTGGATTTCCGTATTAGTAAAGAGGAAAATATATTAAAAGCGTTTATCTATATCACGGTAAGTGTAACGAAACTAAAATCTAATTCGAGGGTGAAGTTCAGGACCTGTTTGTAAATCACCAAGCTGAGCAGCTCATCAGAAACACACATGTGAGTCAATCTCTAAAAGAGGAAGATGTAACCTCACAACTTTGGCATGTGAACTGTTTCCTACCCAGTGGGGGTGTATAGTAGGGATGGTGGTAGCCCTGCACGGTGGGAACGGGACCAACATATCTTTGTCTGTACACTAGACACAAGCGCTAAGGGTAAAGTAAGAGCTTCTCTCTACCTCCCCTTACCTCTCCCTGCAGCTCCCCCTAACGTCCCCGCACCCCAGCAACTTTGGTCTCGCCTTTCCGCTGCCTACCTGTCGTTATTATTTGTCATACCAGACCACGCCGCTGGGCCGCGCCACCGCCGCCGGAAGCAGACGCCGACGCTGCCCCCTAGTGGCGACACCCGCGCCCTCTGACGGGAAGGAGTCACGTGACACCACGTGATAGCCCCTATTCAGGTGTCGTGGTGCAGTTAGATACATAAACGAAGATCTGCGTGAAATTTCATACCGGCCTCGAGTTGGCTTAAACAAAGAGGGAGAGGCCTGGGACACCCTTCTCCCCTCTCACCGGAGAGTAACAGAGCCGGAGACCGGCTGGCGCTCGCCAACTTCTTGGGTCGCCCACGCAGGTAGTCCCGGTGCCGGGGGAGTGGGCTGTGTGCCTGGAAACAAAGCGGCCAAGTGGATTCTTAGTCGGCCGCCGGCGAAGCAGGGGCGAAGACACCCATGTTTATTTCTAAAGTGGTTTCCAGGAAATGACGACAGGAGGAGTTGTCCTCGCTCTCGCAAGATCTCGGGAGGTGTTTGGTAAACGCTCATGTTGGACTGTAACGATTTCCGGCGTGTGTTTCAGGGAGACTTTCTTCATTTTCAACTCTCGCATTGGTGGACAGAAGTGCATATATACATTTAACACAAACAAAACAATCATATTACCGAGTATATTAGATTTATAACAAATGGTAAATATATGCATATATGGTAGCACCATTCTTCTATGAATTTGGAACTCCTAAATGTTTTTGTGAAATTGTGAAATAGTCGACACAATCATTCTTTTTCAGTATTGCATTCCTTACTGTTTTCGTAATATCAGAATAGTTTTCGGGCTTATTTCATAGGTCGCTGCTGTAGATATCATCAAACAGATTCAATTTAGCGCCATAAATCTCCACGATCCTTCTCTATTATCTCATGCCCGCGGGCGATGGGCGGGGTTTGGATACCAATTACCGCCTAAATGTTTTCCACCTCGAGGGTGGCCCTGAGAGCTCGTCGCCTCCCTCCCCTGCCACAAATGTTGGCATATTTCCATTACCCAATTACAGGGTAGGGGGCGCTAACCGGGCGTCGCTGACAAGAGTGCCCCGCGGCGTCGAACGGGAGGTGAAACGATAGTTTCCCGCCAAAATCGGTGCCACGCGCTTTGTTGTCAAAATGTCGTCTGCCTTTTAGTGGCCACTAACAAGTGCGTGTGGTCGGCTCGTGCGCGGCGCGTGCGCATGCGCCAGATGGGCGGGCGGGATTAGGACATGCTGGCGTCGGGTTAATTGATTGTCATTGACGTATGCCTTGACGGCGCTCAGCGCCCAGCATCTGGTGGTGCAGCAATCAGGGTGAGGGGCTAAACCAGCGCCCGGTCGGCGCCCTCTGAAGAGCAATCAGACATAAGTGGTAACCAGCGAAAGGTGTGAGCGGGATAATCCGCCTATACACAGGATTAGCGGATTGACTGTGGGATCAGTGTAAATCCCAACTAAAGGCGGCAGGCATTGCGCAACGGCCATATCCGGGTCCCTTGCAATAATCTCGTTAGGATTGTGGGGGGTAAAGTTAGGCTTAATGTATTATTGCCGCATTATCCTATAAGCTCTGCAACCTCTTTGTATTTTACCCTATATAAAATAAAAGTGGAAAATAGAGCATTTTTCAATATGACGCTGATTGTATGAACTCTTACATGAAAATGCAGGCCTATCTAAAAAAGAAACACTATGCAAATATCACTAAAAACATATCCCAGTTCATGTGATATAAATATTGTGGGTATATCGTGGTTATAATTATGTATACACACATTGTGCATGTGACCTTCATAATGCCTACTCCGTCTATCAAGAAAGTGGGATATAGCTATTGTCTTTGAACGTTTACCGTCCTGCATGCCTGAAATTAATCAACAGGCCGATTGACAAATATCAATTTGTCCAACAGGAGATAACAGATGGATCAATCATAGCAAATCATTTAAATTTCGCCCAGTTAGTCAAAAGAAAAATAGAACTACTGAACGAATCTGTCAAGCCATAATAAAACCAGCATGTCCCGCTTTTTTGTTAGCTCCGCTCTCTATTTCCAATATAAATCTTGTATGTGGCACAAAGAAGGTTGCAATAACATACATATCTTACAGATCTGCCCCCTCCAGCTCCCTGCCTGTCCAAGTACTGTTTTCATTGGGCTGTCAAACTAACTCGCGGCTCCTGGCCTTCGCCTTAGTGGCCGCGTAGTGTCGCCCCTGAGAGTACAAGTTAAGCAGAAGGCACTATACCCTCTCACCATGGATCCCTCCCTGGGGCCTCTCACACTCACTTAGAAATCCAAACAGGCACATTCCAGAGCACCCCAAGGTTCCTTTGGCCACTCGGTGTGAAGTCTATGCAGAGGTAAAGCAGGGAAATCTACGTTATGTATGTGAATGTAATATATATACGTGTATGTATATGACGGACTTTCTTTTCTGATATCTATGAAACGGGCCGGGGTACAGAGGTCGAAATAATGTTTTCCTATATTTGAATGACGCCATCATCTCTAAAATAATAAGTCATGGTTTGTGTGTGCACCTATCTAGATATACCTTTGTTACATATTTATTCATGTCTCTTAACTATTCAAATTTAAATTAGCTTTCTATTCAACGAGGAACAAATAGGCCTGCCTGCTTGCATAACAATATCTCATTAGAAAAACAGTAAAGACCATGCAATCATATTCCTCCATTGGTAAAAGTATCATAGAACATCTTTAATATTTTTATTCTTAATTTTTTCTACATCACAATGACTGGCTCCTTCCTCTTGAAGACGTGCATGTACAGCTATAATCTGCCCTTGATGGGGATAACAGATACAGAGAGGGACTTGACCTGTGCCCGCACGCGCCTATAACCTCTTTCCTCATACCCGTCCTTCCATATCCTGCCCTATCGTCGCCCCACCTTGTGGCTGACCCCACTCGCACACGCACTGAGAGCCGAACCGTGTTCGCCGGTCGCTGGGTGGTCCCGACACGATCACGTCGATTTGCCAGCGTCCCGCGGGGCACCAGCGACGTCGCGTCTCATTTAGCGTCCGCCGACGACGACAACAAAAGAGCTCTTAGGCGCCGGGGTGCTCAGGTCAGCGACTTCCGGTTCTGCGCAGACGCCATGTAAATTGGTCCAGCGGCGCGCAGCT
This sequence comes from Alentia gelatinosa, assembly GCA_950022655.1. Classification (NCBI taxonomy): domain Eukaryota; kingdom Metazoa; phylum Annelida; class Polychaeta; order Phyllodocida; family Polynoidae; genus Alentia; species Alentia gelatinosa. Next base: position 39,372,906 of record OX465582.1, read on the forward strand.
CCCACCAAGCAGACGCAAAGCCCCTACATATATAGCGTTTATCAGAAGGGAAAAAAACAGAGAAAAAGAGGCTTGAATCCACAAATACTTGATTGCAAATCGACCCTGTGTATCTTCTATGGCTGCCACCAGGTGTCATTTGTACCGCTGGACACCGCTTAACCCTGACATGCGCAGTGAAGGCAAGGTTGAGATAGATGGAGATTTTATTGGAACCAAACGCAACGTCGTTTTTAAAATTAGCGTTCAGTTATCCTTTACCTGGACTACGAAAGGAATGGGTACAAAAAAATATGGTCGTGGCCCTGATCGCCTCACAATACACTATACAGCCAATGCAGATCAGTAGCCTCAGATCTCGAGATAGCATTTTTACCTTTAAATATATTCAGGAAATATTTAAAGGTTATGCATAATATTTTATCAATGTACTATATTGTTTTTCCAGGTGCTATAAACTTAGATCTAAGTCAAACTATGAAATTAATGATCTGAGGCACTTAGGCTTAGGCGAAAAACACCATATGTACATAGAATAATTGTGTGCAAGAAGTCCACCTGATTCCGAAATTTCATAATTTTCTGTTGGGTATCTAACATGTGAGAGAAAATTTCCCGGAAGAAAACTCTGCAATACGCAGTGACTTATCTGCGACATTCAAACATGTTTAAAGCGATTCCCTTCCCAATTTGAATCAAAATTCTATCAAGAGGTCCGAAAAAATCATGGCAGTGTACCTCACTTCTACGATTGACTCATCAATACGCCACAATTGGCTTCCAACACGCCACGATTGGAAATACCGGTCGTAAGCCTTTTGATAAGATCCAACATGTTGAATTATTCGTAGCCTATCGGTGTCTATCAGGAGCCTATCAACTGAAAATATCTCATCCGTGTGAAATACTCGGCGGGAATTTATGCAATTTCGGAATAAGGTATATAGATATACACATAGATAAACAGATTTTAGGGAACCTCCCAATACTCTACGATTTTGCCATTTTTAGTTATAGTGTATCGGGAGGTCAACTGTGGTGCACTGGTGTTGGTTGGTGCAGGGCCTACATGTCGTTGACACCCTACGATACATATATCTTGTCGTAGAGTAATCGTAGACACCTGATCAACTGCCACGATACTAGCTAACTTTCCAACTCGATATCTATTTTTCATCGGGAGGTGCATTGTGAGGTCCATCGTGCACGTTTTGGATCTCAGTGGACGCCCAGCCTAACTGTGATGCAGGCCGATTTTTACATTATTTGCTTGCATTCCATTCAATTAATCGGGGAATTTTCAACCAAGATAGAGAATCCAGATAAAGACTTGCTGAAAATAATCTAGATGTGTCCTTTTCCCACGATGGACTCTCCCGGAGGCCGGAGAAAGCAATTTCTGTCGGTCGGATACAAGTGTTAACCACACGTCAGTATGAGGTCTGATAGCTAGCCGGATCTCTCCAGATGAAACGTGGGAAAATGTACCTGCGCTCCGGTTTGGACATGGTCTTGTCTTTTCATGTTAGCTCAGCTCCCAGTCCAAGCTGCCAACCTTTCACTGGTGGAGAGGGCTAATCTGGGGTAAACCCCCGCTGACAGTTTATCCTGCGACCAACCTGCACCCCGAGAGGTCCTTCCACACCCACACTGCACCACCACCACTTATTAGTACACCAGTGCCTACAATTTGTGTAGCACTTGTTCATCCAGAACGGAAACCTCGCCTGTTATGAACGAAGACAAGTATCAACAGACCAAACAGGCAGTTGTACTCTTTATTGCAATATGTTTTTGGATATTGTGCATACTATCATTAACCTAGGCCTGTGTATTAAGTATAGCTTATGAATATTGTTTTAACGAGCACCCCAAAGTCTGAACGCAATGCATACAATAAGAACTGAAGCCAACCATAACAATCATCTGAGAGGTGATCTGAATAATGTCATCAAACTGTAAAAATATTTTTAGACGCATGCATACCCCTGAAAAAGAAATTTGGCAAGATTCCTTTCATTTATAATTAATTCATCAATATCATTCACATTAGCCTTAAAATATTGATATCTTATGCATCAATATTTCGAATTTGGATTTAATGACATTGTGATGGATCCTCAAATCTTAAGAGTCAAATACACTGGCCTTACTTAACAGGAAAATACAGAGTATTCAATACTCATATATATCTGGAACTAGCTCAAGCAAGTGACTTTGGTCCAATTAGGTAGGCTTACAGTTAGAGTGCTGCAAAAGGATAGGTCAATCCCTTAATAAGACAGAGAAAACAAGATACAGCCTCGTCACAGGGTTCCAGATCCATCCAAAGTGTCTCCTTATTTGCAGGAAGCCGCCCAGCACGCGCCCAATCAACACCTATACCTGTAGTCAGACCTCCCTCCGACCCAACGGCCCTAGCTTCACACCTCCCCTCCCTGTATGTCTACACCTTTGCCGTATTCTCAAACTTCACCTATAATAACTGCTAACGAATCTAACACGGGTAATGTAAAATTCAGAATTTTATCTCAGATCAAATAACTGATTGTGAGACCACTGACGCACGCTTCAAACAGTAACATGCACAACATATACTATGCCTGATAACAACGTCGTTGAATACCATCCGCATTTCTCATGTGGATATTAAATTTGACGTAGAAAAGATAACCAAAAAAAAGAGAAAAAGAACAAGTCATATCGATGCACTGGTCGTTTTGCCACATGCGGAATTACGGGCCCTCATACAGCCCGCTGTCACAAAACCGTTAAACCGGTATGCTGACTACAATCCATTCCCTGGGTATATGTCTCTGTTTCAGTGCCGCTTCACGGGGGTATGGGAATCGCAGCCAGCGGGGGCCGGCAGGGCGGGGGGCCGGTGAGTGGCTTCGTCAAGAGGATCACCTGATGGGGACATGGGCAGGTGTCAATATCGCGTAATAATACCAGGTGTTACATAGCCGTACTGGTAGCGTTGAAAAAATACAAAGGTACATGAGGCCCCCTTCCCAGCACATAATCCCATTTCCCAGCCCGAACAAATCGGAGAGACTTTCTACAGAAAAAAGCCTAGGTTTCATCTCGAACTTTGATGAATATGTCTCTCTAAATTCCTTTTACCCTCTGTCACTAAAGCTGTAGACTAGCTGGAAACGCTTTAAGGAATCAATCTGTATAATGACCCTTGCCGTCAGTATTTGTAAAAAAAAGTGACCTAATTTTACGCAGGCAGTGACGTCAGAGAGGCGCGAAATGCTGACGTCGCTGACGGATGGAGTGGTCAGTCTGACGTGCGGTCAGCCCAGGTCGTGACAGAGGTCAGCGGACGTGGGCCGGGCACCGTCGGTGTGGGTGGCCGCACTGACCCTCAGCGCCCTCTTAGCGGGAGATATCTGCACTAGAACATCTCGAATGTAAACAGGCCGCTAGGCCTTGCTGTGTAGGCAAGATGGTACCTGCCTACTCATTTCCTCAGCGTACACCCCAAAGTAGAGGGTGCTTAGAAAGAAATGCAAGTTATAAAATGAGTGTAAATGTGATGTGATTTTTACAATATGAGACACTCCTCGAAAATTCAGAAAATGGGTTACGTGAATAGTAAAAACGTTCAACGGAAAATAATATATTCTGATTAGATTATCTCATCTATTGGTATGTTTCTACCGCAGCGTTTCCTATCTATTCGATTTGTTTTATGATAGACACACAATTTGCAATTAATGTTAATTTCCTTCTTTCCAATTTTCTCCACATTCCACACGGTACCTTAATTGAAACTCATGGTCGAAACTGTCTTTAGAATATTTTATAGAATCTGTCTCATAGTAAAGACACTCATGGGGATAAGATATTTGATAGAGTTAGGCCTACTTATTCCTTCACTGACAGAGTAAAGGTCCCTATATCAACATGTACGGTAATACATAGCCTGCAGATCGGTTAGTATGCCACCATTAGGATAAAATCATTGGCAGCTAAATTTGTGATATCATAAATTGTAACGCTGTCGTCGTTATACTCAGGCCCCTACCCTTTGTCAAAGAAAACGATCATTGCCTCCTTGCATTACACAAGGCAGCGCGATATAGACAGGCTTTGATAAGCCAGGTGGCATACACTGAGATTCCATGACCCAGTGAGAATAGAAGCATTCTTTGATGATGTACAATAGAAATAACATGTTCATGTGCTGGGGTTAAGAAGACAGTGCCACCACCTGTTTGTAGTCCTCATCCATGGTGCCCTTCCCACAAGAATACAGGTACCCTCTACTCATAGACTCCACAAACAAACACCACATGTACACACACTTACCCACAACCCTTCAGTCCCAGGGGGCACCACCCCTCCCCCTTTAACACCACTTAAACATCACTAAGGTGAAGGTCGTGACCCGAGGTCACTTAAAAAGCAGCAGCAGGGTGGGGCTGCGAAGGTATGTTTCATAACTGTTTCGCATTGGAAGTTGCGCATTATTTGAGTGTGCCATGAGTTTTACACGTTCACCACATGGACTACAGTAGCCTACATTTATCAACAAGTCTAGAATATAGATAAAAAATCTCATCGTCACATGCCGTCATTATGTTTAATGCAATAAGGGTTTTATCGCTCGGAGGGAAGTCGGCTGACTTCCTGAGCTATTTGACAGAGCTAAGCAACATCTATACCGACGTTTTCTAAGCTATATGAGAATCGTTGAGGGACGCAAATTTATTCCTCATACATTGTTTGGTTTTAAAGAGAAGTTCAAAGTTTCATTTCGGATTCGATACAACTTCAGCTCCGATTGGGCCGTGATCAAACTGATTGCCTGCTTTTACCTACAAAGACTATAGGAACAAATGGTATGTTTATCCTTCATGAATGAGCGTGGAATTATATTTTAAAAAGCAATAGTTAAAAGGTGTGGGTCTTCTTCACTCTATGCAGGTGTCATTTTTGTCTGTAGCCCACTTGCCACCCAGTTCAATCTGCCATTGCCACAACTGCTTTTGTAAGGTCAGAATATAACCGTCACCAGTAGGTCAATGAGGTATTTCGGTCTATAATGCTTGGTTATAGTCAGCTGGGCACCCCTCTAAGACACTGGTTCTCTGGACCTTTCTTAATGTCACAGAGTCGGCACGCAGATAATGAAGGGATAGTTTTGCAGCACGCTGAAAGTCTATGTAGCCTCTCCATAACCTTTAGTCACCGTATTTGAGCTCGTGGCCCACGCTCACAAGCACAGTGATGCAATTTTGGAGATTTCTGGTGGTTATATTGGCAAACCTAGGGATATCGGTAATAGTAAGATATGCAAGCGAATATTGTCGCATGGGCAATATATGGGCCTATCTGCTTCAACTTCTTTGGCTCATTTCTATATCCCAAACTTTGATATTACAAAATTAATAGTCAGCTGATATGAACTTTACACTCTCCCTTTGCCTGCCACATTATTTAATCTTCTCATTCAAATCAATTAGTGATATGATATATCTTAGATCTAGTGCCTACATGTGATGTAATAGAAACCCAATAGTTTAGTCTATATGTATGTAGGTGCCTCAGAAAAATCGGCACTTGGCTGGTCTAGCGCTATACTTGAACGCACTGTAACACAACGGCGTAAACCACACATCTTGTTATTTGCCTTAATCTATACATGTTGCCATGATTTGGAGATAATGACCTGATTAATGGCCGACAGTAATCTGAATATGTGCAAAGAGACCATCAGGTTTGGGTATAAAACACACTTTGATCTCACCCATTTATGTTAATATTATAGGTAATGCATGCGTGAAACAACACGCATATATCTTCGCATCTCAAAGCCAAACGCCGATCTCATCGCACCACAAATATCGTCAAAAACATTATTTGTTACATAACTTGATACCAATAAATTGTTCTAACACATCCCTATGATACATCCCTATCCCATTATGACATTTTATATGGGTAACGATGGGAAGAGTCTTTGTCATACTCTGACATTTCCATGGTGCCTATTGAGGCCTTAAAAGACTCGTTGGTGTGAGCCGCTCCTGTGAGCCGCTCCTGTAGACTGCTCCTTCTCTCGTGTGTACAACTAAGATGTTTGCACCGAGTGGCGCAAGTAAAACATAACAAACCACCCTTTGTCCGCGACACCTGATCTTCCCAACTGCATGTTGGGAAGATGGTGGACACCGGAAGACGCCAAACGTGTCCCAGTGACACCAAACGTGACACCACTACAAGCATTTGAAGAGCGTCATGAGGATAAAAGCTGATATCTGCGGACTTGATTCTTTCCGAGACAAATGGAATTAGTTGTAGACATATAAATCTGTGTAACTTTGAACGAATGAAGTACAAAGTGTGGTAGATCTATTGATGAGGCGGAGGTTAGTATGCTGTCTGAATATATTCGTAATAATTTGACAATATCAGTAGGCCTACTGTAGGGTCCCAGGTCAAGAAGTTCTCGTACCTGGTGCTGGGTGTGGACCAGGTGGGGCGGGGGCATCTGCTCCATTGGTTATAGGTTTTATAATCATATATGGGTGTATATTGCATTAAGATTGAGGGCCACAGTTTAATTTCAGTCTCAATAAAGCCGCTCGTATACACATGTACATGAAATTCCACATTTAATGTATATATGCCTTTAAGGCCCGTTTCCATTGGCCGTCGAAAATGGCGGAGACTTTTTGAGTTACCCAGAAAGTCTGTCAGTGGTGTCAGTGACTATGCGTCAATAGACAAGGGTAGTAGATTTCACTCAGTGACCAAGCTTTCACTCAGTAGTAGGTGGTGCCACATTCATGATTTAAGCAGAAAAAGTCGTGGGTCATTTCACGAGTTGCATTGACTGATTTTGGGTCAGCAATGCCAAAAGTCCGTAGGTGGTTCCTGACTCTAGATCGGTGATGGGAAATCGGCCAATGGAAACGGGCCTAATTGAAAGACTCACTGGCTTCAAATATGAAATGTAACCTTATGTCACATACACTATTTTTTAAATGTTTTATTCTTTCGCGTCAGACATTATCATGTGATAAAAATTTTCATGTAGGATAATAGTAACCAAGATGGCCAGTTGGCTATGACTATATTGATCAAGTGAAAGTGGTTAGTGGAAAAGTGTTCTGGGAGTCAATGACTGGTGAGACGGCATGTGATTTAAATCCATCCCATTGACGACGGGTTTAATTACTGACTGATATACAGCGATGTCGGATATTTTCATTCGATAAATTCTGAAACCTTTCTACGTCACAAGAGATTGCTATTTTAAAATACCGAATTGTTCAAGTTCTAATCCTTCTATAGAGCCTATAGATGTGTAAAATCCAAATTCAGCTAAATTTAGTCACACTGCCATCATAATAGGTTGATGAAAAAAGAATTCTTGTTTATCACTTTTTCCGTGAACGGCGTTCGAGGATAGTTTTTACTTATGAGAGAAGAAACCATACATATAGGTCTATAGCAGGTCTCGTGAAGGTGTCATCAGCAATAAAGATCGGTATTTCTAATCGGTATTTCCGCGCACAGAGCCTAACTGTTGGCTAATAAGCAGAAGAGTGCAGTAATTTATATATTTCTAAAGATCAAACGGATCCTCTTAATTGTGTAAATAACATGATATCTTATTGTACAATGTATATGTACTTCCAAAAACTCAATTTGAAACTATACTTTTCATTTTACCAGTGGGCATGGATAAGCAGTCTACGTTGTTGTTAGAGCAGATATGACAGATCTATGGGCAGTGGTGAACGCTTGCGTTAAGACACTGCATGCATAATTCCAACCTGTCCCCTCTCCCACATTCGTGGTCATTTTCTGGTCAATTGGGTTCATCTTCGATCTGTTTACAAGACTGAAGGCCTCTTTGCTTAGATTTCGGATGAAGAGGCAAAGAACCTACATCTAGAACCAAATTGTCACCATCACCGGCCCTGTCTTTCTTTTCCTCTACTGAACTGTTACTCAATAAAAAATATTGTTATACGTTGTTGCTCAATCAGTTGCGGCTACTTCTAGATTAACAAATATATGAAATGATGCTTGAATGCACATGCACAAAATTGTATCAGTAAAATTAATGTGGGAGTAGCTTACCTCCATACGGCCCTCTTGAGTCATCGTCGTTCAACATGCCCCGCCCACACACCTCGTCGCCTTCATCGAAAACAGAACCGGAACCTGTCGATCGTCGATCGTCCATCATGGCTGCCCCTTCCACTGTCTCCACATCGACGATCTCGTCGTTGTCGGGGTCGTCGTCACCCACGTCGCTGTAGGACATGTCGTCGATGTCGTCGCGCCACCCGGACGGGTCCGCGTCGTCGCGCCAACCGGAAGCGGAACGCGGCGACGACGATGAGAGCGGAGAACGCTGGCGCGTCACCGCGGATACGCCACCTAGCTGCGAATCGGACCCCGACATGCTTCCGCCATCCCTGTCCTCTCCACTTCCTCTTTCCAATATCCGTCGATGATGGGGTGAGCGTGTTCCTATGGATTCAGTGACGTCATCGTCGATGTCATTATAATTGGCGCCTGCCACATCGCGGGCGGCGTCGGCATTGTCAGTATGACGCCTCCAACGTTCGGGGTCGGGTCCTGGCGTCCGTCTTCGCTGATGAGGTAGACCGGGCGTCTGGCGCACGTTCCCCGGGAGACGGGGCGGGTAGATTCGGTCTGCCAGAGTCAGGTGCCCCGGTCCGGATGGGAGCGGCGGTGCCAGGTGTGGCAAGGTGAGCCCTGTATCTACGTACAGCGGGGTTTGCCCCGCGGACGACCCACAGCGTGTGGGGTGGGAATGGTGTGTCTCAGAGTGGGCGTGATTTTGAGAGGTGTGATGAGGATGAGGGTGATGTGGAGGATGCTGAATGGAATGGGGATGTGGATGTCCGTGGCTGGCTAGCCCCGCCATTTTGGCCTGCATGTGAACATAGCGCGCCATCTGCTCCGCCTCCAGGGCCGTTGGGTGGTAGCCCGGCGGCGAATGGTGCTGCCCGGCCCGGTGCTGTATCGGCGGCTGGTGGGCGTGGTGGTGGTGGTGGTGGCTGTTGTGATGGAGCGGAATTGCTGGGGCCGCCGTGACTGGGCTGACGGCGGGAGGCAACCCCAACCCCGGCGGCCGCGGGAAGTAGGTAACAGCGGCGGCTGGCAAGGGCTGCGGCGGCGGTGGCGGCGGCTGGGGTGCCGGTGGTGGCGGTGAGGAACAGCGGGTTAGCGCCGGATGTTGCGGGGCCGGCGACGGGGATGCTGATGTCGCGCGGCGCGGGGAGGGGGACGAGGACGAGGACGCGGCTGGCGGGGACCTGTTTCCGGTTGATCTGCCGCTCTCCTCCGACCCGGGGCCGTTCCCAGCCCGCTCCCCGTCCGTTACCACCGCCTCATCGCCGGAAGTGTCCATGGCGCGATGATCGTTGACGGGAGCGATCACTACCGGCGAGGGTGAAGACGCGGCCGACGGCGATCTCGGCGAGACCGCGCGATACTCCGGCGCTGCCTTCACTGCGGGACTACTGTTATTGTTATTGTTTTTATCGTCGCCTTTCTCTGGAGGCCCGTTCCCTGGGCGCTTCCGGGTTAGAATGGCATCAATGGAGAAGGGGTTGCTGCGGCCAGTTCCCGTCGTGATGGTCGGCGTGCCGGCCGTCGCCGTCTCCATCCCGCGAGTACTGCTCAGATCTCACCTGACCTCGTTCGATCTCTCGCTTATTAGTGACCGTCGCAGACTTCTGGTCGCGACGTCTGTGACTGAAGTTTGGAGTTGGATTATCGTGACAGCAAAGCCATGTGGAGAGCTCACTGAAAGCAAATGGCTACAACTCAACTCTGAAGACGAAACTCAATGTTTTAGATTTCGAACTTGTCAATATCTCTCGTACTTCGATGTCTCACCGGTAACATATTACATCCTCCTGGGAGTGATATTTCATCTTTGGTTCCTTTCCTAAAAAAATGTCCAAATATAACGACACAATTGTCCGATAAGAAATATCGAAACTTCAGGTTACTTGTAAAGGCTTGGGAGGCCTACCTCGCAATTGACTATGAAACAGTGGATAACAAGATTAGCCCCATATCAAGTCAAATCCAATGATACACAGTTAACTTCACGTGAATCATATCTGGAGAGTCTGAGTCCAGTATCAAAATATATCAAATATTCTTCTGTGTTCCAACGGCGATATTCAGTTGATACACCAAAGTTTCAGACTTGTAGAAATTTCCAAAGAACTTCGAGATGGCAGTGGTAGCATTTCCCGTGCAACCGCAAAAGCCTGGCTTGTATATGTGAGGTTATGATTGCGCGTCACTTTGGGACGTTTTTGTTGTCTTTTTCCACTCCTACCCTCTCAGAGTAACCCGTGTGCACTGTCTCCAACCTGGAGTGGTTGTGGTACTGCTCCTCCTGATGCTTTACACTAGGCAGGACCGCCGCTGGTGGACAGCGGAACAGACTGTTCAGAGGTGTGCACGGCCGGAGAACCAGCCACCGTTTCAATGGCTAGACACGTGCTCCGATGGTTCCAACACCCTCCCACCCTCCATCCCCAATACCATCCCACCCACCCACTCACCACAACTCCTCTGCCTTGCCCCGCCTCCTTCCACCCTCACACACACCACCCACTTCTCCTCTCGCCGCCAGCCGGGCCGTTTGATTGACAGGTTTGGGTGTGAGTGGGAGGTGCTTGCGCTGGGTAGGGATCCATACGCACATGGGGTAACGAAAGGGTCATACCACGGTCGTAAATATCCTCACATTTGATTCATGAATCATACTTTTGGGGAAAAATGACGTAAATACGTAGGCCAATATGTAGGATATTATCAAGAAACGCCACGAAATTTCATATGATTGTTTATATGGCGTGAGTTGTCTTTGCGGAATGAAATCATGAAGCGAAGCTGAGTGATATCTGTAGCAGAAGACAATGAACGCCATGTAAACAATTATATGAAATTGAGTGACGTTTAGATTTTATCCTACCCTGTCACATGTTTTAGTTGCATATGTCATCCGTGGCATATAAATCTTATATGGCATAACCGTGGCATACAGTCACACCATGTTAAGTCTATGGAGATTTATATGAGGGGTTGGATAAATCATCATGCGTTTCTCTGAAATAGGTAGGTGGAGGAACAGATGGGATTTATTGACCACATGTGCATGTACGTTTCTACCCGTAGTGCTAGCATTTACTTTTTGAGAATCGAACCTCTTATCTAAAACTTCCAGTACTCACGTTCTATTGTCTTACATTTATCTTAAGCTATCGCAAGTATTTCGTTTAATACAAGTAAATGCTAGCTAGTATATACCATCGGTCTCTTTAGATAAGCTTCATGTAATAGCGGAAGAAAATGAAAAGTATTCCTCATATTTGCTAAATCTAGTCCATGCATCACGACATAATCCTACCGACTAGTCCCATGTCTTTTTATTGTTGTGGATCGCTCTTTTTGGTATCTATTTCATTACTAATTTCATATACCGTTGAAGAATGTTTATTTATCTACCTTTATGGGGTGTGGAGAGAGGGCCTTATTTGATAAAAAAAACTACGCTAATTGGAGAAGACAATGATGAAGTAATGGACCAGACAATAGTTCTTCAACTTCTTGCCCAGGCTTTATTTCATTTACAAAAAGCGTAATAAACTGAGAGTAGGCCTACATGGTTTATGGGTTAGACGAAGTGGGCATTCGAGGGTCCCTATTAAGCCAGATGATGTCTGCGTGAGTATCTCAGACCAGTGTGAATACATGCGTGTGTAGGATGTTGCAGAATCTGGCTGCAATATTTGGCAGAGTAGGCCTATCTGTTTCCATCTCATACCTAAAGTATAGGGAAATTCAATAGAAACATGATTATTAAAAAGGACGGCTGTACACTTGTCCAGGCATCCTTGAGGGAAAAAAACGTCGCATTTTACAATATATCAAATATAGCCCACACTCACTTATGTTGTACCAATGAATTACCGCCTATTGAATCTGAGAAGATTGAACTGATCTACCCAGACGAATGCGATTGACAGTTGCGGCATGAATTTCCCGAATATCTCCTACAGCATATCTTCAAATTGTCCAATTTTGTCCATTTTGCTAATAGAGTTCTGAGAGTGGCTGCGGTTGTCTATGACGGGGCCCTCTCAAGTTGCGGAGTGGGTTGTCAAGTGGTGATCTGCCGCACGCGTCCAGGGCTTCCCTGCTATCAGGACGCAGGCCGCGCAACTGATAAGACCCAGAGAGCAGCCGCTACACTAATCGTCATGCCCTCTACCGGGACGCCGAGTTATGACACTAAACAACTCGATAGCGACCATCATGACTTGCCGTAAACCGGCCTTATTACGACACTGACGTATGGCGGCCGCATCCTTGACGTCGGCCATTAGGGAATAATGACGCTGCGGCGGGCTGCTCCGACGCATGCGCAGGCCACTCGTTACTGGGGCTCAGAGGAACTCTACTGACCCCTTTTCCGTTATCTCTTTGTCATTAATTGAGGTATTTCTGTAAAATCTGACCTTGCAGACCCGAGCCATAATGAGATTGGGGGAAGGCAGACGACTTCCCATCCTCTCAGGGCGTCTAAACACGCGCCAAAAGGATGCCCCCTTTATTTACAGTGGCGACCAATAGGGCGGCCACCATAGCTATCATTTAGCAGCTGTCCCTGCGAAAACAAACACTTTTCCGCTGTTCCACGTCGGGAGGCAGCGCCCAAACGCAAAATGTCGTCTGCGACCAATGCGAGGAATCTGAGACGCTCCCACTGACATCTCGCTGACATCTCGCGCGGCGAGACCTCGTCGTTAGCGGCGGGAAATTACCCATGTAGATATCAATCATACGGAGACCAATGGCGACCGTACCATGTCACTCGCCGAGTTTATTGCATTCTCGTTAGGGTCCACGTCCGTGAAATGGCGCGCAATCAAACTCCGCCATTAAGGCTCGTGGGAACGCACCGCTAGGGCCGCCCTCTGCGGGCTACTTGAACAACTAAACTTGGATTTGCCCAACACCCCTCGGAGACCCCATGTGGAGGTGTACAGGCCCCACTCGACCTTCCTGACAAATTACCATCATATATTTGTATGCGGAGACATTTGCCGTGACATGTAAAGCCCGAAAATATTTTGTATAAGGAAACCAATACATTGGCCGTTTATATTCATGTATAATGAAATTATGGGGTGAATCATCTGCATTGTCATAATGGAATACACAATGTATGTAGGCTATTCAATGAACGATTCTCATTTATTTTTGATAGACACCCAAATAGCTATCTTTAGGTAAAAGATTCCCCTTGCCAAAAACATAATTCCCTCTGAACTTGTGAGATTTCTCTGTAAATAAGAAATAGGCATTTTGTGTGACGATAATATATAGGCTATATATAAAACTTTGCTGAATTACATATGTTTAGAATGTATATTTTTCCTTCTGGACACCAACCACCATGTCAATTAAAGATGTCATTACTCAGATATAGAGACGTGTCACAGGGTAATGAATTGTTCACACTGACCACTACACTCCAGGCCTCGGCATTACAGTCACATAGACACCTATACTATGACGGCTCCCCACTGCCCTACCGTCTGTTTGTGCCTCGTCCCAGACCCTCCCAGCACTTGCTCAACGTCACACGATGCCCCCTCCACCATACAAGAACCCTACATGGAATGTTGCCACGGCTACCTCTACCCATCACCCCCTGTCGAGGATGGGCGAGTTTATCCACCCTAGAAGCCATTCCCACAATTCCATGCTGACCGCTAGGTGGCACGCCAGTCGGACAGTGGTCATTATTACCGATAGGTAGTGAAGGTCATCAACTGCAGGGGTCAAGGTGACACTTGTCCGTGTCTCAGCGGTGTGCATCCCTGGAAAGTTCCGCGGATATTCTAGGATGGTGGGAAACGACACCTGTTGTCCAGCTCTGTGGGACAAGATTTTGTTATTCATGCTCTTGACATATTAACAGTAAGTGTGATTAAACGTAGATGGAAGGAAGCAAGATTAGATAAGATTATTTGATTCACAATACTCACATACATTTTAATATCATTTGATGAATCAAATCACATCATTATTTTATTCAATGACATTTTTTTGTCAATACCACCGTACCAGGAATCAAATAATGCATTCAGCATAGATGGTCACACATGTGAATAGACGAATATGTGCATGAGAACATCTTTCGTTTATGATATACAAAGAACTGCTACTCTTGACATAAATCTACATGTAGCCTACACATTGATAAGATCCAACCAATGAGAATAATCCCGCATATCATCTAAACCTAACTTATTTAGACTTAGTCGTTTTGTGTACGGTATAAGAAAGATTGAGTACATATGTGATATTTCATCTAAAGAGTATTCAAGAGATAATTAGAGTTTCTTTCATTCCCCTTTTTGATATAACAGAAAATTCAGCTCTCTCTTTATTGCTCTCTCTCCCTCTCTATCATCTACGAAACCCAAGCTAAGTGATGAAACTTGAAACTTGTTCTTCACTGTTGGCAGCTTTAACCACAGCGCATCACATCTCTGACAAACATGGACACATTGTGAGTGCGTCTCCCTGTACGTACCCCCTCCCCCCAGCCACCCACCACAGCCATGCCCATCACGTCCCAGCTCACGTCAACCACCACCTCAAGGTGCCACGTCACGTCGCGTCTGCGTCGCTCCCCCGTCGTTCGGCGCGCCGCGGCACGTCGCTGCTGTCAGTCGCAGTTGTCGCTGTCACGTCGCAGGTCTGCGGTCGTCCCAGCCACACAGCAAGAGCCAAGGAGGGGCAAGGAGAAAACTCCCAAACGTTAAAAGAGGAGGCGGACAAGAGCGGGGACCCGCCTCTAATCACAAACTCATAGCCCGCCCTTCAAGGGTCACCACTAGGTTGGCATGTTGCCCGGATGCGGTGTAGGTGGCGCCACATGAACCCCCTGGTGACGGGGTGTGGCATCATGGACAGACTATTTGATATGTATGGGGCAATATCTCAAATTAATATGTACTCATATCCTATGTTTCTAATGTGTAATGCACCAAAAATTTGAATTTATGGAATAAATAAATATTACATAACGTAAGAGGATGGACCAAATTATTTTACTATCAAGAGGAACACACTTTGATTTAAACAGGTTATTTCCCGACAGAAGTCTGGTTATATACGCCATTTTGGTTCACCAACAGACTCTTCCAGTGTATCCAGCAGATCAAAATACTTCAGAAATGAATAATTAGATTTTTTACAAGGGAATATCAAGTAACATCTTTTATAATCTGTTTTATGTCCGACGTCCACTAAGCTCTAAATCGTCTAGGATAGGCCTTACGATGTACCTAAAAACCGATTACGATGCACGCTGATGTTTCTAGTCTAGACGTTTGTGTAAAATAAAGATGTTCCCGATTTTCTACAATTCTTTACTTTATGCATTGTAGTGAATCGGGAGGTCTTAAATTGCTATCGTTGTAGGTGGACACCTGACCTTAGGCTATACATATTATACTAAGAAACATAAGAGTCTATCGTTAAAAAAAGACTACAGGAAAATGGGTTTACATATGCAACATTAATGGTAACCAGGAGGCGGAAGACCGGAACGGGCGCCAGCCTATAGACAGGTTTCCATTGCCCACCCGAGGGGTATTCATGTAATGGTCCCTCCCTATGAGGTCTTGGGTGCACCACACCCAATACTTGAAGTATGTTATATCACAGGTGGTCATAGCGGGGATCCATATAAAGCGTTTCTTATTATGGAAACACTGAACGATTGAGTAGTATTCAACCCATATGGTTGTATACATCTTCACGAAGCTAGCAAGCTTGCACAACTTATCATCTCATCTTGAGAGTTTATCAGAAAGGCATTATGCATGTATATATATACATATATATTATAATTAATAATATCGCCACAAATTTGATTCGCTTATATGTATATACATATAAACCAATTGAATTTGGGGCGATATTACTAATTTTCGGAATATATTTTGATGGACAGATATGTCTGAACAATGAATGTATTAGATTTTCACATCAGGCTCCCACTAATATTTGTACATATTGGAAGGGGTGGATTTTACACAGAAGTTACATAAGACCATAAATAAATTCATCGATATGTACATACGTCCATGTTCATTCTTATGAATCTTTCCTAATTAGCGAAAGTGCAATCGATAACTCTTAACTATGTAATCGGATAAACATGGCTTAGTTTATTGATTGCACTGCAGTGCTTGTCAGATGTGTTAGATTCAAAGCCATGTACCCATTACTAGTTCATGAATGCAGAATTCTTTATCGTAGCGAAGTTAAATATATTTCAGGCAGATCTTGTAGCTATCAACTATCAGGGTAATATTTACGACTTATGATCATTGCTTTATAAATTTCTCATTGACTTCGAAGGACTCATATGTACACCACCTATGTGGATCATGCTGTTCAACAAGTTTACAAGCTGTATGGTAGGTGTTAACCACACAAAACCATACTCATTTCGTTTTGTTAGATTTTATTGATCTTCATCATGAGTTTACCACGTTTACAATTTTTAAGCTCTTCAACCCTTCAAGAGCCACACATCATTCACCATGTACCCATACTATATCAGACACCAGAACCAATTGTGGCCTATGTATGGCCGGCTTTTGTTGTCAATACTATTAAAAGAATTTACAAATTTAAAATTTTCAGTAAATCTGTATTTCATATAAGAACTTTTCGATATTTTAATGACCTACTGGCAACATTAAGCATAATATCTTATATAATTTTTATGATTCTGTGATAATCTTTCAAAAAGTTACAAAGGAACAAATACAGAGTGGTTCATCCATTCCATAAGGGAATGCCATATGGCATTGTCCGGCCCTGGCCAGGGGAATGCCATATGGCATTGCCCTGCCACAAAGGGCTAAAACCGCTTACAAGGTGATCTGGATATATCTTATTTATAATATACTAACAGTTACATGTTTACTCTGCCTTATCATCATCTTGTGGTTTCTGTATACATAGATTATATATATTCCTGTTGATATTGATAAATCTGTTGCCAGATGTTGTAATAAATCGTACTCTTAAAGAAAGGGAGTATCCCCTTTTTATGATGCAAGGGAATCTCAGTTTACATTGGAGATAGGGCTCAACATTCATATTCTCTCTCCAATAGCAGATTCCCTAAAAGTGATTCCTCTGTGATTCCAGAATGTTTGGTGGGTGGAGCCGACATCAATATTTAAGTTTCACGTCATTTAATAATCAAACATTGTTATCACACAGTTACGAACATCAGTCGAAGTGACCAGTTGTAAAATTTAACCAAATATGAATCCTTAACTACAGTTATAGGCCACTAATACACTCACCATCTGGTATGAATTGATTGTGTCTGTGTACAATTTCTATGTATTTC
Source organism: Alentia gelatinosa (assembly GCA_950022655.1). Classification (NCBI taxonomy): domain Eukaryota; kingdom Metazoa; phylum Annelida; class Polychaeta; order Phyllodocida; family Polynoidae; genus Alentia; species Alentia gelatinosa. The sequence goes on from OX465582.1 coordinate 39,390,382, forward strand.
AATAGACCATTTATCACTTTATGTTTGATATTTAAATATTGTAAGCAGTTTCTTTCTTCAGAGAACAGACAATCTTCTGTTTTATCGCACATGGCATAGATGGTCAATTCTCCCAGATCGTGATCGATGCCCATGTACGGTGACCAAAAATTCAAACTAGTTATATCTTGATAAAAGAAGTGGAAATATATAGTAGGAGACAATACCTTACATGGGTTAATGTTGGGAACACTAATCTTTATTGGAAATTATTTTTTTAGCTGAATAGATTTAACCTTATAACCTATAGGTCACCGTACGTGGTCAAGTGGGTTCAATGAGGTCTTAGGGTAAATATTGGTTGTTACTTTTTAGCAGAATCAGATTTTCATTATCAGAAAATGAATCTCTAATCATATTGAGAAAATTAAAGTTGATTAATATTATTTAGAACATAATGCCCATGTACGGTGACCGACCCACGTACGGTGACATAAATAAAAAGACATGTATGATTCTTGGCAATAACATGCCTGAAGTCCTTGCAAATTGCAGATGTTAATGGTTCCATAATACTCTATTTATCTATGAAATATTATTCATTAATATTGTAATTCTTTTTCCATACATAAGGAAAACCTAATAATTTCTGCCCACGTACGGTGACCAAATAAAGTTCACCACCCATGTTCATTTAGCTGTGGTATACTTGATGGCAGAATTAATTTATACACTAGAGATGATATATAAACTGTGTATACTCCTCCTTTGTTTGGTGGATTAAAAAGTACCAAAAAAAGTACTATTCTATAATTTGTGTACCTTTTAATGTGGCTTGCCCATGTACGGTGACATAGCCTTCACCACTGATTTTATACACCTAGACTACATGTATATTTCCCCATTTAAACATTCATTATGTTTTATAAGTTCTGCAACACATTTGTGGGTATGACACATTCAAGATAGACATATATCTATAGTTACATAACTATAAGAGGTGTTCAAAATCTGGTTATACAGGTTTCATCTATGAATTTTGAGCTAAAAATGCCTATTTTAGGGGTTTACCAATTTTCTTTCAAGATATAGATACATGAAAGTGGGGTTCCCCCAACAGATCTTTCATTTCTACATACTCTAATATCTTTTCTGATATCCTAAAACGATATTTACATATAAAAACGACCATTTGAATTATTGGTCACCGTACGTGGCCATCGATCACGATCTGGGAGAATTGACCATATACGGTTTAGGGACTAGAAGCAGAGGAGAGTGGGTCCTCAGCAGAACTGAGAATAATTAAATATGGTTGGTTACTGGTATTTGGAATATTTGCTGGTATGCGTTTGCTAAACATAAAATTTAATGTGCACAATTTGTTACAAGACTGTACACCTTAGTGAAATGTGGAGGCCTCATTAACATGAATCCTTAAGCGGGGTTTTCAGTCTGCCAATGGTTATACAATAGAGAATACCTACATAAATGAAGGAAACGATGGTTATTAGGTTAAAAGGTTTATTAATAATATATAAATAAGCAAATAAATATAAATTATACAATATAAATTAATATAAATAGATAATACATGTAAATGTACAGTACAATGTATATACAGTTTCACAGTCCCAGGAAGGCATTGAGGGTGGACTGCACTTTCGGTGGACGAGGAGCTCTATTCCTGTTAACAGGACCGATGCAATCCATTACAGCCCCCCCCCCCCCCCCCCCACAGTGAGTGGATATTATTATGAGCGACTTCCGCACCCGTTGAAGGTAAGGGGTTAGAGGCCCGCTTACAGGTTAGCGGTGGGCGACACAGGGCGGGCTGGGGGCTTTGAAGGTGCGGTATTCCGTGAGCCGTCGCGGCTCTGGGCGGCTCATGGTGAGTCGCTTATGCGGCCGCTGATTTCTCTCAGTCTAGACACTCCCAGGGCCAGGAGGGCCAGGAGACACTACATGAACTGGATTTTCAGTGTTTTTATATGATGTCCCTCCAAAACTGTCCCCTTAAGCGAGGTTTTTAAGCATTTCTGTACCGAAAAACTGTCCCCTAAAGCGGGGTGTCCCCTAAAGCGGGGTGTCCCCTAAAGCGGGGTTAAAATAAACTCTTAATAGATGGAAAAATTTCCGTTCCGAGCTAATTGTCCCCTTAAGCGGGGTGGCCCCTTAAGCGGGGTGTCCCGGAAGAGGGGTTTTACTGTATATCCAGAGGTCATGAAAAAGTGAGGGGCCTGATATACTATAAGATGTTATAAGATGCATATATCTTGTATTCTGCCTTTGGTCAAAATATGTCTTTTGCCAAAGCTAAAAAGAAAAGAAATTTTATATTTGAGTTTTATCCGGATAGCATAAGTTCATTGACGTTGTTCATTATCATAACTCTATTTTCAAGGTCAAATGTCAAATATTGCTTTATTTTCTGAAAGTAGGAAATTTTAGATGCTAGTCCCTTTCAGATTTTAAGACATTAAGATTTTTAACAATAATTTTGTAAAAGTTACATATGTTTATGGGTCATAAGTACAGCTGAATATTCCAGTGCAGCATGCCATCTGTGTCTGATGTCTATGAAAAAGAAATAACATGAAGTGAAAAACATCAGATGGGGATAGAAAATTCATCATTGTGGTGATATTCTAAAGAGCATTGCTAGCAAAACTTCTTCTATGAAGAGTGGCAAAAGGAAAGGTACATAGAAAAAGTAAAAAAGGTGATGTGCATAACATGCAGAGGCAGGTGTATAAGGCCCGGCGTCCACTGAGCTGCTGAGATTCTACATATATCATCTGAATCTAATCTAATAGGCTGCATGGAATGTAAAGTAACCCTCAATGAAATTAGTACAATAAAAGCCATCGTAAATGAATAATATCTTGAACTGGGAAGGATAAAACTTAAAATCAATTAATGTACATAAAAGTGTTTGATATATCTATGTATTATTTTCGCTATAAGCAGACGTATCTGTCAGGCAAAACGTAGAACTTGAGTTGAGGATCGTGACCGCGGAAGTCGACCATTAGATATTTTTGTATGGCTGATCAGCCAATGGGGGGAGGTGTTTCTTCCTTGTTAGGCAGCCATTCACATGACCACAATGCCACTTTGGTCCGCTTGAGGGCGCCTCGGTCACATAACAAGCCTACGGCAGCAGTGTCGTGACATCTGATTGGTTATAATGACGGGCCTGCTTGCCAAAACATCCCGGCGCCGGCGTGCGGTCAATGACGTCGACGACGTCAAATGACGTCCGTGACGTCACGGGAAAAGCCCTATAATGAAGCTAACACCGGAAGGCGGTCTCCAAAAGGGCTCTCCAATAGGGGCGCTGCAGTCAACATCACCAGACCAACACAGCCCACCCGAAAATCGACGCCACACATCTCCCCAAATCTCTGAGAACTGACGAGGCCTTCCGAAATCTAGCGACTACTTGACATGCGCCCTCGTCACGTGACCATCGTCGAACGCCGGAAGTTGTGTGGCGGCCATCTTGAGAAAATCACCACCCCATGACGCGTGGCTGAGGACGATCACTTAACCGCTGGTTGTAGCTCGATGCCGCGGTGCCAATAACAGGCGGAGCGGCTCACCGTAATGGCCGAGATTGCCCGAGACGTCCGGACGGAGGCGCTGTCAGCGCCTGTCAGCCGCGGTGCCTGCAACTCACAAGTGGGACGGAACTAGGGGCAAAAGGCAGCGATTACGGGAGAGCTTTGGGAGGGGGTCGGACGGTAGGAGTGGCTGAGGGTGTTATATCGACGTAGGCCTGACCTGCAGACGCTCACACGACGTTGGAAGCGACGTCCTTGCGGCACAGCCACGGCCCCCTGGCGACGTCCCGCTGAGTTAGAAGAATGGCACGTTTTGTCACGGCAGACGATCGTCGATATCAGCACACAATGACGTCATATCCGATTTCATCAACACAGAGCGACTCCTATTCACAGGGGTCGAGGTTCGCCCGACCCGTCACTCAATACTGCGATGTTTGACCATATTAAGAAGGACATTCAGGTTACGGGATCTTAACGAAATACTATATTACTATTTTTTTCCTTAGTGGAAATTTTTGTCGGTATCATGAAATATATCTATCATCCGCAAGTACACTGCCTTGTAAATGTGATCAGGTGCTCTAGATTTTGTATCACGCTTTGTGTGTTTTATATAAATATTGTCATGTGTTGAGATGTGGTGAGATAGGTGTATGCGAAGACGAGGGAAAGTAAAGAGATGTCTGTATCATGTTTAAGAAACTAATGTACACATCATAGACCAACGTTCAGAAATATAGGTGTATCAGTAACCCAGGAACATTTCGGGCAAAAGAGAAAAAAAGTTTTAGCCCTCGTATTATACTGTTTCTAAAAATGAGCAGACGCAATTCTGCTTCTGCTTGCTTTTTAATGTTATGCAATGCTTACCGTAAAACCTCGCTTATGAGCCGATTTTTAAGGGATATAAAAAAATACAAACTTCTTATCTTTTGCCAAAGTCCGGGGTCGGCTTATAACGTCTTATAATCAATACAATCTATAAAGTACTACAAAACAGGGAAATACAAATGTGAACAATTTAATGGTACTAATTTGTCAGATAGCATATGATTTCCTGTATTTGTACAAAAGTTCATTGAAACGTTCATATTCTTTACCCAAGATTTTACAAAAGGTTGTGAGTGAGGTGGAGAGAATCGGGGGGGGGGGGGCAGAAACCCAAAGGGGGGGGGGGGGTCGGCTTATAACTGGGGTCATTCTAAAGTTAAAATGCCCCCAGGATCGGCTTATAGCATTTTCCTGAAGTGGGAGGTCGACATATAACCGTGGTCGGCTAATAAGTGGGGTTTTACGGTAGTATAGTCTTTGTGTGATTAGATATATGCTTTTAACATTTAAAAGTGAAATCGTTGAAAACTGAAACGATATCAAGGTGAGGAACATGACTGTGGTGAAAAAATTCATGTATAGGTCTAAAATCAATATTTGTTATAACTTCAATTCTTGAGCGGGATAACTACTAACGCTGGGGAATCTCCACAGCCTGGGCACATAACTCAGAGACATAAATCACTGAAACAAATTTAAGCCTTGCACTGCTGATTACGGTCCCGATCGGCCTTATGATTGACTTTCTGACTGGAACAAAATTTTATCAGGAGGTAAAATAAAATCGTGACAGTGGACCATGTTCCTGCGATTGAGCTTATGAAAAACTCGGGGGGGGGGGGGGGGGGCATTTCAATTCAGTAGCAGACGTATAAGAGGGGGTCGTTTCCATGGAAACACACACAAATCTTAAATGCACATGAATGAATATATAATTCAAAAAACTAAAGTAAAGTATTTTGTGAGTGTTATCACTTTAACATAGGGTCCTTGATACCATAGTTAAGTGACTTGTATTTATATTAAGTCGAAACAAAGTAAAGGAAATTAGCAAATTATATTCCAGTCATTTGCATTAGTTCTGAAACGATCATATTGTCTTGTCAATCTAATAGTTGACCCACCATAAATTGCTATAGACCTTTTCTCCGAAAGGTCCCCAGAACATCATACTAAATATCCACCAAAATCTTTCCTAGGGATATATATGCCTAATATGCATACAGTTGTGTCAAAATAGGCATAAACAACTTATAGATAACATTTTTGAGTCATTTATAAGACTAAACTATTTATTCTTAAGAATGCAACTAATCTTCCTGATTAGGCAGCTCATTTGGAATTTAGCATGGCGGTTATTAACATATTTCTAATAAGCCCTTCCTATTAGTATAGTAGATTAAGCCAGATTTACATACAAACTGTTCATTCGTTGTGAAAGCAGGAAATTTGGCCCAAAGTTATAGTCCATATTATTATATACCTGTGGTAGTATATCCTACACATACTGCCCGCTCCTACCCATGGCATATTCATACCCGTACTTGGTAAAACTGTTGATCACATACATCCCTCTGCCTACGGCATCGGGATGTATGTGATCAACAGTTTCACCCCATATTTTTGACGTACGAAGACAGTAAGCCAGTTTCCGCATATTATTATATACCTGTGGTAGAATATCCTACACATACTGCCCGCTCCTACCCATGGCATATTTATACCCGTACGCCACACTGTAACGTACGGGGTATGTGATCACGTGACCAGGTAAAATTTCGCCATTTTTAGGTTTATAATAATACGAAAACAGGCTGACTGTCTTCGTACGTCAAAATACTTGGTAAAACTGTTGATCACATACATCCCTCTGCCTACGGCATCGGGATGTATGTGAACAACAGTTTCACCGCGTATTTTTGACGTACGAAGACAGTAAGCCAGTTTCCGTATAGTACTGATCATATTTAAAAGTGGATCCATTCTGAAGGAATGCTACCTTGGTTACAGTGGCCATGGAAACGTTTGCAATGGTCTATATAGAAATGTAGGTTTGTATGATGGCATATTTAAAGATGGTGAGTAAAGTTTCATCTAATTCTATTCATGATCTACTCATTCCATCAATTGCATGGTTACTAGGCAGGTTTTGGTTGCTTAGCTTAGCATAAATATATCAAATAACGTTTTTAAAGCACTTTCCTACGTAATTTGCTGTATGTACCAGATATAGAACAGTAAGAGGTATACTTATCCATATCTAATCTCATGTAACGGACTCGCTAAATCACCTCCAGGGAATTCATTGGTGTCAATCATACCTTAATAAACTCCTGTGGTTGGCTAGCAACAAGCCTTCTGCTTGTTTATCGTGGCACCGAGAAGCAATATTGAGGGTAATGAAGGTGGTGTGCTTAGTAAACCTTAAGGGTCCCTCCGAAGCACCCATGTTACCTCTCAATGTAAAGATCTGGAGACCCAACTCAGAAATTTGAGCAGCAGTTACCACTTATGCAGCACATTTCTAATATATCTGTAACCCTTTCCCTTCAATTCCCTGATACAGCATTACACAACAGGTAGTGCCTGACATATCACTCCTCCTAAGCCAGGCACTTTTAACCCAGAAACAGCAAAGGTCATTCAAGTATTCTAACATGGTAACTGATGGTATTTTACCGACCTAAAAAGTGGAACACCTTCTTATAATTTTTCAGTGATTGGTGATAGCAAACACCAGAAATATTTGAGTATGAATGTTCCAGCTATCCCACTGCAACAATTTGGACTAGAGATATCATGAGATCTCCAAACAAACAGCAGTGTTTGATTCTGTATAAGCATTTCCACCAGACACAGTTGCAGGTCAAACTGAAGATAGCGTGACATATGTATAAGATGGTATTGAGATGAACCAAATACATTGGGAAAAGGTACTCACATATGAGAGTGTTTGTCAAAAGTATGTAGCCTAAGTAAACAAACAATATTATATGGCAAACATTACCTCAAGCCTGGATAAAAGAAGCGGAGGTCGGAGTCGGTTAAATGAAATTTATTGAATATTATACGAAAGAAGGTTTTTGTTTGTCCTTACGAATCGATTATCAATTATAAAAAATATTAATGATTGATAACATATGAGATAATAATTGACTAATGGAGTAGTGAGTCAATTATATTGAATATATAATAGAATAGAATATAAGAGAAAAGGCCTACGAAGGTAGGTGAAGTAGGAAGAGGTGTAGGTGGGTGGGTGAAAAACGTGAAGCGTGTGTGTACTATGGAAGCTGAATGGAGAGTGAGCGATAGGAGAGGAGATCAGAAATTGAGGTCGGGAGAGTGGGGTCTGGTGGAGACACCAGAGGGGGCACACAGGTGGTGCGCAGTCTAGAGGGGAGACACCAAGGGGGGGGGGGGGGGGGGCAATGACCACTCCTGACCATAGGCCATGAGTAACCTATGACCCTTTATGGTTTTGAAAGTGCCTAGCACTGGAGACATCACTCATCAGCAGTAGATGAGAGGACTCTCTGGAGCTGCAGTGCATTTCACAGTGGTAGTGATTATGAGTCTAAGGAAGCTTTCTTTTCAACACTAATAGACATTAATGCATCTTATATGCGGATGACATTGTTTTGACTATATCCGGAAGTGACGAAAATATTATGACTTCGCTGTTGCGTGAAGACCTTTGTTGCGTGTAGACCTTTGTAATCTGAATGACTGGCTAGTCAGTAGAAATTTAATGATAAACAAAGCTAAGTCTAAGTTGATGTGGTTTGGTGTGCCGAGAAGACAAGCTGTTTGCCAACCGGTCATTGAATTAGGTGGTGAGGTGTTAAGTGTGGTTGACCGTTTTTCATATCTGGGTGTGTTGATTGACAATCGATTAAAGTTTACACCTTTTTACGAGAAACTTAAGAGGGATTTCCAGCACAAATTATTTAAACTCGGTAAGTTGCGGTTCTTCATTGATGTTCCTTCGTCTATATCAATTTTGAAAACAATGATGTTAACAAAACTGGAATACTGCAGCTTTGTATGCGTTTCCTTAACTGAAGGCCAAAAACGAAAGTTACAAATACTGCTGAACAATGCTCTACGTACATGTTTTCGGTGTAGACGAGATGAGCACTTGGGCATTGCAGCCATGCTCCAACGGGCTAATCTGGTGACCTTGGATGAGAGACAAAACCATCAATTGCTCTCATTTATACACTGGTGGTCCAAGGATAAAGAAAACCTGGTAACGGAAAACATCAGGGAAACCAGAAGTTCGGACAAAATTAAATTAAAGATAAAGTGCCCACGGAAAGAGTTGTTTAGACGCTCACCACTCTATGTAGGTAGTTTACTGTGGGATGCCCTCTCTTTTGAGGTGCAATGTACCGAAAACAGAAATAATTTCAAATAAAAAATTAAATAGAAATAGATTCGATATCTGTTGGTCGCAGGTTCCTACTCTTTTGTACTGTGTACTGCTGTGTTGTTCAGTGAGTAATTGAGCTCTTTTCTAGATGATGGACACAATACGATAGGCAGGTCTTATGAGCTATTGAACACGGGGCTTAACCAATCTTTACCACCACTTATTGTTTCATCTTGTAATAATGTGTTGTGATACTATGTGTTTTTTTGTAATGTGTTTTATGTACTGATTGGTCAATTGGAGTGTACAATATGAATTGTTAAAACCAATATTGTAGTATTAATTTCGAATCCAAACCATCGTTCTGTTAAGTGTGTCTTATTGTGTTGTTCTCCATGTTCTCCATGTTTGTTTGACGTTATTGGCTGAAAATCATGTATATCATATATGAATCCTTTATACGTCAATAAAGAACTCTTTACCCAAAAAAAAATTAATAACTCTCCTTAGTGACAGGTGGTTGTAAGACACTGCATGTAGAAGCTGACACTGATTTCCTGATTGTACAGTTGTTGGAGATGATACATATCTCTGTTTTCTTCTTTGCTGCTAAGCGTCTATCAATAACCTTTATGACCTTTTCTTTTTTTTTATCTAATTTCAGCCAGATAGAAGAATAAACTACAGAAAAGCACCATGAGGCTAGAATATAAAGTTAACAAGAGATATATTTGTCAACCATATATTCGGCAATCCCTTATGTGGACATAGACACAATAATGTAAAAAACCTTAAGATACATTAACACTTTCAGTTCGACCTTTAGCGGGAGGCCCACATATCAAGTCCAACAGATATTTAGCAATATACTCGGGCTGATAGGGTTAAGAAAAGGAGCAATTCTGAGACACTTAACCATCTAGTGCCTCCTTCAATCCTCAAGTAGACTCTAGCAGTTTTTCTCTTCACCCACGGGTTTACCCCGACATCGTCTTCAGCTCACTTTCATAGCTTCAGGGTTTATTACCAAATTTTGGCCTGAAGAGGACACACCTTGCAGTTTACTGACAAGTGTTCTGAGCTTCTGCTAGAGCTCATTTAATGCAACTGTAAATGAGGATGCTCATAAATGAAATTTCGATGTCATAAAACAGGCCTTGACTGTTAACCTGAATAACAAGAGCGCTAAGGCATATGCGCTAAAATTTTCAGTAGAGTTCCAAGTGAGAGTAAGGGACATTTAGGGTAGCTGCTATTTAGATTATTTGATTTCCTGTGACTTACAATAGTTTCAATGAATGTATTGAAAAACGAGAAAAGAATCTATATTTAATGATTCATGAATTGATATAACTAACAAGTATTACACTGAGCCTAGTACAAATTATTTACCTGAAGAACCTAAAAGACCTCATTCTAGTATCTACAAGAATCATCTCTATATATCATATTTGCAGAGAAGATGTTACTTGTCAAGCTTGTCAGAACTTTGAGAACTGCTGGTATTTTCAAGCTGGACAAGAAACTCCCGCGCATGCGCCCTCGTGTCACCCAACGTCACCGGTCTCTGAGCGCCCCCTGTTAGGCAAATAGCAAACTGCAGGCAGGATGACCCCTCCCTTCCCCCTCAGGCAAGCTGCGGTAGCGACGCCCTGCGGCGGTGGTGGGAACTAAGTATGGGGGCGGATCGCGATGACAGCGTTGTCCCGGTGGACGGACTGAGACACGGCAACCGTTTTGTGCCGCCGAACCCACGTCATGTCCATGACGTCCCCCGAGTGAGAGGTAACCTTTAAACGGGCTGTCATCGGCCGCAGTGACGCCCGAACCTTGTTTGTGAAGAGATTTCACTTGCGTAGGCTGAAGCTTATGACAAGCCGCGCCTGACCATTTGTCTACGATTGACTTCTTTGATTAGAAATCTAACCTAGTTTTACATTCTTCCTTTCTTGATTATTGTTTTAGTAGTATTCAGGGAAAATCAGATCAAGAGAACCTTAAGAATATTCAAATATTCCACTACAATCGGTTTTATCTTAAGATAAAATCATGGTTTGGGGGTTTCAGTCCACGTCACCATCTTTAAAGATTAAAATCTGAATTAATCTAAATAATGATTAGAACTTTCTGATAATACACCCCCCCCCCCCGTATCATAAGAATTTGCCCTACGCAATTGTAAGACTAAATATAATTTTGTAATAAACACGCTATACTATAGATTATTAATATCAAATTAATTAAAGTAAGTATTGTTCAGTCATAATATAGCTGGTTTGTAAACATTGTAAGTCTCTCATCAGGGTGCTCTGCAGTAAGGGCTATTTCTACCAGGCTAACATTAATCTGGCGTCGGAAGAAAACAAATAGCAAAATAGCTAAATCACCGATGATCTTTCACATTCGATCGGATTATGTAGGCCTTCATGATGTGTTGCTCCATCACGGCAACTTGATACCAAACTAAATTGGCTGTGCTTATCGATGTGAATGTCTACGTGTTTAACATACTAAACCTTTATTGCAAGGCAAGCTTGGCGAATCACATCTGCGTATTGCCAGTGAAAACAAAAATAAAAGGGCCACAATGCGGAAGCAGCACATTAGCAGAGCTGGTTCATCAAACAGAATCGTTTGTGCACACGTGAAACCAACTAGGCGCACCTCACCGTGCATGGTTATTCACTACTCGAGTCTAATGCAGAGAATGGCTGACTGAGGTCACCTGCAATGTGGTGCTGCTCGAGCATCGCCCCGCCAAATGTAACATTGTCCTCAAAATAGATTAATTGAGAATTGCTTATATCACCTGTCCTGGTCCATGTACCTCCGACACTCTGTGTTAAAAGAGCGGCAATTTTGTGCTGAATAGAATTACGGAACATAGAGCCTTATGCAAGATTGGTACCCTTTTTTATAGTTTTGCATTTAGTATTTTTAGATTATGTATATTTTCTTTGCGTGTATAATACGAGCGGTTTATCTGATTTTTAAGGTTATATATATGAAATTATGGAAACATGTTTGTCCGTGACCCCAGGTGTGGAAAGTATCAATAAATAGTGTTCTGACTCATTTTCATAGGAAAACTAAATGAATATTCATTTTTTGCGGGAAATATATATGTGGTGGCTTGTATATCCAAATGTAACATAAAAATATCACCATTTATAACATATTTCCAAGTTTCAGATATTTCAGGGTTTTTTAACAACATGTAGTATTTTACATAATTTGCAAAATACTAAAAAATCCGAACAATTCATCTGATTTTATTGAAATCAAGTTTTTCTTGGAAGATACTTAGTCAGAGATTGATAGCCTATAGAATAAAAAAGAAGCATTATTCTAAAAAATAATTGTTGGTTTCTGATCCCAGGATAAAAGGGTGATTTTGCTCCTTTTTTTTAAACCCACCCACATGTATATATGTGGCAAAAGATGCACAGAACAATTCCGAGGAGGGGCCCAATGGCATAAAAATGAAACTTTTAGCAAGTTACCTTCAAGAAATCCTACATATCTTGATAAGCAACAATGAAACTCCCACCACCAACTTGTCATGCAAGAAGAGGAAAAAAAATAGTCCTTGATACACCAAATCCGGTTCTTATTTTCATTATCTGTCAGGCACAATTAGGCGCGGCCCTTTTATCTAATTAGACAGTGTAATCGCGGCTCCTGCACCACCTGTAGTCCCGCCACTAAACCAACAATTCCCGCCTTTTTCTCGCCTGATCCGCTATAAGGACATTAGCCAGCCTCATCCGGGTATCTGGCCCTGTCGCCATAATTGGGCACAAGGGCGGGACTTGTGACATTCTGATTGACAGGCCGTCCAATCAGCCGCCCTAAGCTGATTTGTCGTCTGCCAGATTTGGCGCGAAATTGCTCACCGTTTTTTCCTGTTCACCCTTCATCATTGACAGCCGGTTTTATTGGTTCTCTCGTCTGCCGGCGGTGCGCCCTTACCCAATCCTCTCGGCCTGCCCTCCCTCCACCTCCCCAACTGTCGCCCGACAACTTGAAGCGTATTTCTTACGTCTAGTGTTTTCTACTTTGATTTAGGGAAACATTCTTTGTGCTGAGGCTCAAAGTAATCGCATTTGGCTGAGCGGTGTAGGGCGGGAAGTGATTGTTTGCGCACACAATCTGATTCTGTCGATCAAGATCAAGTTGATTGTCGTCTGCGGTCAGCGTCTTCTGTTCCCCTTTTGGGCAAGATAAATGCAGACAATGTATGATTGGAAAAGCTTGAACTTGGCATCTTTTTCAGAAATGCAACCATGTATACACATACACAAATACACACATGCATACATACATATATATACACTTATCATATACCTATGGCTGTATGACCTACACATACTTATATAGAACGTCTGTACAAGTCACAGAACTCAATGCTAATTTACGGTATGTACGGACTGAGGCGTTTACGCCGAGTTCCGTACAAACAGCATTAAGTTCTGTGACTTGTACAAGCATGGTTGGACGTTATATATTTACTATATACCCGAAATATTTCATTTTTCTTAACAACCAAAATTTTAATAAATGTGTATGGGTAGGTAGTCCGTATTTTGGTGTACGGACCACTGGTCCGTACAGTATTTTTACGTCATATACCGAAACGGTATCGGGACGCATCGGGACGTATCTGATCAATAAATATGTATATTGTATACATTCTTATGATTATCAGGATTTTAATTTTTGTTCACTGAAAAGAAAATCAACAAAGGACTTGAAGCTTAGATATCCAACACGAAAGGATATCATACATTATATAAATTAAACTCTATGGCAGACTTGCAAGTTTGAAAACCTATTCAGAGGAAATATGATTCTTTCTAACAGCAAGTTTAGTTATATGCCGTGAGGCATGGGCATGGAACACTCAAATGCCAATAAATGTCGACCTGCCAGGAGGGGAGCGACATCTATAGAGATATCGTGTCATGTCGGAGGTAGTTGTCCAGTTGTCATGGCGTTGGACCTTCTCTTTGGGGCCCCCATCGTGAGTGCATCCTGCACCACACCCCATCCGATGCTGTGATGCATCCTCTGTGCTTGAGCAAAGCGCGCAAAACAAGAGGACCATCCACATTGCCAAAAACAAGGGACGTGACATGAGAGGCAGGCCCGACTGAAGGAGGAAAGCTTGTGTGTCAGAAGGAGCTGGTTTTACGATGGCATGATTCTCTCAAGTGGCCACCGGACATACATCGGAATCTTGAATGCACGGCAAGTTGAAGACAAAGGTATCACAGAAGCGGAGGGTGTGAGAGCAAAACCGGGATGTGGTCATAAAAACGTGTAAAAGCCCATACTATACAAACTGTACGATTTCGGAACATGAATGTTCCTTTCTCGGCGACAAAAGAACAATCGTAAGCTCAGGCGAGGCCTAAAAGATGTGTTGGCCAGTGTGGCACCCCCCTACAGTAATTTGCCTAAGATTTGGAAATCCCACCCGTGGCGATGTACCTTTGTCGCCGACAAACTGCAGTCCAATGTTCCGAAATCGGGAGCGATAAATTAAGGAACATGTTCCTTCCCGTTGTCGCCGACAACGGAGTTTAAGAAATACCCCCCGTGGTGCCTACCAACTTTGGCCCATAATTAGTCGCTGGGTGAGCAGAAATGCCCCTGCCACACACAGACTGAGGCCAGCTCACTGATTTAGCTCCCATATACTGAGATTTATTACTTGTTCCTTTATCGATGGCCTCGAATCTCTGAGAAAATCGGAAGTCAGTCGTCCAGTGTGAACAGAATGTGCTTAAGATAAATGCCCACTAATGACCTCCACCCCCATCTATAAATCCTGCTGTGATGGTCGATGCGCAAATTCGCGAGTCAGGATGGAGTCATTTATAATGCTCAATTCCAGTAAGCGCACCGGCGTTTCGCAAGACATGTGTCACGATTCTTTCTCTGCGTGGTGTATTTATCCGGAGTCTGTTTGTGCCAGTTCTCCTCTATGCCTCCTTATCAAGGTACCAGCTCCCACTCAGTAATTTGTGACCATTGCAGAGGCATTAAAAGTTGGCCAGGGTAAAAAGTGCAGCATCTGCGACAGTGGGCTGTAGCGTGTGGAATCCTGACCAAACCGCGAAGAGGAGGTAGACTTGAGGTTTGACAAGATGGCTCTTGCATATGACTGGGCATCAGACAATGGCACAACCTCGCAGTTCATCACGCGAACTGCAATTGGGCGTAAGAAATTAACACACTATGATGTGTTAGCATGGACAACAGCTATTAACGTATTTACAGGCTGAACATAGGATAGATGCTTCAGTTATAATTAACACAACAGCATGCGAGATCAGCCAAGAATTTGGGGTCCTCCATTATGATTCGTCCGCTTCGGCAATCCGCCTAACACTTGAGGGCAATAGGCTGCGCAGCAGAGAGTTTCACTGCTTAGTGCAGCAGGTGTACTCCAGGTGAGGATACTGTAACCTACCTATTTGTAATATTCCCGGTTATTGGAATAACAATATGATGGAGCTTTAAGATGTTTTAAAGTAGAGCATAAGAGAAGATCCAATTAACATCATCATAAACTGGAGAGATGTTAATCAATGTTTAATATCCAATGATACAGTAACTATGAATATCCAGCAGACATACACAATAGTCCTTTGTCGATCCTATAGAGCACTATCACCAACTGTAGCACAGTATCTATTCACAAGTTCTATGATTACAGTAGTTCCTGCACAGAGGATGTTCCATTACATGGCTGCTTGTAGCATGGTCCCAACTATTATCCAAGCTCTATGGCAATAATAGCTGACTTCACACTGGTCTTCCTGTTTATGCTCTCTTCATGACTGTCTTCTCTTATATTTTGGGTACATTTAATATTCAGAGAGCACTGTAATGCTTCTAAAAATTACACCACATACGTGATGGAAATTCCCCCTACACATGGCTCCCGGAAATGCTGTCTCACCATGAATCACTCTGGTTCTCGGATGTTGTCCACTGCCTTTTTATGGAACAGTGCCTGTCACTGCAGGATGACTTTCTGTAGAACAGCTCAGAGTCTCTCAATTATCTGATTATGGGTTTGCACCAGGATGTTACAGAACACTATATTATTTAACATAGGTGCAAAGTCTTATGCATAGAACTATAGGCTAAAACACTTTTACAGTGCATCACTCCAACAGACTAGCCTTATCCTTGCACTGACCTTGGTAGGATGACAGCCTACCTGTTTAGACCTGAGAAATTGGAACCCTCATTGTCTGGACCTCTTGCGTAATCCGTCAAACTACCATGTAGGCGGCCCTCCATCATCTTAGCAAACGCCTCTTCAGACCACCGACGAAATTATTAAACTCAAGTGCCACGCATTCCCAAGTACACCAGCCAAGTGCGAAAGGAGGGGGTACATAGAAATCCACCAGCACCTGCAATATACGCCAACAATACTCAGCATTTGAAAGATCATTGAAGTTCATCTAAGTACGTTCTCCTAAAAGAGATGCCATAGATTCGAGGATCTGCCTGACAGTCCTTTCCACTACCTCGTCCGAGGAGACTGGCCTGGTGGTAGTTGGGAGTGCCGGTTGTTTTTGGTCGGTGCGAAGTGTTTATTAAGATGGTCTCCAGGGGTGAGGCATGAGCTGCTGCCTGGAGGTACGCTGGACTTAACGTCGCATACGCGACACTTTGGACAGATGCTCATGGCTGAGGTGATACTGGTGATGGCTGAAGGTGTCGACGGTGCTGTCTTGCAACTCCTGTCATCTCCCCTTTACCGCACCTCATCTGTCCCCAACATTTCTATGCCTCGCATAAGCGCTATTGGAACACTTTGGAGAGGACTTGCCAAACGTGCACCCATTGCAGTTATAGCGGTGGCCTTGATTTGCATCGATTTCTCGGCCAGGGGGCGCTCTATTCCGGTAAATTTGTTATCCATTTGCTTGAGTATCAAAATATGCGTTGGATTGACGAATCAGTTCTTGTGTTTTGTCCGAATCAGCATTGTTTTGTGAGTTTTCCCTACGTTTGCCGACAATCGCTGGTACTCTAGTTCCAATTCTTCCTGTCAAGTGTCACCATAGGTCCACCCAGAAAATTATTCACAATTATTAACTTATCCTTAATTCATGATATTTTATGCAACAACAAAACTACCAGTATGTGTAGATGACTGTGAGAATTTTGTTCATGATTTTTGGTAAATCATGATAAAAAAAGTTAATGACTGTGTGTGGATTTATTGAGGACATTGAGGATTGATGGCCTTGGAATCGACCCAAATTTGTTAATGATTTTAGCTTTTTTATCTATTTTTTAAAAGAGGTTGGTAGTAACAAGTACAATTCAACAATTCCTTTTAATGATTTTAGCTAAATCATGATTTAAAAAAAAGGTAGTGACTGTTTCTGGATTTATTTATTCATAGACTTTTGGTGCTTTCCATGTGACTTGGCCAGAGACACAAGGACACTGGAAAGTCTTCTACAAATAAAAGACACACACAATACCTCATTTTCTCCTATTACATACTTTAACAAATAGAACTACATTGAGGCTAATTGTGGCATTAACATGCACACTGGGGTGAATACAACACCACTCCCTAGACTTTATACTGCCGTATGCACCAGCACCACCTTTTATTTCAGAACCCAGCAATGTCTCAGGAAATACATGCTTAATAAAGACAATTCTTAACTAGAATATATTACGAGACACTCACCATCCTTTAAAGTGAGTCAACACTTACAAGCATGGACGCTATCCGATGAATATTTTCTGCACTATTGGCATATCAACGATGATGTTACAAAGTCACAATCACTCTTCAAGCATTGGTACACAATTAAGTATATGTGAAAACTGAACATCTATTCTTAAGAGTGTGTACAAGAAAGGTAGGCTATGATTGGCCGAAAGATTGATATCTCGGCAAATCACAGCACTACTATTGGAATGTCAAGGCATGAACTAGATAAAGCAACAGCAGGCAGCAGGGAATGACTGCTATTGCTAGATTTACTCCACCATCCCGGCAGTCCCGGTGCCCAATGGATTTTTTGCAGAATCGTAACTCGACTTGGTACTTGGCATTTTTATGCTTTTTGCCCGCTCGACCCCAAATATCTGGTCGATTTAAGCTGTACTGCGTCGAGTTGAGACTGTCTTATGTCGACTTGGTCCCGTCGGGTCTGGTTGGCATGCCGCCGTGGCTCCATTGTACATTCACTTATGTTTGAAACCTGACAGGTTGCTGACATGTTCAAGTCAACTTGAGGCCACTTACAACATTTAAGATTCAGGTCCCTTTCACCTAAGACTAATTCAATCACTTCTAATACACACGTCGAGTTAAGGCGACTTAAGCCCAGTTACGGAGGAACGTGGTACTTTCCCCCAGGTTCCTTCCTGACAGCTTCCTCAATATATAAAAATGAGTTCCTCGAGGCTTCTTCATTCTACATAAGTGCATTGGAGAAGCAGCACCTTCCTACATAGAACACAGCACCAGCAACAGCTTTCATAATGGTGAATTAAGTTAATTTTGTACTTTTCTGCATAATTGCGACAATGATTATTGAGAAGCAGAAGGAGAACAGTCGCAAGCGTCACCAAGCCTTGGATAATGAAGCTGCTGTTCAGCGAGCCAGGCGCCAGTTAAGCTTGGGTGGAAGCTTGGTTGCACCAGTTGGGCAAATACACGAAATGACTGTACACTACGGAAGACTGGAGAGTACACCTCCCACGATGTCTCATCTCATCTCCTCCCCAACGGAGGTTGCGCAGACATATGGTATTCCTTCCTCTGTTGGTGACGATTCCTGGAACGGTCAAGGGCCCTACGATACTACACTGATTCCAGTGCTTCTGATATTTTCGATGAACTTTTACATACTATATGGCAGGCAATGCTTGTGCAGATTATGATGACAATCAATCAATTATAATGACTGTGAACTCATTTTATGAGGAATACTGCTTTATAATTATTACCTCTTTGTGTGCAGGTACTATCTTAGAATTACAATAATCTGGCCTTTTTTGGTAGAGTGCTCTTGTATTCATGATTTTTATTGAAACTGTCTTGGGGTTTTTCCTTATGACTTGCTCTGAATAGGCACTACTGTTTTCAAATAAATTTTGCTAAAGTATTTAATGTCTCTCCTCCTTTATTTGCCTAGGTGTTACTTGCATTATTATGTCTTCACTTGCATTATTTCAGGCTCAAGAATTAAGTGTTAAATTTGAAATTTCTAATTGAGTGGTAAATTCGATGTTAGTGCAAGAAAAATTATCTTTAGGTACTACAGTTCAATCGATAGGCAAATATCTATGAAGAAAAATGATGAGAGTGAACTTAAGTTAAATGATTTATTGACAATAAACATAATATGTACAAGAATGAGACTCATCACATATCAGGTCCACAAGGTATCAGTTTCACAAGGCAACAAGGAAATATCAGCAATATGTTAGCAATAGAATAGTTTGTCTATGTACATAACAATGATATATATATATAAATAAATACAACATCCATGTAGGAAAATACAATACCTATGTCCACACTTTAAAGGACATCAACCACTGAACCTCTGATTCAGATAATTCTACAGAATCATAGTTGGAACTGTCACTCTCAGAGGTACTTATGCAGGTTGTAGAGGTGTTTGTGCAGGTGGTAGAGATGGTTATGCAGGTGGTGGAAGATGTGTACATGATGTAGCAGGCGTACACAAAGCAGCCGGTATACAGGAAGCAGCGGGTGTACAGGAAGCAGCGGGCATACAGGAAGCAGCGGGTGTACAGGAAGCAGCGGGTGCACAGGAAGCAGTGGGTGTACAGGAAGCGGCAGGTGTGACGGGGGAGGTGGAAGCACTCTTCTTCTACGGCCTGGTGCATGCCTGGTCGGCCAGGTGCGGCAACAGGAACTGGAACAGATCCCAGATCCATTTGTCTTGAGGCTTCAACTTGGCCACACTGTGGCCCCAGATGCCTGGAACTAGGCGAATTTGGCAAAGTCTGATGCACATTCTGAGGTACCAAGTGCATATTTCACTGGCTGACTGGCCAATCTGTTTCACTTGCTGTTCCCACAACAGGTCTTTGTGCTCAGTGTCCCAGAATGCAGTGGACCGCCTGGCATATAGTTCAGGATTAAGTTGAAGATTTTTCCTCCTTCTGTTGGTCACTGAAATTGGTGGCCCTGTGAAAGTGGCAATGTGGACTGCTGCGAGCAGGAGTGGAAGGTGCAGGGTCGGTATCTGCTCCTTGAATACCAGCAAGTGTAATAAAGACCTCTCTGCCATGCAGTCTTATATATACCAAACGTGGATGCAAGTCGACCAGAAAGAATCTTACCTGGTCGTAAGTCAACCTACTGAGGCTTAGGTGGACGTGAACATCAAGTGAAAGTTGTCAGGCTCCATTACCCCCTGGCGTGTGCATTGCCTGTGACAAACTTTGCACGGCGTAAGTCATCGGGCTTCCTGTTGACGGCCACCGTGCGAAGTCCATGAGTGGACGCCGCCGACTTACAACCACCAAGCCCATCGGCTTGAGTCGAGTTATGCCATGTGCTGGAAGCCCCAGCCAGTTGAAAACAAGATATGATCAAGATATATGAAAGAAATTAGCTAGTTGTTCAGGGTAAATGACGTCATGCGGCACAGGGGAGGTTGTTTTATTAGCTATTACCAAGCATGACAAGGGAGGGGGGGGGAGGGGGGGGGGGGGGCAAGTGGTGTATAACGCCATGTTTGAAAAAGAAGTTCTTCCTGACCTGTTGTTGCTTTTATTCTCATGTTTAGTGTCACATAATGAGAGAGAAAACCCAGGAATAGGAAGGTAACAGGGATTAGTTCCAAAGGTATTAATGTAATGGAAATACCTTGTAACTGCAGGTGAAGTAACTGCCTGTGTACCTTGCAGTGTATGGATATGGGTGAAGCATAGCGGTTGCACACCCATTAACTTGCCTACCCACCAACCTGCCTGACCACAAATCTGTCCATTTGCCTGTCTGCCTGTTCATCAACCTACCTATTCCCCAGCCTGTCCACCTACTAACCTGTCTCCAGCAATCAAGCTACTTTTATTAATGCAAAACATCGATGTTCACACATGTTTGTACGCAGCTACGCTGAAACGATCGTCCTAACAATCTTCTATACGCTCCATGTATATGTCCTGCCTTACATGTGGAAGGGGCTGTATCTGTATTTAGAAAGTCTTTTCCTTTAATCAATGGGCTTGAGGCCTGAAATCAATGGGCGTGGTTTCCTCGAGTTAAGACGATATGTCAATATTTGCCCGATACGTGTACGATGTGCGTGCAAAGGCGTTATAAAAAACACTGTTTTCAATCGGTCACTTGAAGATACAGCCATACAGATATTCTATTCAACACCATTCAAACAAGTCAACATGTAAGGTCCCGCATTTAGTAAGTTATGATTTAGGACAAAGAGGTGTCTTCCCTTCTCCACCATACCCTTCCCTCCGTAACCGGAGACGGCTTCAAAGTGAGGCGCAAAGTAGAGAGCGGTGTCGGAAGCTGACATTAAAGCGCCGCCCGGCGGTGCCTCAGGCAATCCGCGGCCCCTAGGTGCAGGGTGATGCTGATCCCAGCGGCCGGGTTCCAGCAGATGCCAACTGCATGACTCCAGAGACAGACAGGCGCCAGCGGGCAGGCGATGATAGGGGAAACAACACGGGGCATAAAACATATAAGGGTGGTCGAATATGTTTTCCTTTTTCTTCCTGTAATTGGATATCTTTTGAAGGAGGTTTCTATAATCCGTGAGTAATATTGCAATTTCAGCACATAACTCATATCATTATTTGAAAGGAAGAAATAGCATCGATATTCCTTGATCGGAAGTTTTGTTAGTAATACTATTGATCGTATTACACATAGGTTGAACTACAACTGGACCTTTTCGAGTCGGTTTACTATTCGACAGGACATTCTTCACTTGACTATATCATAATTGTCAGTTCAATGTTAATTTTCACGTGCTGATCAATATCATGTATGATATAGTTATAAGACAAATTAAAAGCATATCTTATAATACACAGTGGCGCCATCTGGTGATTGTCATATACTGTCAATTATCAGTAAAAACTAACTCCTTGTGATTCATCTTAATTCTAAATGATCAAATTTTAAGTTTTGTCCGATTTATCAAATCTTACTAATAGGTAGAATATGCCAATTTACATTTTGCTTGATCTTCATATGAAATGTACTAAAATTAAGGTATTCTTCAATTCTTTCAAAAACAAGGACGGTGACCTATGAATATCAAAACTTGAATGTGTAGTACTATACACCTACTATATTCTGTGAAAGTTTTAGGAAAATGACCTGAATCTTACTAGGCGAACAACATTTTAGAATTACTATATATTCTATTATACAATTATCATAACCTTGATCTCTAAATAAAAATAAATAAAAAACTGGCATGGTAACCCCCGACTTTAAAGATAAACATGTGTTCTACAACTTGTGTTCTACAATTTTCAGGAAAATGACATAAAGGTTTTAATTTTCAAGCCAAATTATCCGATATGTCTTAAGGATACTTGATGAAATTTAGTTTCTTCACAAAATGGATTACATCATGGAATATAACTAGATCCACCCTAGCGGGGAATAAGCGAACCTTTTTTTTATCCGGCAGCCTCTTTGTTTTCCAGGTATCAGCCAAGCCAAGGATTTTAGACATTGTGGTTTCAAGATCCCACCCATCCATTTTTTGGGCGTACTAAGAAGATCTTCTACGGAGATCGTATCAACATTGTATTCATCCATACAATATTCAAGAGTTATTTCAATAGATCTGCCTCTAAACGCATAATTATTAGATGTTCTTTCTAATATCTACAGGGCGAAATACAGACAAGTGTATCCCCAGACATCAACTGGCAAACAGTCTGGGTATGCTCTCTGGACTTTACAGACATCTTATTACAGACACTTTTTTCCTAGACCAACCTCCTATTCAGCGAATCTGCCCTCCTAGTACTCACACGAAAGGCAGTTTCCATCTGTCCAGCTTTCTATTCTCATTGTTTAGGTTTCACTCCAGTAAGACTTATCTTCCTCTCCTACAGTTTTTCTCCCACTCCAGCCTACACCTCTACACCTTTCATCACCCCTAGAATCACCCCCTGCCTGTTCCCACATCACCACTGTTAAGTGCAAACTCCACACATCCACAAATCCCATACCTTCTATACACACCACAGCACTTTCTTCTACAGTTCTCCAGACTCCATCTACGAATTGTTCTGAGTCGCTCCGAGTCGCTCCGAGTCGCTCTTAACGGAATCCCCACTATGCTGGGCCGCCACCTGGTGTTAGTTGGTGCCATTAGTGACGTCATCCTCGCGGGATCCAGGCTCAGTTGGCGGCTGGAAACACTTGGCGCCGAGACGGATCCTGCAGGGCCGACAAGTAGTCCTCACTCGCCGACCATTTACCGGCGACCTCTGACCCCATATCGCTCCGCCTACTTAGTCCCTCTGGCAGGTAGCATGGCATGCTTCCACACATTGCTACCAGGTGGCGTTGATGTGGTGGGGCCACGACCTGACGACACCAGCCGACAAGTGGTCGTCTGCATAGGACTTTTCTCCAATATTCGAAACTGAAACTGAATTAGGTAAATCACAGTGTAACTACCCTAAACCATATTTGTTCATTCAAAAAATCATCCTTGTCGCATATATGAATCATATGAGTGATAGTATCTCTAACATGAGCGTAATCGTGAAATACCTCAGACAGAAACACAAGAGTAGAAGGGTTACCCACTTGACCTGACGCCCTGTCTGCCCTCAGGGTGGCGCCACTGTCGACCTCCAATTTACCCAGCCTTTTGTCTGTAATTTGCTGGTTTCAGGCCTCACACGACGTACTCTTTCCCCGTAGAGGCTACCTGTGCCCACCAAGAACAAGCGTACAGGATGAAGTGTATATTTAAACATTGAGTTAGGACCATGTTTTCACATTTCTTTCTGATTCCTTATTGATTTCACAAAACATTTACACAATGCCCAAGGCTTCCAGTCTTTGTTGGAGGTCCGACTCATACCTCCTATCATGGAATCTTTATCTCTCTATATGCTTATCCAACATGTTTTGATCATTTCTGCATCGTGACATGTTTACATGTGTATAAATATCCTTATTGGGCGGGCTTGTTTGCAGAACTTTCCTTGTTGACAGTTAACCATTCAAACCTTACATAATGAAGCTCTTGTATACTTCTTGAATCCAAGATTCCTATATGTTCTAAATAACGCTTAGCCAAGATAGCTTAGCAATATCTTCATCTCTTGATCCTTGATGCTGCAACAAAGGCAGTAAGCATGATGGTATGATATCATTCTCTATCCTACTGATACCGTCCTAAATCATAACTTCTGCGTCTGTGATACACTTGATTCCACACAACGCGCAAATAAAACGCAGCATAAAGGAATTCCTGATGTATGAAACTACCAGTAGAGATCACTCACTGTAGTTCTGAACTTAAACACTAGGTAGCATTAGCTTCCACATCACTGCGCTGATTCTCCCGGGAGTAGCGGTATGTCGCTCAATGCCGGGGCAGTGCAGACTTGAGCGAATCGGGGTTTGAGCAGTTCTGAGTTACTCAATACATTAAACACTGGCAAAACACAAACAGATCGAATGTAAGAAACATGCAGTGAGTATGTTTAGTACACAAACTAGACCGATTTGGAAAAACGGACGTGAGTTTTATGAATACCTTGTGTGAAGATAGAGAAAGCTCCAGGCATGTGTGGTGACATCTGGTGAATATCAGGCAAACTACCTTCATTGGTTCCACACTGATATGAATAAATGTCATATCCCTCCTTATTTTAGTTCTGTATTAGAAATACACTTCCAGTTTATATTGACCAGGCAATGTGATTGATCTATTAACTTAGTATATAATGGAATTCGTTCGGAGAATGCCACAATGCAATATGTCAGCAGGGGAAGATGATGCCCATAGCCAATATGTTATGGGCATACTCGGACAATGGAAGAGCCAATGTACCATTGCTTCTTCATTATCTTTTTTTATTGCGTAAGGTGATATTACAGCTGGGCAGGTTTTAATCGGCTGTCATGATAACTATTTAGTTACATAGTCTCTGTATGTCGCACGCTCCTCATGTAGGTGTGTAACATATGTACAGAGTTGATCGATGTAAAGAATTAAGATGAGATGAGATGACCAAGTAACACCATGAAGTATCAAAACCATGTCATACTGAACACAGACCTCATGTATATCATAATGCTTGATAACCAATTTGAATATCAAATCGATATATTGAGGTTTTCTTTTCATAAATAATGAAAATAAATATTTCCTTGGTTCAATTCAAGTTAAAGTTCTTTACCTAGCCACATTGCACATCACACTTTGAGGTAGGCGGAATGCATGAATACTGGTAACCTCTGACTCTAGTGCCTGTGCATGTACATGTACAGTCAGAACCCTACAGGATTTATGGGATCGGGGAGTCCATAACTCAGTGACAGTGCTTGCGCATCTGATAATCCAATTGGTCAATGGACACTGGGAGTTTTTGACTCAGTGGCATGGCATATGCTTAATCAGCACTCTAAAGGTGCGTAGGTTCTGGAAGTCCTGAATCTATACATGGGCAAAGACAGTAGTGAGCGACAGAGCAATATGGCCTTTGGGACTAGCACTTTTTTCATTTTCTTCCAGAGAAATTAAATGACGTACAAAGTTCGCTTTAAATACAGCGGTATTTCACTATGGAGTCACATAAAAATACGGGTTACATGACACAGAGACATCTATACAAGACAAACAACTATATCACACAAAACTTTTTCTAAATATTATTGTCACGTTATCCCTTATTGTCTTCTTTCATTATCATCAACAATCAACACAGTCTGCAAGGTCTCATTGACTTTGGTTATGAAGTCATCTCTACCGGGAAGGCT